>JARGXX010000033.1:0-684591 GCA_030374765.1 Agarophyton chilense
CGCGCATGTGTCTACCATGTCTATGCTGTTTTGTTTGTTTGTGTGACGTGCGCGCCAGCTCGGCCAAAATGCGCGACAAAACGTCCCGCTTCCTTGTCGCAACTTAAAGCACTGGCACATTATGTCCTGCTTGTCGCTGTTCCGAACTATGGCATGTTTGCAAAGCCCTCCTCATTACTCCTCCCGCCTAAAATCCCCGGCTCTCTCGATACCCCCAATACAATTTGCAAGGCTAAACCCTCTGTGCCCAACCCTCCCTTCCACTCCGGTGGGGGTGGGCCTAGTGCCACACACCCGCTGCGCGCACAAAGCCGGCTGCACAGTTTTAATCCACTGCAGAATTTGACAGCGACATTCTGATAGAATGTTCAGTTTGTATATTGCAAATAGCAATCACATCACCGTCGCTCGATCCACCACGCGCACACGCGTGCTTCTCAGATGATGTAAAAGTGCGTCGCAAGCGCGCTTTTTTGTCACGTTCGACGCCCCCATACCATTCGGGCGCGACGCGGAAGCAGTCACACACACATACGCTCAAACGAACAACGCTAAAAATTCTGACATGGGAGTCACGCTGCCACCGATACACATGCGCTGTTTGGCAGCGCTTGTCCGAAAATGTACAATGCCCATCGCATCTCGTACATGCCCCTCGTGTCCCAACTATACAACAGCGACACTGTATACAGCGCACACACCATTGCACAACAAGCGCCATCACCCACCGGGCCTTGCTGTACAAATGCCTCGAGTCGTGACGCGGAGTCGTCGTGGCGTCGTGGCGTCGTGGACTCGTGGCCTCGTGGCCTCGTGTCGCGTTTTGCCACTTTCGGTTTCCCTCTATGATAATTTAATGTTTTTATTTTTTAATGTTTGAGATTGCCTGCGGGCACTTTTGGTCAACTGCGAATTACGGCTCATAATTTGCACCCCGAAAGTGCGAAATAATAATGCAAATCAACAATCGGGGTGCAAATTATGAGCCGTAATTCGCAGTTGAAATTTATTGCCTGCAGGCAATCCCAATCCCCCTTTTTGACTACGTCTGCCCACATCCAAAAACACCCCCCTGGACCCCCAAGACACCGTTTTTCGCCTTCGCCCACACGCCGCTCCCTACATTTGCGCCACATTCCTAAACTCTCGCCACACCCCTCATATCTCGCATACGCCTGCTTAGACCCATATCAAGCGTCATTGCAAACCGAAAACCTAATGTTGTTTCACTGCGTCTCTTCACTCGCCCACAAGGCTTCTTCTTCACTGCACCGTGTCACAACTCATGTACATTCAACTTTTCAATTTCAACCAAGTACTCTAAAAAACCAAACTTTCTCACCACTCTCCTCTCTATACAGATGCTACTAATTCTCGGAAGTGCACCAAAACATGTTTTTCCACAAAACATGTCTGTCGACAACCTTTACACAAGCTCGTTCACCTTTCACATTCGACAGTATTCGCCTGTGGTAGTCTAGGGTTGGGCGCCGCTAGAAAAGACGTTCAGCCCCAACCGGTTCAATAACCGTCGTTACCGCCGGCATTAAGCCGTTAGAGGGAGACACAGGCATGGGAATCGGCTCTATAGAGCAGCTATGGCACATGGTACGCGACGGCGCCTGGTAGGAGGGAAACGAGTTTGCTCACATTGAGTGAAATTGCCTGCGGGCACTTTTGGTCAACTGCGAATTACGGCTCATAATTTGCACCCCGAAAGTGCGAAATAATAATGCAAATCAACAATCGGGGTGCAAATTATGAGCCGTAATTCGCAGTTGAAATTTATTGCCTGCAGGCAATCCCAATCGCTCTTTTTGACTACGTCTGCCCACATCCAAAAACACCCCCTGGGCCCCCACACCCCGTTTTTCGCCTTCGCCCACACGCCTCTCCCTACATTTGCGCCACATTCCTAAACTCTCACCACACCCCTCATATCTCGCATACGCCTCTGTAGACCCATTTCCAGCCCCATTGCAAAACCGAAAGCCTAATGATGTTTCACAAAACCCCTTCACTCGCGCACAGCGCTTCTTCTCCACTGCACCGTGTCACAACTAATATACATTCAACTTTTCAATTTCAACCAAGTACTCTAAAAAACCAAACTTTCTCACCACTCTCCTCTCTATACAGATGCTACTAATTCTCGGAAGTGCACCAAAACATGTCTTTCCACAAACATGTCTGTCGGCACCCTTTACGCGAGCTCGTTCACCTTCAATTCGACAGTATTCGCCTGTGGTAGTCTAAGGTTGGGCGCCGCTAGAAAAGACGTTCAGCCCCAACCGGTTCAATAACCTTCGTTTCCGCCGGTATAAAGCCGTTAGAGGGAGACACAGGCATGGGAATCGGCTCTATACAGCGTCTATGGCCTTGGTACGGCGCCTGGTAGAAGGGAAACGAGTTTGCTCACATTGAGTGAAATTGCCTGCGGGCACTTTTGGTCAACTGCGAATTACGGCTCATAATTTGCACCCCGAAAGTGCGAAATAATAATGCAAATCAACAATCGGGGTGCAAATTATGAGCCGTAATTCGCAGTTGAAATTTATTGCCTGCAGGCAATCCCAATCCCCCTTTTTGACTACGTCTGCCCACATCCAAAAACACCCCCCTGGGCCCCCCACACGCCATTTTACGTCTTCAACCAAGTATTCTAAAACACATAGCCTTCACAGCACATGGTAAACATCACGCGCTAGGGTGCCATTGCGCGTTCAAGTGGCCATTGCTTTACATATGCACGCATGTGCTTTCATTACTTTTACGCGGAGCTGCAGTACGTCGACCCACCTCAATACGCGTGTACGCTGTGATGTCTTTACCGTTTAATACAATCATCACGGAAAAGTACGGGTAACTTTCGATATAAGATACCTTTTTGAAAACCACATTTACGCCTGCAATCGTCAAATGGCCCCATTTCGTAACACTTCTATATTCCTCACAACACAAAACCGCCTCCTTGACTGGTCCCCCCCCGTTGCAATCGCGTGTACTCATCGTACGGTTTTATACTGCATACAGTGGCGCCGTTGCAAGCGCCACATCTACTTGGAATACCGTATTCAGAAAATGTTCTACGTATGACTAAAACAACCACTGATGTAGTACTATGTGTGTTACTACCTCTTACTTATGCTGATTACCAATAGTATTAGTAGCACATATACTTGTACTACCAGAATTACTAGTACAAGTAGAGGAAGAAGCACGATGAAAGGTTAGGTTTTAGGATAGAAACGAGTACTTTATTCCAAGGTATCTAGATATGCTACTGTTCCAACAGACCGCATCGGTGCATCATGCGTTATTGGCTTCAGATTCATCACTGACGACCCAGTCAGACTCATGAATGCCATCGCTATCAGCCCCTGCATAGCCGTTGTTGTCCCCTCCCACCAATTGCAAAATCTCCGCGTCTAAATCCGATTCGTCGTTGGCCACCTCCATCGCTTCTATCTCGTCTGCTTCTATCGGCGACTGCGCATCGTCCTCTCCGGAGTTATTCTTGGTCCCTTGTTCCCCCAGTCCTTCATATTCCTCTTCGGCTTGTAGGTCCACGTCATCATTGGACACAAACCGCGGAGTGAATCCCTGTTGCCGGTGAACTGCATCAGGGAGCTGATATCCGTCAGGCACCATGTACATGTGGTAGCGGACCAGCTCACGCTCCATGTACCCGTCTTCGTAAGAAGCTCCAGCGTGGAACACGTCTCCCCTGCCAATGAAAACAGAGAACGGCGGCACTCGCAACTTTTTCACCTCCATGCTCTTCGAAAGCTGCTTCAGGCGCTGCAAGCTTCCGAATACCGTGCGGTGCGAATCTTCGCACACCCATATGGGGAACGAAAACTGCCCAGAAACCATCATAAAGTACCCCGGGTTCCCTCCGGCCTCCCTTTCTTCGTGCGTCAGCCCTCGAAAGTCGGTGTGAAGAGCTTGCCGCCGGCATTCCAAGCTCGTGCACAAAACTCTGCCTCCCGTCACCGGCCCATGCATCTTGATGCTGTTGCTGAGGTTGTTGTTCAATCGCAACGCACACAAGATCTGGCCCAGCCGCGCATCCAACAATGCCCGACGCCGAACAAGCCACTCCAATTGCGGGTCGCGTTCTACTGCATCCACCATCCCGGCTCGGGTCGTCATAAACCTTCCAACTCCTACATTCCGATCCTTCCCATCCACCGCCGATCCGGCGTTGATAATCGGGTTCCATCTTATGCGGTTCGATTCAATCCGCAAGTCGGGCTGCTGCTTGAAGTTGTCTTCAAACCATTGCAGCATTTTCCCAGACACATCCCCACCATTCAAACATTTCGGCGCACCCTCATCGGTTGCAAACGATTCCAAAATGCAGAACCCTTGGTGTTGCAGCTCCCTGCGCTTTTCACCGAAGAACTCCAACGCCAACTCATCCCGCTCCATCGCTGCCATCCACAGGCGCTCCTCTTCACTTTTCGGATTGCCGCTCGTCGGTAGCACTTGTCCAAACACCGGAACCTTGGTAGATTCCAGCGCCGCATGCTTCTCCTTCGCGGCGTGCCAAAACACCAGATGGTGGACCAGCTTCAGCTCTTCCGCCGTCAGGCATTCAGCTCGGTGCTTGGACGCCATATGGATGGTGTCCAACCAAGGATGCACGTGTTCAATCACGTTAACATCCTTTGGCAACATGCTCGGCGGCACATTTGCCCAATTACACCATGCCGGCGATGAAGCCCCTTTGTAAGTTTCTGGCAGCCTCATCCATTGCGGCGGTCCATCGGGAGGGTTAGAGTCGTCAAATGGGCGCTCAATGTCAGCATCTCTCATCGACCCCTCCCCACCCTGCTGCACACCTTCACCCACTGCATCGTCCGTCACGAATGCCTCATTACCCTCGCCGTCTGAGAAGTTCTCGGCGCGGATTCCCAGGTTCCCCAACAGTTCAAACAGAGTATCTCTCCGCAACTGCTTCATCCGCTGCAACAACTCCCTTTCCTGTGCCAGTTGGGTTCTCTTCGACCGGCGACTGGGTGGAGACAGTCTCGTGTCAGGAGCTTTTCGCTTCACACCCCTTGCACGCCCAACCGGCACCTCTTCCACCCTTGGAACAGTTCTTTTTCCTTTCCCCTTACGCGTGCTCACCCTTGGACGCGACTCGTTGTAGTTCATGTCGTCGTCCAAGTCCAACACAGCCACCTCCGGCGACGGCGCCACAGTCTTCACCTTCGCCCGTCCCGGAGCGCTCCGACTTTGATGCTGCCCCGAAGGCTCGCTGGAGACCCTGTCCCTACTCCTCTCCTCACTCCCTACTTCAAACAACCCCTCCATCCTGTCCGTCACTTCCTTCATTTTGCGCTCCAGCTTCCTTTCCCACTGCCGGTCGCTCCCGGAGTTCTCCATCTTAGACACATTCATCACGAGGAAGTTCCGCACGGTGGACGTTTCCACTCCGCCAATGCTCATTTGGGTGTCGAGCACGGCGGCAACCGTCACGTCCTTCTTCTCTGCCACTTGTCGGCAAAAGAAGTACACCTGCAGCGCAAACTTGAAAAAGTAATACCGCATATCCTCGAACCGGCCCCTTCTCCCCCCTTCGAAACCCCCGCGGGTACCCAGTAAAGCCTTCACACACTCCACGCAAAACAAAAAACCGCCTTCATCGAGTGTGTACAACCGGTCGTCCGACAAATGCGACAGACCCAACTTCGGCGCCTCTTTGCACACCTTCTCAAAGTTGCTCAGCAACTCCGGGCTCCTTACAAGAGCAAGGGCAATGTCGGCGTAGCGCCGAAGTTGCGTCGTTTCCAATGTGCCGAGTAGCATAAACTCTTGCATCGCTACTGCCACCGCATATGACGTCAGTGACTTGACCTTCACTTTGTCATCCAACACTGACGCCATTATGAACGACACGGTGGTGTGCACGCGGTCCGCAAACGACATCGCCAACACGTTGCTTGCCATGATGTTCAGCTTACAACCGATGCTCAACCGCTCCTTCCTTGTGAGGTCCTTCCCGTCCGGTCGCAACCACAGAACGACGTCCAGCACTTGGGTCATGCTTTTCCACCTCTGGGACGTGTTCCTCAGGTCTTGGTACACCACCAAACGATGAAGCCCATCCACCAACAGACACTCACAGGTAATTGAATTGCCTTGAAGAACCTCATCCACTGATCTGCCGCCGAGCACGATTGCAACGCTCACCCGCCCAACCGCTCCCAAAACACCTTGCTGCTCCATCATAACCTTCAAATTCTCCCTGTGCTGCCCATTCAATGCCCGCACTTGATGCTCCCCGTAGCGAATTCTGCCGATATCCACCGTAGCATTCACCTGCCTATAGTGGTTCAGCTCAATCTTGCTATCGGTGGGGATCGCAACAGCCTGTTTCGGAGGCTCCACCGCTTGTGACAATGACCGGGTGTTCGACGGGCCCGACCTCATACCCGTGAAAATGACGTCCTCATCCACCTCCACTGCCTTGGCGGCCGAAGTACCCACTTCAATCGTTCCGCCCGGTGGCGTACGAGGGCGTGGCGTTACTGCGCGTGAAACGGATGTGCCCCTGCGCGGCGTTGGTTGAGACCTCAGACGAGGTCGCCCAGTGCGTCGAATTGTACCAGGAGAAACGGTGGCAACAGTTGCCCCAGCACCAGTTGCAGTCGAACCAGATGCATTCGAGCGCTGCGATGCGCGCCCTTGGCGGCTCTGGGACCTCGTCTTACGACTTCCCGTTCGGGGCGTCGTAGGTGGACGCCGTTGTACGTCGGGAGTACCCTTCGACGGGGGTGGGGACTTTCTCCTCCTCTTTCCGACCGCATCAGCGGATTCATCTGAATCCACCTCAACCACCTCCCCTGTTGTTTCCATCGCCTCCATCATACCGAGGTCCCACGAATAAAAAGAATTCGGTAACACCCCACCCAGTGTTGCAGGCGGTTCTTCCACACCACCAAATCGGTACGGGTACCTAATGTCGTCAAAACCCCGGCAGGATCTTAACACTGCGAACTTTCACCAAATCCTCACCTTCCGCCTCAAAGCTCTTTAGGCTAGATCCATGCATATCCCTGGACAATTCCCCCTCCTTCCTACCAGGCATCAACACAGCCGTTCCGACGCGCCGGCGGTTTCCCCCTTCGCCTTTCGCCAAAAGAAACACGACGTCGGCTGCTTTCATCTTTTGATGTTTTCCACGCGATGGCATTGCAATACACACAATATGAACCGGGGAGATGCGCGCAGAAGAGCGTGACAACAAAAACTATGACACGGGCGAATGAAGGCGGAACACAAAGCCAAATACGGCAGATCCGAAACTCAGGCCCGCGGGGAGATGATTCAAGTAAAAGTGCAGACTTGATGCGAACTTTGATGGCGCCCGCTTGATCTGTTTGCAAAACAAGACAGAGGCTGCAGTTCGGGAAAGGGACGGAATGTGACGGCGGGGAAAACGGGTGTAAACGGGTGTACTTCGACTCCGTCCTTTCCGCGAAAAACTAAAAAGGGCTCCTAGTGGTTGTGTAGTAGCAACCTGAACCCCAACGACGCGTGACACGCGTCACAGCAGTCGCGATCCGTTCCAAAAAAACCGCTGCACAGACACCAAATTTTATAATTTTTAGGGGGGTTGTGTGTGGCAAATTGCCTGCGGGCACTTTTGGTCAACTGCGAATTACGGCTCATAATTTGCACCCCGAAAGTGCGAAATAATAATGCAAATCAACAATCGGGGTGCAAATTATGAGCCGTAATTCGCAGTTGAAATTTATTGCCTGCAGGCAATCCCAATCGCTCTTTTTGACTACGTCTGCCCACATCCAAAAACACCCCCCTGGGCCCCCCACACCCCGTTTTTCGCCTTCGCCCACACGCCGCTCCCTACATTTGCGCCACATTCCTAAACTCTGGCCACACCCCTCGTCTCTCGCATACGCCTCTGTAGACCCATTTCAAGCCCCATTCCAAAACCAAAAGCCTAATGATGTTTCACTAAACCCCTTCACTCGCGCACAGCGCTTCTTTTCCACTGCACCGTGTCACAAATAATATACATTCAACTTTTTAATATCAACCAAGTACTCTAAACAACCAAACTTCCTCACCACTCTCCTCTCTATACAGATGCTACTAATTCTCGGAAGTGCACCAAAACATGTTTTTCCACAAACATGTCTGTCGGCACCCTTTACGCGAGCTCGTTCACCATTCAAATTCCACAGTATTCGCCTGTGGTAGTGTAGGGTTGGGCGACGCTAGAAAAGGCATTCAGCCCCAACAGGTTCAATAACCTTCGTTTCAGCCGGTATAAAGCCGTGAGAGGGAGACACAGGCATGGAAATCGGCTCTATACAGCGTCTATGGCCTTGGTACGGCGCCTGGTAGAAGAGAAACGAGTTTGCTCACATTGAGTGAAATTGCCTGCGGGCACTTTTGGTCAACTGCGAATTACGGCTCATAATTTGCACCCCGAAAGTGCGAAATAATAATGCAAATCAACAATCGGGGTGCAAATTATGAGCCGTAATTCGCAGTTGAAATTTATTGCCTGCAGGCAATCCCCCTTTTGCTCCCTCAAACTGCATCTCACGTTAACCGACCCCGACCGTATTTGAGCTGTCGGCTATCGCTCTTCTGCAGTCCTCTCCGCTTGGCAACGTTCTCCTTTCGAAACTTTGTCGTTGTTTCAGCGGTGTTGCTTGTTTTGGATTCTTGCGCCCGCTGCGGTATCGAGTTACGATCAAGAACGGCTTTGACGTACACGCACCCGCTAAAGCCCAAGACCTCACCATTGCGCAAACCCCTAAACGGCCCCGCTCTTTGAACCCCTAAACCCCACGACCCCTTCAATCAAGACGCCCTTGCACAACTTCAGCCCCCGATTTCCCCTTCAAAAGAACAAGTCTCTCTTCGTTCAATCACATCCCCTTCTATCTCTCTATCTCCGCCCCCAGCCTTCTCCACCGAAACTTCGAATATCTCTCCAAGTTCCGTCTTACAAGATGGTCACCACCGAAGGTCTCATTGGTTTGTTCTTGCCGCTGCGCGACGCGTACGCCCGCATGCGCCCCGATGATCCCAACGCCCGCGCGCTGCAGTACCTGGACTTGGTCTACTTCGCAGTTCAGAACCGAGGCTCTGTGCCAGCTGCAGAGGAAGTTTGCTCCTTGGTCGTGCCATCTGAAAAGCACGGCAAGTACACCAACACGGAGATACAACACAGCCTCCTCAAAAACAACTACTTTTCTCAGGTGTACCTCATGGCCAGATGTGTGGACCTCGACGATGGTAGCAACGACCGGCGTCTCAGGGACTTGTACCAGCTCTACCTCCAAATCCAAGCTTCAAACAATACTTCTGAGCAGCAACCGTCTTCTGCTGCTGGTAATGGTACCACCCGTGCAAGTGCTCGTTCTTCCAATGCGCCTACAAATCGCCGCCGCCCCAGCCGTCAAGTCGACTTGCTCATTCCGAAAACGGCTCTCTTGTCGTCCTTCCTCAAATCGCGCATTCTGCCTCCGCAGTCGCAAACTTCCAAGGACAGTCGCTCACGATTCTCCACTACCGTTGAGGCATCTCGTTTTGAAATGGTTTTGTACCTGTCGATGATCTACACTCTCAAACGCGAGAAACTCAAATCGCGCCAGACCAAGAAACAACGCCTCAATACCGGCGTTGCAACCGCGACCTCTATGTTGGCTTCGTTGCAAAACTTTAAGCACGAAACGTGCGAGCGAATTTCATTTGTCGTGCACAAGCTTGTGACCTCTTGGAATGTGTTCTGCCGCCATCTTGGGTATGACTCACTGGAGCACATGCTCGCTCCGTACATCTTGTTCGACAGCAACACCCTAACCTACCACGCTCTCGAACGCCGCGGGGAAGGCTACGCCCCTTTATCGCAAACTACCACATTTGCCAAGAAAACTCAGCCTTCCAAAGTCCAATCTGAAGTGGACAGCGTCGCCTGGTCCCACACCGACGAGGTTGACCGCAATCTACGCGTGCTAGCTTCCGAATTTTTGAACGACCTTCACCGCCTGCTTTTCAACGACTTCCTATACGAAATGGATGAAACCGCTCGCTGGCAATCTTTGACGCAATTCGAGTATAACTCGACCGTCGACGTGTACCCTCACCGCTTCACGACGTTCGGTCTGCCACTTTGGACCCCGATTCGAATGGCCATGGTCGGCCCTATTCCGGGCCAACCCCTCAACCCGGTCGTGGAGATAGCCAAAAAAGAAGCCGAGTTGGTGGACATCATTATGAACGAGTCACAGCAGCAACCTCCGCCTGATCCGGCAGCGCCACTACCGTCGTCGTCGGAACGCGCCAACGCCGCTGGTCCCTCACCTCCTCCCCAACCCCCAAATCTTCCCTACAACGTCAACGAAACTCGCGTCCTCCCGCCGCACTCCTTCACCCAAACTACTACTCTCAACGCTCTACAAGAGGCGGAGGACGAAATGGAAAAGTATATTCGCCTCTACGGTGTCGATTTCAAAGAATTCGTACAGGTGGATATTATCAAACGAACTACCGCCTCATCTCCAGTCGGAGCAGTGCAACTGGTCCTCACCGACCCGCCTTACAACATTCGTTCCTTAGCTGGCCGCCACAACAGCAACCACGACGCCATTTCCCAAGACGATATGAAGCGCACGGCGCAGGTTATTGGCGAGCTGTTGTGCCCTGGCGGCCACTTTATTCTCTTTTGCTCCATTCGCCAGTTCAGGCCGTGGTTGTCGTGCTTCAAAAGCATTTCCGAGTCCCAAACTGCGCTATTCAAGGTGGACCCTGTGCCGTTGGTTTTCGTCCGCGCCGCCTCCCATCCTACTGGGACCCACCGCGGGCTGCGAACGTCGCCGTTGCCCATCACCGAGTACGCCATTCACGGCATCAAAACGGGGCTCACTCACGATGAAAACCTGGCTCGCGTAAACCTCGTTAACTACAACTACGTTCCTTCTCGCTACCCGGCTTACAAGAACGTGATTGATAACGTGCCGGGACTAGCCGCTGGCGAGACCCTGCGTTGGAATCGCCTGCATTCTGTCACCAACAATCACAACGCCGTCACTGAAAAAGTACGCCCGGAGCAGAAGAGTCGTGCTCTACTCAAGGAACTCATAAGCCACTATTCTCAGCCTGGCGACATGGTGGTGGATTTATTTGCCGGAACGGGTTCCACCGCTTTGGCCTGCATGGAGCTCCCAGGTCACAGACGCTTTTTGGGGTGCGAGAAAGACGCAGTGTGTTACGCTCACGCAAAACACAATGCTGTCGTTCACTTTATCAAAACCGTTTTACAGAACAGCACCGACATTGAAGTGCCGCACCATCTCATCACCAAGTTCAATCGCGTAGTTCGCTCAATACCGAACACGGACCTGCGATCGAAATACCTTTGGACCGCGCCTCCCGGTCTGCCACAGTACCAAATTTTTCCTGCGCCGCTCGCTTCCTTTCTCTGCAACTTGTGGAAAGACCGTGAGTTTGCAGCCGTTTGCCGCAATAAACCGGTGCATGAATGGCCGCGAGAGAAACAGGGCCTTCTCACTCAGATCGATCCGGATACGTTACTGGCCATAGAAGGGTATGCCCATGGAGTGTATACCAAAAAGTCCGACATCCGACACCCCTTGGCGGGAGACGGTGTCTTTGCCGCACGCCAGTTTAATGAAGGCGACACAGTGTGCTACTTTTATGGAACCCTCGTCTACCACGTCCTCTCCAAACGCTCCGCCACACAGTCTTCGTATGCCAACGGTTTGCTCGCCGTCACCGTGGAGCGCTTCAACTCCACTTCCATGGAAATCCGAGTGACAGGCCCGGACTTTGTCAGACTGCCCACCCCGGGAGACCGTGGAACCCACTCCATGTGGATCACGCCTGCCCCGTTCTGTGTTGGCGGAATCATCAATGATGCCCAATACCGCCCAGAGGACCTCGACATTCAGGCCTTACGGGACAAGGTACTCCCAAACCCTCGCACACCAAATGTAGTAGCGCGCCTTTCGTCTACTTTGAAAAACTCAAAGTCAGGAATCCAAGACTACCACCTTATCACAATAGTGGCCACCCGAACCATCGAGCGAGAAGAAGAAGTGCTAATAGACTATGGAAACGACTACGCTCATTGGCCCAGGGTTCCAAAACCACAAACACAGACCTTTCATGTGAATCTTGTAGATTAGTTGTTTCTTTTCTTTCTCAGTAAAACACAACTAAAAACTAAACCTTCTCTCCTAAGAACAACCACGCGCAAACTCTCTTCCTTCATTCGTTTTAAAAACAGAAAACCTATAACCTTCTTCTTCGGCCCCCACTGCCACGCCCCGCAACATCTCACTTCTTTTGCCAAACACCATCATAACGTTACACAGTGCGCATACTGTAACACATAGCACCCCTCCTACCCACGTCACATGTAGCACCATTTTTCCAAAATCAACGGTCAAACATGTCGCATATGCATATATGAGCTCAACCGCGGTGCAGCACCGCTTGTGCTCAAACTAATACGTGTGTACGATACGCCACCACCGTCACTAGTTAGCCGTTCCGAAAACGTCATGCTTCACAACAAGTTGCCACATTGCCGCACAACATCCGCTGGCGCACCCGATCGCGCGCCAGCTCGTTCTAAACCTCCGTCCATTTACAAACAAATACGAACCCACCCTGAAAACTTCTGCCCTCCCCCAACCCGACTCCACCAACGCGCAGCCCCATCTCTTCTCTGCGCTGCCCTTTTTCCCCTTCCCGCTCCCCCCTTCCACGGAAACCACGCCCCTTACACAAAATCACTCTCCTCAATGGGGCGGAGCCCAATGAGCTTTATTGTGACACACTCCTCCCCACAAACCCACAGTCATAGACCGGGAATGAATGACCTGCAATACCAAATAGTATCCTGATGGTTCCCTTTTACAGTATGCCGTTTGCTAAAGCCAGCCACACGCGCCCTCCCCCAAAACACCAAACCGCCTTTCTCCAATTACCCTCGCCCCACCTATTTACTACTTATACTGCTATATCGGCAGTGAACCCGTCCATTTCGCTGATGCTCCCAAACTCGATTGTGTTTGTTTGTGTGTGTCTTTCTTTGCGTCTTCAAAAACAATCCTCCCAAGCGTCTTCTTCTCTCTCTTACACGTTCAGTTATGTCGCAAAACAGCTTATCCTCCGCCGGCGAACATGGCTTGCCCGTGTTCATCCCCTCTTCGGTGCACAGCCCACCGAGGGCTGCGGTGAACATCTCACCGCCCACTCCCCCTAATCCCCTGCTCCCCCCACCGCCTCCGCCCGTGGCGCGTGACGCCCATGCTCAACCCCATTCCGACTTACCCGTTACCGACGCAAATGCAGCCGACGATTCTTCCTCTTTTATCATGGCACTCGGTACCATTGTGAATATGGGTATTCATTCTATTGGGTTCTTTCCGTTGTGCGTCAACTGCCAGTGTGGGCTGCCGTCTGCCCGCGCAATCCAACATCACTTGCGCAAACAGCACTCCATCCCTTTGGAAATTGCACGTCCCATGTCAATGGCAATCCTGCACGAGGTGCACACCTTGCGCAACAACTCTACCGTTGCCCCCGTGTGGCAAAAGTATCGCCCCCAACACAACGCTCAATTTGTGTCCGGGCCCTCTACGTTCCTCACGCCCCTGGCTCACATTGCCATTCACAATGGCTATCAGTGCCCGCTCTGCAAATTCTGCTACCTCGACCCCGTTCGTTTGCAAGCGCATCTGATCGAATGCCACAACATGTCGCCTGCGGTTGCCCAGCCGCACCTTGACCGTACCGTCTCGTCGGGCCGTATTGCCTTGCAGACAGTGTACGGCGGCGTTCGTCGCCGTTTATTCCCCGTTACCAATGCTCAACCCATAGGCTGCTTGTCCAAAACTTTCCAGGTTCCGCAGGCGCCTGCGGCACGGCCTGAGACCCCCCCGGCGCAGCCTGTTTGTCTCCAACCACCCCATCGTTCAGTGGCAACGACTGCCAAAGGCATCGAGCCCCCGCTTCAACACATTAACCACTTTTTACAAAAGTTCACCACCGGCGCTCCTTGTTCGCAATCAGACCCTTTGCTTCGTCACCACTCGGAGAAGAATTCTTTCATCACCTTTTCCAAGTTTGACATCGTTCTTCACTCGCTTCATGTTCATCTGGATGTGGCGGCTCAACTATCCAGAACTGGCACAACGCCCACATCCGCTGAAAGCACCATCACCCACCACATCTTCGACTACCTCTCCCAGGTGAACATTTTGGTTAGTAAGACCTCCCTGGCTTTCTTGGACCGCCTCAACAAGCGCACCGACACAGCTTTTAAAACTGTCTCCACTGAAACCCTCAAGCGTTACGCTTCACACATTTCCCGTTTGCTTGTGTTTACTCACAGGACAAGGGCAAACCTCCCTCATCTCGTACCCGACTCAGACCTCATGTACTGCTACACTACTTCCGTGTTGGATGCCATTCGCATGTCTTCCTCTGGTGAGCTCCCCGCCCCGTTTCCTCCAACCCAACATGGCCCAGCGGTCCATAGCGCGCTCAAGCCCTTCTTGCTTCAATCTTTAGCGCCATACCAGTCTTTAGATCTCCTCTCCGTTCGCAACTTCATTGCTTGCGCAAGCGTGATAAGCACCGACCCCAACCCGCCTATCGCTGCCCCCTTGCCGTCTGACCGCACGCCTGAGCCTTACGACACGGTCATTTCTCACGACCCCAACAATACCTCCTTTCGTTTTGCAGCCGCCTCAGATGTGACGCACCTCCTCGCCGCTCTTCAATATGGCATCTGTGCCTGCGCCATACACGAACTGCACGTGCTCTCCAAATCTTCTCCCCTGTTGCAACCTGCCACCCCTGCTTCCGAACGCCCAGTTCACGTTCAAGAACGCATGCGTACCATCGACGCGGCAATCGACGCTGATTCCAACAACGCCCTTTCGTTTGTCAGAAAGACACTCACGCTTGCAATGTCCATATCCTCTCGCGAGGAAATGTTCGTTTCTTTCCACAATTGTGATGTTCACCCGTCCTGCGGCATAGTGCGTGACACTCACCTCGCCCTCTCAGAAGTCGGCTCTTTGGTTTTAACTCTACACAAAGAAATACAACATACTATTCACAACGACCTGCTTCTTGGCCACGCTCTGCCAACCGGTTTCACAAACGCGCTACACTCACTTCAGGACGACTCCTTCAACAAAAGCCCAGGCTTTTCTTTCCTTACCAACCTCAACAACCGCCCATTTATCGAACAAAACATGGCTTTCGTTTTCACTTGTCTCACGTCTTCCATGCCCCACAACTCCAACACCGACCACACTCCGTTTCTTCCGCAACGCAAGCAAAACGGTACCTTTCCCCGCACACAACTGCCCACAACCGACATTTTGGGCACCGATATGTTCACGCATGCGTTGTCGAGGTGGCTCTCATGTGCACAGAAAATCCAAGAACGCCTGTTGGTTGCGCTACACCTTTCGTCGGGCTCTCCTGCGCGCGGCACAGAGATTGAGACATACCGTATCCACAACGACCAACACTTTCAACGTTGTCTCATGCTCATCGACAAATCGCCTTTCCTCATTTGCCGTTACATGAAAACGCGAAACAGCAAAGGGGCCGCCACTCCGATTGCTCGCTTTCCCGATGCCCAAACATCCCGTCTTCTGCTCATGTACTTGACTCTGATACGTCCTTTTGAAGCATATATCGTCCGCCGCCTACACGGGGAAAACTGTTTCCAGATGCATTGGAAAATGCTGTTCGCCAACTGCGGAATTCCGTATGCCGCAAACACCATCCGCTCGATAATCAGCTCTCACTTGAGCAAACGCGGTTTCCCGATATCCTTCAACGACTATAGAAACTTCACCGTGGGAATGACCAACACAGTTTCCAATGTCACCGCATCTTCTGTAGCCGATCACATCTTGGAAGAGCTATTGACCACTGCCCATGGCCAGGCGGGCCACTCTGCGCACACCGCCGCTTTTCTTTACGCTCGTACACCACATGACATATCCGGTTTGCAGCACTCTCAACTTTCCAAATATCGCGAGTGGTCCAGCAAATGGCACCAGTATCTCGGTCTTCTTCTTAATGCTCCCCTCACCCAACAACAACAACAACACCACAGAAAACGTCCGGTTACTGACACAGTTCTACCTACACCTGAACCAAAGCGCTCCATCCATACATCGCAGCCAACCCCGTCCCCTCCCACTGACCGCTCTGCGATCCCCCATTCTCAAATCAACCTAAACCTGGCCGTCTCTCATCCTTTCAATCCACATCCGCCTGCTTTTATGGCAGCCGCCATACCGCGCGGTGGAGCTTCTCTCTTACAACAACCGCTTGTGACCTACGAACATACTACATCAGAAATGCTCCGAGCACTAAGACAGGCACTTTCCAACGACTCCGCTTTATTCAAGTCCCACCAACAATTTGTGAACACAGCGGCCGTGTACAACAGGCTTTCCAACATGCTACTACTCCAGCCGACTGGATCTGGAAAAACACTATCTCTTCTGCTCCCCGTCTTCATGGAAAAGGGCAAATACTCCACCGTTCTCATCACCCCTCTCACAGCCTTGCTCAGTGAATACGAACTGCGCGCTCAGCTCTTCGGCCTTCGTGTTTCTCGTACACCCACCCCTCCCGGATCGCACTCCTTTGCCGACATTTACATCTTTTCCGCTGAAAGACTTTCTCTTCCTTCTTTTACAGAGTTCACCACGCGACTGATCGCCGCCGACCGCCTCGCCCGCATTGCCATCGATGAATGTCACTTGTTTTTTTTATGGCAACACTTTCGCCCGTGCTTGGCCAACCTCCACAACTGCTTCGGCCATATTCCCACAAAGATCCCTCGCGTGCTTTTAAGCGCGACAGTGCCGCCGCGCGACCGCCCCCTTCTTCTGTCGCAGCTGCACATCCCGAACGCGCATGTGTACGCTTCTTCGACTGCAAGAAACAACATTTCTTTTGTCGTGTATCACCTAAGCTCAGCCCCCAGCACTTCGCGTGCCACACGCTTTCGCGCCGCTCATGGCCACTTTCAGGATGTGTTTGGATACCTGCTTCAGCTGGGCGTCTCAATCATGCAAGAGCATGTGGCTCGATTACTTCACTCGTCGGCTGACACAACCCTAGCTCGCGTTCTTATATTCTCGTTGACACGCCCGGCTGCCGAAGCTGTCCATGAAGCTCTCTCCGCTTCGCGTTCTTCTTTTGGTGCCCTTAAACAATCCACTACTTTCACGGTTCTCCTGTACCATTCTGGTCTCTCCGATGTTCGTAAACGCCGGGCTCACACCCTTTGGAACTCTCCGCCTTCTTCCAGCGCGCCCACAACCAACCACATTCTCTTCATGGTTTGCACCTCTTCTTTTGGTACGGGCATCGACGTTCCCAACGTTCGCCTGGTTTTCAACTTTGGTGGAGTAGCGAGTCTTTGCGACCTCGCGCAACAGGCCGGCAGGGCCGGCCGCGATGGAAACCCATCCACTTGCGTCACCATTTATTTCCAGCCCTACTTCAAACTCGTCACGGAAACTCTTTCTTCGTCCTCTTCCAACACAAATGCGTTTGAGGAGCCCAATCGCATATACAACCAAGCACTTTCCACGGAGCGTTGGTTGGAAGCGCAGCATTGGGTCGAATGCAAATCTGTTTGTCGAAGGAACGCCCTCTATTTCCACATGGACGGAAAAGAACCAGGCATCTGTCTCTTCTCTCCTTCGGTTCTTAATTGCGATATTTGCAATAGCATCGCAGCTGTCTCCCCCTCTCCCACCCCGGAACGAAGCTCCGTTTCCGCTACCCCTTCTGCCTCTCAGCACGCCCAATCCATTTCACCGTCACCCAGCGCTTCCCCACAAACGCCCACGCCGCCAAAAAACGGTCCCAATCAATCAAACAGAACATCCTTAAACAATCAAAACACCAACACCAACGGCGGCCCAACACAAAGCCCCAAACCCCACGCCAGTCGTCCACCACGACCCCCCACCTCCACTCCATCGCCGCTGCTGACAACCACGCATCCATCCGCTGCGACCCAATCGCCCACTGTCGCTCCTTCTCAATCTCAGTCGCACTCTGCCACCTTCTTTTACACCTTGGAACGAAAAACACCGCAACAAATCGTGTCACACTTCGAGGAGCTCTCCCGCCGACTTGCCCCTCTCTGTGTGCCGTGCTTGCTGCACGAAAAAACGCAAGTGCACTTGACGGACACTCATGCATGCCCCGATTCCCGTCAACGATGCTTCAGATGCTTTTCGCCGCACCATATATCGCGCAACTGCAGGTTCGATAAATCACCTCAAGGAACCTGCTACCGTTGCCATCTCGGATTCTGCAAGGGACTCAAAACTCATTCTCAACCGCACACTTTTGGAACAAGACACTGCATCTTCATTTCGCTCTATCAACTGGCATGGGTCTTGTGGCGAACATGCTCCAAAACTCGCTCCGAAATTGCACTCCACCTCTTTGACGGCCGCATGCAATCCAAGTTCAACTCCATTTCCCAATCCTTTCAAGATTCCTCACCCCTCCACCTTGAAATAGACGCCATGTTTCATGATTGGTTAACACACAACAACCACTTTGCCGTACCCAACATTCTACGCCTTGCAGCTTGGTGGAAGTCAACCACAACACTCATTTAAGCACGATTTTAGATTCCAACCCGGTACAATAAACACCCATTCTTCTTTCTCCATTTTGCTTTCAACTCTCTTCCTTGCCACAGAAAACCACATTTCCTCCTCTTTCTACTTAAGTATAACGCCAAACACCCCATATTCGACCGTTACATTACACCCAAACCAGCAACAAGCGTTATTCAAACGACTCTATCTCCAGCTCAACCTCAGCCCCTACATACCCCAACTCCGCCTCAAAAATACAGTGTAACGAAACAACCTACAATCTATATCAGTCCTACACATAAAGCCCAGTACACTTATCGAATGCAGGTCGCTCAACACAGAACTTTATCCAACCACCGCAGATATCGAGTACACCCTCAAACAATCTGTTCACCACGCATTCGTACTATACTGGAACTTGACGTCTCGACTCTAGACCCCTAAAACCCCTAAAATCCAATAAACGCAAAGCTTCCCCTAAAACCCCTAAAGCCCACCAGCCCCTAAACAATGTTTTCCTCTCCGTAAATAAAAAATCCCATAAAGGTAAAGTTTCCCCTAAACCCCCTGAACCCCTGAACCCCTGAACCTGTAAAACCCCTAACACCCCTACACAATGTTTTCCTCTCCGTAAATTCAAAATCCCATAAAGGTAAAGCTTCCCCTAAATCCCTAAACCCCTAAACCCCTGAAACCTGTAAAAGCCCGTACACAATGGTTTCCTGTACGAAAACGTAAACTCCCGTAGGCCCTGACCGATAGCTACTTAGTGGCGATGCCACTGTTGGACAAACCTTAACGTCATAAGAATCTACCTGTCATCGTTAAGCATACGTCATCCCTACCTCACTAAACGCACTGCACGCGTCTTCTTTAGCTTAGAGTGTGGCGCCAGCACTCGCGTGACCTACTACTCACCACACTCAACCTACATTGAACTTGGCAATACCATCGAATATCGTCCCCCAGTGTTGCCGGATATGAAAACCATCCTAGAACCAAGCGCAAACGCACCTTTTTCAGCCGCGTACACGACCCCAAAAACGCACATACAAAACGCCTGACAATGTGCCATCTGCCTCGACGAAATAGCCACAGAACCAAGCGCAAACGCATAACACAACCCTTTCTTTTGATAAAATTTTCGCACATTATCCAGCTTACAACACAGCTCGACTGTGCAGCGGAGATGTGGCTGAAACCAAGCGCCTTTGAGTGCCACACTCGACGCACGCCTCCACGTTGTGCAGCAAAAATGTTACAATAAAACATGTGCAAACGCAGGATTTGGCAGAAAGCCCAGCGCGCCTAAAATTTATGATTTTTTCAAATGCAAATATTGCGAAAATGGGTGCTGCGCGCCAACATCTGGCAATTCGCGCGCTACGTTACCCGAACGAAGCGCCTGAGCGCAATTAGCCACGATTTTTTGAGCGTGCCAATGTGTCATACGCGCTCTCCAGCACAACGTTTTCCATCCAGGGGGTCAAAATCGCACATACGTCGAATGCAGCGCGTGGCGCTTGGTGTATGTAATTACCAAGCGCTACTGACAACTGCGTTTTACCAAGCGCCAGCCCACACTTACAACCTGTAATATATATAGGCTTTCGTTTTCACTTGTCGCACGTCTTCCATGCCCCACAACTCCAACACCGACCACACTCCGTTTCTTCCGCAACGCAAGCAAAACGGTACCTTTCCCCGCACACAACTGCCCACAACCGACATTTTGGGCACCGATATGTTCACGCATGCGTTGTCGAGGTGGCTCTCATGTGCACAGAAAATCCAAGAACGCCTGTTGGTTGCGCTACACCTTTCGTCGGGCTCTCCTGCGCGCGGCACAGAGATTGAGACATACCGTATCCACAACGACCAACACTTTCAACGTTGTCTCATGCTCATCGACAAATCGCCTGTCCTCATTTGCCGGTACATGAAAACGCGAAACAGCAAAGGGGCCGCCACTCCGATTGCTCGCTTTCCCGATGCCCAAACATCCCGTTTTCTGCTCATGTACTTGACTCTGATACGTCCGTTTGAAGCATATATCGTCCGCTGCCTACACGGAGAAAACTGTTTCCAGATGCATTGGAAAATGCTGTTCGCCAACTGCGGAATTCCGTATGCCGCAAACACCATCCGCTCGATAATCAGCTCTCACTTGAGCAAACGCGGTTTCCCGATATCCTTCAACGACTATAGAAACTTCACCGTGGGAATGACCAACACAGTTTCCAATGTCACCGCATCTTCTGTAGCCGATCACATCTTGGAAGAGCTATTGACCACTGCCCATGGCCAGGCGGGCCACTCTGCGCACACCGCCGCTTTTCTTTACGCTCGTACACCACATGACATATCCGGTTTGCAGCACTCTCAACTTTCCAAATATCGCGAGTGGTCCAGCAAATGGCACCAGTATCTCGGTCTTCTTCTTAATGCTCCCCTCACCCAACAACAACAACAACACCACAGAAAACGTCCGGTTACTGTCACAGTTCTACCTACACCTGAACCAAAGCGCTCCATCCATACATCGCAGCCAACCCCGTCCCCTCCCACTGACCGCTCTGCGATCCCCCATTCTCAAATCAACCTAAACCTGGCCGCCTCTCATCCTTTCAATCCACATCCGCCTGCTTTTATGGCAGCCGCCATTCCGCGCGGTGGAGCTTCTCTCTTACAACAACCGCTTGTGACCTACGAACATATTACATCAGAAATACTCCGAGCACTAAGACAGGCACTTTCCAACGACTCCGCTTTATTCAAGTCCCACCAACAATTTGTGAACACAGCGGCCGTGTACAACAGGCTTTCCAACATGCTATTACTCCAGCCGACTGGATCTGGAAAAACACTATCTCTTCTGCTCCCCGTCTTCATGGAAAAGGGCAAATACTCCACCGTTCTCATCACCCCTCTCACAGCCTTGCTCAGTGAATACGAACTGCGCGCTCAGCTCTTCGGCCTTCGTGCTTCTCGTACACCCACCCCTCCCGGATCGCACTCCTTTGCCGACATTTACATCTTTTCCGCTGAAAGACTTTCTGTTCCTTCTTTTACAGAGTTCACCACGCGACTGATCGCCGCCGACCGCCTCGCCCGCATTGCCATCGATGAATGTCACTTATTTCTTTTATGGCAACACTTTCGCCCGTGCTTGGCCAACCTCCACAACTGCTTCGGCCATATTCCCACAAAGATCCCTCGCGTGCTTTTAAGCGCAACAGTGCCGCCGCGCGACCGCCCCCTTCTTCTGTCGCAGCTGCACATCCCGAACGCGCATGTGTACGCTTCTTCGACTGCAAGAAACAACATTTCTTTTGTCGTGTATCACCTAAGCTCAGCCCCCAGCACTTCGCGTGCCACACGCTTTCGCGCCGCTCATGGCCACTTTCAGGATGTGTTTGGATACCTGCTTCAGCTGGGCGTCTCAATCATGCAAGAGCATGTGGCTCGATTGCTTCACTCGTCGGCTGACACAACCCTAGCTCGCGTTCTTATATTCTCGTTAACACGCCCGGCTGCCGAAGCTGTCCATGAAGCTCTCGCCGCTTCGTGTTCTTCTTTTGGTGCCCTTAAACAATCCACTACTGTCACGGTTCTCCTGTACCATTCTGGTCTCTCGGATGTTCGTAAACGACGGGCTCACACCCTTTGGAACTCTCCGCCTTCTTCCAGTGCACCCACAACCAACCACATTCTCTTCATGGTTTGCACCTCTTCTTTTGGTACGGGCATCGACGTTCCCAACGTTCGCCTGGTTTTCAACTTTGGTGGAGTAGCGAGTCTTTGCGACCTCGCGCAACAGGCCGGCAGGGCCGGCCGCGATGGAAACCCATCCACTTGCGTCACCATTTATTTCCAGCCCTACTTCAAACTCGTCACGGAAACTCTTTCTTCGTCCTCATCCAACACAAATGCGTTTGAGGAGCCCAATCGCATATACAACCAAGCACTTTCCACGGAGCGTTGGTTGGAAGCGCAGCATTGGGTCGAATGCAAATCTGTTTGTCGAAGGAACGCCCTCTATTTCCACATGGACGGAAAAGAACCAGGCATCTGTCTCTTCTCTCCTTCGGTTCTTAATTGCGATAATTGCAATAGCATCGCAGCTGTCTCCCCCTCTCCCACCCCGGAACGAAGCTCCGTTTTTGCTACCCCTTCTGCCTCTCAGAACGCCCAATCCATTTCACCGTCACCCAGCGCTTCCCCACAAACGCCCACGCCGCCAAAAAACCGTGCCAATCAATCAAACAGAACATCCTTAAACAACCAAAACACCAACACCAACGGCGGCCCAACACAAAGCCCCAAACCCCACGCCAGTCGTCCACCACGACCCCCCACCTCCACTCCATCGCCGTTGCTGACAACCACGCATCCATCCGCTGCGACCCAATCGCCCACTGTCGCTCCTTCTCAATCTCAGTCGCACTCTGCCACCTTCTTTTACACCTTGGACCGAAAAACACCGCAACAAATCGTGTCACACTTCGAGGAGATCTCCCGCCGACTTGCCCCTCTCTGTGTGCCGTGCTTGCTGCACGAAAAAACGCAAGTGCACTTGACGGACACTCATGCATGCCCCCATTCCCGTCAACGATGCTTCAGATGCTTTTCGCCGCACCATATATCGCGCAACTGCAGGTTCGATAAATCACCTCAAGGAACCTGCTACCGTTGCCATCTCGGATTCTGCAAGGGACTCAAAACTCATTCTCAACCGCATACTTTTGGAACAAGACACTGCATCTTCATTTCGCTCTATCAACTGGCATGGGTTTTGTGGCGAACATGCTCCAAAACTCGCTCCGAAATTGCACTCCACCTCTGTGACGGCCGCATGCAATCCAAGTTCAACTCCATTTCCCAATCCTCCCAAGATTCCTCACCCCTCCACCTTGAAATAGACGCCATGTTTCATGATTGGTTAACACACAACAACCACTTTGCCGTACCCAACATTCTACGCCTTGCAGCTTGGTGGAAGTCAACCACAACACTCATTTAAGCACGATTTTAGATTCCAACCCGGTACAATAAACACCCATTCTTCTTTCTCCATTTTGCTTTCAACTCTCTTCCTTGCCACAGAAAACCACATTTCCTCCTCTTTATACTTAAGTATAACGCCAAACACCCCATATTCGACCGTTACATTACACCCAACCCAGCAACAAGCGTTATTCAAACGACTCTATCTCCAGCTCAACCTCAGCCCCTAAATACCCCAACTCCGCCTCAAAAATACAGTGTAACGAAACAACCTACACTCTATATCAGTCCTACACATAAAGCCCAGTACACTTATCGAATGCAGGTCGCTCAACACAGAACTTTATCCAACCACCGCAGATATCGAGTACACCCTCAAACAATCTGTTCACCACGCATTCGTACTATACTGGAACTTGACGTCTCGACTCTAGACCCCTAAAACCCCTAAAATCCAATAAACGCAAAGCTTCCCCTAAAACCCCTAAAGCCCTCCAGCCCCTAAACAATGTTTTCCTCTCCGTAAATAAAAAATCCCATAAAGGTAAAGTTTCCCCTAAACCCCCTGAACCCCTGAACCCCTGAACCTCTAAAACCCCTAAAACCCCTACACAATGGTTTCCTCTCCGTAAATTCAAAATCCCATAAAGGTAAAGCTTCTCCTAAAACCCCTAAACCCCTAAACCCCTAAACCCCTAAACCCCTGAAACCTGTAAAAGCCCGTACACAATGGTTTCCTGTACGAAAACGTAAACTCCCGTAGGCCCTGACCGATAGCTACTTAGTGGCGATGCCACTGTTGGACAAACCTTAACGTCATAAGAATCTACCTGTCATCGTTAAGCATACGTCATCCCTACCTCACTAAACGCACTGCACGCGTCTTCTTTAGCTTAGAGTGTGGCGCCAGCACTCGCGTGACCTACTACTCACCACACTCAACCTACATTGAACTTGGCAATACCATCGAATATCGACCCCCAGTGTTGCCGGATATGAAAACCATCCTAGAACCAAGCGCAAACGCACCTTTTTCAGCCGCGTACACGACCCCAAAAACGCACATACAAAACGCCTGACAATGTGCCATCTGCCTCGACGAAATAGCCACAGAACCAAGCGCAAACGCATAACACAACCCTTTCTTTTGATAAAATTTTCGCACATTATCCAGCTTACAACACAGCTCGACTGTGCAGCGGAGATGTGGCTGAAACCAAGCGCCTTTGAGTGCCACACTCGACGCACGCCTCCACGTTGTGCAGCAAAAATGTTACAATAAAACATGTGCAAACGCAGGATTTGGCAGAAAGCCAAGCGCGCGTAAAATTTATGATTTTTTCAAATGCAAAAATTGCGAAAATGGGTGCTGCGCCCCAACATCTGGCAAGTCGCGCGCTACGTTACCCAAACGAAGCGCCTGAGCGCAATTAGCCACGATTTTTTGAGCGTGCCAATGTGTCATACGCGCTCTCCAGCACAACGTTTTCCATCCAGGGGGTCAAAATCGCACATACGTCGAATGCAGCGCGTGGCGCTTGGTGTATGTAATTACCAAGCGCTACTGACAACTGCGTTTTACCAAGCGCCAGCCCACACTTACAACCTGTAATATATATAGAATGTTCACGAAAAAATGGTAGAAGTTCATCCAAGATTTATGCACGAAGCAAAACTTCGCTCACCGGAACGCCATTTCACAATATCCACCATCACCATCGAGTCGTATCAGTTTTTCCGTCGGGATCCGAATATGTGGAACACCGCAAATATTCAGGTGTCCATCACCAAGTAAGCAGTTCGCATCATTCCTTGAGATTGTGGTCCCCCCATTTGTGAATGCTTCCCGCAGCGCATTCATAATGAAGAGCACATGGAACAAGGTGAAAAATCATGCATGTTTTCGTTGCCAAGTAAGCAGCTTGCATCATTCCATGATGCTACTATCCCCCACTGCAAACGTTACACGGATCGCAATCATAATTTCATTTGTGATTCTGCCCTTCTCCAGAAATCAACATGGACCAAGTGGGACCAATATCCCTTTAGGATACACCTTATCACACATCACCACACTACATCAATATGGCTTTGCATGTTGTGTCTTTTGAGTGCATTTTTCGTCTTCTTCTTCAGCCTGGAGCTATCGTTGGAGCTTGGTATTTGCCTTTTCTTGCGTGCATACTGTGTTCACACTCTTTTTCCATCAATCAACGCATTATGAACGGGGATATAGAAATTGGAGTTCAATCAGTGGGATTCTTCGTCTTGTGCCTTACATGTAAATTGGGAATACGATCTTCGAAAGGGGTAGCACGCCATCTATCTGTTCGGCACGGTGCCTCACCTGATGAGGGAAAAGATATGGCTGCGACAGTTTGGGAAAGAAAGCAAGAATTGGAGTCGATGCTTCCGTACGTACCTCTCTGGAATCGCTACATCGCTCACAGTGAAGAGGAAAACTGCAGAAGTGGTGTTTCGGGCATGGAGCCGACTGCCTTTTTTATGTCAGCAAGGCCACTAGCCCCCCTAACCGGCCTTAAAGTCTTGTACGGGTACAAATGCCCGAATTGCATCACGTGCTACACGGACATGAGAAGTTTATCTACGCATCTCTCGACCGCGCATGGCGTTGAAGATACGGCAAATGTCATCACTGACGTAAAAAAACGTGGATTGATACGCCTGCAAACCATTTTCGGAGGACGTTGTCGAAAATTGTTTCCTGTATCAGAAGCTGTCCAGGTGGGAGAAGTGACGATCGTCTTCACTTCCAAATGTAGCTCCCCTCGGCAGAAAATTTCGAATCCTAACCTTCTTGGGCAGAACTCACTGAACGGATCAGAGGAGGGTCTTAGGATCGTTCACGAATAAATCTCTGGTGTTGGTATGAACTCGGCTGCCTCGAAAATCATTTCGTCTATTGTAGGGTTTACTGATGACCTACAAGAACTGGAACCTATGCATGACAAGATGAAAAATATTTTTGTTGCCTTGTCAAGGGTAGATGAGGTCCTAGATCACAGGAAGATATCACTTCAGGACGCGGTGAAACTCTCTGGGTCAATTACTGAGAAAAGTATTTTATGGGACGTCGTGCAGCAAGACGTCGTTCAGTACCTCAGGATGGTTCGGGATTTAACCATTGACATGCCGAACTGTGTGCTAGAATCTATCAACGTAAGAAGCCGGGGTGATAATCGCTTTACATTCAGAACCGTTTCTTCTAAGTGCGTCAAAGCCTATGCGGTTGAGATAAGTCGCTTTCTATCGTTCTGCATCAAATGTCAGCACCGCCATGAACACCTATGCAATGAAGAAGTTGCCGGATTAATCGCTTTATATCTGGAGGAGCTTAATGAGAATGTTTTACATCAAAAACTTGACGTTCCAGACCCTTTCAAATCCACGAAACCAATGTGCTTCGAAAAAAGATACCTTGGTCTTCATTTCTTCATGAAAAGCGTTCTGCTAGAGGTTCGCCCAATGTCTTCTTCTTGCGAATCACTTGCAGTGAAAAATTTTTTTAGTTGTCGCTGCGTGCGATCTGAGGAAGACGCTCGTTTGCAGACAGCTCAACCCAACAACTTTCGATATGCAGAAGCATGGGAGGTCACAAGAACACTTGCAGCTCTCCAGTATTGCATATCTGCCTGCGCAGTGCATGAGGTATCCATTTCTCAAAAACAAAATGAAGGCAACAGAAATGGATTTCTCTTAGACAGCACTGACCACACGATGAATTTGATCAAGGACGCTCTGGACCTCCAAAAAAACAACACTACATCATATGTGCGATCTGCTTTGGATTTGGCAATGGGTGTCATTGACCAGGAAGATATTGCTGTTACTTTCGATTGCTGTCGGAGCCATGATCTCTGTGGAGTGGTCAAAAACACTCATATTCGATTACAAGATGTTGGGACTTGGGTGAGGGACGCTCATATCAGAATCGACTCGCTCCTGTTCAGTAACCTTCTGAACAATACTGCACTTCCTGATGGGTTTATGAACATGATTCAGTCGTTGACAGACAATTTTACTGTTAAGGCCCCAGGTTACAACTTCATGTCAGTTTTGGAAAAGAAAAAGAATTGGTTGCAAAAGAACGCTTGCTTTGTACTCGATTCGTTGAAAACGCGTGCTGGTTGGATTTCTCTCAGTCATCCCAACGCTTCCGGAGTATCTCTTCCAGGAGATAAAGAAGTTGTAGATTTGCACGGTGTCCTTATGCTCAAGTCAAAGGTTCTTGACTGGTTGAACTACTGCCGTCAGATTCAGGAACTTTTATTGTTCTGTGTACATATATCATCAGGATCTCCTGCTAGGGCTACAGAAATAGCTACTCTTCGTCTCACAAACGATATATATGGGATGCGAAGTCTTTTCGTCTCACAAGGTCAGGCAATGATCGTTACAAGGTGGGTCAAAACCCGAGGAATGAAAGGATTCTCGAAGCCCATACCACTTTTTCCAGATTCCAAAACAAGCGAGTATCTTCTCATGTATCTTGTTCTAATAAGGCCATTGGAAACTGCAATGGTCTCAGCTTTATATGGGCCCTCTTTGGGAAAAGAACACTGGAACATCCTCTTCTGCAACAAGGGTAAACCTTTCACTGATGATTACATACGCGGTGTGGTATCGAAACACCTTGAACTAAAAGGCATCCAACTAACCTTCAACGACGACAGAAATTATTCAGTTGGCATGGTCCCTGCCGAGAGTGAAGGAAAAGCTCATGATCTAATGGATCAGATTCGTGACGAGTTCCGTGCAGTCGGGCATAATCAGGCAGCTCACAGTGTGGAAACTGCTGAAAGGGCTTACGCCAGAACTAAAGAGGAATTAATCCATTTGCAGAAACCTAGTTTGGACAAGTATCGTAGATGGTCTATGCAATGGCACAAATACCTGGGCTTTCACGGGAAAGAAAGGAACGCTTCTGAGCTTCAAAACGACACAGATGAGTCTGGTCGTCCAAGAAAAAGGCTGAAGCCTTTAAACTTGCCTACATCAGAGAACAAAGTCCAGATGCAAGACAAGTCAGGGCATCACCCAAATCTTGATACGATTCCTTTCGATGTATCGAAACGAAGTTCTCAGAGTCTTGGGCGCCGAAGCTATTCTGGAGCCGCTGTTCTGGAAAGCGATATTTCTTTGGAATACAGAGGAAATACAATCTTTGAAATTGGCCCATCTCAGCCCATGTCTCCCTTCGGTGTCAAACTCGTCGATGTAGGGACTCGGACATATGAACATCATCTCCCTACTTTTCTAGAGCACCTTCGCACAATGAACAACTGTAATCACTCGGTGTTTAAGTCCACCATGCAATTTAATGTTACTGTTGCAGTAGCAGAACGCCGTGAAGACATTCTAGTGGTCATACCCACCGGATCGGGAAAGACTTTGTGCATTCTACTTCCAGCGTTTATGGAACGCTCATCCTTTACTACAATCATGATTGTTCCGCTGGTGGCACTGGTAGAGAAACTTAGGCTCCGTGCCGAAAAATGTGGGCTTCATGCCAGTACAACTATACCTGGAAACATCGGAGAGCCAGCCGACGTTTACATGCTCGTTCCCGAGCAGGTTCGGGACCAACGATTCAAGCAGTTGGTTCAAAAACTTGTGGCGGAGAGAAGACTGGCCCGCGTTGTAATCGACGAAGCCCATCTCACTGCATCTTGGTCTTCTTTTCGACAAAGCCTGCGTGATTTGAGATACGGACTACTTGAAGTACCGAAAAACATCCCACGCATCTTACTAACTGGGACTATTCCACCACGAGATCGCTCTGCCCTTGTTGCAAAGCATGGAATGCGTAAAGCTTCTGTTCTCAGCATGCCCACAGTCCGCAAGAACCTTTGTTTTGCCGTGATCAACGTCGAAAGCGATTCACCATGTTCGCAAGATCGTTCAGAGGGCAGAAGGTTTCAAAGTGCGAAGCAGAAGATCCTCGAGAAGACTCTCTCCGTTCTTGAAGAAAAGTTAGAAGAGATAGGTCAACAAGTTAGGCTTAACGCCAATGCTCATCAGGACTCGCCTGCTTTCCGAGTTCTTCTTTACGTCACTCGAAGGAAGGACGCCGAGCAGCTCAGTGATATTCTATCAGCCTTATACGAGGAGGAACAAGGTTTAGACAACGGAAGCCCCAGGAAACCACTATCGAAAAAGGTCTCTGTTCTTTGCTATCACGCCGGCATGGACAAGATTCAACGGATCCAGATATACAAAGCTTGGAGACAGCAAAATAGTCAAGGTGAAAAAGATACGACGGATTCATCTCAGTGCACAGTGGTCCTCATGGTGTGCACGTGTGCGTTTGGAGCTGGAATAGACGCCCCTAATGTGAGACTAGTCTTGCATGTAGGTGGATCTACGTCACTTTCGGACCATGCACAGGAGTCTGGAAGAGCAGGGAGGGATGGAAGGCTCGCTTTTTGTATCACCTTCTACTCCAGTAGTCTTGCACGTTCCTTTGAGGCTGAACTAGAGCGAAAGGCATTGCAGATCCAAAATGAAGAAGACTATATTAAACTAGAGCAGTGGAGGGAAGAACAGAAATGGCTCGAAAACACTTTGTTGTGCCGAAAGAACTGGATGTATGGTGTCATGGACGGGGAACAAAGTGGCATGTGCTTGCTGGATAGCGAGTCGGAGAATTGTGACATTTGCGACACTCGAAGCAATGGTACACCAAAGTTTGATGACGGTGATAAGCGACAGAGTTGGGAGAATTGCAGCCCTGCTGGGCCGAAATGGAGACCGAAACCCCACGCCCTGGAAGCGGAAGGTCCTGCTAACGCCTTCTCTCAAGCATATGAACCTTCTAGTCGGGCACTACAATTTACATCTTCTCATGAAGAAGACTCAATGAGTCATGTTGTAGGGACTTGCGAGTCCCTCATTAGAGAATTTGAACATGATTGCATTGCTTGCTATGTTTCACACAAAGCAGTTGTGAAACACGGTAATCAAAGTTACGGGTGGAAAAGGAACCGATGCTTCAGATGCTACTCAAAGGATCACAGGTACCGCTTGTGTGACAAAGATCTTGCAATACCATCTGGAGGTTGTTTCAAGTGTGGTCTGTCTTACACGAAAGGATTCAAAGTACACAGGGATGGGCTGGGTTTCGGTCCTACTTGTAGACTGGTTCTTCTCAGGGAGCTTGGCTGGTTTCTGTGGAGATCATCGCCGATGAAAAGGGCGCGTTTGGTACAGGATCTTTTCTGCGACAGAGACTGCAGTCTCTTCAACGAATCACAAGTGGCAAGCTTACGTTCTGACTCTACTATGTTTCACGAACAAGACCGGGTGTTTGCGAAATGGTTATCGTCGTCGGACGACGAAACTCCCAATGTTCTAAGGATTGGCGTTTGGTTTTCAAATATGAGGAAGGAGTAAAACGAGCTTAGTCAGATATGAAAGTAAATGCAGCTGTACGTAAGTATAAACTTTCACATTCGTTTCACACGTACATGTTTTAGGGCAGTACTGCACCATTACCGATCAGAGATATGAAATGCGAGTTATATGAACCGTGTGATGCTTGAAGTAAAGACCATGCTCCATTTCGCCGCGTTCTATGGTTTTGGTATTGTAAAATGATCAACAATGGAACCGGGCTCAATTTACCGGAGCGCCTTGGCATACAACTGGTTTTCCAAAAAATTAAAAATTTAATCGCATTCCATTGCATCCATCAGGCGCTGTCAAAAACGCACATACACTTATTCTGCGCTGCGTTCCATGGTTGGCGTCAGAGCAATGACAACATGTAAGCAGCCCAAACGCATGTAAAATCATAGAACCCAACCTGATCCTAGTAGTAGGAACTGCAAGTCATTCAAACATTTTTCGGCATGCTGAAACGCCAATCATCACACGGTTTTTGTGTCCAACTCGGTCCCTCTTCAGCACTCTTACACATCATTCACATCCAACACACTCTTCTCAGCCCTACTTGTGCGTGTCCACAGTTCGGTGAATCACGAGCTAGTCATCTGCCGTCTACCGCACACACGGCAAAGACCTTTTCTCAGATTGTAAAACCCCTCCCAAACACACCCAAATCCGAAGCTTTTCGAAAATTAGATCAGATCATCTAGCGGCCACCATGTTCAACTGTACACTTTGGATTTCTCTAAGATCCTCCCTCACACGTCTTCCTACGTGTTTAGCCGCGTTACATGCCCGTGCAACGTGTAGTCCAGTGCCCAGAGATGAGTTTGGTATGGCAACTGTCACAAGTTCATACACACCCGTGGTGTCTCAGACACCCGTTTTGTCTCAGACACCCGTTTTGTCTCGGACAACCTCCATTTTTGGCACCTTCTATCGCGCTTTTCTAGTCTCGATCAGACTTGCATTTGCGGTGTACTGAGGCCTGCTATTCGGTAGATTTAATCAAAATACATGTCTGGCTGCTTGACCTGCGCCACAGCATAATTTTTACAATTTTTTGTCTGGCCGGCCCTGTTTTCAACTCAGACACAGATATCAAAAAAATCATTGATTTTTCAGCATGCCAAAACACCAATATATTCAGGCCACTACTCCCCAGCGAGGGTGAACAGTGCAACTGTAAAACGTTGATGGAACGTAGGTACGAGACGGCTCGTGAAATGGTTGGGGGCTGACTATCTATTATAGCTCGTCCGGATCTCTGGATAAGGAATCCTAAGCGAGGAACAGAATAGTTATGATGCCCCTGTTGTCTCCTTTACTTGGAGTCGGTGCTCACCTCTGGTACACTATATACGGTGTGCCAGGGTTAGTGCCCAAATAAATATATAAATAATACCTATTGGTCAGCCACTTAGCCAAACCACTGTATGGGTATGGTCCCTAATGGACGTCTAGCTACCAAGGGTAGTAAAACCAGCTACGTGGATCGCCACTACATGCGCCGTTGCAAGCCACTCCACTCGTGATACCACTTGTCCCACTAAGACATTCTGCCTCTAGGCATCCTATGCGGTGTGCCGTTTCATATCACAAGTTTGATGACATCACTCACTTATGAGTTCCAACCGCGACTCCGCGATAACCAACATATCGGATTCCCTGACATAGTAGAATACTACACACCCCCCTCGTTAAGCGCGAACCATTGGGGACGCAAGAAGCGTTTATACGCAGCCGGACCGGTGTTCCGGGTACTCATCGTCATCACAAATTCCTCGCCGCCCGGCCATCTCTTACAGTTCTCAACAGCATTCTGTTCCTCACCGCTCTTCACCTCGATCTCTCGCGATGGATCCGAACGCTGGGTCCAACCCGTTTCAGCCCTCCTCTGAGGATCTGCCTTCTGGGGCTCCGTCCAACACTGCTGGTTCTGCGTCGCAGCCTACTGCTCAACTCGGTCCATACCGTTCGTTCCCCACACCGTACACCGGACTCCGGTCGGTACCGTTACATCAGCCAACCGTGGCTCCGATGCCGAAGGCGGCTTACGTCAACTCTGCGGGTGTGATTCGAGCTCCTTCTCGTCGCGCTCAGCGGAGCTACCCGCACCCTGCGGATTTCTATGGACGAGATCCTCTCGACAACGTTGAACTTTTCGCGCAAGCGCCCTGGTTTGATCCAGTTGCTATCCGCGATGACGCGTTGATACAACAGTATGTACACGGTGGGTACTTCCCCGACGGTATTCCGGAACACGCGATTTATAGCGAAGACTGGGCGAGCCATATTGCTTTTCCAGACAACGCGATTGCGCGATATTCAACGGAAACCTTGTCCGAAGCCCGTACGCGGTTCACCAAGCTGATTTACCAGCGCCTGCACCGATTCATCAGTACGGTTCTCCTCCCGCAGGACTGAGAACTAGATACCTGGAAAGCCCGTACCGACCGTGAAGGTTACTCGTAGATCAAGACCCTCGTTGAAGTCGATGATAGCGGTTGGCGCGGTGTGCGCGGTGTGCGTGATGCAGCTCTCTGCTTTCAGCAACCTCTTCTCCGTGCGGAGTTCCGCTTCCTTCGAAAGCGTGACATTCCCTATTGGGATTATCCCCGTTGGGAACGTCGTACTCGATCACGTTTGGGCTATTTGGTGCCGTATCAAATGATCGAGATTGACCGCATCCGGCGGAACGCGCGTTTCGGGCGCTACATCGGTATTCCGGAGCATTGGGCGGCGATCGAGAGTCTTCGTGGTTGCCCTGTGGAGCTCCCACCGGCGATCTCCTACATCGTGTCCGCCTTGGTTAACGACCCGTTCTCGGGATAGTGGACGGTGGTTTATACCAAGTTTATCTCCAAGATGGCCGTCTTCTTCCTGTAGGATGCTTATGATACCTTTAGAGTTTGGTACACGTCGCCCACAGCGCAAAAGTATGCGAGAGAACTCGATCTTTCCCTTGTCCTGGGATCCCGTGCGAACCATGCAGACTTCCTCCATCTTGTGTATTTGAGCGACACTGTCGATTGGTCTGGAGTGCCAGCTGATCAATCCGCTCGCGGAACCCGTGCAAGACACCACGACCATTCTCCTGGACGAACAGAAAGTGCTGGAGATTTCGTTTGGTACGACCCCTGGATGCGCCAGTTGATCACCTCCGAGCAGGATCGCTTTCTTCGGGAGAACCCGTGTGACATGCCATCGAATCAGCTTACTGGATACGTGTACGATGGTACTCCATACGAGAACGGAGAGGAACCGTATGAGGAAGCGCCGGGAGCTGAGGCTGAACTCGGTTACGAGAACGAGCCAGAGCTGGCAGGCGTAACGACTTCCGTCGATCAATCCGCAGCGGCGGGAGTTGCTCAAGAGTACGTTCATGGGTTTACCCAACAACCGAGTGCAGTGCCGATCCAAGATCCAGGCTTGGATCCGTTGAGGCAGTTCCTCTTAGACGCGGGCTTTCCCGTGGACCAAGTTGAGGGTGATCGCGCACAGCTTCTTGCGAACCTGCGTGCTCGCACGTCTCTTTGATGATCCTAGAAAAGACTCCTAGTCAACACCCTTGCGGTGGTATCTTGATATCAATAAAACTCCGGTGACTTCGTGTCTTCACGTTCCCTTCTTATCTTCTAGTCTTCATCTCTTCTCGCCTCTCTAGTTCTTCAATCATTCTCCTCGCTTCTCGAGTTCTTCAATCTTTCTTCTCGCTTCTCGAGTTTTTCATAGGTGATAATTAGTAAATGTCCTTTGCTTGCGTGTCTTCACGTTTCCTGTTCATGATTTATTGGTTTCTTCTCGCCTTTCGAGTTTTTACTACCTTTGTAGCCCATACTTAGAAATGGGATGTGCCCATGAGCCCGACTATCGAGGAGTCGATCTCCCTGGGGAGTGGTAATCGCATGCGTCGATGATATCGCACGAGCTGCGAACGGGAGATATGAGCTATAGGTTCCCACGTATCCGCTTCCGGAGGAAAACCGTACCAATGGACTCGATACAGTAATTCTCTAGTATCTTCATGCTCGCCATGTTCACATATGCGATCCATAACATATTTCTGGGCGTTTCCCAATGCTTTCGCTGTTGGCGCGAGACTCCTGTTAACAGGTTTGAAATGCCTTAGGGCTGACCCAAGCGTCTCTGTGTTAGCAGTCTCAGCGTCGCTAAGCGTTCGCTCGTGGACTAACTGTCGTTCTGCCCGCAGGGGCAGTGTACTCATTCCTTGAGAACCTTTCTCAGATAAAGAGCTATCCTGTTTTCCAGGTTCCATAGAAGCGTACTTCTTGCTACTTCTCAATTCCATTTGTGGATGAAATTCCTTCGGTTTATCTGATTCTGACCGCTGTTCGGTGGACGATGGTGCTTGCACCACGACAGGAGGCGATACCTCTTCTATTTCCTGCCCACGAGAGATGGGACCCGATATCGGCGGAACAGCGAGTGGCGCTTCACCTGAAGGTTCAGCCTGAAGCGGCAACGGCGCGTCTTCACGTGCACTCGTTTCCAAGTCCTTGGGGCCAAAGTCCAAAACATCTTTCCTGCTTTCAGGTTCCATTTCTGTACTTATGGGTGTGCGCGTGCCACGGGACATATCCCGATATTTCGGAAGCTGTCCGTGATTGGCGTACGCAACCGCCGGCGGTTGGAGATCAGGAGCTTTCTCCTCCGCTCGAGCCATTGGTGGCGGTTCACTCTCCCCAGAGTCTCATGGGCTTTTGCCTTGACGTTCCGTCGCACTTGCCTCCTTAGTTCTACCAGATACCTGGACTTCCACTTGCGGGTCAGGCGCGACTTCAACGCGATCGCGCGATACACGTTCAACGTCCTCACGTGTCTTGATGACCACTGTGTCCTCATCAAGGTCCACCACTTTAAAGGGTCCAGCCGCTATCCGCAACAACTTATGACGAGATCTTCATGTTTGACAGGTCTTTCGACCCGCACGAAGACGTGACCTCCTACTCGGATTGCCGGATTTCCTCTTCGCCTTCTAGCGTCATAGTTTCGCTTATAGCGAGCTTGCGTCTTCGATAACTCTTTAGCGGCTTCTTCCGCTCTGGCCTTCAGGTCATTCCTCCATTTCAGATGGTACTTAGCCGGGGTCGGCGCGTCCAATTCTGTCTCGCCGTCGAGCGCCACCGGTAAAGCCGGAGGGTTACGTGAGAGCACGAGGTCGAACGGTGCCGTCTTTGTAGAGGTATGCACTTGCGTATTGTACGCGTAGCACAGAGTATCTGTAAACATGTCCCATTCTTTCGGGTGGTCCGCGATGTAGTGTCGCAATGCTGCTATCAGCGTGCGGTTGAAACGCTCCACCTGACCGTTGCATTGCGAATGATAGGTCGTGGAAAACACGTTTCGAATGCTCATAATGCGGAAAACATTCTGAAAGAACTTCGCAACGAATTGCTTCCCATTATCTGATAACAGAACTCCTGGTGGTCCGTATATAAATACCCAGTGTTTGATAAACGCCTGTGCGATTATGGATGCGGTTATTCGCTTCAGCGGCACAGTCCGCACTAGCTTCGAGAAGCGGTCGGTGATTACCAATAGGTAGCGATAACCTCGCCTTCAGCGAATCAATTCCCCTAGGATGTCGATACTGACGTATTGTAAAAGCGCTTTCGCCTGAAATCACGTCATCGGTTTCCGCTTCCTGTAAAGCTTCAAGCAATTATTCGCACATGTTGTACACAACCTCACTGTGGCATGGCAGTCCATTGCCAAAGTAGGCCAGTAAAAATCTCTTCTTAGAGTCATGAACAACTTCGTTCCTCCTGAATGACCAGACAGCCTGCTGTAGTGTGCCAGATGGAGTACTCGACTCTTCAAGACGTGTGGAATCACGATTTGATCATGCCTTTTGACATGTCTTAACAGTATTCTTCGTGAATCGAGTGAAAAGGGAAGCTCCTCCCCCCCGTCAAGACGAGAGCGTATCGACGCACATAAAGTATCGGCGTGTTGCTCATTGAGGAGCTCAGTGAAGGATAATTGCCCGAGTTGAACTGAAGGGTCAGTGTCTGCTAATGAAAGGAACGGGTCTGCCTCCGAATAATCATCAAGGGTCTCTTCTTCCTCTTATTCAAAAGATGGTGAATGTGTCTCCATGTAGAAGCAAGGTATCTCTTCATCGATTTCGCCTTGGGTTTCGCACAGTGTTTCGAGTCGCCATAGCGCATCAGCTTGGACATTAGCCAATCCCTTCTTATACTTAACTTCGAAATCGAATTCAGAAAGGCGTATGCGCCATCGTGTGAGACGACCAGGCGGGTCTGTAATGGACAGTAACCATCGTAGAGACGAATGATCCGTGTTGACGGTTAAACGTTCTCCTTGGAGATACGGTCGCAATGTGTTTAGAGCTCAAACGGCTGCAAGGCATTCGTTTTCTGAAACTGAATACTTCTTCTCAGCTGCGTTCAGCGATCTTGACCAGTAACCAATGGGTTTGCATTCACCATCAGGGTGTGTTTGAAAAAGGACACACCCTACTTGTTACTCGCTAGAGTCGGTATCCACTGAGTATGGAAGGTGGGGGATGGGCAGCGCCAAGACTGGGGCTGTAATAATCTTTGTCTTCAGCGTGTCGAACGCTTCCACTTCAGCTTGTCTGAATTGTTCCAGCTGTACTGGTTGTCCTTTACGAAGCTTTGTGTTGAGCGGTGCCGCTAGCGACTAGCAATCCACGGGATTCATACATCCGAGTATTCGGTTGAATTACCACGAGTCCGTGTCGTTCTGTTCTTACTTGAACCCAAGTTGGGGTTTGCGCCTTCAGCATGGAACTCTTCGCTACTCGAATCGTCGGCGAGAGACATCCTCGGGATTTCCCGTATTCCATAGATGGTGGAAGTAGAGGTGCTTCAGAGCAACGACGCATTGGCTTGCCAACAATTGGTACCATTGATCCATCATCTAGTTCCACTAGTTTTCTTCGCGGGCGAATGTCTTCGACAAACTTTTGGCAATAATCACATCCCAGTACCACTGGTGCAGCTAACGTCTTACAGACGATGAAGTCGACTAGGACTACAAAGCGTCACAAACGCACCGCGAGTCGAACTGGTCCCAGTGTCTTCACAACATTTTTGTTGGCATCCCGGATGTCTGGTAAAGGACGGCATCGAATACAATCTAAGTCAGCAGGAGCAAGCTTCGATTCCCGTGTAATGTTCGGAACAGCACTTGTGTCCAGGATAGTCAATCGAAGAGAGAACAGATTCCTGTCAGAGCCGATGTCGGCATAGACCTTATAGTTTCTTTTAGACATTACCATGAGGTATCTTTCCCGTTTTGACGGACAAGTACGACGTCTCCAAGGACGATGTAACTCACAGTCAAACTGTACTCGCTTTCCCTCCGGCGGATTGATTCCGTACGGCGGAAATTTTGGAGGCCTCAAGGGAATCTTGGGCTTCCAAGCGCGAGAGCAGGGAGGCGAGCTCTCTCTGGTCAGCACTACGGGATCGACTAGTGCGACCCCCTAGGGTCTCCTTCACTTAGTTTTCCGGTTGCACCGGCTTATTCGCCTCAAAGGCACCTCTTCCTACCGGGGTTCCGGGTTGTAACACTTCAGCATTCTGAGCAACCGGCTTGTCCGTCCGGCGCATTGGTGTCTGAGAAAACCAACTTTTGGCTTTCCAATACATGCCCGCCGGTACACGGCTCCTTTCCTCTTCTGAGAGTGCTTCATAATTCGTCATGATACGACTCAGATCCTTTGCAGGAAGCCTGCATTCTGCACTTAAATGGTGTTTTCCATAACATGAATAACATATCAAACCGTCACGACGGTTGGTCAACATAAATTGTGAACGGTGTGCCGTGCAAGTATCCACCCATCCGGGTTTCCCGTTCTTAAAACCTCCTTGTGGAGGCACAGTGTAGGGTCGGTACATAAAGCGACGGCCCTCCATAGCCATTAGGGATTCCTCGTCCTGAGACTCCGAGTGTGGGAGATGCACTGTAGGTACAGAAGAGTCCGTCTATTCCATTAAATGGACCGCCTCCTCATGCGAGTCACCCCTTTTGGATGCCAACGACGAATCTCGCGAGTCAACTGGAGATTCCAGATGTAGCAGTTTGCTGCGCTGATTCACTCTGGCGGAGATCTTCTCCTTACCCATTCAGGTTCCAAAAGCCACCGAAGGACGGGGGCTACCACGCGCTCTGGCCGCGTCTCCTTCAGCTTTCGCAATCTGAACTAACTCCAAAAAGGAGACTCTTCAATGCTTCTCTCGATATCGAGCTACCAACGACTTGATGCTCGGATCTAGCCCGTCAGTGTACAAGGTAATCTTGTCCTCCGTCGAGTGGACGTCTCCACAGCGGACTGAAGCTTTGTTAAGCCTTGAGCTGTACTCAGCTTCGCCCTCCTCAGGCTTTTGGGTCACATCCCTTAGGTCCAGGATCGCCTGACGTATCGCGTTTTAAGTCGCGTAACTGCGCAGCAAATACTGCTCCGTCTCTGACCATGAGATCACGCCGCCTTCATGGGCTGTCAATGATCCGCATACGGAACGATATTGCTCTAAAGCAAAACCCTTCAGGAATTGTGGTAAAGACACAAATGCCTGTGGTTCACTCATCTCTAGAGTGTCTGCTTCGGCAACGAATCGAATGAAAAACTCGATAACGAGAATGGGGGTTTTCCCATCAAATGTTAAATCATTAAGGCCGGTCTTCAATCGTTTGATGTGATCCTTCACCTTCGCGGTTTCGCGTCCTGAGCGCTTCTTGCTCTTCACCTTCAGACGGTAGTACCTGTAATTCAGAACCTTCCGGTAAAGCGGATTCGTGCACGGGAGCACCTTCAATCCTCTGTAAGGTGAGCCTTTTTTTCTCATTAACCACGAAGACGTGTTCTTCTTCGGAGATCGGGACCTTCGATGACCATCATCACTGTTGTCGTCATCTGACGTATCTGAATCATCAGAATCATCAGTACTAGAACTGAAACCCTCCGTACTTGACGAATCATCACTCGAATCACGTGCAGACTTCCGCTTCTTACGTCGTGACTTCGACTTCTTCGAACGAGCTTCCTTCAAAGGAGCTCCTTCCTCTTCCAGCACGACTAGTTTAGCAGCAATCTGCGCATGAACTGCCGCCTCCAGGCCTTCTAAAAGAGGGTCAACTCGAGTGAGGACTTCCTCTACATCCACGGTTAAGCCAGGTAGCGCATCGGGCGTATTCCCGTACCTCTCCAGTAGATGGTTCAAATCCTCACATAGTGTTTTCACTGATGCATAGATCTGCTTCCCATCGTCTTGACGAAGGCGTTCTTGATGTGCACTGCGTAATTGTTCGACATTAGCGATAAGAGCAGCGATCTGCGATTCCAACGCAACCATGCGCACACGCGAAGCGCTTCACTCAGACTTGAGACGACGCACTTCCCTGCGCAAATCAGCCTCTTCTTGAGGTCCGACAACCTCAGGGTCAACTACGGCTACTGTGGTGGGCGAGACTGCCGCTGCCACAGGGGCTGGTACATCCGAGAGATCTCGTTCATCATTAAGCGAGCGTGAGCGCGACATCGCTAGACGATACAGCCGCTCTCCGGCTTCAACAATTAAGGCGAGCCTCGGTTTCGGGGGTGGTCCCGCTGGACCGGGGCGACCTGTACTCGACTGGCTTCGGGTCTTCGGCATCCTAGACCAAACCTGAGTCTAGGTGCGAACCAAATGGTGTCTTCGACTTCTCGAACACGTGTTCACTCACGATGAATTCCGCAATTGCCGGAGGTGGTTCGATAAACAATAACTGTAGTGATTCCACGTTCCAGGAACGAATTCTTCAGTGCAGCTGACCACAGTGGTTCTACTTCGGGAGACCACTTGTAGTATCCGCTCTAACGGAGAGAGCAGACACCTGCGACAGCGTTCGGACTGCCGATCGCTTGCGGCGAAGGAAAAGGGGTGGTAGAGCTACAACACCAGAGAGCTAGAAGTGGGGTGTAAGGCCACTACTCGCCAGCGAGGGTGAACAGTGCAACTGTAAAACGTTGATGGAACGTAGGTACGAGACGGCTCGTGAAGTGGTTGGGGGCTGACTATCTATTATAGCTCGTCCAGATCTCCGATTAAGGAATCCTAAGCGAGGACCAGAATAGTCATGATGCCCATGTTGTCTCCTTTACTTGGAGTCGGCGCTCACCTCTGGTACACTATATACTGTCTACTAGGGTGAGTGCCCAAATAAATATATAAAAAATACCCAGTGGTCAACCAAATTAGCCAAACCACTGTATGGGTATGGTCCCTAATGGACGTCTAGCTACAAAGGGTAGTAAAGCCCTCCACGTGGATCGCCACTACATGCGCCGTTGCCAATATGGCATTCCCCTAGGAATGGTCGCAACTATGCGCGCGCCGTGGTAAGCCACTCGACCCATGACGCCACGTGTTCCACTAAGACAGTCTGCATCTAGGCATCCTATGCGGGATGCCGCTTCATATCACAATGCTAATGATAACACTCACTCATGAGTTCCAACCGAGACTTCGCGAAAAACCAACCTATCGGATTCCCCGACATAGTAGAATACTACAGGAGCCGCCTTGGGAGACGTATGCACTTGCGTGTTCTACGCATAACAGAGTGTGTCTGTGTACATGTCCCACTCCATCGGGTGATCCGCGATGTAATGTCGAAGAGCGGCTAGTAACGTACGGTTGTAACCTTTTACCTGACCATTGCACTGTGGATATTAGGTCGTGGTAAACATGTTCTCGATGCCCACTATTCGGCATACGTTCTGAATGAACTTAGCGATGAACTATTTTCCATTATCTGATAGCAGAACTTCATGCGGTCCCTACACATATACCCAGTGTTTGATGAAAGCCTGAGCTTTTACCGAGGCAGGTATCGTCTTCAACGGTACGATCCGTACAAGTTTTGAGAATCGATCCGTAATTACCAATAGGTAGCGATATCCTTGATCGGAACGAATTAGCTCTCCAAGTATGTCGATGCTGACGAACTGTAGAGGCGCCTTCGACGCGAATAGGGTCATCTTTTTCCTCTTCTTATAGAGTTTCACGCGATTCATCGCACACGTTCGGCATAGCTTTACGGTAGCATGGCAGCCCATCGCCAACGTTGGCCAATAGAAATCCCTTCGTAGGGTCATAGACAACTTTGTTCCTCCTTGGTGTCCAAACAGCTTCGCATATTGGGCCAAGTATAGTACACGACTCTTCAAAGCGTTCGGAACCACGATCTGATCAATCATCCCGACATGTCTAAGCAATATACCTCGTGTGTCGAGCGAAAAGGGCAAATCCTTCCCCCCGTTAAGACGACAGCGTATCGCTGTACAGAATGTATTTGTGAGTTGCTCATTGAAGAGCTCAGTGATAGAGATACAATCGAGTTGGTCAGGAGGTTTAGTTCCATGGGTTTTTAGGAGAGTGTATAGTGGGGAGTAATCCCCTTCATCTTCTTGATCTTCGAGTTACGTTTCATCTTTGTTCATCTCCATTGAGAAACACGGTAAATCGTCATCGATTTCTCCTTGGGGTTCCCCTAACGTTTCCAATAGCGATAAAGCGTCGGCTTGTATGTTAGCCAGTCTTTTCTTATATTGAACTTCGAAATCAAATTCAGATAGTCGTAAGCGCCAGCGTGTTAATCTCCCGGAGGGTCTGTCATTGAAAATAACCATCGTTGGCACGAATGATACGTATGGATGGTAAACGTTTCCCTCTGAAGATACGGTCGTAAAGTAGTCAGCGCCCACAGTACCGCAAGGCATTTCTTTTCTAATACGGAGTTATTCTTCTCTGCAGCGTTCAGCGTTCGTGACCAGTAACCAATTGGTTTCCCCTGACCGTCCGGATGGGTCTGACGAAAGTTGCACCCTGCCTGATACTCACTGGATTCGGTATCCAAAGAATAGGGTAGGCTGGGTTTGGGCAGGGCCAAGATTGGTGCTGTGACCAGTTTTGTCTTAAAAGTGTTGACCGCTTCGTGTTCGGCGGGTCCGAATTCCTCTAGTTTAGCAGGCTGTCCTTTACGCAACAATGCGTTCAATGGAGCTGCAATGTGCAAGTAGCGCGGTATGAATCGTCTGTAGACGTTACATAATTCAAGGAAGGATCGCAATTGAGTCTGTGTGGACAGTGGTTGCGATTCGCGGATTGCCGCTGTCTGAGCTTCATGAATTGCAAGCTGACCAGGCCTAGTTATGGGGCCCAAATACTTCACAGTATTAGCAAACCATTTGCATTTCTTGAACTTTAGAGTTATACCTGATTTTTGCAACGCTTTGAGCATCTCCTCCACATGTCACATATGACATTCCATATCTTGTGAGAAGACTATGTCATCGTCCCAATAGACTAGACACGTTTTCCATTTATACTTCGAGAGTAATATGTGCAGGGCACGCTAGAAAGTTGCCGGAGCATTGGTGAGTCCACAGGGCATCCGCTTGAAATGGCATAGTCCAGCGTATGACACGAATGCAGTCTTATACTGAGCTTCTTCGGCTACAGGAAGCTGCCAATAGCCAGTGTTGCGTCAAGCGTGGTTAACACGTTCGCATTTCCTAAGTTGTCTATAAACTCGTCCATGTGAGGCAGTGAATAGTTATCCCGTATCGTAACTTAGTTTAGATTCCGGTAGTCGACACAGAATCGTAAAGAACCATCAGGTTTTGGGACTACCACCACAGCTGAAGCCCAAGCAAACTGTGCTGCTTCTATATCTCCGGCTTAGAGTATCTTGGCAACATTTTCCTCCTCGATCTCACGAGTGCGCGGTCCTGCTCTGTAAGGTTGCTGAGAAATGGGACGAGATCCCGGAATGACAGCAATGTGATGTTCTGTGGCGGAGATCTCTCGTATATTTCCACTCCACATCGAAACATACTTTTTCAACATTTGTTTTTATTCTTTCCTTATGTCGTTCGGGAAAATTCTCGAGAACTAGCTCCTCGACCAGATTGTCTGGGTCCTTCTGTTCTTCTGTCGGTTGCGCCTGCTCTCTGGGACCTTCCCATGCGCCAATTGATTCGTCTGACGCATCAGCAAACCCTAGCACTTCTGCTGTAGAGACATGAGTCGGAACCACTGCTATAGGGTGCGGCAAAGCAGCTGAAACGATCTGATTCTTCTGTAAACGATAATCGTTATCGGTAAAGTTACTAATGAGTATTCAGAAGGGTTTCTCCGGTTCAACTTAGGCAATTCCATCCGCTGCGAGAAGTTCTCGATGATATTACGTAGCTGCATTAGGCAGTAATACCACGAGACCGTGTCGTTGTGTTATCACTTGTACCTAGGTTTGGGATTGAGCCTTTAACACTGTAGGTTTCGACACACGAATCTTTGGTGATGTACTACCACGAGCCAACTCATATTCCATTGAGGGTGGAAGTGGAGGAGCTGTAGGGACTCTTCGTAGTGTTCATCTTACTATAGGCACTGTAGAGCCATCGTCTAACGTAATTGGTCTACTCTGGGGGCAGATTGTTTCAACAAATCTGTCACAATAATCACACCCCAGAACAACTGGTGCGGCCAGTGACTTGCAGATAATAACGTCGCCTTCACTAAAAAGTGTCCGAGTCGAACTTGCAACTTCACTCTTCCAATTGTTCTCACTGCATTCCTATTGGCATTCCAGATATCCAGCAACGGACCGTAACGAATTTGTCCGTGAGCGGTGGGTCGTAGTTCGGATATCCGAAAAAAGCTTGGTCCGGCGCCTTTGTCAAGAACTGTTAGGCGCCGGGTCAATAAATCCTTGTCCGAGCTGATGTCGGCATAAAATTTATAGTTCCTCTTCTGCATTATCATAATAAAGTTTTCCCGTTTCGACGGAAAAGTATAACGTCTCCAAGGACGCCTGAATACACAGTCAAACTGTACTCGCTTTCCAACGGACGGATTAAATCCGCTCGACGGCATATAAAGAGTCCTCATCAGGACCTTGAGTCTCCAAGCGCGGGTACAATTAGACGAGTACTCCCTGGTCGGCTCTACGCGATGGAATAGGGCCGATCCTTTAGGGGATCTTTCACTTAGTTCCCTGACTGAGGTGGGTCGTTCGCCTTTTGGGCGCTGCTTCCAACTTGCGTATTACCCTCGTCAGCACTGGAATCCTAATCCTCCGATCCTGATGAATCATCACTAGTGGCCTGCTTGGACCTTCGCTTCTTGCAACGTCTTGAATTGGATTTCCTCGATCGCTCTTCCCTCAAGGAGACTTCATTTTCGTATTTCACGACTTGGGTAGCAGTATTCTGCGTATTCACCACTGCCTCCAGGCGTTTCAGACCAGGATTAACTCGAGTGAGATTTTTCTCAATGTCAACGGTCAAGCCCGGTAAAGCCTCCGGAGCGTTACTATGCCTTTCCATTACTTGATTCAAATCCTCTCGCAGGGTTCTAATAACCGCAGACATCGGGCTACTTTCTTCTCGACGAGCGAGTACGCTTTGTTCTCGGGCGCAAGTCCTCGACTTCTTCGGTAATGATCGCCATCTGGGATTCAAATCCAATTATTCGCTCACGATAAGCGTTTGACTCAGATTTGAGACGAAGCACCTGAGCGCCTAAATCGTTTTTTCAGCAGAAGTTACGGCCTGTTGGTCTCTAGGTTTATTATGCTAGCCATTTGCATCTGTGGCTGGCTCAGTAGGCCATTCTACGAGCGTGGGTACATTCGAGAGATCTCATCTATCGGTTACCAAATGAGAGCGCTTCATCGCTCACGTTATAGTCATTTTCCATCTTCTGTAGATGACGCGAGTCTCGTTGGTGGACGTACGTCTGAAGAACCCAGGGCACCAGTACTAGACTGGGTCTTCTTTTTCAGCATTTCGAACACATCCACCGTTCGAAGACGAAACAATTAAGGTTTTCAATTTAAAACGACCGCGTAATTAACTACGAAACTCTTCAATAGCTAAACTTGATCGCTTTCCGCTCATTAGATCGTATTCCATTCGAATTAAAGATCCGCATAGACTCCGCATTCGAGGTGCGAATTTTTTGGAGCAGCCGACTACAGTGTCTCTAAGTGGAGAGATCATATGGGATATCCGCTCTACAGAGAAAGCAGACATTTGGTACTGCGTTCGGGACTGCAGAATGGGCGCTTGAGGCTTATGGAAAAGTGTGAAAAAGCACAAAACTATCGAGCTAAAATGGGGATTTAAAGGCCCGACTAACCAATGAGGGTGATTCGTCCTGTAAAACCGACAACTATTTGTTGCAGTATTTCTGTATCTCTAGTTAAAAAATTTTGAACAAACAAGGAACAACACAGTTGTGAACCCGTTTGTTGTCTCCTTTACATTGGACTCGGCGCTTTCCTCTGTGCCTTTAATACGGGGCACAGAAGTGCTCGCTGCACATAACAATATCTAGATATAAACTTGGTTGGCCGATTAACCTCACTACAGTTCGGGATAACTAGCTCTAAATGAGCGTCCGCCTACGAAGGGTAGGCCTAAATGCCACGTGGCTATCCACTATATGCGCCGTTGCCAATCCGGTATTCTGCAAAGGGTCAAATCGGACGCGCCGTGGCAAACCAATGTACCACGTGTAACATACTACCTCACGGACCATCTGCGGGGTGCAGCTTCATAACTCCATCCTAGCCGTTGCACTCACTTATAAGTATCATTATACTTCGCCAAAAAAAACTTCCATCGGCATTCCAACAGTGCAGAATACTACACAGAAGTTGGGGTGCTTGTTGCGTTGGGGCAGCGAGAACGCGAGCGTTAACAAGCCGAAAAGAACAGCGAAGAACGCGCAGCACAGTCGGAGGCAAAGAGGGTCGAGAAGGAGAAACAGCAAGCAGAGCGACAACGTCAATGGTAGAAGCAGAATTAGACAAGCAGGCTCACCAGATGTGGCTCACTCATCGTAGCGAACGCGTCTTAACACTTGCTGCAAATCGAGGTGCTCGGCGCGATGCGGCTAGCCTAAAGACGCCGTTGCGTGGAAGTGATAATCAGGGTTCCCATTAAATTAGTAGACTTTTGAACGGTTGACGTTGTCTTCCATCCAGGAATAACCTACACCCTCCAGCAGTTCATCCGTTTAGCAAAATTCTACCGACGATTCGTTATGCGCTGTGAGTCTACTCTTCAGACACTTACGGATACCCTACGCTCACATCGCTTCGACTGTACTTCCTCTCATCAATTGTCGTTTGTTCAAATCAAACATGCGCTTACGACAGCACCTGTGTTCGCGCACGGTGACCGGTGAAAGCGGTTCTTGGTCGCCACAGACGCTTCTCAGTACGCTGTCGGCGCTACCTTGTCCCACGACGGACACCCTGTAGCGTTCATGCCACAACGGCTTTCTCCTACAGAGTCCAATTTCGATACCGGTGGTAAAGAATTGTTGGCTGAGATGATTGCTTTACGTACCTGAAGTCCTTACATCCGTGGCAGATAATTCACTCTACACACCGATCAGGATCCGATTCGGTTCCTCCAATCCAAGCGTAAACTGACTGGATGACAGTGTCGCTGGCTTGACGAGATCCAAGAACACACGCTCGACATCCAGCACATTCCCGGCAAGCGCAACGTAGTGCCTGATGCACTGAGCGGTAGATCTGACCACGTTCCACCGCAACTGCGCTCGCTAACTCCCCAGATGCCTGGCTTACAACTCGCGCCAAAGCATCGTATTCGACAGACCCCTTTGCTGCAAATGTCTTGGCTCAGCTCGAAGACAGTGCTGACACACCTTCAGCGTCACGGCACCCAATGACGTCACATTTCAAGCTTGCCAATGGCCTACTCTTCTGGACAGGCACTGGATTGATGAGACTTTACGTGCTTTCGGTAAATATCGGTGACGAGCTCACAAAGTATGTCCATGCAAAGAGTCACCTTGGAGCTGATGAGACATATCATTCAGCTTCAAGAAACGTTTAATGGCCTCACATGTATCGAGAAGTTCTGCGGTTTGTCCGCAACTGCCGCGACTACCAATCAAACAAGTCGTCCCATACCTTACCACAAGGGCTTTTACAGCCGCTCCCAATCCCAAACCGTTGTTGGGAGGTGGGAACGTTCGATTCCTTGACAGAGCTCCCAGTGTCAAAGACTGGATTTGACGACGTCCTTCTGATAGATAAGCTCTCCAAGCATGCAAATTTTGAGCCAACGCACAAGACTGCAACTGCGCAAGATACCGCAAAGCTCTTCGGACCTCAGCTGTTTTCCAAACATGGCATTCCTCACACGCGCATTTCAGGCAGAGATCCCAAAGTCCGCTCACGGTTCTGGACAACTCTTATGCAGCTGCGGAACGTCTGCGAAAACGTTTCCTCCGCCGATCATCCTCAGACAGACGGTCAGTCCGAAATCATGACCCGTACACTATCGTCGATGCTGCGCTCCTGCTTACAAGCCTCTACAATAGACTGGAATACCATGCTGCCTACATTCGAGTTCCAATGCAACTTTTCTCGACACTCAAGCACATGGCTTTCTCCCTTCGAAGTCGCACTTGGATACAACCGCCACACCCCCTTGACCCGCACGGTGGATCACTGCGCCGATCTTTTGCAAGAGGCCATTGACTACGTAGAACGCAGACGTGCTATGGCGACTTTGGCCCTCGAACATCTGGCCACAGCCGTCGCGAACAAGAAGTACTACGCAGATCTCTCCCGCTGCGACGTTTCCTTCAAAGTAGGCGATCTGGTCCTCTTATGCGAAGACAATCTCTCCCTGATTCGCAGATGTGCATGTGCCCTACCGACGAAGTCGCCACTACGCTTTATTGTTCCGTTTCGAATTCGCGACTGACCTACTCCTGTCACTTTCCGAATCAAGCTCCCTCGGAATATGCGAAGAGCACACGATTTCACGCATATTTCCAAGCTTCCCTCCTTTCAAAAGGACAACAAAGGCCCGTTGGAAATCGTAATTAACAGCGACGGAACTGTAGAACAAGAAGTTTTTGCCGTCTTGGCAAAAAGCAATTCAATCGTCGCCTGCTCTACCGATTTCAGTTCGCTAACGAGCCCGAAGAAGAAGCAGTCTGATTACCGAGGTCATCTCTATCTCACTGCAAGGACATGGTCAAGACTTTTCTACGTACAAAGGCTTCGATGTGGACATCTTCAGCCAGAGAAGGAGCGAGTGTAACAGAATCTATGTAACTACAAGCGTCACAATGCTTCAAGCTTATTTGGACATACTTTAGTGTAGCTATTAGGTTCGACGTGACTTCAAGCCCTTTTTACTATTCCACAAGCTAACGTATCTACAGCTATAAAAGATGCTTGAGCGCTGCCCTTCTCTCACTCGAGAGAGGGCAGACAACCACGACCTCACCCTTTCATGTAATACACGCCTCTATATTACACTCCTCCGTCGAACGTTGCTAGCACAATCTTGGAGCCATCGGGGCGTCTCTCAGTTACTCGGGGAGTCTCGGATTTGTCGTCGGACCACGCCATCTCCAGCGCGTCGAGCGTCGACTTCCACCCCGCGTCACATGGCGTCAGCACGCATGCCCCACGATGCACCTCCCACAACCTCCACAGTCCAGTGTTTTGCTCGAACGATACAACGCGCGAGCACTGCGCATCCACCTCGACTCGTGCCTGAGAAGTAAGAGCATTTCATTCCGAGTCCACTCAAAATCTGACTGCTGCTCCCCACAAAGTTGCGCATCTCCAAGACTTTGTTGCTCATCACCGCGACTATCTCTCCGTTCTCATTCTCTGATATGTCGGCGTCTGCTTCAGTGGATCTATGATGCAATCGAAGCAGGTCGTTGCCTTTGAGACACTCTGAAATATCCCTGCACGGCTCTTTGTCCTTGTACGCAATCGGAGTGCAATTTCCGCAACCGCATCGGTGATAATTGCCAAAGCCCAGTCCTTTTCCCACTCTCTACGGACCACAACCCTCCTAATGGTACGCATGTTTTCTTGGCGTGTAATCGTAAACTTTGTGCACGCTACAAAACTAGCGTGCAAACTGCACGCTGCAGCTCGGACAAGTCGAAGCTATTGGTTGTGACAAACAACCGTTATTGAAACACGGCACAAACCTAGCAGCATACCAGTCAATTTCGTGCGGCTGTTGTTCATCATGACATCTTCTACTTGGAGAATGCCAAGTGCTGACTTGGAAGCGCGTAGCGCGGGCTCGTGCGCAGCGGGCTCATGTTCATAGAAAGCTTTAAATGTTTATTCAGCCAAAACCCGCCTAAAAGACTGAATCGTTTAGCACTATCAGCGGGTGCCGTACGCTTTGAACAGAAAATTTCTTATCATTAGCCTTCAAAACCAGATTTTCGCTTTTCGTCTGCAGTTCATTCCTATCTCATACATCATGTCAGCGACAAACCCATTCTACGAGAAGCCATTTAATATCCAAAGGTTACCGTCGACCAAGTTGGACATGGTTACCAATACATCTGTCCTTTGCAGACACATGCATCGAAGATAGTCCGACCAATATTACGTTCGGCATGGCTTCTAGCCGTCCTGATCAGATATACCAACCTGTCCAGTGAAGGAACATGGCCGCAAGGCTTCATCAGGTCCAGTAAATCTCCGGCCCACCTTCGAATTTCTTCGTCAGAATGAGCCAACGATCGTCGACGAACTGATGCTGGTATGTGTGATGCTTCAGTTTTAGAATTGAAGTAGGAAAATCCGGCAAATCGGTCGAGAGTTCCCGTACTTCTTTTAGCGGTCTTGGTAAGGAACACAGTATATCCGAATGGAAGAGCAGAGACATCACTCACACCGACTTCAACATGTCTTGCATGACAATTAGAGTTGAGTTTAGGGGGGTATTTAGGAGGTAAAGGACAATCCGGAGCTGGAGCAGGCGAGCATGTCGGAGCAGGCGGGCAGGTTGGAGCAGGCGGGCAGGTTGGAGCAGGCGGGCAGGTTGGAGCAGGCGGGCAGGTTGGAGCAGGCTCGCACTGGTCGCGACAATTGCTCGTCAGGTAGCTGCATTGCCTGTCACAGGTTATACCGGGTAGCTCATCGTCCTCACAATTAGTAATGCACTGATTGGTCCAAAGGCGGCATTCCTGTTCACAAGAAGATGACGGATTATTTTCACACATTTGGTCGCAGTTCTGCCCGTACTGCCGACAAGCACTAGAGCAGGACCTTTTTGAGAGCTGGCTAACGGGTTCGAGACCAGGAGTGAAGCTGCAATAATCTACGCATCGCGACTTAAAATCGGTGCAGTCGGTTTGGCAGAATGATTCTGATCCTTCCTCGTCTGCGAGCCCCTGGGATACGTACGGCATTCCCTGGGGCTCTTCCGATGCTATGACCTTACAAACCAACGAGAGCAGCGAAATCCCAAGAAGGACAAATCTCACAGAAGAGGAAACGATCATCGTGATTGAGGGCGACCCTGATGAAACACGTCGTGCCAAACAGAAAATTGCAGAGTCAACTCTTGATCAAGGAAAGACGGAGTTCTCAAACTTGAACGTGATGGAAGTTCAAGAGACCCTTTATATACCAGTGGGGCAGCAAATGATTTTGTACAGTATGGCATAGAAGCAGTCTGATTTGAGTTCCATATGATAAAATAGAGCCGTTTGGGGGTTCCAGAGCGCTCTCTTTAATGCACAAGCCTAAACGTAGGCGCATCAAATGGCTCGCATCAGCAGATCGATGCTCTTTGCTTAGAGTATGATATAGTGACAAACTTATTGTGCTCATCATACCACATTTTTGAAGACGTACATAAGACTGTGTAATGGGAAGGTTAGTTCCTTACAGTTTATATGATACGTTCATCCGTCTGCTGAGGCGAGCATTTGCTCCGACAGCAAAATGAAGCAAGTACTGCTATAGGCGTACCAAGTAGGCGCGCCAATGCTCTCATCAGCAGATCGATGCACCTTGCTTCAGAGTATAGTGATAAACTTCTTATTGTGCTCGTCATACCACATTTTTGAACACGTACATATGTAGTAGGATTGTATAATGGTAAGATTAGTTTCTCGCAGGTTACATGGTACCTGCATGCAATTGCAGAGGCGTATTTGTGACTGACTATTTTGGGATTCTTAAGAGTTTGACGGACTACTGCGAGGTTTGTGAAACTCAAAACCCTAAGTTTTGGATTAAATTTGAGCGGTCTGACTGACTACTTCGCCAAAATGTGTGACTATTGACTTTTGAAATGACAGAATAGTCAGTCACAAACACGCCCCTGACCTGCATCCGTCTGCTGAGGTGAGCATTTGCTCCGACAGCAAATGACGCAAGTACTGCCATAGGCGTAGTAAAACAGGGGACGCAATTGCTCTCATCAGCAGATCGATGCACTTTGCTTAGATTTATAGTGATAAACTTATGCAATTGTTGTTTTTGCTGATGTCAGCAACAATTACAGTAGATTGCTACCCCTTCGTAGACACTCGGCATAGCCGTTCGATGAGGTATCTGTAAACGTCATATCCGTTCAAATTTAGTTAGGGGACACAACGCGGGTGGCTACAACCCAAGGGGGCACAAGTAGTAAATATGCTCTCGAGAGTACCAGCCCAGGATAGGGCAAAGAAAAGAAGTCAAAGAAAAACGACAGAAAGAAGGTGTGTAATGGGTAGGGAGCGCGATCACACATTCCCGCAACTCCCAGGTATAGAGAAAAAGAAACAGGCCGCAATTACTTCCATCAGTATCTGGCTGTTCAGGTAGATTAGAGGTTTCAAATATATTTATGTGAGAAACTTCCTGCCAATTTGATGTCTCTCTATACTTATTGTCGTAGAGCCGGGCGATATCTTTCAGAGCACGACCGACATTTCTTGAGTTATCTGTCTCCACCAGTTTTCTTTTTCTAACATTGAATGGATCAAAAATACAATAAGTTTTGCCAGAGGCATTAACAAAATAAAGCAGCCCCTATGGGTAAAAGTACGTTCGCCCGAGGACACGTACTGTACGTGCCCTTATGTCGTTGTGCAGTATGAGAAGCACAGCGCTTCACGACTTCAATTCTGGTGGAACATCGACGAGGAAAAGACGATGAATGGAAGGACGAAGGACAACAACAACAACAATGCCATTTAGACATCTGTTCAACAACTGCTGAACTGGGCAAACGACAAAACACAAACTTGAACGCAAGACACATTTTTGTTCAATCGTACCTTCACCCCACCCCCAAAGAATTAATTAAAAATAACACTTTCAGCATACATACTACCCATCGCATTCTTGTAATCTCGTTTTCGACAACAACGATGGTCACTCACGAACACCTCTGCGCATTTTCGGCAGCCACTCGAGACTTCGTTATCGCTCTACGAACGTTCATCTTCCTCGGCATGAAGAACGACTCTCCATACACCCTTGAGCGACGCAAAGCATCAAGGCGATCATTATGGCGTCTCGTAAAACGACTCGTTCCCTTTCAATGGTTTCTCTGCGCTGCTTTTCCGCCGCCTTTGACAAAGCTTTCGTATAGCTGATCGCCTTGGATCTTTCACTCAATCTCATTAGTCCCAACGCTGCCTCCATCGTCAAAACGGGCCCGTATGTTGTGTCCAAGAACCCTGAAGAGTGAACATGTACGTCGTCAACAATTTCCGCTGCCTTCCGATTCTCAATTTCATCCATCATTCTGACCATGTAGTGGCTCGAAATCCTGTTGGGTTGCACGAAAATGTGCGGCCGAGCTTCAGCAAACATCCTACAATCATCAAACGGGGATATAACACACTTCCAGAATCCAGCCGCAATGTCTTGCACAGTCAAGCTCTTCGCATATGCCTTCGTAATTATTGTAGCGACATGAGACTCACTGATTTTCTTTTCCCATCGTCTACGATTCTGACTAACCACTCTCAGCATTTCTCGGAAGTGTTTTAGGGATGGGAACACCCGACATCAAGGGGCTGCGTAGTCCAGCTTGTGTGAGCGGGAAGAGCATATGCGATGACATGAGATTGCGCGAGCAGCTCCAAGACGGGTATTGCCGAGATGACTACAATGCCCATCATATACCAAGAGAAGTGGCTTGCCGGGAACCCTTAGGTGCCTTGTATACTCGAGGAAGTGTTCGGCCCATTTCAAGAAGCTGCTTGAATCTACAGATGCAACCTCTTGCCTTGCTGTGATGACAGCATTCGCTGGTAAACATTGGGATATGCACTGACGTTCTTCATTTCCGTTAGTGTCGACTAACACGTCTGGTTCGGAGCCGTGTCACTTAAAACACGAACATCGGGACTCCCACGCGGCCATTAGCAAAGATGCATGCAAGTAAAGTAATATGGTTCACATTCTCGAATTCCGAATTTGGCGCTAGTAGCTTACCAATCCGGCTTGTGTACGCTTTTCGAAGTTTGCCAACACGGTTCACCTCTATCGGGGGAAAACTAGTTTCATCTACATTACGAGAGCAATCGATGTCATACTCTTCGATTATCTTCTTTAGAGCAGTCATGTTATGGACGAGGACTTTCGCGTTGGTAGCCCTAAATCTCTGAGCATCTTGGCGACACAGACGTTTGAGAATTATGTTTTTGCTATGCAGGGCTTCAAACAGTTCGCAGAATCTTCGCCCCGGACGTCTATTGCGAAAACGCGATGTCTCTCTACGATATGGCCAAAATCGTGAGATTACAAGCTCCACAGCGTCTTGTAGGTCTTTCCTGGTGAGAGTTCTGCCACGTTTGCTGTGTTCCAGGAGCAAGCCTACCACTTTGTTCTCTTCCTGGAGGATTAGAGACTGTCTGGAATTGCTTCGTATCATCGGCTCATGGGTTTGCTTCTGGTAATGATAGTGTAGTGAAGACGGTGCGAAGTTGCATTCTACGCCAGCATCTCGGAATATCTTTCCAGAATTGACGAGGTTGATTCCTTCCTGTATGTACCGCGATGTGCCCTTGTCGACGAGCCGAGCAAACCTGTTCTTCACGACTGGCGCCATTTGGAATTGAGCAGCTCGATGCCATGTGTCTGAGTGTTTATTGTCGGCTTCTTGTCTTTTATATACGTTCAGTCAGTCAGACACTCGCAACATGTAGTGAATGCGCCATAAAAACAGTGGGAGATCCAGATAAACTGGTGGGATTGGTCGTTTCACATGGTGGATCATGTCCGTTTTGAGACCTACAAGGAGAAGAATCCGGAATTCGTCCTTGAAAGAACACAGGAGTTGTCTTCGGTTGCTTCATATTGGATACAGTACTGGAGGCTTTGTGTTGAATTTGCGGAGACATGGATAAGATCGAGTAAACTTTTGCAGAAGCGTTTACGTCATCTCCAATGTTCTTCTACGCTATTATCATGTACCTCAAAGCTTGCTTTTCCTGTTTTTGTTATATATATATGTAACAAACGCCTCTCATTGAACGTGAGGTACCTGTTCAAGCTTTGAGGTACACACACAGTAACTTCTTACATCCATCCGGGGTCACGTAAGCACTACGTGACCCCGTGTGGATATAAGCGTTATATCCACCCGATTAAGAGAAAAATTGAGCTGAGGCTCTCGAAACGCTAGTTAATATTTAGTTTCTTTATGCTAGGAAAAGCAGGAATACCGATACTGTGACGTAAAACCATATTCATTACCCTGCATGTGAAAGATTCGTTCAGGCTTACAAATGTCGAATGCTTGATTCTCTTGAACAGGGTAATAGATAAAAGGACTACAAATGTGCCATTGTTCCAAAAATACAGTACACCATTGGGCAGAAGAAAACATATTTTTGTTCTGTAATCAATTAAAGTTAACGTAATCAACCTACATGTACATGATCGATGTTTGCCTGTTCGGCATAGCTATCATCTAGCCCTTTCAAATCAAAGTGCAAAACTCTGCTTCCATCACAGAAATCCAGGACATGTTTCTTCGGAATATGCGTTTCAACGCCGAAAGGAAGTTGAACGTAACAGAATGACTTCACTCTTTCCGATAAAGATGACACTGTCGCATAGATCGAAATGTCTTTTAAAAGCCCATCATCTTCGGATGATATGGCTCTATTGAATCGAACTGCTTGCATAACCAAGGTTCGTGAAGCATTCGAACGTCCATTATTACGCTTGGCCATTCAATCCATAAGCGAAAAACAGTTCCAGGTTTTAAATTTTGTGTTTTAATTAGACCAGGGTTAATTCCTGATGGCAGTCGAATGGCAAGCATGAAAAATTCAACCACCGTGTTAACCTCTTCTCATACAGAGTGCGAAAGTGGTGGATAAAATTCGTTTCTCTTGCGCACTGAAACTCCAATCAAATCTTCATATTTCTTCAGCATTATCTTCATTTCCGTTTTCAGTTTCCTTTTCTTCGTCCTCCTGTTGACGTTTATTCCCCGCAGAACATCTCTTGTTTAATAATGTGGCAATATCTATAAGAAAGGTTAGTGTAAATGGTAGCCAATGCAGAAAGTAGAACGATTTAATAACATACCAACGTTTCCGAGTGTATCTTGTTTAATTTATTCAGCTTCGTTCTGAATGTGGACAGTAAATACGGTTCAAATATTGGTTCCACTTGGTTCCATTTGTTTCATATCAGCATCTGATTCGTCTCGTGTCAAATAACTATCCTCGGACAATTCCCGAATTCGTTTTACTGCGGGAGATGGTTCGATCAGTTTTGGACGTTTTACCGGGGGCGATATATAGCAAGTACCAAAATATGGGATGAAAACAGAGGACAAGAGCTGCGTTGAGCGAAAGTGCAACATATATATAGTTCAAACTTATAAAACATTACGTTATATCTGTCTTGTCTACATGATTGTCATTTTTGTGACTGTATCCTTTCAGGTATCCTAGCTGAGTTGCATTTCAATTCAAATCATAACAGCAACATAACTCTGTGTTTAAGGCCATTAGTCAAATGGAGAAGTTTTAGGTGTCCATTTATGAGATAAGATTCAAAAGTGTTTCTTGATTAAAACTTTTGTTATTAGTTATAGAGGCGGAACGAAGAGGGAATGTTCCAAGCTCGTGGGACTATGAATGTCGATAGCATTTGTAATGTGCATGCGAAAATGCACGCGAGAATAGATATTACATTGCATCCGTTTAGATGGCAGTTGCAATTGTTGTATTACAATGCAGTTGACATATACAGTATATAAACACCACCTGCTGGTAATGGTAGTCACCTGACTATAGCATCGCAGCTGATCACATCCCTTAGCCGCCTCAGCTCACTCCTAGTACCCAAATACTGACTCATACTTAGTAATGGACCCAGCACCCGTTTCCTCGTCCAGCAGGCCCAACCGTCCCCGTTCTTCTTGGGATCTAAAGACCCTTGGACAGATAGGAAGGGCAACCAGGAAGATTATGCTACATTTGTAGCACTCTAGACTCAGTTTCACGACATGCGTGCGGATTCAAGCTCCAATAAGATTACTGTTGCTCTCCGTGGAATAATGCTCAAATTACAACTCTACGGGCGTGCCAAAGATCTTTGTTCCACTATTTTTGATGCAGACATCGCCTTTGACACCGGCGCGGATATTAATGTCAAAGCAATCTATAAAAGAGACTCGCTCTCAGTTGTCAGCGAGGTCTATGGAAACTTTATTGCACTGCTAAATGTCAAGCGTGCCAGCAATGAATCCTTCAAGAATTTCGAACTCCGTTTCGATGCAGCGGCATCCACGTTCAATGCCCAATCCGGAAATGCCATGCTTCCTGAGTCGCTCACAGTGTTTATGCTGTTAGCCAACTCTGCCGTTGAGAGCGGACAGTGTGTCTCGGTGCTTGCGGCGGCGTCAACAAACAGCTCGTTGACCTCTGCAGCCACGACAACGGACATTCTCAACACTGTAAAGTACGAGAAAACCGCATCCGTCTTACGCCAGTGTGATTATGTTCACAACACTGGTGCATCTGTGAAACTGCTTGATGCCAGTGCTGCACAGATACAGCCTCGGAGCAACAATCGCCACGACCGTCGCAACTGCGGTACTTCTCCGACGTTAAAGTACTCGTGCGACGTGTGTGGGAAATATGGCGACTTGAAGCGCAACCATAGTTCGGATGGTTCGCTGCCATCCAATGCTCTCTGCTTCGACGCTTCTGTCTCGTCTAGCGGCGGCCAGAATCAAAATTGTTCATGAAGTGCAATTCCCTTCAAGGGGGGTTTCTTCCCAGGACCTAGAGATTTCGCTCTCTTGAGGACTAGCTTGGTCTATGACAAGCTATACCGCTATTGCGTGCCGACGGCCGGTTAGGACCGGAGGTGCACACTGGTGGAACACGTGGACTGCACGGATGCCGACGCTCGAGTGCAAGGCGTGCCGCACGTGGCCCGGATTCTACCTAATGGTTAGTACTATTTAGTAATTTTCAGTATTTATTTAGCTACGCTATCGCTATTTAGTGTATATTTTTCGGGCGCCCGCCCACTGTCAGGGGCCGCCCGCCACACTACTTAGGAGGTTTAGCACTGCTCTTCAGTAAAGACCTTCCTGGGAGATCCCAAGGAGGGAGTCTTGGCTCTGAACTTTTCGCCTTCGGCGCGTCTTCACCGCATACTGCGTGAGCGCCCGTAGCATGTTAGATCATCCACCCCTCTGTCGACCAGAGTGCTACCAAAACCGTGGGTTCATATTTAAATCGCGGGCACTTGTTGTAGTCTCACCCCTGTACAGTTTTTCGCCTCCGTTTCCTTTTGTTCTCCTTTTTTGGCTCTCGTGAGTCGCCGCCTCACTTACCCCGCTCGCCCCCCTCATACGAGTGTTTTCTCGCTTCTCTCCCGACAATCACCGTGGTATCGCTCCGCCTAGGATTGGTCACACCCCGGACTGTGCCGTGCTTACCTAAATACTCTAGGTATATCCGCTGGATTGGCCTCGGTCTTACAACCGACTCCGTCGTGCCTTTCCAGACTGGCTCTGTTTCTGTGCTCCGCTGGGACGCATCTCCTCCGCCTGAGGCGTGTCTCTCAAGAGAGGAAGATCCCGAACATCTTCGTGGTGTCTCCGCTCCAAGCGTTGTCCTACAAACTGGTCTCCTGACTCAGAAGATTGAGTCAGGCACACTCTGTAAAAATTAATCAGAAAGAGTACTCATAAATTGAGGTTGATCTCAATTGCCCTCTTTGAGCAAGTTTCTTGGCCCCACTAGCCGATCGGGTTGGGATAATCACGTGTAACGGATTCTGATCTCATGTCGTCCAAAGACCGTCTAAGGACGCGGAATCAAACCGTTGCACCGGAACCATCGCAACCATCCCGTATTCCGGTCCGTTCACGGTCTCATACCGGCGGATCGACTGGTGTGCCAGGTGAAAGGACCTCGAGACCTCCTGTCTCTGATTCGACACCCCCAGAAACTGGAGCAGGCCCTGTGTCTGCCGCCGCCCAGATGCTCTTCTCTACTAGGGATGTCACCCTCCATCCCAGATTTGCAGCTGTGGAAGAGCAACTCCGCTCTATGCCGCAAGCACAAGTCATCCTTGCAGAGGAGTTTGATTCCCTTCGCAAGAAGGTGGATGACACTGCTACGCAGGATTTTTCTGAGGACCTCCGTGTCCTCCGTGCGGATGTGAACTCGATTCTAGAGTCTTTTGGTGGACCCTCGGCCTTTGTCAAGGACGTCGCGGACAAGTTCTCGCGCGTCCGAAGCCGTCTCGAGACGTTGGAACAAACCCTTATGTCGGGGGATGATCCGGCCGAGCCGGTTGCAGTATCCCACAAGAGAAACAAGGAAGAGAACCTCCAGGCTCGAAAGAAGCGAAGAAAAACGGATCCCGAACCGTCAGACTTCTCATTCTCAGAGTCTGACTCTTCCGATTCATCGGTGGAAGTAGCTCGCCGTGAGCGTTCCTCACGCTCTAAGCGGTCAACAGCCACCCATGGTGTGATCCGCGCCCGCACGAAGGGAAGGAAGCACACAGGTTTGAAGAGCTGAAACCGACCAATTCGCTCTTGAAGAAGCTCTTATCATACCGGTAATACCGTTTGGAGGACTCTTCTTTGGATCGTACACCCCGTGGTACGGGAAGAGTGAAGGACTGCAGTAAGCGAATGCAGCTCTCACTTCGCAACCAGTTGTTTTCTGGAGAAGACCCAATATTGGTGTTGGATTTCTTGGCACGCTTTGTCGCGGAAGCTGACATCCTTGGAATGAACGAGGGAAAGGCCTACATTGCCTTACCGTACTTCCTACGTGGGCTTGCAGAAGACCAGTATCACTCCGTCAGAGGTACATCACGCGCGACCGAAGGAGAGGTAACCTGCTGCCCCGAAGCAGTTCAGTACCTCCTGAGGTCGTATGCTACTAACTCCGCCATTCAGCAGGCTATTCTAGCCCTGCGGGACACTCCCCAACGTCCAGGCGAGTTGGAAACCGATTATTCGTTGCGCCTTAACAAAGCCTTCCACCGCTGTGGCAATGTTTACCCCGCTGAAGAGCGTTGTACCATGTTTGTCGATGGTTTGGACCCGGCGATCCGGACTCTTGTTGCTCGACGTCGAGAAGAATGACCTAGAAGCCACGTATTTGGAACTAGTGCAGTTCGCTCGCGCAGAAGGTGAAGCCCTGCGCGCACGCACTCCTGGATCCAGGGTTAGGTCCACAAAAGCGTTGATGTTACAACCTGGTACCCCGTCAGCTTCGATGATCGACGAACAGGCCTCTCAAAGGGATTATGATAACGTGCAGCTAGCCCATAGCGACGTTCATTCCATCCCGACAACAGAGTTACCCTCAACCTTGGACTAGTCACAATACGTGAATGAGGATGACACCCTACTCTATGCGGATAATGGTCGCGTCCGTGCGCCACGCGTCCCACACGAGAGTGGTAATGTCCGCTTTTCGCGTCCTGGTTGGAGAGATACCCGCCCCGCGGTGAAGTTCGCCGAGCATGGCCACCGAACACCGGCTTCTGGTCTGATTTGTCATCTCTGCTAAAAGCCAGGCCATACTTCTCCACAATGTGTGTTGTCTCTCCGAGAATGGGCACAAGTCGTAGTCAATTACGAGGCCCTATCCCCGGATGACAAAGCAGCTGTTCCGATTGCATCGTATATCCGTGCTCGAACGGATGTTCCACGTCACGTGTCGCTTCCCCGAGCTCAGGTGGTACCTACACCGGAATCCCGTGTCACCAACGTGGTCGGTCACCCCACCGCTTCTGCGGTACCTTCTGGACCTCATGCGCAGGCGTTGCCCGCTCAACGCCCTGAGCAGCCGCCTCCGGCGAAGCAGGCCCAGAAAAACTAAATGTGGGAGTCTCCTCTCAAGGAGGACGCCCTCAGAGTCGAGGTCGACGGCGCCCGAGGCGTCCAAGCCTCGCTCCCCGGTCAAAATCTTTTCAAGGAAAGAGGCCGTCAATGACGTGTACTCGGAACACTTTAGCGTTCTGCGTCGTCCGTGGCAACGTGTTTCCCATAACCGATTCCCGGATAGAGTTCTGGTGATGGCCAAGAGAAACTACAATTTCTATGCTGACCTGGGCCTTTCACCCCAGTTTATGGTGCGACACCTTACCGTCTTAGACACCGGTGCCGGTCCGAACTTTGTCGTGGAGGAAGTGTTACCGCCTGCTTTGCAGTCTAGGATCCACCGCGACCAAGTCCCGGAGGTCACTGACGCGAACAACAAACCATTAGATACGGTGGGTCTCATAGAACTGGTAGTCCGCGTTGGCACTCGCGTGGTGAAACTCGACTTCGTCGTATGTCGGAAACTAACCGCCCCCGTCACCTTGAGTTGCGGCTTTTGCGACCACTTCGTCGAAGCGATCTTCCCCCACCAACGGCGTGTCGAGATGGAGGATGGATCGTCCACTCCGATCGTTCGTCGTCCGCTTAGGCGTGCCACGAAGAAGCATGTCCCACTACCGGCAGCACAGGAACGTGGACCGGATAACCGTGAATCTAATAAGCTCCGCGTCGCAGCGTCGTTGTGCGTCCCGCCTGAGTCCCAAATGATGGTGAAAGTAACCTCCCGTCAACACGGACTCCGGGTCTTGTAACCATTGTGGTCAGTGTATGACAGGCACAGCCTCGCAATTGCGAATGGAATAGTCCATGTGGAGCCAAACCAACCGTTTCACGTGCTGATCGCCAATCTAGGGACTGTACCCCAGTATCTGGTGAAGAACCAAGTGATAGGGTCCGTCATGTCGCACCCCATCGCTATGGTGCCGACAAAGCTGACCGCAGCTGACGTTCTCGGACTCGTTCACTCTAAGGAGGGGGGCAGCCCGGAACCCGTTTCATCGCCGGTACCCGGGGTTCAACCTGTAACATCAGGGACGCAGCCCGTTTCAACGAGTGGTGACCGCCCCGATCCAGTCCAAGAAGTCGAGGACCTGGATCTTAGCCACGTCCCGCAGTCATACCGCCATCAATTGCGAGAACTTTTAAGGGACTTCACCACTATGTAGGACGGCTACCTCGGTGAGATTGCCACTACGGAACACCGAATTGATTTGCTACCGGACACCCGACCCATCTCTCAGCACCCATACCGTGCCGGACCCGCCGCACGCGCGGAGGAAAAGGCACAAGTCGATTAAATGCTTCGAGTAGGAGTCATTAATCCGGCTCAGTCGCCGTGGGCTTCTCCAGTAGTACTGGCTCCAAAGCAGGATGGTTCCTGGAGGTTTTGCGTCGAATACCGTCGGTTGAATGCCGTCACCGTCAAGGACGTGTATCTAATCCCAAGAATGGACGAGTAAATTGACTCGCTGGCACCGCCACCGTCTTTAGAACCCTGGGCGCCAATTGAGGATACTGCAAAGTTCCTGTAAGGAAGCAAGACCAGGATAAAACCGCTTTCGCGTGTCACTACGGTCTCCACCGTTTCAAACGGATGCCTTTTGGTCTTACCAACGCCCCCGCTACTTTCTAGCGAGCCATCGACATCCTAGTGGCCCCCTTCAAATGGCGTACCTGCCTGGTCTACCTGGATGACATAATCGTCTTCTCAGAAAATCTGGACAAACACCTCAGTCATGTGAGGGATATCATGACCACTCTTCAAGATGCGGGTGTCACTCTTAAGTTGAAGAAATGTGACTTCTTCACAAACACCGTGAAGAATATCGGCCATGTTATCCGTCCAGGACGTGTTACAATCGAGGAGACTCGTGTTAAGTCACTCAAAGAGGCTAAAGAACCGCGGACGCAAACCAAGCTTCGTTCCTTTCTGGGACTCGCAAACGCCTACCGACGATTCATCCCGCACTTTGCGGACAAGGCTGCACCGTTAAACGCGCTTTTGCAGAAAGGCCAACCACCAAAACTGGACCCCTTCACCCCCGTTCAAACGGAATCTTTCAACTCTCTTAAAGATTCTGTCGTCTCCGCCCCGATCCTTTCGTTTCCCAAGCCTGGAAGGCCCTTCACCGTAGATACGGACGCCAGCGACTACCAAGTAGGTTGTGCACTGTTTCAAACTGCATCCAATGCAGAAAGACGCCCCGTAGGGTACTGGTCCCGGTCGCTAAACGTCCACGAGAAAAATTACTCCTTCTCGGAGAAGAAATGCCTTGCAGTGGTGTGGGCATTACAAACGTTGCGCCCCTATCTCATGGGTAATCATTTCACCGTTTTTACGGACCACGCATCACTTCGATGGCTACTCTTCATCTTAGAGCCTTCAGGGCGCTTGATGCGTTGGCGTCTCCGTCTAGCAGAATTTGACTTTGACGTGCAGTACCGAAAAGGATCGTGTTACACCCAAGCCTATGCTCTCTCCCGCCTGGTCACTACTGGCGAAGCACTACCCGTCAAAGACGAGGAAATACCCTGCTTTGCAGTGAATGGCGACGACGTTATCATCGAGAACGAGGAACGAGACACAGACTCTTCAGATTCCGGTTCCGAATTGGACGACTTTTTTCTCTTGGAAGATTCCGAGAAACCCTTACCAGGGAACTTCGTGCCTATTACTGCAGAGGAGGTGATACGGGAGCAATTCGCTGACCCGTTCTGCGCGAAGGTCCGCGCTTAACCCAATAGAGGAGGTACTCTCCCCTTTCAGGTCAATGACGCCGGATACCTTGTACGGACCGTCGGATCGCACCCACAAATCGTGGTACCACATAAACTCCAGTCGAGAGTCTTGCCGTTGTCGCACTACTCCAAACTGAGTGGCCACGTCGGGGGACGGAAACTTCACCTCACCATACGCCGTAACTTCTACTGGCCTGCCATGGCAGTGGACTGCTACGCAACGGTGCGGTTTTCTACCGATTGCGCTCGTAACCATGTCAAACTCCGCCGTAATGCGACGAAGTTGAAGCTGTTTCCTGCTCGCGCTCCATTGGAGTTTGTGGCCATCGATATACTCGGTCCCTTCCTTACCACTAAGCGGGATTACAAGTTCTTACTCGTAATTACGGATCGCTTCTCCAATCTGGTCCGGACCGTATCGTTACGGAATATCTTCACTATGAGCGTGGCTCAAGCCTTCGTCCTACACTGGGTCTTCGTCTACCGTCCACCGGTCAACCTCCTCTCCGATAAAGGGAGACAGTTCTCCTCTCGTTTCTTCGATTATTCTAGTATACGCTCTAACGGATAGAGCCTAAACCTGCGACAGCGTTCGGACTGCCGATGGGTCGCTTGCGGCGAAAGAAAAGGGGTGGTAGAGCTACAACACCTGCGAGCTGGAAGTGGGGCGTAAGGCCACTACTCCCCAGCGAGGGTGAACAGTGCAACTGTAAAACGTTGATGGAACGTAGGTACGAGACGGCTCGTGAAATGGTTGGGGGCTGACTATCTATTATAGCTCGTCCGGATCTCTGGGTAAGGAATCCTAAGCTAGGAACAGAATAGTCATGATGCCCCTGTTGTCTCCTTTACTTGGAGTCGGCGCTCACCTCTGGTACACTATATACTGTCTACTAGGGTGAGTGCCCAAATAAATATATAAACAATACCCAGTGGTCAGCCAATTAGCCAAACCACTGTATGGGTATGGTCCCTAGTGGACGTCTAGCTACAAAGGGTAGTAAAGCCCTCCACGTGGATCGCCACTACATGCGCCGTTGCCAATATGGCATTCCCCTAGGAATGGTCGCAACTATGCGCGCGCCGTGGTAAGCCACTCGACCCATGACGCCACGTGTTTTACTAAGACAGTCTGTATCTAGGCATCCTATGCGGGATGCCGCTTCATATCACAATGCTAATGATAACACTCACTCATGAGTTCCAACCGAGACTTCGCGAAAAACCAACCTATCGGATTCCCCAACATAGTAGAATACTACAGGAGCCGCCTTGGGAGACGTATGCACTTGCGTGTTCTACGCATAACAGAGTGTGTCTGTGTACATGTCCCACTCCATCGGGTGATCCGCGATGTAATGTCGAAGAGCGGCTAGTAACGTACGGTTGTAACGTTTTACCTGACCATTACACTGTGGATATTAGGTCGTGGTAAACATGTTCTCGATGCCCAATATTCGGCATACGTTCTGAATGAACTTAGCGATGAACTATTTTCCATTATCTGATAGCAGAACTTCAGGCGGTCCGTACACATATACCCAGTGTTTGATGAAAGCCTGAGCTATTACCGAGGCAGGTATCGTCTTCAACGGTACGATCCGTACAAGTTTTGAGAATCGATCCGTAATTACCAATAGGTAGCAATATCCTTGATCGGAACGAATTAGCTCTCCAAGTATGTCGATGCTGACGAACTGTAGAGGCGCCTTCGACGCGAATAGGGTCATCTTTTTCCTCTTCTTATAGAGTTTCACGCGATTCATCGCACACGTTCGGCATAGCTTTACGGTAGCATGGCAGCCCATCGCCAACGTTGGCCAATAGAAATCCCTTCGTAGGGTCATAGACAACTTTGTTCCTCCTTGGTGTCCAAACAGCTTCGCATATTGGGCCAAGTATAGTACACGACTCTTCAAAGCGTTCGGAACCACGATCTGATCAATCATCCCGACATGTCTAAGCAATATACCTCGTGTGTCGAGCGAAAAGGGCAAATCCTTCCCCCCGTTAAGACGAGAGCGTATCGCTGTACAGAATGTATTTGTGAGTTGCTCATTGAAGAGCTCAGTGATAGAGATACAATCGAGTTGGTCAGGAGGTTTAGTTCCATGGGTTTTTAGGAGAGTGTATAGTGGGGAGTAATCCCCTTCATCTTCTTGATCTTCGAGTTGCGTTTCATCTTTGTTCATCTCCATTGAGAAACACGGTAAATCGTCATCGATTTCTCCTTGGGTTTCCCCTAACGTTTCCAATAGCGATAAAGCGTCGGCTTGTATGTTAGCCAGTCTTTTCTTATATTTAACTTTGAAATCAAATTCAGATAGTCGTAAGCGCCAGCGTGTTAATCTCCCGGAGGGTCTGTCATTGAAAATAACCATCGTTGGGACGAATGATACGTATGGATGGTAAACGTTCCCCCCTGAAGATACGGTCGTAAAGTAGTCAGCGCCCACAGTACCGCAAGGCATTTCTTTTCTAATACGGAGTTATTCTTCTCTGCAGCGTTCAGCGTTCGTGACCAGTAACCAATTGGTTTCCCCTGACCGTCCGGATGGGTCTGACGAAAGGTGCACCCTGCCTGATACTCACTGGATTCGGTATCCAAAGAATAGGGTAGGTTGGGTTTGGGCAGGGCCAAGATTGGTGCTGTGACCAGTTTTGTCTTAAAAGTGTTGACGGCTTCGTGTTCGGCGGGTCCAAATTTCTCTAGTTTAGCAGGCTGTCCTTTACGCAACAATGCGTTCAATGGAGCTGCAATGTGCAAGTAGCGCGGTATGAATCGTCTGTAGACGTTACATAATTCAAGGAAGGATCGCAATTGAGTCTGTGTGGACAGTGGTTGCGATTCGCGGATTGCCGCTGTCTGAGCTTCATGAATTGCAAGCTGACCAGGCCTAATTATGTGGCCCAAATACTTCACAGTATTAGCAAACCATTTGCATTTCTTGAACTTTAGAGTTATACCTGATTTTTGCAACGCTTTGAGCATCTCCTCCACATGTCACATATGACATTCCATATCTTGTGAGAAGACTATGTCATCGTCCCAATAGACTAGACACGTTTTCCATTTATACTTCGAGAGTAATATGTCCAGGGCACGCTAAAAAGTTGCCGGAGCATTGGTGAGTCCACAGGGCATCCGCTTGAAATGGCATAGTCCAGCGTATGACACGAATGCAGTCTTATCCTGAGCTTCTTCGGCTACAGGAAGATGCCAATAGCCAGTGTTGGCGTCAAGCGTGGTTAACACGTTCGCATTTCCTAAGTTGTCTATAAACTCGTCCATGTGAGGCAGTGAATAGTTATCCCGTATCGTAACTTAGTTTAGATTCCGGTAGTCGACACAGAATCGTAAAGAACCATCAGGTTTTGGGACTACCACCACAGCTGAAGCCCAAGCAAATTGTGCTGCTTCTATATCTCCGGCTTAGAGTATCTTGGCAACATTTTCCTCCTCGATCTGACGAGTGCGCGGTCCTGCTCTGTAAGGTTGCTGAGAAATGGGACGAGATCCCGGAATGACAGCAATGTGATGTTCTGTGGCGGAGATCTCTCGTATATTTCCACTCCACATCGAAACATACTTTTTCAACATTTGTTTTTATTCTTTCCTTATGTCGTTCGGGAAAATTCTCGAGAACTAGCTCCTCGACCAGATTGTCTGGGTCCTTCTGTTCTTCTGTCGGTTGCGCCTGCTCTCTGGGACCTTCCCATGCGCCAATTGATTCGTCTGACGCATCAGCAAACCCTAGCACTTCTGCTGTAGAGACATGAGTCGGAACCACTGCTATAGGGTGCGGCAAAGCAGCTGCAACGATCTGATTCTTCTGTAAACGATAATCGTTATCGTTAAAGTTACTAATGAGTATTCAGAAGGGGTTGTCCGGTTCAACTTAGGAAATTCCATCCGCTGCGAGAAGTTCTCGATGATATTACGTAGCTGCATTAGGCTGTAATACCCCGAGACCGTGTCGTTGTGTTATCACTTGTACCTAGGTTTGGGATTGAGCCTTTAACACTGTAGGTTTAGACACACGAATCTTTGGTGATGTACGACCACGAGCCAACTCATATTCCATTGAGGGTGGAAGTGGAGGAGCTGTAGGGACTCTTCGTAGTGTTCATCTTACTATAGGCACTGTAGAGCCATCGTCTAACGTAATTGGTCTACTCTGGGGGCAGATTGTTTCAACAAATCTGTCACAATAATCACACCCCAGAACAACTGGTGCGGCCAGTGACTTGCAGATAATAACGTCGCCTTCACTAAAAAGTGTCCGAGTCGAACTTTCAACTTCACTCTTCCAATTGTTCTCACTGCATTCCTATTGGAATTCCAGATATCCAGCAACGGACCGTAACGAATTTGTCCGTGAGCGGTGGGTCGTAGTTCGGATATCCGAATAAAGCTTGGTCCGGCGCCTTTGTCAAGAACTGTTAGGCGCCGGGTCAATAAATCCTTGTCCGAGCTGATGTCGGCATACACTTTATAGTTCCTCTTCTGCATTATCATAATAAAGTTTTCCCGTTTCGACGGAAAAGTATAACGTCTCCAAGGACGTCTGAATACACAGTCAAACTGTACTCGCTTTCCAACGGACAGATTAAATCCGCTCGACGGCATATAAAGAGTCCCCATCAGGACCTTGAGTCTCCAAGCGCGGGTACAATTAGACGAGTACTCCCTGGTCGGCTCTACGCGATGGAATAGGGCCGATCCTTTAGGGGATCTTTCACTTAGTTCCCTGACTGAGGTGGGTCGTTCGCCTTTTGGGCGCTGCTTCCAACTTGCGTATTACCCTCGTCAGCACTGGAGTCCTAATCCTCCGATCCTGATGAATCATCACTAGTGGCCTGCTTGGACCTTCGCTTCTTGCAACGTCTTGAATTGGATTTCCTCGATTGCTCTTCCCTCAAGGAGACTTCATTTTCGTATTTCACGACTTGGGTAGCAGTAGTCTGCGTATTCACCACTGCCTCCAGGCGTTTCAGACCAGGATTAACTCGAGTGAGAATTTTCTCAATGTCAACGGTCAAGCCCGGTAAAGCCTCCGGAGCGTTACTATGCCTTTCCATTACTTGATTCAAATCCTCTCGCAGGGTTCTCATAACCGCAGACATCGGGCTACTTTCTTCTCGACGAGCGAGTACGCCTTGTTCTCGGGCGCAAGTCCTCGACTTCTTCGGTAATGATCGCCATCTGGGATTCTAATCCAATGATTCGCTCACGATAAGCGTTTGACTCAGATTTGAGACGAAGCACCTGAGCGCCTAAATCGTTTTTTCAGCAGAAGTTACGGCCTGTTGGTCTCTAGGTTTATTATGCTAGCCATTTGCATCTGTGGCTGGCTCAGTAGGCCATTCTACGAGCGTGGGTACATTCGAGAGATCTCATCTATCGGTTACCAAATGAGAGCGCTTCATCGCTCACGTTATAGTCATTTTCCATCTTCTGTAGATGACGCGAGTCTCGTTGGTGGACGTACGTCTGAAGAACCCAGGGCACCAGTACTAGACTGGGTCTTCTTTTTCAGCATTTCGAACACATCCACCGTTCGAAGACGAAACAATTAAGGTTTTCAATTTAAAACGACCGCGTAATTAACTACGAAACTCTTCAATAGCTAAACTTGATCGCTTTCCGCTCATTAGATCGTATTCCATTCGAATTAAAGATCCGCATAGACTCCGCATTCGAGGTGCGAATTTTTTGGAGCAGCCGACTACAGTGTCTCTAAGTGGAGAGATCATATGGGATATCCGCTCTACAGAGAAAGCAGACATTTGGTACTGCGTTCGGGACTGCAGAATGGGCGCTTGAGGCTTATGGAAAAGTGTGAAAAAGCACAAAACTATCGAGCTAAAATGGGGATTTAAAGGCCCGACTAACCAATGAGGGTGATTCGTCCTGTAAAACCGACAACTATTTGTTGCAGTATTTCTGTATCTCTACTTAAAAAATTTTGAACAAACAAGGAACAACACAGTTGTGAACCCGTTTGTTGTCTCCTTTACATTGGACTCGGCGCTTTCCTCTGTGCCTTTAATACGGGGCACAGAAGTGCTCGCTGCACATAACAATATCTAGATATAAACTTGGTTGGCCGATTAACCTCACTACAGTTCGGGATAACTAGCTCTAAATGAGCGTCCGCCTACGAAGGGTAGGCCTAAATGCCACGTGGCTATCCACTATATGCGCCGTTGCCAATCCGGTATTCTGCAAAGGGTCAAATCGGACGCGCCGTGGCAAACCAATGTACCACGTGTAACATACTACCTCACGGACCATCTGCGGGGTGCAGCTTCATAACTCCATCCTAGCCGTTGCACTCACTTATAAGTATCATTATACTTCGCCAAAAAAAACTTCCATCGGCATTCCAACAGTGCAGAATACTACACAGAAGTTGGGGTGCTTGTTGCGTTGGGGCAGCGAGAACGCGAGCGTTAACAAGCCGAAAAGAACAGCGAAGAACGCGCAGCACAGTCGGAGGCAAAGAGGGTCGAGAAGGAGAAACAGCAAGCAGAGCGACAACGTCAATGGTAGAAGCAGAATTAGACAAGCAGGCTCACCAGATGTGGCTCACTCATCGTAGCGAACGCGTCTTAACACTTGCTGCAAATCGAGGTGCTCGGCGCGATGCGGCTAGCCTAAAGACGCCGTTGCGTGGAAGTGATAATCAGGGTTCCCATTAAATTAGTAGACTTTTAAACGGTTGACGTTGTCTTCCATCCAGGAATAACCTACACCCTCCAGCAGTTCATCCGTTTAGCAAAATTCTACCGACGATTCGTTATGCGCTGTGAGTCTACTCTTCAGACACTTACGGATACCCTACGCTCACATCGCTTCGACTGTACTTCCTCTCATCAATTGTCGTTTGTTCAAATCAAACATGCGCTTACGACAGCACCTGTGCTCGCGCACGGTGACCGGTGAAAGCGGTTCTTGGTCGCCACAGAAGCTTCTCAGTACGCTGTCGGCGCTACCTTGTCCCACGACGGACACCCTGTAGCGTTCATGCCACAACGGCTTTCTCCTACAGAGTCCAATTTCGATACCGGTGGTAAAGAATTGTTGGCTGAGATGATTGCTTTACGTACCTGAAGTCCTTACATCCGTGGCAGATAATTCACTCTACACACCGATCAGGATCCGATTCGGTTCCTCCAATCCAAGCGTAAACTGACTGGATGACAGTGTCGCTGGCTTGACGAGATCCAAGAACACACGCTCGACATCCAGCACATTCCCGGCAAGCGCAACGTAGTGCCTGATGCACTGAGCGGTAGATCTGACCACGTTCCACCGCAACTGCGCTCGCTAACTCCCCAGATGCCTGGCTTACAACTCGCGCCAAAGCATCGTATTCGACAGACCCCTTTGCTGCAAATGTCTTGGCTCAGCTCGAAGACAGTGCTGACACACCTTCAGCGTCACGGCACCCAATGACGTCACATTTCAAGCTTGCCAATGGCCTACTCTTCTGGACAGGCACTGGATTGATGAGACTTTACGTGCTTTCGGTAAATATCGGTGACGAGCTCACAAAGTATGTCCATGCAAAGAGTCACCTTGGAGCTGATGAGACATATCATTCAGCTTCAAGAAACGTTTAATGGCCTCACATGTATCGAGAAGTTCTGCGGTTTGTCCGCAACTGCCGCGACTACCAATCAAACAAGTCGTCCCATACCTTACCACAAGGGCTTTTACAGCCGCTCCCAATCCCAAACCGTTGTTGGGAGGTGGGAACGTTCGATTCCTTGACAGAGCTCCCAGTGTCAAAGACTGGATTTGACGACGTCCTTCTGATAGATAAGCTCTCCAAGCATGCAAATTTTGTGCCAACGCACAAGACTGCAACTGCGCAAGATACCGCAAAGCTCTTCGGACCTCAGCTGTTTTCCAAACATGGCATTCCTCACACGCGCATTTCAGGCAGAGATCCCAAAGTCCGCTCACGGTTCTGGACAACTCTTATGCAGCTGCGGAACGTCTGCGAAAACGTTTCCTCCGCCGATCATCCTCAGACAGACGGTCAGTCCGAAATCATGACCCGTACACTATCGTCGATGCTGCGCTCCTGCTTACAAGCCTCTACAATAGACTGGAATACCATGCTGCCTACATTCGAGTTCCAATGCAACTTTTCTCGACACTCAAGCACATGGCTTTCTCCCTTCGAAGTCGCACTTGGATACAACCGCCACACCCCCTTGACCCGCACGGTGGATCACTGCGCCGATCTTTTGCAAGAGGCCATTGACTACGTAGAACGCAGACGTGCTATGGCGACTTTGGCCCTCGAACATCTGGCCACAGCCGTCGCGAACAAGAAGTACTACGCAGATCTCTCCCGCTGCGACGTTTCCTTCAAAGTAGGCGATCTGGTCCTCTTATGCGAAGACAATCTCTCCCTGATTCGCAGATGTGCATGTGCCCTACCGACGAAGTCGCCACTACGCTTTATTGTTCCGTTTCGAATTCGCGACTGACCTACTCCTGTCACTTTCCGAATCAAGCTCCCTCGGAATATGCGAAGAGCACACGATTTCACGCATATTTCCAAGCTTCCCTCCTTTCAAAAGGACAACAAAGGCCCGTTGGAAATCGTAATTAACAGCGACGGAACTGTAGAACAAGAAGTTTTTGCCGTCTTGGCAAAAAGCAATTCAATCGTCGCCTGCTCTACCGATTTCAGTTCGCTAACGAGCCCGAAGAAGAAGCAGTCTGATTACCGAGGTCATCTCTATCTCACTGCAAGGACATGGTCAAGACTTTTCTACGTACAAAGGCTTCGATGTGGACATCTTCAGCCAGAGAAGGAGCGAGTGTAACAGAATCTATGTAACTACAAGCGTCACAATGCTTCAAGCTTATTTGGACATACTTTAGTGTAGCTATTAGGTTCGACGTGACTTCAAGCCCTTTTTACTATTCCACAAGCTAACGTATCTACAGCTATAAAAGATGCTTGAGCGCTGCCCTTCTCTCACTCGAGAGAGGGCAGACAACCACGACCTCACCCTTTCATGTAATACACGCCTCTATATATTACACTCCTCCGTCGAACGTTGCTAGCACAATCTTGGAGCCATCGGGGCGTCTCTCGGTTACTCGGGGAGTCTCGGATTTGTCGTCGGACCACGCCATCTCCAGCGCGTCGAGCGTCGACTTCCACCCCGCGTCACATGGCGTCAGCACGCATGCCCCACGATGCACCTCCCACAACCTCCACAGTCCAGTGTTTTGCTCGAACGATACAACGCGCGAGCACTGCGCATCCACCTCGACTCGTGCCTGAGAAGTAAGAGCATTTCATTCCGAGTCCACTCAAAATCTGACTGCTGCTCCCCACAAAGTTGCGCATCTCCAAGACTTTGTTGCTCATCACCGCGACTATCTCTCCGTTCTCATTCTCTGATATGTCGGCGTCTGCTTCAGTGGATCTATGATGCAATCGAAGCAGGTCGTTGCCTTTGAGACACTCTGAAATATCCCTGCACGGCTCTTTGTCCTTGTACGCAATCGGAGTGCAATTTCCGCAACCGCATCGGTGATAATTGCCAAAGCCCAGTCCTTTTCCCACTCTCTACGGACCACAACCCTCCTAATGGTACGCATGTTTTCCTGGCGTGTAATCGTAAACTTTGTGCACGCTACAAAACTAGCGTGCAAACTGCACGCTGCAGCTCGGACAAGTCGAAGCTATTAGTTGTGACAAACAACCGTTATTGAAACACGGCACAAACCTAGCAGCATACCAGTCAATTTCGTGCGGCTGTTGTTCATCATGACATCTTCTACTTGGAGAATGCCAAGTGCTGACTTGGAAGCGCGTAGCGCGGGCTCGTGCGCAGCGGGCTCATGTTCATAGAAAGCTTTAAATGTTTATTCAGCCAAAACCCGCCTAAAAGACTGAATCGTTTAGCACTATCAGCGGGTGCCGTACGCTTTGAACAGAAAATTTCTTATCATTAGCCTTCAAAACCAGATTTTCGCTTTTCGTCTGCAGTTCATTCCTATCTCATACATCATGTCAGCGACAAACCCATTCTACGAGAAGCCATTTAATATCCAAAGGTTACCGTCGACCAAGTTGGACATGGTTACCAATACATCTGTCCTTTGCAGACACATGCATCGAAGATAGTCCGACCAATATTACGTTCGGCATGGCTTCTCGCCGTCCTGATCAGATATACCAACCTGTCCAGTGAAGGAACATGGCCGCAAGGCTTCATCAGGTCCAGTAAATCTCCGGCCCACCTTCGAATTTCTTCGTTAGAATGAGCCAACGATCGTCGACGAACTGATGCTGGTATGTGTGATGCTTCAGTTTTAGAATTGAAGTAGGAAAATCCGGCAAATCGGTCGAGAGTTCCCGTACTTCTTTTAGCGGTCTTGGTAAGGAACACAGTATATCCGAATGGAAGAGCAGAGACATCACTCACACCGACTTCAACATGTCTTGCATGACAATTAGAGTTGAGTTTAGGGGGGTATTTAGGAGGTAAAGGACAATCCGGAGCTGGAGCAGGCGAGCATGTCGGAGCAGGCGGGCAGGTTGGAGCAGGCGGGCAGGTTGGAGCAGGCGGGCAGGTTGGAGCAGGCGGGCAGGTTGGAGCAGGCTCGCACTGGTCGCGACAATTGCTCGTCAGGTAGCTGCATTGCCTGTCACAGGTTATACCGGGTAGCTCATCGTCCTCACAATTAGTAATGCACTGATTGGTCCAAAGGCGGCATTCCTGTTCACAAGAAGATGACGGATTATTTTCACACATTTGGTCGCAGTTCTGCCCGTACTGCCGACAAGCACTAGAGCAGGACCTTTTTGAGAGCTGGCTAACGGGTTCGAGACCAGGAGTGAAGCTGCAATAATCTACGCATCGCGACTTAAAATCGGTGCAGTCGGTTTGGCAGAATGATTCTGATCCTTCCTCGTCTGCGAGCCCCTGGGATACGTACGGCATTCCCTGGGGCTCTTCCGATGCTATGACCTTACAAACCAACGAGAGCAGCGAAATCCCAAGAAGGACAAATCTCACAGAAGAGGAAACGATCATCGTGATTGAGGGCGACCCTGATGAAACACGTCGTGCCAAACAGAAAATTGCAGAGTCAACTCTTGATCAAGGAAAGACGGAGTTCTCAAACTTGAACGTGATGGAAGTTCAAGAGACCCTTTATATACCAGTGGGGCAGCAAATGATTTTGTACAGTATGGCATAGAAGCAGTCTGATTTGAGTTCCATATGATAAAATAGAGCCGTTTGGGGGTTCCAGAGCGCTCTCTTTAATGCACAAGCCTAAACGTAGGCGCATCAAATGGCTCGCATCAGCAGATCGATGCTCTTTGCTTAGAGTATGATATAGTGACAAACTTATTGTGCTCATCATACCACATTTTTGAAGACGTACATAAGACTGTGTAATGGGAAGGTTAGTTCCTTACAGTTTATATGATACGTTCATCCGTCTGCTGAGGCGAGCATTTGCTCCGACAGCAAAATGAAGCAAGTACTGCTATAGGCGTACCAAGTAGGCGCGCCAATGCTCTCATCAGCAGATCGATGCACCTTGCTTCAGAGTATAGTGATAAACTTCTTATTGTGCTCGTCATACCACATTTTTGAACACGTACATATGTAGTAGGATTGTATAATGGTAAGATTAGTTTCTCGCAGGTTACATGGTACCTGCATGCAATTGCAGAGGCGTATTTGTGACTGACTATTTTGGGATTCTTAAGAGTTTGACGGACTACTGCGAGGTTTGTGAAACTCAAAACCCTAAGTTTTGGATTAAATTTGAGCGGTCTGACTGACTACTTCGCCAAAATGTGTGACTATTGACTTTTGAAATGACAGAATAGTCAGTCACAAACACGCCCCTGACCTGCATCCGTCTGCTGAGGTGAGCATTTGCTCCGACAGCAAATGACGCAAGTACTGCCATAGGCGTAGTAAAACAGGGGACGCAATTGCTCTCATCAGCAGATCGATGCACTTTGCTTAGATTTATAGTGATAAACTTATGCAATTGTTGTTTTTGCTGATGTCAGCAACAATTACAGTAGATTGCTACCCCTTCGTAGACACTCGGCATAGCCGTTCGATGAGGTATCTGTAAACGTCATATCCGTTCAAATTTAGTTAGGGGACACAACGCGGGTGGCTACAACCCAAGGGGGCACAAGTAGTAAATATGCTCTCGAGAGTACCAGCCCAGGATAGGGCAAAGAAAAGAAGTCAAAGAAAAACGACAGAAAGAAGGTGTGTAATGGGTAGGGAGCGCGATCACACATTCCCGCAACTCCCAGGTATAGAGAAAAAGAAACAGGCCGCAATTACTTCCATCAGTATCTGGCTGTTCAGGTAGATTAGAGGTTTCAAATATATTTATGTGAGAAACTTCCTGCCAATTTGATGTCTCTCTATACTTATTGTCGTAGAGCCGGGCGATATCTTTCAGAGCACGACCGACATTTCTTGAGTTATCTGTCTCCACCAGTTTTCTTTTTCTAACATTGAATGGATCAAAAATACAATAAGTTTTGCCAGAGGCATTAACAAAATAAAGCAGCCCCTATGGGTAAAAGTACGTTCGCCCGAGGACACGTACTGTACGTGCCCTTATGTCGTTGTGCAGTATGAGAAGCACAGCGCTTCACGACTTCAATTCTGGTGGAACATCGACGAGGAAAAGACGATGAATGGAAGGACGAAGGACAACAACAACAACAATGCCATTTAGACATCTGTTCAACAACTGCTGAACTGGGCAAACGACAAAACACAAACTTGAACGCAAGACACATTTTTGTTCAATCGTACCTTCACCCCACCCCCAAAGAATTAATTAAAAATAACACTTTCAGCATACATACTACCCATCGCATTCTTGTAATCTCGTTTTCGACAACAACGATGGTCACTCACGAACACCTCTGCGCATTTTCGGCAGCCACTCGAGACTTCGTTATCGCTCTACGAACGTTCATCTTCCTCGGCATGAAGAACGACTCTCCATACACCCTTGAGCGACGCAAAGCATCAAGGCGATCATTATGGCGTCTCGTAAAACGACTCGTTCCCTTTCAATGGTTTCTCTGCGCTGCTTTTCCGCCGCCTTTGACAAAGCTTTCGTATAGCTGATCGCCTTGGATCTTTCACTCAATCTCATTAGTCCCAACGCTGCCTCCATCGTCAAAACGGGCCCGTATGTTGTGTCCAAGAACCCTGAAGAGTGAACATGTACGTCGTCAACAATTTCCGCTGCCTTCCGATTCTCAATTTCATCCATCATTCTGACCATGTAGTGGCTCGAAATCCTGTTGGGTTGCACGAAAATGTGCGGCCGAGCTTCAGCAAACATCCTACAATCATCAAACGGGGATATAACACACTTCCAGAATCCAGCCGCAATGTCTTGCACAGTCAAGCTCTTCGCATATGCCTTCGTAATTATTGTAGCGACATGAGACTCACTGATTTTCTTTTCCCATCGTCTACGATTCTGACTAACCACTCTCAGCATTTCTCGGAAGTGTTTTAGGGATGGGAACACCCGACATCAAGGGGCTGCGTAGTCCAGCTTGTGTGAGCGGGAAGAGCATATGCGATGACATGAGATTGCGCGAGCAGCTCCAAGACGGGTATTGCCGAGATGACTACAATGCCCATCATATACCAAGAGAAGTGGCTTGCCGGGAACCCTTAGGTGCCTTGTATACTCGAGGAAGTGTTCGGCCCATTTCAAGAAGCTGCTTGAATCTACAGATGCAACCTCTTGCCTTGCTGTGATGACAGCATTCGCTGGTAAACATTGGGATATGCACTGACGTTCTTCATTTCCGTTAGTGTCGACTAACACGTCTGGTTCGGAGCCGTGTCACTTAAAACACGAACATCGGGACTCCCACGCGGCCATTAGCAAAGATGCATGCAAGTAAAGTAATATGGTTCACATTCTCGAATTCCGAATTTGGCGCTAGTAGCTTACCAATCCGGCTTGTGTACGCTTTTCGAAGTTTGCCAACACGGTTCACCTCTATCGGGGGAAAACTAGTTTCATCTACATTACGAGAGCAATCGATGTCATACTCTTCGATTATCTTCTTTAGAGCAGTCATGTTATGGACGAGGACTTTCGCGTTGGTAGCCCTAAATCTCTGAGCATCTTGGCGACACAGACGTTTGAGAATTATGTTTTTGCTATGCAGGGCTTCAAACAGTTCGCAGAATCTTCGCCCCGGACGTCTATTGCGAAAACGCGATGTCTCTCTACGATATGGCCAAAATCGTGAGATTACAAGCTCCACAGCGTCTTGTAGGTCTTTCCTGGTGAGAGTTCTGCCACGTTTGCTGTGTTCCAGGAGCAAGCCTACCACTTTGTTCTCTTCCTGGAGGATTAGAGACTGTCTGGAATTGCTTCGTATCATCGGCTCATGGGTTTGCTTCTGGTAATGATAGTGTAGTGAAGACGGTGCGAAGTTGCATTCTACGCCAGCATCTCGGAATATCTTTCCAGAATTGACGAGGTTGATTCCTTCCTGTATGTACCGCGATGTGCCCTTGTCGACGAGCCGAGCAAACCTGTTCTTCACGACTGGCGCCATTTGGAATTGAGCAGCTCGATGCCATGTGTCTGAGTGTTTATTGTCGGCTTCTTGTCTTTTATATACGTTCAGTCAGTCAGACACTCGCAACATGTAGTGAATGCGCCATAAAAACAGTGGGAGATCCAGATAAACTGGTGGGATTGGTCGTTTCACATGGTGGATCATGTCCGTTTTGAGACCTACAAGGAGAAGAATCCGGAATTCGTCCTTGAAAGAACACAGGAGTTGTCTTCGGTTGCTTCATATTGGATACAGTACTGGAGGCTTTGTGTTGAATTTGCGGAGACATGGATAAGATCGAGTAAACTTTTGCAGAAGCGTTTACGTCATCTCCAATGTTCTTCTACGCTATTATCATGTACCTCAAAGCTTGCTTTTCCTGTTTTTGTTATATATATATGTAACAAACGCCTCTCATTGAACGTGAGGTACCTGTTCAAGCTTTGAGGTACACACACAGTAACTTCTTACATCCATCCGGGGTCACGTAAGCACTACGTGACCCCGTGTGGATATAAGCGTTATATCCACCCGATTAAGAGAAAAATTGAGCTGAGGCTCTCGAAACGCTAGTTAATATTTAGTTTCTTTATGCTAGGAAAAGCAGGAATACCGATACTGTGACGTAAAACCATATTCATTACCCTGCATGTGAAAGATTCGTTCAGGCTTACAAATGTCGAATGCTTGATTCTCTTGAACAGGGTAATAGATAAAAGGACTACAAATGTGCCATTGTTCCAAAAATACAGTACACCATTGGGCAGAAGAAAACATATTTTTGTTCTGTAATCAATTAAAGTTAACGTAATCAACCTACATTTACATGATCGATGTTTGCCTGTTCGGCATAGCTATCATCTAGCCCTTTCAAATCAAAGTGCAAAACTCTGCTTCCATCACAGAAATCCAGGACATGTTTCTTCGGAATATGCGTTTCAACGCCGAAAGGAAGTTGAACGTAACAGAATGACTTCACTCTTTCCGATAAAGATGACACTGTCGCATAGATCGAAATGTCTTTTAAAAGCCCATCATCTTCGGATGATATGGCTCTATTGAATCGAACTGCTTGCATAACCAAGGTTCGTGAAGCATTCGAACGTCCATTATTACGCTTGGCCATTCAATCCATAAGCGAAAAACAGTTCCAGGTTTTAAATTTTGTGTTTTAATTAGACCAGGGTTAATTCCTGATGGCAGTCGAATGGCAAGCATGAAAAATTCAACCACCGTGTTAACCTCTTCTCATACAGAGTGCGAAAGTGGTGGATAAAATTCGTTTCTCTTGCGCACTGAAACTCCAATCAAATCTTCATATTTCTTCAGCATTATCTTCATTTCCGTTTTCAGTTTCCTTTTCTTCGTCCTCCTGTTGACGTTTATTCCCCGCAGAACATCTCTTGTTTAATAATGTGGCAATATCTATAAGAAAGGTTAGTGTAAATGGTAGCCAATGCAGAAAGTAGAACGATTTAATAACATACCAACGTTTCCGAGTGTATCTTGTTTAATTTATTCAGCTTCGTTCTGAATGTGGACAGTAAATACGGTTCAAATATTGGTTCCACTTGGTTCCATTTGTTTCATATCAGCATCTGATTCGTCTCGTGTCAAATAACTATCCTCGGACAATTCCCGAATTCGTTTTACTGCGGGAGATGGTTCGATCAGTTTTGGACGTTTTACCGGGGGCGATATATAGCAAGTACCAAAATATGGGATGAAAACAGAGGACAAGAGCTGCGTTGAGCGAAAGTGCAACATATATATAGTTCAAACTTATAAAACATTACGTTATATCTGTCTTGTCTACATGATTGTCATTTTTGTGACTGTATCCTTTCAGGTATCCTAGCTGAGTTGCATTTCAATTCAAATCATAACAGCAACATAACTCTGTGTTTAAGGCCATTAGTCAAATGGAGAAGTTTTAGGTGTCCATTTATGAGATAAGATTCAAAAGTGTTTCTTGATTAAAACTTTTGTTATTAGTTATAGAGGCGGAACGAAGAGGGAATGTTCCAAGCTCGTGGGACTATGAATGTCGATAGCATTTGTAATGTGCATGCGAGAATGCACGCGAGAATAGATATTACATTGCATCCGTTTAGATGGCAGTTGCAATTGTTGTATTACAATGCAGTTGACATATACAGTATATAAACACCACCTGCTGGTAATGGTAGTCACCTGACTATAGCATCGCAGCTGATCACATCCCTTAGCCGCCTCAGCTCACTCCTAGTACCCAAATACTGACTCATACTTAGTAATGGACCCAGCACCCGTTTCCTCGTCCAGCAGGCCCAACCGTCCCCGTTCTTCTTGGGATCTAAAGACCCTTGGACAGATAGGAAGGGCAACCAGGAAGATTATGCTACATTTGTAGCACTCTAGACTCAGTTTCATGACATGCGTGCGGATTCAAGCTCCAATAAGATTACTGTTGCTCTCCGTGGAATAATGCTCAAATTACAACTCTACGGGCGTGCCAAAGATCTTTGTTCCACTATTTTTGATGCAGACATCGCCTTTGACACCGGCGCGGATATTAATGTCAAAGCAATCTATAAAAGAGACTCGCTCTCAGTTGTCAGCGAGGTCTATGGAAACTTTATTGCACTGCTAAATGTCAAGCGTGCCAGCAATGAATCCTTCAAGAATTTCGAACTCCGTTTCGATGCAGCGGCATCCACGTTCAATGCCCAATCCGGAAATGCCATGCTTCCTGAGTCGCTCACAGTGTTTATGCTGTTAGCCAACTCTGCCGTTGAGAGCGGACAGTGTGTCTCGGTGCTTGCGGCGGCGTCAACAAACAGCTCGTTGACCTCTGCAGCCACGACAACGGACATTCTCAACACTGTAAAGTACGAGAAAACCGCATCCGTCTTACGCCAGTGTGATTATGTTCACAACACTGGTGCATCTGTGAAACTGCTTGATGCCAGTGCTGCACAGATACAGCCTCGGAGCAACAATCGCCACGACCGTCGCAACTGCGGTACTTCTCCGACGTTAAAGTACTCGTGCGACGTGTGTGGGAAATATGGCGACTTGAAGCGCAACCATAGTTCGGATGGTTCGCTGCCATCCAATGCTCTCTGCTTCGACGCTTCTGTCTCGTCTAGCGGCGGCCAGAATCAAAATTGTTCATGAAGTGCAATTCCCTTCAAGGGGGGTTTCTTCCCAGGACCTAGAGATTTCGCTCTCTTGAGGACTAGCTTGGTCTATGACAAGCTATACCGCTATTGCGTGCCGACGGCCGGTTAGGACCGGAGGTGCACACTGGTGGAACACGTGGACTGCACGGATGCCGACGCTCGAGTGCAAGGCGTGCCGCACGTGGCCCGGATTCTACCTAATGGTTAGTACTATTTAGTAATTTTCAGTATTTATTTAGCTACGCTATCGCTATTTAGTGTATATTTTTCGGGCGCCCGCCCACTGTCAGGGGCCGCCCGCCACACTACTTAGGAGGTTTAGCACTGCTCTTCAGTAAAGACCTTCTTGGGAGATCCCAAGGAGGGAGTCTTGGCTCTGAACTTTTCGCCTTCGGCGCGTCTTCACCGCATACTGCGTGAGCGCCCGTAGCATGTTAGATCATCCACCCCTCTGTCGACCAGAGTGCTACCAAAACCGTGGGTTCATATTTAAATCGCGGGCACTTGTTGTAGTCTCACCCCTGTACAGTTTTTCGCCTCCGTTTCCTTTTGTTCTCCTTTTTTGGCTCTCGTGAGTCGCCGCCTCACTTACCCCGCTCGCCCCCCTCATACGAGTGTTTTCTCGCTTCTCTCCCGACAATCACCGTGGTACCGCTCCGCCTAGGATTGGTCACACCCCGGACTGTGCCGTGCTTACCTAAATACTCTAGGTATATCCGCTGGATTGGCCTCGGTCTTAGACCCGACTCTGTCGTGCCTTTCCAGAGTGGCTCTGTTTCTGTGCTCCGCTGGGACGCGTCTCCTCCGCCTGAGGCGTGTCTCTCAAGAGAGAAAGATCCTGAACATCTTCGTGGTATCTCCGCTCCAAGCGTTGTCCTACAAACTGGTCTCCCGACTTAGAAGATTGAGTCAAGCACACTTATTCAAAATTAATCGGAAAGAGTACTCACAAATTGAGGTTGATCTCAATTGCCCTCTTTGAGGAAGTTTCTTGGCCCCACTAGCCGATCGGGTTGGGATACTCACGTGTAACGGATTCTGATCTCATGTCGTCCAAAGACCGTCCGAGGACGCGGAGTCAAACCGGTGCACCGGAACCATCGAAACCATCCTGTATCCCGGTCCGTTCACGGTCTCATACCGGTGGATCGACTGGCGTGCCAGCTGGAAGGACCTCGAGACCTCCTGTCTCTGATTCGACCTCCCCAGCAAGTGGAGCAGGACCGGCGTCTGCCGCCGCCCAGATGCTCTCCCCTACTAGGGATGTCACCCTCCATCCCAGCTTTGCAGCTGTGGAAGAGCAACTCCGCTCTATGCGGGAAGCACAAGTCATCCATGCAGAGGAGTTTGATTCCCTTCGCAAGAAAGTGGATAACACTGCTACGCAGGATTTTTCTGAGGACCTCCGTGTCCTCCGTGCGGATGTAAACGCGATTCTAGAGTCTTTTGGTGGACCCTCGGCCTTTGTCAAGGACGCCGCGGACAAGTTCTCGCGCGTCCGAAGCCTTCTCGAGACGTTGGAACAAACCCTTATGTCGGGGGATGATCCGGCCGAGCCGGTTGCTGTATCCCACAAGAGAAACAAGGAAGAGAACCGCCAGGCTCGAAAGAAGCGAAGAAACACGGATCCCGAACCGTCAGACTCCTCATCCTCAGAGTCTGACTCTTCCGCTTCATCGGTGGAAGTAGCTTGCCGTGAGCGTTCCTCACGCTCTAAGCGGTCAACAGCCACCCATGGTGTGATCCGCGCCCGCACTAAGGGAAGTAAGCACACAGGTTTGAGGGAGCTAAAACCGACCAATTCGCTCTTGAAGAAGCTCTTATCATACCGGTAATACCGTTTGGAGGACTCTTCTTTGGATCGTACACACCGTGGTACGGGAAGAGTGAAGGACTGCAGTTAGCGAATGCAGCTCTCACTTCGCAACCAGTTGTTTTCTGGAGAAGACCCAGTATTGGTGTTGGATTTCTTGGCACGCTTTGTCACGGAAGCTGACATCCTGGGAATGAACGATGGACAGGCCTACATTGCCTTACCGTACTTCCTACGTGGGCTTGCAGAAGACCAGTATCACTCCGTCAGAGGTACATCACGGGCGTCCGAAGGAGGGGTAACCTGCTGCCCCGAAGCAGTTCAGTACCTCCTGAGGTCGTATGCTACTAACTCCGCCATTTAGCAGGCTTTTCTAGCCCTGCGAGACACTCGCCAACGTCCAGGCGAGTCGGAAACCGATTATTCGTTGCGCCTTAACAAAGCCTTCCACCGCTGTGGCAATGTTTACCCCGCTGAAGAGCGTTGTACCATGTTTGTCGATGGTTTGGACCCGTCGATCCGGACTCTTGTTGCTCGACGTCGAGAAGATAGACCTAAAGCCACGTATTTGGAACTAGTGCAGTTCGCTCGCGCAGAAGGTGAAGCCCTGCGCGCATGCACTCCTGGATCTACGGTAAGGTCCGCAAAAGCGTTGATTTTACAACCGGGTACCCCGTCAGCTTCGATGATCGACGAACAGGCCTCTCGAAGGGATTATGATAACGTGCAGCTACCCCATAGCCACGTTCATTCCATCCCGACAACAGAGTTATCCTCAACCTTGGACGAGTCATAATACGGGCATGAGGAGGACACGCTACTCTATGCGGATAATGGTCGCGTCCGTGCGCCACGCGTCCCACACGAGAGTGCTAATGTCCGCTTTTCGCGTCCTGGTTGGAGAGATACCCGCCCCGCGGTGAAGTTCGCCGAGCATCGCCACCCAACACCGGCTTCTGGTCTGATTTTTCATCTCTGCTACAAGCCAGGCCATATTTCTCCACAATGTGTGTTGTCTCTCCGAGAGTGGGCACAAGTCGTAGTCAATTACGAGGCCCTATCCCCGGAGGACAAAGCAGCTGTTCCGATTGCATCGTATATACGTGCTCGAACGGATGTTCCACATCACGTGTCTCTTCCCTGAGCTCGGGTGGTACCTGCACCGGAATCCCGTGTCACCGACGTGGTCGGTCACCCCACCGCTTCTGCTGAACCTTCTGGATTTGTTGCCCCGGCGTTGCCTGCTCAACGTCCTGAGCAGCTGCCTACGGCGGAGCAGGCCCAGAAAAACTAAATGTAGGAGTCTCCTCTCAAGGAGGGGCGCCCTCAGAGTCGAGGTCGATGGTGCCCGAGGCGTCCAAGCCTCGCTCCCCGGTCAAAATCCTTTCAAGGAAAGAGGCCGTCAATGACGTGTACTCGGAACACTTTAGCGTTCTGCGTCGTCCGTGGAAACGTGTTTCCCATAACCGGTTCCCAGATAGAGTTATGGTGATGGCCAAGAGAAACTACAATTTCTATGCTGACCTTGGCCTTTCACCCCAGTTTATGGTGCGACACCTTACCGTTTTAGACACCGGTGCCGGTCCGAACTTTGTCGTGGAGGAAGTGTTACCGCCTGCTTGGAAGTCTAGGATCCGCCGCGACCACGTCCCGGAGGTCGGTGACGCGAAAAACAAACCGTTGGATACGATTGGGTTCGTAGAACTGGTAGTCCGCGTTGGCACTCGCGTGGTGAAACTCGACTTCGTCGTATGTCTAAAATTAGCCGCCCCAGTCATCTTGGGTTGTGACTTTTGCGACCGTTTCGTCGAAGCGATCTTCCCCGGCCAACGGCGTGTCGAGATGGAGGATGGATCGTCCACTCCGATCGTTCGTCGTCCGCTTCGGCGTGCCACGAAAAAGCATGTCCCGCTACCAACAGCAGAGGAACCTGGACCGGATAACCGTGAATCTAATAAGCTCCGCGTCGCAGCGTCGTTGTGCGTCCCGCCTGAGTCCCAAATGATGGTGAAAGTAACCTCCCTTCAACACGGACTTCGGGTCTTGTAACCATTGTGGTCAGTGTATGACAGGCACAGCCTCGCAATTGGGAATGGAATCGTCCATGTGGAGCCGAACCAACCATTTCACGTGCTGATCGCCAATCTAGGGACTGTACCCTAGTATTTGGTGAAGAACCAAGTGATAGGGTCTGTCATGCCGCACCCCATCGCTATGGTGCCGACAAAGCTGACTGCAGCTGACGTTCTCGGACTTGTTCACTCTAAGGAGGGGGACAGCCCGGAACCCGTTCCATCGCCGGTAATCCGAGTTCAACCTGTACCATCAGGGACGCAGCCCGTTCCAAAGAGTGGTGATCGCCCCGATCAAGTGCAAGAACTCGAGGACCTGGATCTCAGCCACGTCCCGGAGTCATACCGCCATCGATTGCCAGAACTTTTAAGGGACTTCACCACTATGTGGGACGGCTCCCTTGGTGAGATTGCCACTACGGAACATCGGATTGATTTGCTACCGGACACCCGACCCATTTCTCAGCACCCATAACGTGCCGGACCCGCCGCACGCGCGGAGGAAAAGGCACAAGTGGATAAAATGCTTAGGGCAGGAGTCATTGAACCGGCTCAGTCGCCGTGGGCTTCTCCAGTAGTACTGGCTTCAAAGCAGGATGGTTCCTGGAGGTTTTGCGTCGACAACCGTCGGTTGAATGCCGTCACCGTCAAGGACGTGCATCCAATCTCAAGAATGGACGAATACATTGATTCGCTGGGCACCGCCACCGTCTTTACATCCCTGGATGCCAATTGGGGATACTGGAAAGTTCCGGTAAGGAAGCAAGACCAGGATAAAACCGCTTTCGCGTATCACTCCGGTCTCTACCGTTTCAAACGGATGCGTTTTGGTCTTACCAACGCCCCCGCTACGTTCCAGCGAGCCATTGACATCCTATTGGCCCTCTTCAAATGTCGTACCTGCCTGGTCTACCTGGATGACATAATCGTCTTCTCAGATAATCTGGACAAACATCTCACTCATGTGAGGGATATCATGACCACGCTTCGAGATGCGGGTGTCACTCTTAAGTTGAAGAAATTTGACTTCTTCACGATCAAAGTGAAGTATCTCGGCCATGTTATCCGTCCAGGACGTGTTACAATCGAGGAGACTCGTGTTAAGTCACTAAGAGAGGCTAAAGAACCGCCGACGCAAATCGAGCTTCGTTCCTTTCTGGGACTCGCGAACGTCTACCGACGATTCATCCCGCACTTTGCGGACAAGGCTGCACCGTTAAACGCGCTTTTGCGGAAAGGCCAACCACCAAAACGGGACCCCTCAACCCCCGTTCAAATGGAATCTTTCAACTCTCTTAAGGCTTCTGTCATCTCCGCCCCGATCCTCTCGTTGCCCAAGCCTGGAAGTCCCCTCACCGTAGATACGGACGCCAGCGACTACCAAGTAGGTTGTGCACTGTTTCAAACTACACCAAAAGGGGAAAGACGCCCCGTAGGGTACTGGTCCCGATCGCTGAACGTCCACGAGAAAAATTACTCCGTCTCGGAGAAGGAATGCCTTGCAGTAGTGTGGGCATTACAAACGTTGCGCCGCTATCTCATGGGTAATCATTTCACCGTTTTTACGGACCATGCATCACTTCGATGGCTACTCTCCATCTCGGAGCCTTCAGGCCGCTTGATGCGTTGGCGTCTCCGTCTAGCGGAATTTGACTTTGACGTGCAGTACCGAAAAGGATAGTGCAACACCCAAGCCGATGCTTTCTCCGGCCTGGTCACTACTGGCGAAGCACTACCCGTCAACGACGATGAAATACCCTGCTTTGCAGTGTATGGCGACGACGTTATCATCGAGAACGAGGAACGAGACACAGACTCTTCAGATTCCGGTTCCGAATTGGACGACTTTCTTCTCTCGGAAGATTCCGAGAAACCCTTACCAGGGAACTTCGTGCCTATTACTCCAGAGGAGATGATACGGGAGCAATTCGCTGACCAGTTCTGCGCGAAGGTCCGCGCTTAATTCAATAGAGGAGGTACTCTCCCTTTTCAGGTGAATGACGCCGGATACCTTGTACGGACCGTCGGATCGCACCCACAAATCGTGGTACCACATAACCTCCAGTCGAGAGTCTTGCGGTTGTCGCACTACTCCAAACTGAGTGGCCACGTCGGGGGACGGAAACTTCACCTCACCCTACGCCGTAACTTCCACTGGCCTGCCATGGCAGTAGACTGCTACGCAACGGTGCGGTTTTGTACCGATTGCGCTCGGAACCGTGTCAAACTTCGCCGTCATGCGACGAAGTTGAATCTGTTCCCTGCTCGCGCTCCATTGGAGTTTGTGGCCATCGATATACTCGGTCCCTTCCTTACCACTAAGCGGAATTACAAGTTCTTACTCGAAATTACGAATCGCTTCTCCAAGCTGGTCCGGACCGTACCGTTACGGAAGATCTCCACTATGAGCGTGGCTCAAGCCTTCGTCCTACACTGGGTCTTCGTCTACCGTCCACCGGTCAACCTCCTCTCCGATAACGGGAGACAGTTCGCCTCTCTTTTCTTCTAGTATTGTAGTATCCGCTCTAACGGATAGAGCAGAAACCTGCGACAGCGTTAGGACTGCCGATGGGTCGCTTGCGGCGAAAGAAAAGGGGTGGTAGAGCTACAACACCTGCCAGCTGGAAGTGGGGTGTAAGGCCACTACTCCCCAGCGAGGGTGAACAGTGCAACTGTAAAACGTTGATGGAACGTAGGTACGAGACGGCTCGTGAAATGGTTGGGGGCTGACTATCTATTATAGCTCGTCCGGATCTCTGGGTAAGGAATCCTAAGCTAGGAACAGAATAGTCATGATGCCCCTGTTGTCTCCTTTACTTGGAGTCGGCGCTCACCTCTGGTACACTATATACGGTGTGCCAGGGTGAGTGCCCAAATAAATATATAAATAATACCTAGTGGTCAGCCACTTAGCCAAACCACTGTATGGGTATGGTCCCTAATGGACGTCTAGCTACAAAGGGTAGTAAAACCAGCTACGTGGATTGCCACTACATGCGCCGTTGCAAGCCACTCCATTCGTGATACCACTTGTCCCACTAAGACATTCTGCCTCTAGGCATCCTATGCGGTGTGCCGTTTCATATCACAAGTTTGATGACATCACTCACTTATGAGTTCCAACCGCGACTCCGCGATAACCAACATATCGGATTCCCTGACATAGTAGAATACTACACACCCCCTCGTTAAGCGCGAACCATTGGAGACGCAAGAAGCGTTTATACGCAGCCGGACCGGTGTTCCGGGTACTCATCGTCATCACAAATTCCTCGCCGCCTGGCCATCTCTTACAGTTCTCAACAGCATTCTGTTCCTCACGGCTCTTCACCTCGATCTCTCGCGATGGATCCGAATGCTGGGTCCAATCCGTTTCAGCCCTCCTCTGAGGATCTGCCTTCTGGGGCTCCGTCCAACACTGCTGGTTCTGCGTCGCAGCCTACTGCTCAACTCGGTCCATACCGTTCGTTCCCCACACCGTACACCGGACTCCGGTCGGTACCGTTACCTCAGCCAACCGTGGCTCCGATGCCGAAGGCGGCTTACGTCGACTCTGCGGGTGTGATTCGAGCTCCTTCTCGTCGCGCTCAGCGGAGCTACCCGCACCCTGCGAATTTCTATGGACGAGATCCTCTCGACAACGTTGAACTTTTCGCGCAAGCGCCCTGGTTTGATCCAGTTGCTATCCGCGATGACGCGTTGATATAACAGTATGTACACGGTGGGTACTTCCCCAACGGTATTCCGGAACACGCGATTTATAGCGAAGACTGGGCGAGCCATATTGCTTTTCCAGACAACGCGATTGCGAGATATTCAACGGAAACCTTGTCCGAAGCCCGTACGCGGTTCACCAAGCTGATTTACCAGCGCCTGCACCGATTCATCAGTACGGATCTCCTCCCGCAGGACTGGGAACTAGATATCTGGAAAGCCCGTACCGACCGTGAAGGTTACTCGTATATCAAGACCCTCGTTGAAGTCGATGATAGCGGTTGGCGCGGTGTGCGCGGTGTGTGTGATGCAGCTCTCTGCTTTCAGCAACCTCTTCTCCGTGCGGAGTTCCGCTTCCTTCGAAAGCGTGACATTCCCTATTGGGATTATCCCCGTTGGGAACGTCGTACTCGATCACGTTTGGGCTATTTGGTGCCGTATCAAATGATCGAGATTGACCGCATCCGGCGGGACGCGCGTTTCGGGCGCTACATCGGTATTCCGGAGCATTGGGCGGCGATCGAGAGTCCTCGTGGTTGCCCTGCGGAGCTCCCACCGGCGATCTCCTACATCGGGTCCGCCTTGGTTAACGACCCGTTCTCGGGATAGTGGACGGTGGTTTATACCGAGTTTATCTCCAAGATGGCCGTCTTCTTCCTGTGGGATGCTTATGATACCTTTAGAGTTTGGTACACGTCGCCCACAGCGCAAAAGTATGCGAGAGAACTCGATCTTTCCCTTGTCCTGGGATCCCGTGCAAACCATGCAGACTTCCTCCATCTTGTGGATTTGAGCGACACTGTCGATGGGTCTGGAGTGCCAGCTGATCAATCCGCTCGCGGAACCCGTGCAAGACACCACGACCATTCTCCTGGACGAACAGAAAGTGCTGGAGATTTCGTTTGGTACGACCCCTGGATGCGCCAGTTGATCACCTCCGAGCAGGATCGCTTTCTTCGGGAGAACCCGTGTGACATGCCACCGAATCACCTTACTGGATACGTGTACGATGGTACTCCATACGAGAACGGAGAGGAACCGTATGAGGAAGCGCCGGGAGCTGAGGCTGAACTCGGTTACGAGAACGAGCCAGAGCTGGCAGGCGTAACGACTTCCGTCTATCAATCCGCAGCGGCGGGAGTTGCTCAAGAGTACGTTCATGGGTTTACCCAACAACCGAGTGCAGTGCCGATCCAAGATCTAGGCTTGGATCCGTTGAGGCAGTTCCTCTTAGACGCGGGCTTTCCCGTGGACCAAGTTGAGGGTGATCGCGCACAGCTTCTTGCGAACCTGCGTGCTCGCACGTCTCTTTGATGATCCTAGAAAAGACTCCTAGTCAACAGCCTTGCGGTGGTATCTTTATATCAATAAAACTCCGGTGACTTCGTGTCTTCACGTTCCCTTCTTATCTTCTAGTCTTCATCTCTTCTCGCCTCTCTAGTTCTTCAATCATTCTCCTCGCTTCTCGAGTTCTTCAATCCTTCTTCTCGCTTCTCGAGTTTTTCATAGGTGATAATTAGTAAATGTCCTTTGCTTGCGTGTCTTCACGTTTCCTGTTCATGATTTCTTGGTTTCTTCTCGCCTTTCGAGTTTTTACTACCTTTGTAGCCCATACTTAGAAATGGGATGTGCCCATGAGCCCGACTATCGAGGAGTCGATCTCCCTGGGGAGTGGTAATCGCATGCGTCGATGATATCGCACGAGCTGCGAACGGGAGATATGAGCTATAGGTTCCCACGTATCCGCTTCCGGAGGAAAACCGTACCAATGGACTCGATACAGTAATTCTCTAGTATCTTCATGCTCGCCATGTTCACATATGCGATCCATAACATATTTCTGGGCGTTTCCCAATGCTTTCGCTGTTGGCGCGAGACTCCTGTTAACAGGTTTGAAATGCCTTAGGGCTGACCCAAGCGTCTCTGTGTTAGCAGTCTCAGCGTCGCTAAGCGTTCGCTCGTGGACTAACTGTCGTTCTGCCCGCAGGGGCAGTGTACTCATTCCTTGAGAACCTTTCTCAGATAAAGAGCTATCCTGTTTTCCAGGTTCCATAGAAGCGTACTTCTTGCTACTTCTCAATTCCATTTGTGGATGAAATTCCTTCGGTTTATCTGATTCTGACCGCTGTTCGGTGGACGATGGTGCTTGCACCACGACAGGAGGCGATACCTCTTCTATTTCCTGCCCACGAGAGATGGGACCCGATATCGGCGGAACAGCGAGTGGCGCTTCGCCTGAAGGTTCAGCCTGAAGCGGCAACGGCGCGTCTTCGCGTGCACTCGTTTCCAAGTTCTTGGGGCCAAAGTCCAAAACATCTTTCCTGCTTTCAGGTTCCATTTCTGTACTTATTGGTGTGCGCGTGCCACGGGACATATCCAGATATTTCGGAAGCTGTCCGTGATTGGCGTACCCAACCGCCGGCGGTTGGAGATCAGGAGCTTTCTCCTCCGCTCGAGCCATTGGTGGCGGTTCACTCTCCCCAGAGTCTCATGGGCTTTTGCCTTGACGTTCCGTCGCACTTGCCTCCTTAGTTCTACCAGATACCTGGACTTCCACTTGCGGGTCAGGCGCGACTTCAACGCGATCGCGCGATACACGTTCAACGTCCTCACGTGTCTTGATGACCACTGTGTCTTCATCAAGGTCCACCACTTTGAAGGGTCCAGCCGCGATCCGCAACAATTTATGACGAGATTCTTCATGTTTGACAGGTCTTTCGACCCGCACGAAGACGTGACCTCCTACTCGGATTGCCGGATTTCCTCTTCGCCTTCTGGCGTCAAAGTTTCGCTTATAGCGAGCTTGCGTCTTCGATAACTCTTTAGCGGCTTCTTCCGCTCTGGCCTTCAGGTCATTCCTCCATTTCAGATGGTACTTAGCCGGGATCGGCGCGTCCAATTCTGTCTCGCCGTCGAGCGCCACCGGTAAAGCCGGAGGGTTACGTGAGAGCACGAGGTCGAACGGTGCCGTCTTTGTAGAGGTATGCACTTGCGTATTGTACGCGTAGCACAGAGTATCTGTAAACATGTCTCATTCTTTCGGGTGGTCCGCGATGTAGTGTCGTAATGCTGCTATCAGCGTGCGGTTGAAACGCTCCACCTGACCGTTGCATTGCGGATGATAGGTCGTGGAAAACACGTTTCGAATGCTCATAATGCGGAAAACATTCTGAAAGAACTTCGCAACGAATTGCTTCCCATTATCTGATAACAGAACTTCTGGTGGTCCGTATATAAATACCCATTGTTTGATAAACGCCTGTGCGATTACGGATGCGGTTATTCGCTTCAGCGGCACAGTCCGCACTAGCTTCGAGAAGCGGTCGGTGATTACCAATAGGTAGCGATAACCTCGCCTTGAGCGAATCAATTCCCCTAGGATGTCGATACTGACGTATTGTAAAGGCGCTTTCGCCTGGAATAACATCATCGGTTTCCACTTCCTGTAAAGCTTTACGCGATTCTTCGCACATGTTGTACACAACCTCACTGTAGCATGGCAGTCCATTGCCAAAGTAGGCCAGTAAAAATCTCTTCTTAGAGTCATGAACAACTTCGTTCCTGCTGGATTACCAGACAGCCGGCTGTAGTGTGCCAGATGGAGTACTCGACTCTTCAAGACCTGTGGAATCATGATTTGATCATGCTTTTCGACATGTCTTAACAGTATTCCTCGTGAATCGAGTGAAAAGGGGAGCTCCTCCCCCCCGTCAAGACGAGAGCGTATCGATGCACAAAACGTATCGGCGTGCTGCTCATTGAGGAGCTCAGTGCACGAGATTCGCTCGAGTTGAACTGAAGGGTCAGTGTCTGCTAATGCAAGGAACGGGTCTGCATCCGAATAATCATCAAGGGTCTTTTGTTCCTCTTCTTCAAAAGATGGTGAATGGGTTTCCATGTAGAAGCAAGGTATCTCTTCATCGATTTCGCCTTGCGTTTCGCCCAGTGTTTTAAGTCGCGATAGCGCGTCGGCTTGGACATTTCCCAATCCCCTCTTATACTTCACTTCGAAATCGAATTCAGAAAAGCGTAAGCGCCATCGTGTGAGACGACCAGGCGGGTCTGTAATGGACAGTAACCATCGTAAAGACGAATGATCCGTGTTGACTGTAAAACGTTCTCCTTGGAGATACGGTCGCAATGTGGTTAGAGCTCAAACGGCTGCAAGGCATTCGTTTTCTGAAACTGAATACTTCTTCTCAGCTGCGTTCAGCGATCTTGAACAGTAACCAATGGGTTTGCATTCACCATCAGGGTGTGTTTGAAAAAGGACACACCCTACTTGTTACTCGCTAGAGTCGGTATCCACTGAGTATGGAAGGTGGGGGATGGGCAGCGCCAAGACTGGGGCTGTAATAGTCTTTGTCTTCAGCGTGTCGAACGCTTCCACTTCAGCTTGTCTGAATTGTTCCAGCTGTACTGGTTGTCCTTTACGCAGCTTTGCATTGAGCGGTCCCGCTATATGCGAGTATCGCGGCACGAATCGTCGGTAGACGTTGCAAAAGCCGAGGAAAGAACGCAATTGCTTCTATGCCGACGGAGGTTGTACTTCGCGGAGAGCCGCTGTTTGTGCCTTTTGAATGGCAAGCTGTCCCGGCTTGATCACATGTCCTAAGTATCGGACGGGGTCAGCCAACCATTCGCATTTCTTGAACTTCAAGGTGATACCTGAGCTCTGTAGTGCTTTGAGGATCTCCTCGACATGCTGTAAATGGCTTTCCAAATCCTGGGAAAAGATGATCACATCGTCCAAATAGACTAAACAAGGCTTCCACTTTTATCTTGAGAGCAAGATGTCCAGAGTACGCTGGAAAGTAGCCGGTGCATTAGTTAAGCCAAAAGGCATCCTTTTGAAACGGTAGAGACCGGCGTGACACGCAAATGCGGTTTTGTCTTGGTCTTCTTCCGCTACAGGAACCTACAAATAGCCAGAGTTGGCGTCCAACGTAGTGAACACGTTCGCTTCTCCTAAGCTGTTAATACATTCGTCCATTAGAGGCAACGGGTATGTATCCCGAACTGTAACTGCGTTCAGTTTTCGATAATCGATACAGAATCGTAAAGAACCACCAGGTTTTGGGACGAGCACCACTGGTGAGGCCCAAGCAGATTGAGCTGCTTCGATATCTCCTTCTTCCAACATTTTGCTGACATTCTTCTCCTCGATTTGGCGAGGTCGCGGTCCCGCTGTGTAGGGTGGTTGGGAGATGGGTCGTGACCCTGGGACGAAATCAATGTGGTGTTCCGTAGCGGAGAACTCTCCTAGTTTTCCACTCCACATGGACGTATACCTTTTCAGCATAGACCTGATCTTCGCTCTGTAGTGTTCCGACACATGTGCTAAGTCTAGCCCATCTACCAGGCTCTCTGGCTTCTTTTCAGTTTTCAATTGAACTCCAGACGGAGTTTGCAGTTCTTCGTCTGTGTCAGTGACATGGGTTAATCCCAATACTTCTGCAGTAGAAATATGAGTAGGGACCACCACTGTGGGATGAGGCAAAGCTGTTGCAACAACCTGATTCTTCGGTATCTGATAATCGTTATCAGTGAGGTTACTCACTAGTATCCAAAAGGGGCTACCAGGATCAACCTGAACAATGCAGTTAGCGACTAGAAATCCACTGGATTCGTACATCCGAGTATTCGGTTGAATTACCACGAGTCCGTGTCATTCTGTTCTTACTTGAACCCAAGTTTGGGTTTGTGGCTTCAACATGGCACTCTTCGCTACTCGAATCCTCGGCGAGACGCGTCCTCGAGATTTCCCGTATTCCATAGAAGGTGTAAGTGGAGGTGCTTCGGGGCAACGACGCATTGGCTTGAAAACAATTGGTACCATTGATCCATCATCTAGTTCCACTAGTTTTCTTCGCGGGCGAATGGCTTCGACAAACCTGTCGCAATAATCACATCCCAGTACCACCGGTGCAGCTAACGTCTTACAGACGATGAAGTCGACTAGGACTACAAAGCGTCCCAAACGCACCACGAGTCGAACTGTTCCCAGTGTCTTCACAGCATTTTTGTTGGCATCCCGGATGTCCGGTAAAGGACCGTATCGAATACGTTCTAAGTCAGCAGGAGCGAGCTCCGATTCCCGTATGAAGTTCGGACCAACACCTGTGTCCAGGATAGTCAATCGACGAGATAACAGATTCCTGTCAGAGCCGATGTCGGCATAGACCTTATAGTTTCTTTTAGACACTACCATGAGGTAACTTTCCCGTTTTGACGGACAAGTATAACGTCTCCAAGGACGATGTAACTCACAGTCAAACTGTACTCACTTTCCGTCCGGCAGATTGATTCCGTACGGCGGAAATTTCTGAGGCCTCAAAAGAATCTTGGGCTTCCAAGCGCGGGAGCAGGGAGGCGAGCTCTCCCTGGTCAGAACTACGAGATCGACTAGTGCTGACCCCCTAGGGGCTCCCTCACTTAGTTTTCCGGTTGCACCGGCTTATTCGCCTCAAAGGCGCCTCTTCCTACCGGGGTTCCGGGTTGTAACACTTCAGCATTCTGAGCAACCGGCTTGTCCGTCCGGCGCATTGGTGTCTGAGAAAACCAACTTTTGGCTTTCCAATACATGCCCGCCGGTAGGCGGCTCCTTTCCTCTTCCGAGAGTGCTTCATAATTCGTCATGATACGACTCAGATCCTTTGCAGGAAGCGTGCATTCTGCACTCAAATGGTGTTTTCCATAACATGAATAACATATCAAACTGTCACGAAACCGTCACGACGGTTGGTCAACATAAATTGTGAACGGTGTGCCGTGCAAGTAACCACCCATCCGGGTTTCCCGTTCTTAAAACCTCCTTGTGGAGGCACAGTGTAGGGACGGTACATAAAGCGACGGCCCTCCATAGCCATTAGGGCTTCCTCGTCCTGAGACTCCGAGTGTGGGAGATCCACTGTAGGTACAGAAGAGTCCGTCTATTCCATTAAATGGACCGCCTCCTCATGCGAGTCACTCCCTTTGGGTGTCAACGACGAATCTCGCGAGTCAACTGGAGATTCCAGATGTAGAAGATTGCTGCGCTGATTAACTCTGGCGGAGACCTTCTCCTTACCCATTGAGGTTCAAAAAGCCACTGAACAACGGGGGCTACCACGCGCTCTGGCCGCGTCTCCTTCAGCTTTCGCAAACTGAACTAACTCGAAAAAGGAGACTCTTTCATGCTTCTCTCGATATCGAGCTACCAACGACTTGATGCTCGGGTCCAGCCCGCCGACGTACAAGGTTACCTTGTCCTCCGTCGAGTGGACGATTACCCAGCGGACTGAAGCTTTGTTAAGCCTTGAGCTGTACCCAGCTTCGCCCTCCTCAGGCTTTTCGGTCACAACCCTTAGGTCCAGGATCGCCTGACGTATCGCGTTTGAAGTCGCGTAACTACGCAGCAAATACTGCACCGCCTCTGGCCATGAGGTAATGCCGCCTTCATCGGCTGTCAATGATCCGCATACGGAACGATATTGCTCTAAAGCAAAACCCTTCAGGAAGTGTGGTGAAGACACAAATGCCTGTGGTTCACTCATCTCTAGAGTGTCTGCTTCTGCAATGAATCGAGTGAGAAACTCGATAACGAGAATGGGGTTTTCCCATCAAATGCTAAATCATTAAGGCCGATCCTCAATCGTTTGATGTGATCCTTCACCTTCGCGGTTTCGCGTCCTGAGCGCTCCTTGCTCTTCACCTTCAGACGGTAGTACCTGTAATTCAGGACCTTCCGGTAAAGCGGATTGGTGCACTGGAGCACCTTCAATCCTCTGTAAGGTGAGCCTTTTTTTCTCATTAACCACGAAGACGTGTTCTTCTTCCGAGAGCGAGACCTTCGATGACCATCATCACTGTCGTCGTCATCTAACGTATCTGAATCATCAGAATCACCAGTACTGGACCTGAAGCCCTCCGTACTTGAAGATTCATCACTCGAATCACGTGCGGACTTCCGCTTCTTTCGTCGTGACTTCGAATTCTTCGAACGAGCTTCCTTCAAAGGAGCTCCTTCCTCTTCTAGCACGACTAGTTTAGCAGCAGTCTGCGCATGAACTGCCACCTCCAGGCGTTCTAAACGAGGGTTAACTCGAGTGAGGACTTCCTCTACATCCACGGTTAAGCCGGGTAGCGCATCGGGCGTATTCCCGTACCTCTCCAGTAGATGGTTCAAATCCTCACGTAGTGTTTTCACTGAGGCAGAGACCTGCTTCCCATCTTGACGAACGAGTTCCTGATGCGCACTGCGTAATTGTTCGACACCAGCGATAAGAGCAGCGATCTGCGATTCCCACGCAACCATGCGCACACGCGAAGCGCTTCACTCAGACTTGAGACGACGCACTTCCCTGCGCAAATCATCCTCTTCTTGATATCCGACGACCTCAGGGTCAACTACGGCTTCTGTGGTGGGCGAGACTGCCGCTGCTACAGGGGCCGGTACATCCGAGAGATCTCGTTCATCATTCACCGAGCGTGAGTGCGACATCGCTTGACGATACAGCCGCTCTCCGGCTTCGACAGATGAGGCGAGCCTCGGTTTTAGAGGTGGTCTCGCAGGACCGGGGCGACCAGTACTCGACTGGCTTCGGGTCTCCGGCATCCTAGACCGAACCTGAGTCCAGGTGCGAACCAAATGGTGTCTTCGACTTCTCGACCACGTGTTCAACCACGATGAATTCCGCAATTGCCGGAGGTGGTTAGATAAACAATAACTGTAGAGATTCCACTTCTTCCAAGTATCGATATCGATTCCACGTTCCAGGAACGAATTGTTCAGTGCAGCTGACCACAGTGGTTCTAAGTCGGGAGACCACTTGTAGTATCCGCTCTAACGGAGAGAGCAGACACCTGCGACAGCGTTAGGACTGCCGATGGGTCGATTGCGGTGAAAGAAAAGGGGGTAGTAGAGCTCCAACACCTGCTAGCTGGAAGTGGGGCGTAAGGCCACTACTCCCCAGCGAGGGTGAACAGTGCAACTGTAAAACGTTGATGGAACGTAGGTACGAGACGGCTCGTGAAATGGTTGGGGGCTGACTATCTATTATAGCTCGTCCGGATCTCTGGGTAAGGAATCCTAAGCTAGGAACAGAATAGTCATGATGCCCCTGTTGTCTCCTTTACTTGGAGTCGGCGCTCACCTCTGGTACACTATATACTGTGTGCCAGGGTGAGTGCCCAAATAAATATATAAATAATACCCAGTGGTCAGCCACTTAGCCAAACCACTGTATGGGTATGGTCCCTAATGGACGTCTAGCTACAAAGGGTAGTAAAACCAGCCACGTGGATTGCCACTACATGCGCCGTTGCAAGCCACTCCACTCGTGATACCACGTGTCTCACTAAGACATTCTGCCTCTAGGCATCCTACGCGGTGTGCCGTTTCATATCACAAGTTTGATGACATCACTCACTTATGAGTAGCCCCCGCGACTCCGCGAAAAACCAACATATCGGATTCCCCGACATAGTAGAACACTACAAGGATGTATGTCGCACCTTGGACATTAAGAACCTGTTCACGACCACTTACCACCCCCAAACTAAGGGGCAGGCCGAACGGTTCAACCGGACATTACATGCGACACTCCGTTCATACGTTGCAGACCACCCCAAAGATTGGGACTTGTTCACTGATGCGCTCACCTTTGCGTACAATACGCAGGTGCACAGGACAACTGGATTAACGCCCTTCGAGTTGGTACTGTCCCGTACCCCACCGCCCGTGGCGCTGGAACCACAGCCCACGCTGGATACCTTTCCGTCACCGACTGCTTACCGCGAAGCGTGGAAAACTTGGCTCACGAAGCTCGTTCCCGCCGCATGGCGTTCAATGGGCCGAGCCCAGGCCGCTTACAAGCGTGAGTTCGATACCAAAGCCCCTCGCTCGCCGCCACGTTTCGCCCCCGACGGTTATGTATTCATACGCAAGGAGTATTGGAACCCAGAGAAGGAGAAACGGCACAAGCTGTCACCCGTTACCGACGGCCCCTTTCGGGTTATTTCGGATGCTCCCCACACTGTCGTTGTTGACCTCGCTGGTAATCACGGACGCATCTCCCGCGATCGCATGGTATCGGCTCCTCCGCCGTAAACCTCCCAACCTACTGGTGGTACTGCTCCCGTTGAAACGGATTCCTCGACCCCCTTACCCCAGGTCCACCCGCCTCCCTACGCGTTACCACACCCATCTCGGGGTTTGTCTGACCTTCCGCTACCCGTGGCGCCCAACCCGCAAGAAATCGTGTCGCGCATTCGTCGCTCCTCCTCAGTCCACCTGACGGACACCAACTCCCGTGCATCGTCTAAGGAGGGGGAGGCGCCCGACAGCCGTCGTAATTCGGTCGATACCGTCGCTGGAAACGCCGCACCGTCGTGTGTCATTCTTCGCACATCAGGGGTGCCTGATACCGACGTCCTGCACGACTCGACGCAGCCGCTATCCAAGCCTGAGAACGCAGCTGCAGAAAACGAAACCAACACTCGCAGAGGTTTCACCACAAGTGCAACACGGAATGCAAATGCGCTCGACGCACCGCAGCCTGATACAGTACGAGTGGACGACGCACCGCCAAGTACCCCGCACAGGGAGGCAGATACATCCACGGCGCCGACACCGGACATCCAGCCATTGGAACGCTCACGTGACTACACGGAACCTCACTGTGGTACAGAGATGTGCGACAATGCGCCACCGCCCCATCGAATCTCACTACCGAAGCGAGCTTCACCACGCCGATTAGCGGAACGACCACCCGGGTTACCCGCTGGTGTGGGCCCTCCAAACGGAGTGGCAAACACCGAAGCAAACCAAGCACCTGGGGAAGATGAACCGCCGAAGTCGGGTCGACATTCCACTCAGCCGAGAACTGCCTTGCGCACTACACGTTCTGACCGGAGCGAAGCCGCCCAACGCGTGATCACTTCGGTACCCCCTGGCTCAGGATGGGTACCACCCGGAAATTGCGACACCGTCATACGGGATGGCCGGGAAGTGTACCGACAAGAGTTCGTGGTCGGACGCATTTTGGAGCACTCCTACCACCCAAAGGGGTATATCCAATACTTGGTCCGTTGGTACGGGTACGGCCCCCCAATGGGAGTCACACGAACTGATAGAGCACCTACCTGGGTCAAAGGTGGTACAGTATCATCGTCGTACTGTCACGGCTTTACCGGTTACCATAGACCGAGCCCAAGTGGGATAAGAAGACACCCGATGGGGATAAAGGAACAGAATATCTAGATAAGAACCCTTGGAAGAAGGAGAAGATGTACAGAAGACCTGGAGAAGGACACTCAAAAGAAGTGGAAGAGAAGAAAGAAAACAAATACGTCATAGACGGAAGCAGTTTACTATTTTCGAAGTTGCTGCACAAACTACCGCACAGCGGAATATTCTAACCAAGATCCCAAGGGATCAGTTGGAAGAACCCGGATTACCGTGCGCGCCAGCCGAATCGCTACCGGAGTTACTCCCGCCGGCCAGGCGTGCCACGAGGTCGTCTCTCATCGTACTGATGTCGCCGCTCGCCGCTTGCGCGTTCAGTCCGACACCCCGAAGGAACTGGGAGATCACGGCCGCCTCTGGGCGTATGGGAACCTCGATAACTTCCGGCTCGTCCGGCAACGCCGCCGCCACTGGATCGACCACTACACCTGCGTGAGTCGCTCCCTGCGCCCGCTGCGCAGTAGTATCGGCACCATCGGGGTGTCCCACGTCTTTCATGGCCTCTTCCCCACGGTATTCGCCCTCCTCCTCCGGGAGATCATCACTGCCATAGGCGTAGTAGAAGTCATCCGAGTTGACAAACCCCACGGGGTGCCCGTATGGTATGCCTCGTGGAGCCATCCGGAGTACTGACGCCTCCGCCTCGGAGATCTCTTGCTGTTCCCATAGGTTAAAGAAGATGAAATCTCCCGCCAACAGCGTGCGACGCCCCGGAGACCGATCAGCCCCACCAGCTTCTTGACCACGGCCGCTCTGCCGGACAGCCACGACAGCCCAGTCGACACGCCCAATGATGTCGATGAGCTCCTGAGCTTCATCAGCGTTATTGACACCTCCAAGAGGGAGTTGAAGGTCCAGCTGCCGGATGTAACCACGCAAACGCGGAGGAATATACCACAGTCGATACTGGTCGTAGGCTTCCCACAAGATGTACGCCGCGGCGCGGACTGCCCATTCGGTTAAGACCACGGACCATAAGCCGGAGTGCGGATTCTCGATGAGGTACGAGCCCAGATAGGAGACGACTGGAGGCAACTCCACGTAACATCCCCGGCACACCTCGACGGAGGACCACCACACAGGCAGGGGAACGTATCGCCCGAACTGATAGAACGGACTAATCCGGTTTATCTCCGTGTCCTGATAAGGGACAAGGAACCCAAAGCGGGATCCGCCCCGATGCTCCTCGCCGATGAAGTTCTGTAACCACCGATATCGGGACTCACGACGAAGGTGACGGAACTCGGCACGAATGATCGGACGGACCCAGCAGATCACTTCTTGACGCGCTCGCAGTTGACCGCGCCATGCGTAAGTTTCCAACGCTGCAAGGCGGTCACAATAGCCGATCTCACCCTGCGTTCGGTACATCCGTAGGTCGAAGCCGAATTCGTCGGGGATGGGGTATTGAAAGTTTGCCCGATTGATCGGTGAGTAGCCGATGCGGACGAATGTACAATGCGCCTCTTCCGCCGACTCGCGCCTTCGCCGCAGAATCGCGTGAACGGGAACTGCCACACGGCGTCGCCAGTCCCACGAAGTGGTTATCAAAGTCGGCAGCTCGCCCGGAAGACGCGCATTGCCATCAGCATACGCGGCCACGAGTTCTTCGTGGAAGACCGCTGTCGGATGGAACCAAGGAGCTCTCCGGAGAATCGCCGCATGTTGACGCGGGTTTAACCCCACGAGTTCGTCGTAACTGGGCCAGGTGTCTTCCGCAGGAGTGATGTGGCTTGAAGCCTCAACGAGACCTCGGGATCGGCTCGGCGCGGTTGACGAGGCACTCCCCCGCGGAAGGGGAGCCGAATGAAAACCGGAGAAGTAACCCCGGCGGGGATTGTTTCCACCGTTGATCGGGAGTACTGGTCGCCGAGGTATCGGGATGTGGTCGCTGGAAGTTGGCGTACGATGCGGAAGAGAGCTCGAAGTTCGAGGAGTGGTTAACGCGTTGTTGCGTTTGTCGTTAGGTGATGCCGCTCTGCCTTCGACAGTCGAGTGGTCGCTGGAAGCGTTACGCGGCTCGCTTTTATGCCGGTTGGACCGTTGCCTCCCCGCCATGTCGACGGCGTGTTCGTCACCTAAGGAAGGGAATATGAAGGACAATGCCCTTCGAGGGGGTTTCTTCGCAGGACTTAGAAGTTTCGCTCGCTTGAGGAATAGCTTGGGCTATGACAAGCTATACCGCTACTGCGTGCTGACGGCCGGTTAGAACCGGAAGTGCACACGGGTGGAACACGTGGACTGCACGGATGCCAACGCTCGAGTACGAGGCGTGCCACACGTGGCCCGGACTGTACCTAATGGTTAGTGTTATTTAGTAATTTTTAGTATTTATTTAGCTACGCTATCGCTATTTAGTGTCTATTTTTCGGGCGTGCGCCCACCGTCAGGGGCCGCGCGCCACACTACATAGCAGGTTGAGCACTGCTCCCCAGTAAACAACCTCTTGGGAGACCAAGGAGGGAGTCTTGGCTCTGAATTTTTCGCCATTCGGCGCGTCGTCACCGCATACTGCGTGAGCGCCCGTAGCATGTCAGTTCATCCACCCCTCTGTCGACCAGAGTGCTTCCACTACCGTGGGTTCATATTTAATCGCCGACACTTGTCGTAGTCTCGCCCCTGTATAGGGTTTCGTCCCCATTTTCCTCTTGTTCTCCTTTTTGGCTCTCGTGAGTGGTCGCCTCACTCACCTCGCTCGTCCACCTCATACGAGTGTTTCCTAGCTCCTTTTCCGACAATCGCCGTGGTACCGCTCCGCCTAGGATTGGTCACACCCCGGACTGTGCCGTGCTCATCTAAACACTCTAGGTATATCCCGCCGGATTGGCCTCGGTCTTACACCCGACATCGTCGTGCCTTTCCAGAGTGGCTCTGTTTCTGTGCTCCGCTGGGACGCGTCTCCTCCGCCTGAGGCGTGTCTCTCAAGAGAGGAAGATCCCAAACATATTCGTGGTGTCTCTGCTCCAAGCGTTGTCCTACAAGTTGAGTGGCCACTTGGCACTGTAGCCAGTCTTGGCCATGTCTCTGACACTAGGTCAGAGACCGTGCCTTGCTGGCACCGCCCGGGTGATCTGGACAGTGCAGTCCACTGCATATAGGGAACTGCACCTGCCCCATCTTAATCTGATAAAGAAAGGCATCACTTGGGTCACGAATATACGTTTTGGTTTATTGTTTCTCAACTACCACACAGGCTTTCCCGCGCGTCGACGCCTAGCATCGTTTACCTACACGGTATGGGCTAGTTGCCCCGCCGTTCGCCCCTGCGGGTTTTCACGGTGCCCTGTTACAATCGAGGTTTACTACGTCTATTTTCTAAGGTTGAGAGCCAACACGCTCCCTACAGTTAAGCGTCACTACGCTCCCGAGAAAAGACAGTAGCATACCCCAGAGGTGATTGCACGACACAGAGAACCATCTAAAATGGAGAGAAGACCTAAAGTCAAGAACAGCGCAAGCGGCTCGGGAATTGCGAAAAAGCAAGCTCGTTACTAACGTAACTTGAACGCCTGTCGGCGAAGACAATTGTCAAATCTCCAGATAGAAGGATACGCTTGTGCTCGCGTGTAACGACCTTAAAAGCAGGATAGACTGTGCCAAAAGTTGCTGCCGATAACAACAAGACCTTTCAGGTTAGTGGATGTCACAAAAGACACTGTTGTCTTTAAGACAGGAGAAGACTTCGAACGGTTTTCGTGCGATCGCGTTGAGATCGCAGCAGAACCGGACACAAAAATCCAGGAAGCTAGGAGAGGAAGCACTGCAGTACCGAAATATCGAGAGCTACCCGGGAGCTACACGTTGTCTTTTTTCTTTTTTTCTTTTTTCGCTCCAGCTTGCTGAGAACGATAAATGACTAGCGATACCCAATATGTTCTCAGTGCAGAAACAGTTGGGTCCGACTTGTACAAAAACGAGTGGCCAAACCACGAAGTGCGCTTCAGCGTAAACTCTCTGGTCGGAAAAAAATTCCTCGCGAGACCAATAAAGATTAAAAACACCGAAACGGGCTGCACGTATGTGCCTTATGGTTTATCGTAAAATACTATTTTTTTTCTCAGTGAATGTTCAAGAACAAGCCCTTCGAAAAAAAAACGTTTCTTGATTTTTAACACCTTCCTCACTGAGAAATGCAAAAGCCAACGGAACGTTTCTTTTTTGAAAATTGATGGAAATGGAATGTTACAATTTCTCCAGCATTATGGAAAACTGTTTCCAGAACTCGAAAACACCCCCACATGATTCACAACAGCATTTCAAAAGGAAACACTGATGGGCTGCATCACCAACAAATAGCTAGAAGATTTTATTCCTCACAATGGACAATTGCTTTCGCATACCAGCACGTGATATTTTCGTATAAAGAACACACAACGCACTGCAAATTATTTTCCGAGCCCATTTCCGGAAACCGAATAAAAAAACGCAATAAGACATGATTCAAGATACACATTTTCGCCTCTGTAACACAAGTGCAGCACGGGGGCAGAAAACGCTCTCGGCGCCGCTGAAATGATTGTGACGACTAAAGACGGTACGCGCCACGTGACGTGGGCACTAGAACTTCGTGTCGACTATCGTGGAAGCTGTTCCTGATGATTATATACACTCATTCCTTCATCCAGGTTTTCTCTGCCGCAACCAGATTTTTCTGTGCTGCAACCATTTCAGTTATCTCTTGTCGAAACTAGCGATAAACCTCAAGGCATCGAACGCTGTTGGAACTATGCAGCTGTATTCCCTTCCATCAAACCAAGAATTCACCGATACGCAAAATATGCACCACAAGTCGTCTCGTTGCTCGCTGCTCGGTAGTCCAGTATAGAAAGCCACTAGTATTCGTAGCAAAATGTTTTGCTGCGAAGACAGCCCCAACACCCAATCACTGTGACAGAGGTTCTACGTCCAACTCTTCCCGCAACCCGTCTTCTAACACCAAATATGGCCACTCCTATCTCTTTCGCCATTGATGTTCACGAAAGCGGCACAGGGAACAACAAAGATGCTAAACTCTTTGCCAACCAGAAAGTACAACTTCCCGTGAAACTGTACATCGCTTCGGGAGAGGCAACAGTGGTGGACTGCGGTATTTCAAAGATGGTAACTTTGGACCAGTAATCTCTCAAATTACCTGGCACATCGTTTCCGATGCCAAGCCAACTGATTGCTGAGAAAGCAGAGTCGGAAAATTCAAGGACCTACTTTTCCTATCCTGATCAAGTTGTTCAGTCTCCTTCGCATGCTTTTGTAGCACAGAAGGTCCAGACTTTTCTTCTAACCTCGAATGACATCAGTCTCAATGTGCTCGACGAATTGAGGTGTGAAATGATGGCATGGGTAACCTTGGACAACTACAAATCTGGTCCTTCCACAAGTGGGGAGACAATAACCGTCTTTTCGAGTATGGACGTAAACTATGACTGCATACATCTTTTCGGCGAGGATGTTATTGGCGTTACGCTGGCCGCCAAACCTAAAATCAATACGAGTTCTGAAATTTTTGATTCGAATGTATACGGTAATGACGAAGCAATGACATCCACCGTATATCACTTTGACGCAAGCTTTGGAGAATATAGTATCGTTTTAGTTTTAAATTGAAGTCATTTGAATGGGGTATATACGATGATGAAAAGGAGAAAAGTTGGACTGATCCACAGTGGATTAAACCGAACGAAAAGCAACAAATCTTCGAACTCGGCTTCAAGTCCGACAAATCTGGATTGAACAACGTGGCGCGTGCCTTTTCCTACGGCACTGAGAGGACAGGTACAATCTTGCAAAAGCTCAACAACGTCGGCTCGAAATCATACAATTTCGAAAGAGATTCCTTTGTTATGTCTGCATCTGCATTCTACCTCAAAGATGCTGGACTTGCCAATGGCCTTTAAGACAATCGTTGGTTATCCTACCAACTGCAAATCACAGTTTATGATTCGTATGGGGGGAAGACGGTAGCTGGTGTCCGCTCTGACCTTCAACAGGGAAATGGTGGATACGCGACACTTAAGCCGGTATCAATTATATCTCATGTCGCCTAAATGCGGATTGTTGATAGGCTTAGATGTACGGAAAGCTGTTAAACCAGTTTCATATACATTGTTCATCAAAGGTATGCCTCTAGCAATGAATTTCACGTGATTTGTAATGATTCCTCCAAGAAGAGCATTTAAAGTATCACGATGAGTTATTGGGGGCAACCTGAAATAAGAAAACCCCAAAAAAGGATTCTCTGCTTTTTAGTAATTGCATTTCACTCGACAATCTGAAATACGCTATATAACAGCCATAAAACGACTATACTATTCAGTGTGTGAATATGTCTGCGTGGCGATGATGTTTGCAGGCACAACAGTTGTAGGCGACCATCATGAAGCGCAACGTCCTGAACAGAAACCGCAAGAGAGTCACTCCAAACGAAATCTGTTTGCAGTTGGAGAGGTTGCGTAACTGAACAGCGGGGGTTTGCGAGTGTAGCACAGTTGCTTCGATGGGGCACACTCGTCGAGCATAGTCTCTGCGCAACATCACGCCCGACACAGAAATCGTGACTATATTTGTGTGAGGGTGCGCGTCAACACCGGGTCGGAAAATTTCGGATGGATTTTTGTGACAAAAACGGCGGGTGGTAACCCGCGACTACCCGAATAAATCAGAAACGTATCCGTTGGGAAGGGGTTCTTACAGATCCTCGTGCATACTTTGTATGCGTTCTGATCCACTGGACCCGAAAGCATACAAAGTATGCACGAAAATCTCCAGATTGATGAAACCGTCCAACAAAGAACACGTCGCCAGCTGCTGGCAGTTGCATTGCTGGACCTTTCGAGCTGCTGGACCTTTCGAGCTGCTGTGCCCGCCGGCGGCGGCTGTGCGCCGGAACGGCTCACAACAGCTTTATTTTTGGTTTGAAACCGGGGCTACAGCGTGCGGTCTTCACCTCTAGTAGATGGGGTGGGAGGTCTTCTCCGAGATAGAGAAGATCTTTCACTCCATTTCTTATCATGGACGACGAGGTACCTGATGTAGTCCTTGAGATAAGCGCTTCAGATTCGGAGTCTGAGCAAGACTCTCTCGTTAATTTCAGGAAACAATGGATCGCAACAAATAATGTGTTTCGAGCAGGAACGGTAACTGCTTTTCACGCTTATGTGACTGCTATTGTACTAACAATTTCGGAGCTGGTCGAGCGACAAACCCCGAAGCCCTCTCTATTCCCTACTATTAAGCCGAATTTTGAAGATGTCACCGCGATACTATATGACAGTGATTTTTCAAGGGCGTTTCGAATGTCTCGAACCGCTTTGAACGCACTACGAGAAATAATTGAGAGAAGTAATCATTTGAAGCCCGACACATTTGGAGACAGAATAAGAATACCTATTCCCGTCAAACTAGCAATTGGAATAAGAATTATGTCGGGTGCTAGTTTTCACGATCTCATGGTACTATATGGTGTAAGTGAAACTAGTGTCCGCAGGTGCTTCAAGCAGTTTATAACTGCAGTTCTAGATGTAATGTCGCTCCCGGGTCTACCAAAGAATGAAGAGGGTCTGCGTCAATTGGAATTTGGGTTTAAGACCTCGCGAAGAATTCCGAATCCTCTCTCGGGCTGTATTGGTGCTTTTGATGGGCTTTGTGTGAAAATCAGAAAGCCACCAAATGATGAGAATCGAAGTTCTTTTTACTGCAGGAAAGGATACTACTCGATTCCTGCGCAGGCTTTGGTCGACTCTGACTACCGCTTTCTTGACTTCTCTGCTCTTGCAGTGGGGTCTACTAACGATGCATTGGCTTTTTCTATATCCCCTTTAGCGCGGCACCTCGATGAGGGAAACATTCCTTTGGGCTACTACGCGGTGTGTGATGCGGCTTATACGTTATCTAACTTTTGTATAACCCCGTACCCAGGGAAAGATATTGACGCTTTCAAAGACGCTCTCAACTTTTTTACTTCATCCATGCGAATTCATGTGGAACAAGCGTTTGGCATTCTCACAGGTCGTTGGAAGATATTTCGCAATGGTGAAATCAATTACAGCGTGAAGGACTTTGTCAACATCATTGCCGTTGGGATGATTCTAAACAATTACGTCATGGATTCAATGCCGGGAAATAGGTACGTTTACAATCCTCACGAAATTAACGCTCTACAAACTGAATTAGATGATTGGCACTCAAGTATTCAGTCCATTGTGCCCCCAGATCTAGAAACAGACAGGGAGGTAATTCGGGAGAAACTACGTGAAATACTAGTGGAAAGAGGTTTGCTGCGTCCGACGAGTAACCTTTAGGTTTAATAGGTGAGTTAAATCGGATCAGCGTTTACATATGATGCAGCGTTATTACCATCTTTCTATATGTTTGGCAGGTTTTTGTTTTCCTACGAACGTTTCTTGCTGTGTGGGCTTGTTTTCGGTACTACACTTGTCGAGCTGGGGAGATGTGGCAGCAGACTGTTGTGGAGATGGCAGTTACTGTTCAGCGATCTTCATCCGCGCACAAGCCAAAGCGTCGAGCTAAGAGCAAACAAGTTCGAACAATTTTCACAGTATTCCATACAACTACTGACAGCACTTTCGATCCTTGGTGATAGCCCCTTAATGATGGTGGTGGTGGCGTGTTTATGGATGCAATTAGAGGTTTCTCAGATCCGGACACTGTTTCGTTATCATAAGACGGCCAAAAGCCAGCACATTCTTCGAAAAGAATAATGAGACGCGCCTGAGGAATCATTCGAATGCAAACAATCAGCAATTGAATGAAACAGAGAGCCAACCGAGAGTAGACAATATGTGGTTAGAACCGGAAGATATACGAAACCAAATCCATACCCCTCTGTTGGGGGTGTGTTAACTAAGAAAACGGTTCAAGCCCCATGGCCTTAGCCATTTGCACAATGGCAGTTCTCATTAGAGCACAAGAAGCGTTCTGAAGAACGACATCACCGGAGGACAAGGGAACAGAATCGCGCACGAGTCTGTACGCAGTAAGAGCACATGCCGAAAGCGTCGCAGCAAGGTCAAGGCGAATGGAATGCGAAACAGAGATGAAATGACTGTAGTCAATGACAGAGACTCGATGCCAAGTTTCCAGGCGAATAGAGTGCGGAACAGGGATGATGGGACTGTATTCAATGAAAAAAGATTCATGACAAGTTCCCAACGAATTCTTTCGTGGAACGCAGAGGGTCAGGGAGCTGAAAGAATTCCGAAACAACGCTAGCAAAGCGATTTGAACGCATGTCGCACCCCCACTGGGATGACGAGGTCCCCCTGCGCAACGCAGATAACGCCTGGGCCTGCAGACGTAACGTGCGCAACTTCCTCGGTACGGGCAATGGCAGGGAAGATATTTGGGGCGAAGACGGATGCAGAGTGGGTGTCACAGATGGCGGCCAGATCAACGGGATCGACACTGGTGTAGTCGAGCCGCATACGGTTGTATGAGCTCGTAAAGTCTGACGTCTCTTTCCAACGCACCGTGTCGCATAACCTGTTTGCCAACGCGGACATTCACAGCTGCTGCTGCTGCCACGAAATATCGATCAAGTTGTAGATGGTACTGCACTCTACACAGTTTCCTTTGCTCAGAAACGGCTTGCCTTTGTACATGGAGCATAGTTTGGGTGGGATGAACACGTCGGTGCGACTTACGCTGCGCCCAGTGCCGCCTTAACCGCCGTGACAAGGGTTTTCCGTCTTGCCTCTGCGCACGGAAACGGCGCTGCTTCCAGTTGCAGAACGATGAGAGAAAGAGTTTGGGTAACCATTTGGGCGGCACGTTGAAAGGATTGGAAGTTGCGGCGCTTCTGGAGGGGGTGCATGAGTATTGAGGTTGGTTTCATTATAAAGGCAGTCGATCAAGTTGCTTGCACCGAGCCAGAGTCATGAAAGGGACGGAGCAAGCCACTTAAGACCGAGATCGCTGTCGGACGGCTTAGCATCGGGCAGCTGCAGGAGCGAAAGCACGGAAAACGGCGCGCCCGTGGAGGTGAAGGTGTATGCGGTGGAAAACAAGGGCGCAACAAGAGCGTGACGCGCAAGCGCCGGGAAGCGGAGCATTGCGGCAGGCGCGCGGCGGAGATGATGACACCACACACGATTGGGTTTCGCGTTGCGCGATTCTTTCTCTTGGTGAAGCGAAACGAGGCGATGCGATATGGATGCGGGAATTGCGAATCGAAAGCTGCCTAGATAGCTCTGTTTTTGGTTAAAATCGGGGGCGGGAGGACCAAAGGGGCTACCCAAGGGCGCTTGGTCAAGCCAAGGCGAGGAGGCGGTAACGTCGTCTCCCAGCAGCAACACAGCGCCGTGTGTATTTAAACCGAAGTTTCTTCGCTGGTTGTGGCACTTATCGGCGTCGTCGCGTGCGATGAGGCGTCGCTGGAGCGCGTCGACCTATGCTTCATAATTTGGCGCCCCATCAGCACCCCAAAAACATTACCAAGCCCACTCCCCCCTTCCCAACCCCAAGCAATGCCTTCCTCGCGCGCTGACGACGACAATGGCACCTCGGACCTCGATATTCAGCCCTATAACCCCTACAAGCCTTCCTCATTGGCCGCCACCCCGCTGGTGGCAACTTCTGGCAGCACTCTGTCGTCAGAGTCCTTACGCGAAGCCGTGGGATAGTATGGGCACAGATTCAAATATTGTACGTCAGCATATGGTTGCCTGCAGTACTAACTTGGTGAAGACAGAAGAGTTTGGTATTGCTCCGGAAAATGTATTTCTGTTTCGGATTAGGATGGTGGAAGATACTCCGTTTGTTCCGCAGTTGGGGCACTACCATTGAGTCTTTTCTATGGATACAATGTGTTCGAAAATGTCCTCAGCGGTGCGCGTAGCATCGATAAGCATCTGGCCAACGTCCCATTGGAAAGGAACACTCCAGCACTAATGGGCTTAATGGGGGTGTGGAGAATGACCTTCATGGGGTACAATTCAAGGGCTACGCACCCATACATCGAGGCTTTGAACAAATTCCCGGCCCACATTCAACAGGTTGATATGGAGAGCAATGGCAAACATATTTCACGACATGGTGTCGAACCTGACATTGCAGTTGGTGACGTCGATTTATGAGAGCCTGGAACCCTAGGTCAACACAGCCTCCTCCAGTTGCTACACATGGGGCAGGTTGTTCCCTGTACGTCTATTGGATTCATGGAGTCTCAGACCTCAACTTTTCAAGATGGGGAGCCCGTGGGTAATCATGATGAACTCATGTGGAACTTTTTCGCCCAGACAGATACTTCGGCGAGGAAAAGAACGGCTAACGAATGTCGTGCCGATGGACGTCCCGAGTGGCTTATTCCTCAACCCCTCGGACCCTTATCCTTAACATCAGCATTTCTTCGCCGCACGCCCCACAATCTTTCTTCATTCAAACTGGCTCTTCACATACTGGTCAAACAACGCTTGTAAATATCTCTAGTCTTCTCTCAAACTGATGTACCTTCGTACAGTACACGTAGGATTTCCTCCCAATTGTTCTCCACATGCATCACCCAAAACAAAAAAAGCAGCAGCAGGAGCAGTTGTCCTGGTGAAAGAGAGATATTGTGGCCATGAAGCACCGACCAGATCAGAGAATCGCGCAATCTAAAAGCCACCCAAGGCATCGCTGTTTGCTGAACAATCCCGAAATGCTTTCCAGAGTATGGGCAAGTCAAATCATCAGAGCATGACATTCACTTTTTTTATCTATTCAAGAGTATCAAAGGGGGTCCTTCTTTGGGTAAAAAGGTGAGAATCTCAAGCATACCAGACTTTTTCCCCTTCCCATTTTCATCACAAAGTAACATTATCAACTGTTTCCAAGTATGAGTCGGCGCACAATGTGACCTTTGCGCATTGTGTGAGTTCCAACGTTTTGCGAGTGTTTTGAATCGGAGCCTACAAGTTGCAAGCGACCTCTTTGACTGTAACAGCATCCCTGATCCATCGTTGCAAACGGAAACCATCAAATTTCAAAGCTCGTGTTTCTTAAAATCGCGAATCGCTTGAAACATGAGGTAAAGACTTGGCACACTAGTCTCCAACGTTCGTACTATACAGTTTTCACTGCAAAGAGATCCAAAGATATCGCCATATTCCTTGAGCTCATGGCCAGCCCTGCATGAACCAACCTTTTTGATATCGTATTTCCACGAGTCTAGTCTCAATGTCTATGATTTTCCCTTCACTTTGTCTCAACGCTTCTTTCGCGGTATGAGCTGCAGGGTTCCTTAGAGAGAATTGATTATCTCTCAAAATCTTTTTATCTAGTTCATTGATATCCATTTCGAGGGACACTTCGTTGAACAGGTCCATTCTATTCAATCCTCAAGCGATGATGTCCACAACGGCTTTCATGTGTACAAAATCTAGTCAGCCAACCTGTTCGCATACAGCTTTCTTTTCCTCAAAAGACAGTTCGATCTGCTTCATCTTATTCAGTTATACAGACATTTCAAGCACTGCCTTTCTCCTTTTCGTCAGATTGTCGTGTTTTACTTCAAGTTCCATGACGACCGCGCTCTTCCGGCCGCGTTTCTTCTCCATGTTCTCTGTGGATACGAATGTAGTGGTCACTTCCCCAATTCCAGTGTCGTGTTCGTCACTACTCACGCTGCTGGTATTTACCAATGTGCCACTTCTTTCTTTTCGTTGCTTTGCTAGTAGATCTTTGAGTGCTTCTTGCATTGCTCGAGCTTTTTCTTGTTTAAGACGTGCAGCCCACTCAGCCTCATTCTTTCGCAACTCTTCTTTTCGCCTTCTTTCAGCTTCTTTCGCCATCCTCCTCACCTTTTCAAGCGCCGCCGCCGCTTTTTTCGCTTGGGAAGCTGCGAGTGCGGCCTCCTCGTCCGCTGCCTTGCGTCGTTTCCTTTCATTCTCACGCTTTCGCTCAATCTCGCGACGTTCTTTCTCCTTTTCACGTGCGATATGTGCTTCGTTTTCAATGATTTGTGAGCTTATATCATCCAATGGTGTCTTCCCTGTATCTTCCAACCCGCTACTAGGCTCGTTGTACTCCCTGCAGTTCTGAATTATCAAACGCAAGTCTTTCGCCATAGCTTTTCATTCGAATGCATAGGTAACGTTTTTCTTATCGTGGAGGATATACTTGTCGCCTTTCATGTTTCTCTTGACGGTTCCCAGGTCCATTGGATGCTTGATTTTATCCAGATAACCGGGAATACCCTCGAGGCTCAAAAGCGTGAGAACGGGCTCTGAATAGTCCTGACATTCAGGCTTTTCCAAGAGTTCGAGTAACATGCCCTCATAGAATGCCCGTTGTGCAGTGCTGCGCACAGCGCGTGCGGATGTGAGAGACTCGCGTTCGGTGCGCTTACGTTTCTCGTTGGGGCGGTTTGAGGAAGGGGCCATGTCCATTCACTTCCCCTGCTCAATCAGCTCTTCATCGTCTTCCGGCGGGGAGGCTGCAGGTGGAGAAACAGAACACCCAGAGGAGGAACGACGGGACTTCCGGTTTCGCGCCATGTCGCTCTGGGTGGAAGGAAGGAGAGAAGGCCGGGGAGCCGAGAGAACGATGAGAGAAGTTGCGCCAATCGAATAGGCCGGAGGGGTGGGGATGGCTTGGACAGGTTCACTTGCCAGACTGTGACAAGACACGGTGTTTCTGTCGTGCTCAAAAACAGAAGAATGCAAACGGCCCATTGCACATAAATGGGAACAACAACTTTCGTACAACCTGAATTCGACGCATGGGAAGGGAGAATTGTTTCTGGCAGTGTCGTTGTCTCCGGTTTCGTTATAAGGGGCGAAAGTGGTCACGAAACAGGAGAAAGGAACTTACCGTAAAAGGTTCTCTATTGTTCTGGTCAAATCGAATCATGGAAGACAGAAGTACAAGTCTCGAGTGCGCTGAGATAACTGGTACCGACGAAAGGGAAGAAATGAAAAGTCAGCAAAAGATCACGCCTATACATTTCCGCCAATGAAAGAGCCAACTCAAGCCTGGTTTTAGTCTTTGTTCTTGGTAACGGGAAGTTCCTGCAACATATGATCAAGAGCAGTCTTCAATGCCCAATACACATTGTGTAGTGATTCAACATGAAAATCATCCTTGTCCGCATCCCTCGCTTTCAGATACCTCTCGTAGGCCTCGTCCATAGTTTTACTCAGCTCGTTTATCCGGTTCGAGGTCTGCAATGTAGACTGCGAAGAATTTTGCAACGGTTGAGTGGAATTTTCGCGAGCTCTTCGGCGTTCTTCAAGATGCTTATCCCTTCCCTCCAGCATTTGCTGTTGCAAAATGATATGCTGCTTCTGCATAGCGTTAAATTCGTTCATCGACGTTCCAAGCTCCGAGAGAGTGCTTTGAATTTTGTTGTCGTTGCTACTGCGGTTCGAACGAATCCGTTTGCTCGAAATAGAAAGCTCACCCGAACTCGCTCGACGTTTCACTACACTCTCGTCATGAAGCCTCTGTCCTTTGCCTAGACTTCCCCCCGCATTATTAGGTATGTTTCGCGAGATGAAGCGCGCGACCACCTTATCTGTATCCTCATAGTTGAGGCCAAACACAATAAACGTTAGATATGTACGCCTTCCAACAGCTGAAAGGCGATTGAGGCGTTGGTTTTTGTGGCAGAATTCTTTGAAAGGGATCTCACCATTATTGCCGCTCACGTCGTACTTAGCCAGCGTAGACGTCCACGCGCTTTTTGCTTCTCTCATTACCTGACATAATCTATTTTTAGATCTTCGATTCAGTGGATGACAACTCGGATCGAAATATTCAAATGGTGGATCAAAGGAGTAAGTAGGGCAAAAATCCATGCTGTTGAACCGATCCGCCAGTAGATTCCAAAGATCAGGGCGTTTCAATCCAGCGTCTTGAGCTTCACGTGACAGTGCACTCGAAATCCTCTCCACCGTTCGTTTGGATTTAACATCATCTCGCAGCATAAGAGGCAACCTGGCGAACTCCTCCTCCGAGAAATCCGTTGAATTTTCTTTCCTCTTCTTTTCTAAATCCTTCGATAGAGATTCCGCTTTAGAAACAACCAGGGCGTGGGAAATTTCATGACCGAATTTAGTTCTCTCCGCGACACCAGTAATCACTCTCAATAGATCAGGAACACCAGGCGGAGATTTGCACGACAGGACGTCTATTGTGCGCATGTAGTTGCGACAATCATTCGGTACAATACTAAGTAGAAGCGGAAGCGGCATAATATTTCGGCGAACTTCGGTGTGAATATGCAGCATCATTCGAGCGACGAGAACAGGCTTCGAGCCAGAAAGGTTACGCCGAACCTCACTGAGAACGGTTTGAAGTACCTTGGTCGTCCGAGACGAAAGGTAGTCGTAGGAAAACGCGAGCTCCATTTCCAGACTTTCAAGTTGAAGGGACTGAAAGTTTACTGCATCATGGTTTAGCTGAAATGTATCTTCTGCAAGAACCACATTCGGTTCAGCGGCACTTGGTAGAGACGTTTGTGATTTGAATCTCGTTGGTGAAAGAGGAGCAATCTCTTCCTGTACGAGCTCCGGGAACATCTGAAAACGCGATTGAAAAAGAGCGCGAGTAGAAGTTAGTACAAAGATACGCGATTTAAAGTTAGCGCGAGTAGAAGATAGTGGTGGAAGAGACGCTGGGAAGCAATGTAGAAGGGGAACGTTCAAAACCGTGCGGAAAGGATGCGCAGTCTCAAAGGCAAACATGTGGGATTAAACTGGCGCAGGAAATAATATCTGCACGTGGCTTGCGAACCAAAAAGTTTGGATGGAGTATCCGATAAAGGAAGAATATGCAGTATTTTTCTTATAATCTCTTACATCCTGACAAACTTCTGCTGGGGGTCGGCGCTTTAGAGGCGCCGATATCCCAGCGATCAGCTCGGGATACCGAGGACTTTTGTAACGGCAGAAACCCAAGATTTTTGGTTCATGCCTGATTTTTTGCCATGCTGACGAGCGCCCTGAGCGAAATTGCTGTTTTATGATTTCAGATTGCACCCATTACTTAGAATCGAAGATGGTATTTGGTATTTTATTAAAAATAAGGTTATTGCACCTTTATTGAACAAAAAAAACACTTTGATTTTCAACTACAAATTACAGGGAAGAGCGGGAAAATCGAACATTTCTGTAATACTATGAGTACCTGTGTCCAAGTACGCAATTTATGGATATTAAAAATTATAAGCTGTACAAAGTAATTGACAACATCTTTTAAGAACTCATATCTTATATAATTTTCAAAAAATATCTTCATTATATTTTGGTTTTTTTTTTCTTTTTCGTGAAGCAACAAGAAGTACCTTCCAACATTGCTTTATATTTCAGCAGTTTTCAAGTAAACGAGCTTTTCGATGACGAAGGATTACCTGGTGTGTGCTGCATGTGCAAATATATAGTGAATCCAGGACGCTCAGTCCGTGAAAATTCGAGCGGAAGGCACCTCATTAGGAAAAATGCGTTTTTAGGCCCTCAGAGCAGTTCAAGAATGCACATCCTGGCCACTGCAGTACTGATGCCTCAGCCACTCACTACACCTCGAAAGCCTCTCCACCCTCGTTCAACGCCCTACTTTTGCTCGAAAAATGTTGAGGACTTGCTATCTTCCTTTAAAAACATTTTTTGCGCTCGTTTGTTGCTTGTGACTTACTGCTATATTCCTGTGCACTTTGAAAATGTATGTTTTGCAATTAGGTTTCACGCAGTCACAAGAATCATCATGTTACATAAGCACCACACATCCCAGATTCTTACCGGTCCCACTTTCCTCCGTCTCATTGGAACACCGGCAAGTGCATTGAAATGACGGTTGGAACATACTCTTATGGATTGCAAATGCGTTGGGGCTGACGAAGCTATTCGTCTCATCCACATGACGAAAAACCCCCATGCAGATGCAATCTTCTTTTTACGTACAGTTTGAGCATTTTTAACGTCTTTAAGCATAAGGTGTCCGTGATCAAACATAAAAGCGGACGATGTTATCGTTATGGTTGCGTTGCGTACTGCATTCAGTTACATGATACAGCCTCAATTCCAGGTTCCCGAGCTATGAAGGTGTTTATACGTTATGATGTTGCACAACGGTTGTAAAACCGTTTCATAGATTGGTGCTCTCACTTATCTTATAATGAAAACAGCAGTTTTCAACGTCACAGAAAATGTACCCGTAACTTTGTGAGTGAATCTATGTTCTGCAAGAAATTACCGGGATACTACGACGTGCATTTCTTATCTGCTGTTTGTCTCGCTGCAGGTCGAAAGTACGAACGCTCTTTGACTGCGCTTTCGCGGACAGTCACTCTTGACTTGTACTCACTTTGGTTTCTTTGTTATGGAATCACTACGGAATTATTTGCAGACACTTTTAATGAGAGTGGGGTACGGCAAAAATATGGCAGTATTGATGATGAAGATTTCGTTTTCGGATCAATGGGTAAATGGCAAGAAGTAGAGAATGAAATCGAAGGAGGAGGCGAAAAGCCACCGTTCGAAAAGGGGTTTCTTCATGAAACGATAACTGAATTTTATAAAGGGGCAAGAGGAACGACTCCATACTGTAGATGTGTACTTCTATCGCTTGCGCATTCGTATCACGTTAAAAAAAGAACATCAATTCTCTCATCGAAAACTTACTTTCTTACTCACATTCCTGCTGGTTGTCTATCGTTTCTGCGACAAGAGAGCTTTTTGCCGTCTGTACAGTATCGTCAGTATCATCAATTTCAAGAACTAGATTTGTTTGTGTGGATCAACCGTGAATATCCTGAAAAATACTCACCTCCTCTAGATATTGAAGTGCTTCATATGCAGTGGATACCACGAGCCTGGTTTATACCGTCGAGTGTGAAAATGAATGTTTCGGCTTTAGCAGAGACGTTCCGTATGATGCTACGAAGCACCACTACTTGTGGTGACCTTTTCAATGCGCTATAGAGAAGTACGTTTACCTTTGGCACGTTACCACTTCAAAGTTTTTCCGCTGCATGCCTAACCTTCGTTACAACTCACACCTATCATTCTTAGTGACTAGGTCATCGAAAATATCTTCCATGTCATCCTGTAGGAAAAATGTTCGCTCTCTAGGAGTCTCGTTTGCTTCCAAATCTTGCAGTACTTCTTCATCGTCTAAATTATTCTCCATTTCATTTCCGTCACTCAAATTCGGTTCTATTTCAGGCGTTAGTACAGCAACTTGTGCCACTTTGTTCATACAGGAATGGCGATCACATTAACATGCAACACACTTCATTTTTCGTTTGACGCAAGAACAACGAGCAGAAGAGTACTGCCCTTTGCACATACATTTAGAAACAAGCTCTGGCATTTTCTTTGCCATCATTCTCACATCGCTCTCTCGCTCAAGCAAAATATATCCAGAAGTATTGTAACCACAGCTTTCATGACAACCACGGAAACAGCTGACGACAGGTCCTGTAGATTAGCGTTAAGCCAGTACTGTGAGACAGTTACTTTCGCTCTGCTGCTCTGTAGCTTAATGGGCTCACTCAGGGTTACTAGTTCAGATACAGACTTAGAAAGTGTCTCAACAAAACGACGCACTTCGTTACCTCTCTTTCTTATGCCCACATTGCTTTCTTTCACAAAACTTTGCTGTCCTCTTGTCCCAATTTCTTCTTCAGTGCACAGTACTGACATCCACTCCTGCTCAAGTGTTTTATTCTTTTCAGGAGTAATCACATGAGCACCAGATGTCGTTCAAGATACGCATGCAATGAAAGTGTTTCCATGAAAATTTCATGTGCATCTCCAAGATTTTCCTGCTACGGGTTGGTGACAAGGTCAATATGTCGCAGTGCTGCAGCCAAATAAAGACCATGAGAAACTCCGAAAGTCCCAGAAGTGAAATCACAACCCGCCATCACGTAGGCATTTGCAATTAGCTTTGGCGTCATACTACGTAGCGCCAGACATTCTCGGATTACGTCAACACTAATGATGTTCTCACCAACCACGTGCAGAACTCCCTTGCCCATCAAAGAACCTGATAGCGCAAGAATTCCTGTTTCCTCAGTATCGTTTGATACAATGACACATTGTGATTATTTAGTCTGTTCGAAACTGGTCCTTCGGTTCTCTTGGATCCTTTCCAAATCCTTCCGCATGAGAAAATCGAATAACTTGGTCTCTTGGCATATGCAATAGTTCCGGAACTGTTTGGTTTTCTGCAAAACTTTCCAGTGTTTCTGTTCTTTCGGGTTCTAGCCCGGATGCGTTAGACTCTGTGCATTCATCTTGTTTGTCAAAAACATTAATTTGGTCAGTTTCGAGTGACATTGATTTGGCTGGCCATATCGCTACTTTCCATTCGCAAGGCTCACCGCAACCATTGCAAAGTGTCGTCAGCTCAGGGGACAATTCACTTATTTTCTATCCCAAACAATTTAGTGGAACAAAGAAGCATCCTCCATGTAGAAACACAGAAACATCAAGACTCTGCTTCTCAGCCATTTCTAAAGCCGCGGCCGCACCGCAAAAAAGATGCAATGAACATATTGAGTCGCGTTTCTTTCTTGATCTTATTAAGGTAGACCATGGCACAGTGATCGGAACATGAAATCCTAGGTGTTCTGAGTACTCACCCAGGACAATCTTCGATACATACCCCGTTTAAATCTTCCTGCATTGGTAACGCCAACTGTTTTCACAACTTTTTTGGGGAATGACAAGCTTGGGGTCATCAATGTGGAGATTTAACTGCGAGAGCGCCTTGCTGTGGAGATCTTGGCAGACTTCTCCGCCAATGTGCCTGGACTCTGTCACGAAAGAGCCGTGCCTGACAGTTATCTACCGCCGTCGCTGGCCGACGGCGTAATCGATGGTTCTCATCATACATTAGTAGTGTTTGTTTGTTCTAGCTTGGGACAAGTATAACAGTCAATCACCTTTTAATATATATCAACCACTTCGTCTCTTCCGACTCTTCGACATCAACCAGCCACGCCGAGAGTCCGTCATTGGCTTCGTACGCAGCCTCCACAGGGGCCTTCACTGCGATTGCCCTTACAACTGCAGCAAAGTCCTACAAGGACTGTTCGCCGGTTATCAGGGTTACAGTTTCGTCCATACCCTGGGCTGCATTGTACCAGACCTTGCCCCATCTTCGCAGTCAGGTGTGAACAGTAAAACTGTTCAGGTTGACCGCAAGTATAACACACATCAGAAATGGCTGCCTCAGAAAACAGCGTCCGACAGGAAATAGAAAGCAGTGACCCCTTCCCCGGCAACCTACAGCAAGGATTGAATCCTTTAACAGTTCAGAGGTCTTCGTCAGACAACCTGGATGAGATTGGAGATCCCGATCCCCCACCACTAGGAACGTCGCAGGAAATAGTCAGAGAGTATAAGGCGGATGTAGAAGCATACGCAAGGGAAATGCTACAATTTTTCAAGAGACGGACCTGAAAGGAGAATGCTTGTGGTTGGAACTCACGGCAGCGCTCAGAGTCAAGACAATCGCGTCCATTTCTAAAGCAACCACTTTGAAATGGATAGAGTTTCTTATTGGGCGTAGAGTCTACGTCAGGCGTCCGCAAGGCTATCCTAGAACCAAAGCTCTTTTCGAATGCCTTGCGCAGACAGTATTCGTGGCGGCTGTAGGCCACACAGCCGCAGTTACGACGAATTATAGATCAAGGAGCCATCGCAATGTATCCCCAGCCATCGTCATAGCGCACCAGGAAACAAACGACAACCCCATTTCTGAGAGGAGATTGGCTTTAAGACAGGAAGGAAACGATACGGATCTCATAGAAGCTAGAATTCTAATGGAATCGATCATCAGAAGCCCGAAGGAAATGAAAGTGCAGCCAATCGTCAGCAGTCCTACACCCCTAGGTCCCGTTCAAGGATTCAGGATGTTCTGCCAAACATTGCGGCTCAGTCGTTTCATAATCAGAAACGCTACAATGAAGATGGAAAAGAAAGTGAAGATTACTCCCGACCACTGGGTTTGCACGGAAAAATGAAGTCATTTCAAAGCAGGAACCGCTATGGTGGTGGTTTTGATGAAGATTTGAGAGGATGGCTCGAGTTCTATGACACCATGGCGAACTTTTGTAAGCTGAATGAACAGGAGAAGGTCAAAGCGATTCCTGTAATGTTATTCGACAATGAGTTATCTTTTTATCTCGATACCTATCGTGCAGGGATGAGCTATGAAAACATGTTACAGAGGTTGATTGACAACTATATCAGCGAGGAACAGCGAAACAGGAAACTGATCTTCTGGCAATCACTCCGTCTTTTACAGTTCATGCGCGAAACCCCTGAGAAAAGTGAACTAGACGTGTTTCGTTCCTTTTGCCACCGACTTTCACAGCTTCAGAAGCAACTCGATCCGGCCTACAGAACTGGTAGATTTCTACGAGATCAGATGATCGTTGGAGTCGACACGAATAATATCACTCAGTCCCTTCGAGAACGAATCCCGGCTACTTCACAAGACACTCGTAGCAGAATCGGCACGCTCCTATCAAACGAGCCAAGGTCCGCTGGAGCATTTGCGGTGAAGAGCTCAGCTGTGGACGGTGCTCCACATGCCACTCACTATGGCCTAGGGAACACATACGGCGGTGAAGCAAGAAGGAACTTCAGAGGATACACCAAGAAAAGCAAGTTCAGGCGTAGGAAAATCTCTTTCGAGTCTTTCGAGGGCAAGATAGATTTTTACGTTTGTGGTAAAGACCACCTGGCGCAAATGCGTCATAGTCCGTCACCTGTTAAGGCAGCTATCGATCGCATGCGGAAACGGAGCCCTTCGGCTAATGTATCAGTTGACGATATGGCCTATGTGGTTGATCAGCTAACGGAAGATAATCATGCGGAACAAGACCAGGCAGGCAAGAACCAAGCAAATATTGTCTACTCCACCGACGAAACCTCTGATGAATCTAACAATGAAGAAGATGGAATGTGGTACATCGAAGAAGATGAAATGTTCATCTACAAGGATAAAGAAGTGTTCCTGGACATGCTTCATTCATACATGGAAACTCCTACAGCAAAAATCTTATTCGGCCTTGGCTGCTATGAATGATAAACTGTCTCAAGGAAAGTGCAACCGCTTCAAAGGAATTCTTCTGGACACCTGCTGCAATCGCTCTTCTGTCATGTCCTATTCTCAATTTAAGGCATACTTCGAGGAGTTCGGGGTACCTTGCCAGCTCGATCAGGACGACATGAGATTTCTGACGGGTATTGGAGGGACAAAGAAGGCAATTGGAACCGTGACAATCCCCATCCCCTTCGAGGATCTTACTCTGGTCATAGACGTAAAGTTCCAAATCCTCAATGGGAAAACTCCAAACCTTCTCAGCATAAAGGCCATGATTTATAACGGGATAGATTTGAGTATTCAGAAGAGGCAGGTCACTTCCAAGCACCACTTAAAACCTGTTGGGTTCAAGAACTATTTCTTATTCCATAAATGGAAGCCAGAGAATATCATTTCTCCTTGTACACGGAAGATGGACTGAGAAACCTGCACAGGGTGTTTGGACATCCAAGCGTCAGCTTGTTCACAAGCCTACTTAAGAGGGTCAGACCTAGAGAGATGAACAAAGAAGTACGTGCTGCTATCGAGCAGCTTACGAAGGCTTGTGGCACATTGCTCACTCATGCTCCAAGCCCCCGCCGCTTCAAAATCACAATTGGTACTGGTGATATGAGGTTCAACCACATAGTGGCCATTTACATTATGTACATTAATCAGTCCCCGGTCCTCCACGCTGTCGATGAGGGCACACACTACAATGTGGCATTGTTTCTTAGGAAATTGACATCAGCCGATGTATGGAAGGTGTTCCTCCTCTGCTGGTCAAGAGTATATATAGGTCCACCAGATTTTCTCCGAGTTGAGCAGGGCAGCAACTTCGTATCAAAGGAGTTCTTGGACTCCGCTGACACTGATAACATATCCGTCCGTCAAGCACCCGTCGAATCTCCGGCTACCATGTCCCACGTTGAGATGTATCATGGACCGCTCCGAGGGGCTTACGTGAAGTTCAAAGAAACTATGCCTAGATCTGAATCAGATGCAGATTGTCTTGCAGCACCAGTCATACTGGGTTGTGACTTTTGCGACCGCTTCGTGGAAGCCCTCCGTCCTCGGAATAGAACTGTGGAACTCGAAGACGGGTCTACGATCCCAATCGTTCGTAAACCCTTACAGGGAGCAGCGCGAACACGCGTTCCTCTCCCTGTCGCGCAGGAATCTGTGAAGAAGGACCCGGTGTCTACACGGGTAAAGGTTGCGAAGTCAGTGGCTATCCCGCCAAAAACCCAGGTTTGGGTCACAGTTGTTACCAAGCAAATTGGTGTGCATGTGGTACAACCGAACCCGTCTCTGTATACGCGGCGTCAACTCGCCCTTGCGAATGGGGTTGTCTCCGTGGAACCGGAAAAACCTTTCAAGTTTTTGGTAGCCAACCTTGGAAAGACAACGCAGCATTTGGTCAAACACCAGATCCTGGGTTCTGTTCTTCCACACCCGCATGCGGTCGTACCTACAATGATCTCTATCGCAGAGGTCCTTGGTGTGGCGGACCCTAAGGAGGGGGAGGACACTGCCGAAATCGCGGAAGACGGTGAGCATACGACTGCAGCTCCACACGCTGAACACTTTAAACCTCAGAAGGTTACGGCCCCTATCACAGGAGCAGACCAGACGGATCTTGTTCAGGAATTGGAGAAATGGGATCTCAACCATGTACCCGCATCTCATCGGGAGAAGCTGAGGCACATGCTTCGTGAATTTACCCCCATGTGGGATGGTTCCCTTGGAACTATTGGGATTACAGAACACCGCATCGACTTGTTACCGAACACTCGGCCTATTGCCCAACACCCTTACAGGGCTGGACCGAAAGCTCGGGAAGAGGAGAAATCTCAGGTGGAGAAGATGCTTAAAGCGGGCGTAATTGAACCTGCCCAGTCCGCTTGGGCCTCACCAGTGGTGTTAGTTCCGAAACCGGATGGATCGTGGCGTTTCTGCATCGATTACAGACGCCTGAACGAGGTAACCATTAAGGATTTGTACCCGATCCCTTGGATGGACAAATACATCGACTCCCTTGAGAGCGCTACTGTTTTCTCTACCCTCGACGCCAATTCGGGCTACTGGCAAGTCCCTATTAGGGAGGAAGATCGAGGCAAAACGGCTTTCGTGTGTCACCAAGGACTTTTCCGATTCCGGAGGATGCCTTTTGGGTTGACAAATGCCCCCGCAACGTTTCAACGGGCGATAGACATTCTGTTGGCTCCCTTCAAGTGGAGGACGTGTCTAGTGTATTTAGACGACATTATGGTCTTCTCCAACAACCTGGATGACCACCTCGAACACGTCAGGGACGTAATGAAGATACTCCGCGACGCGGGAATCACCTTGAAACTCAAGAAGTGCGAGTTTTTCACCGATTCAGTTAAGTATCTGGGTCATATCATCCGTCCCGGACAGCTTTCAATCGATGAAGTACGAGTGAAATCCTTGAAGGAAGCGAAACACCCGAAAACTCAAACGGAGTTGCGATCCTTCTTAGGTCTGTGTAACGTGTATCGCCGATTCGTCCCGAACTTTGCGGATATTTCCACCCCCCTCAACAGGCTCCTGACGAAGAGGCAACCAGTTGAACTGTAACCTTTTGGCGACGCGGAAGCGTCTGCCTTCACGGCACTGGTGAATGCCGTAACATCACCGCCAATCTTGGCTCTACCCAATCCTGGGCTCCCTTACGAAGTGGACACCGATGCTAGTGCAAACCAAGCAGGGTGTGCACTGTTCCAATTCTCTGAGGATGGTGAACATCACCCTATTGGGTACTGGTCACGTTCCATGAATGTCCATGAAAGGAACTACTCGGTCTCCGAGAAAGAAAGTTTAGCCGTTGTGTGGGCCTTAGCTACACTTCGCCCCTATCTGATGGGTACTCGTTTCAAAGTCCATACGGACCACGCATGCTTGCGTTGGCTCCTGGAGATCTCCGAACCCTCAGGCCGCATTATGCGCTGGCGTCTCCGACTGTCGGAATTCGACTTTGAGATCCTGTACAAGAAAGGGAAGCTGAACACTCAGGCTGATGCACTATCCCGCTTGGGAACCACAGCGGAAACGGAACCCTACGAGGACGATGACATCCCATGTTTTATGGTATCGGACCTCGAGGGAGGAGCTCAACCGCTGACGGATGATGTTTGTGACGATATACTCGTCAACGAGAGTCTGGATTCGCCGACCGGCTCTTTTATACCTATCTCTCCAGAGGAGATGATACGCGAGCAACAGCTCGACCCATTCTGTACACGGATTCGGGCTCGCCTCAACGGAGGATTTCAGTTACCTTTCGAGGACGACGATCAGGGTTACCTAATCAGGACCGTTGGACCTCGCCCGAGGATAGTGGAGCCGCACACCCTACAACAGAGGGTATTACACCTCACTCAATATGTGAAGGTTGGCGCCCACCCCGGGGAAAGAAAACTGTACCTCACGTTGAGAAGGGACTTTTACTGGCCGGCAATGGCATTCGATTGTTACGCCGTCAGACGGGCCTGCGCCAATTGCGCCAAGAATGACGTCAAACTTCGGAAGCACTCTAAGAAGTTGACGCTGTTCCTGGCACGGGCTCCACTCGAATTCGTGGCCATAAACATCCTAGGGGAGTTTATCAGGACGCCCCGAGGTCATCGGTATCTGCTTGTCATTTCTGACAGATTCTCTATGCTAACGAGAACTGTGCCGCTGAAGCGGATCACCGCCGCTACCGTCGCGCAAGCGTTCGTGACCAATTGGGTGTTCGTATATGGACCGCCGGTGCAGTTGTTATCCGACAACGGAGGGCAATTCGCATCAAAGTTCTTTCAGGATGTATGTCGAATCCTTGATGTAAGGAATTTATTTGTTACTACGTATCACCCTCAGGGGAATGGCCAGGTGGAGAGGTTTAACCGCACGATACTCAACGCTTTGAGATCGTATGTTGCGGATCACCCCAAAAATTGGGACTTGTACACAGACGCTATCACGTATGCATACAACACCCAGGTACATCGGGTTATATCGTTATCCCCATTCGAACTGGTACTGTCGAGGACACCGCCGCCGGTCGCCATCGAGGCTCAACCGACGCTGTCGACGTACCCGTCACCGGGATTGTACCGAGAAGCCTGGAAGGAGTGGCTTACGAAGATGGTGCCGATAGCCCGGAAAGCAATGGATAAAGCTCAACGCGCCTACAGGAAGGACTTTGACAATCGGGTTCGCAAACCTCTACCTCTGGTGGAGCCCGACGACTTCGTCTTCCTTCGAAAGGAATACTACCATCCTGAAAAGGAACGTAGGCACAAGCTTTCGCCAATTGTGGACGGACCCTATCGTGTGGTTTCTGTAGACCCGAACACGGTGGTATTGGATATCGCTAACCGCCACGAACGGATCTCCAGGGACCGCATCACACGAGCGCCCAACCCAAATGTGGAAGTGGTGTCGGCACCAACGCCCTCCACAGGGGATGATTCAACGGAAGTTAACCCGTCAGGCGGAGATTCGAACACCCGCCCCGTTATACTTCCGCACCCGGAACGTGGTTTAACCGACCTACCGGAAACTTCGGATGCTCCCGAACCTGGGCCCGCTCCCTCAAGGGCCCAGCCAACGAACTCTTACAGAGTTACTCCCCCACCGGAGGTAATCAAGCCTCCTGGCTCTCCGCCTAAGGAGGGGGAGGAGGACTTAGTTCCTTCGCAGGACGATGTTTTGGCGTCAGCCAGTCGCCCTAACAGGGAATCTAGTTCTCACAGTGAGACGGCGAGCCCGACCGAGCCGGCGACAGAGAAGTCACAACCCCAGCGTATGGATAGCGACATCACCGCCGACCCAGCCGAGCACGACGTCAGAAAAGATGACGAAAACCCGCCTAGGGAGAGTCGTGTGGAGAACTCCGCACCCGGAACGCCTACAGAGCCGATGATCACCCGACGCCGCGGAAGAGACACTAAGGTGTCGCACACTCAAACCCCGCTTTCTCGCGAACGAGCTGTGTCAGCGGACCCGCACGGGGAAGACCTCGACGACGAGGTTGACCAAATTTGGCTCTCCGTTATTGAATGGGAATAGGAACTCCTATGGAGACACTGGAACCCTCAGGAATGGGAAAGAAATGAGTGAGACCCGTCGGGGACAGCTCAGGAGAGTGCTAGCGCGTGTCGGAAGAGCCATCTCACATCCGCTTGCGGAGTGGCAACCGGCGCCCGCGCATTTATGTGGCACACGTCGAATGGCACCGAGCCAATCAAAAGGCTCTGACAACCAACCGTCGGGCAAACCGCCTCCGTCGCACGGCGCGTTGCACAAGAGCAACCTTCGTCTCCGTAGCTCGGGTTGACGTTGAAGTCTTACCCCCTGAGATTGGAGACGCTACCGCGTCGCGGTTTCTCAACCGTCACGGAATCTAAGAACACTGTTGTTATCGGGAAGATCTCAGCTTTAAGAAGAACCCAAAACTGGGCCGTTTTGACTCCGTAGACGGAAGTTACAACGTAGCCCACAGGCCACTCGGCGCCGTTTGGACGAAGTGCTGAGACCCGCTCGCAACACGGAAAAGAACCCACCGGGGTGTGTCTAGACCCTACGTTGACACCCTCAAGGGAACTAGAGCGTTCCAAGATGGAAGAGAAGCCCGAACAGGGAAAAGTGTACCCGCAGTAATTCGTTATCGATCGCATCGTGCGTCACATCTACACCCCCGAGGGAGAAGTCCGCTACCAAGTCCGATGGTACGGATTCTCGCCTGATGAGGATACAGTGGAACCCATTGAGCACCTTCCGAGGTCTAAGGTTTTATCCTATCACCGACGCGCTCGGGTAACCTTGCCCCCAAGTCTGGATCGTGCCCAAGTCGGTTAAGCCACCACGGGAACTGTTGTGGATGGGACCTCGAACTGAGGAAGATGTTGGACCTCTGAAGAGGAATTGAGGAGAGTATCCTGAAGAACACGTATTGAGAGGTAATGTCTACTGGCCCTCGGCCTAGCGCCGTTAACCGGGGAACACAGCACCGGTTATCGGGACAGTTTATGATGAAAAAAAGGAAAAGAAGACCCACGAAGTGGAGAAGAAGATTAAGAAGAAGATTGGACCCTAGGAAAGGAAGAAGATGAAGACGAAGATGAAGAAGATCCTAAGAAGGAATGAAGAAGACGAAGTAGACGTTAAGATCCTAGGAAGGAAGAAGAAAAGAAGTTATGCAAATATCAGAAGTTTACTATTGTCGCCAAGCTATGGACTCTACAATTGCCCGAAGGCGGAACTACGGAAAGCCCAAGGAGGGACCCGCCCCACCGTTGGGATTCTGACCCTGATGGTACGCCGAGGCGAAAGCCAACATCTGGCTCACATCCGTCATACCCGGGGGAATCGGAATACCCGCGTTCACGAGGCCTTGTCGCACACTATCCGCTTGCGGAGTGGCAGCCGGTGCCTGCGCAAGGGTGTTCACACCCCACCCGGGGGGAGCAGATGGTCAAAGCGTGACCTCTCCAATCGCTGGTAGGCCAGAGCCGCCATCGCTGCGCGCGCCTTGTCCAGGGACTCCCCGCGACCGCGGTATAGATACTGAGGCTCTATGGCATCCAGGGATGTAAAGACGGTGGCGGTGCCCAGCGAATCAATGTACTCGTCCATTCTTGAGATTGGATACACGTCCTTGACGGTGACGGCATTCAACCGACGGTAGTCGACGCAAAACCTCCAGGAACCATCCTGCTTTGAAGCCAGTACTACTGGAGAAGCCCACGGCGACTGAGCCGGTTCAATGACTCCTGCCCTAAGCATTTTATCCACTTGTGCCTTTTCCTCCGCGCGTGCGGCGGGTCCGGCACGTTATGGGTGCTGAGAAATGGGTCGGGTGTCCGGTAGCAAATCAATCCGATGTTCCGTAGTGGCAATCTCACCAAGGGAGCCGTCCCACATAGTGGTGAAGTCCCTTAAAAGTTCTCGCAATCGATGGCGGTATGACTCCGGGACGTGGCTGAGATCCAGGTCCTCGAGTTCTAGGACTTGATCGGGGCGGTCACCACTCTTTGGAACGGCCTGCGTCCCTGATGGTACAGGTTGAACTCGGGTTACCGGCGATGAAACGGGTTCCGGGCTGTCCCCCTCCTTAGAGTGAACAAGTCCGAGAACGTCAGCTGCAGTCAGCTTTGTCGGCACCATAGCGATGGGGTGCGGCATGACGGACCCTATCACTTGGTCCTTCACCAGATACTAGGGTACAGTCCCTAGATTGGCGATCAGCACGTGAAATGGTTGGTTCGGCTCCACATGGGCGATTCCATTCCCAATTGCGAGGCTGTGCCTGTCATACACTGACCACAATGGTTGCAAGACCCGGAGTCCGTGTTGAAGGGAGGTTACTTTCACCATCATTTAGGACTCAGGCGGGACGCACAACGACGCTGCGACGCGGGGCTTATTAGATTCACGGTTATCCGGTCCAAGTCCCTCTGCTGCCGGTAGCGGGACATGCTTTTTCGTGGCACGCCGAAGCGGACGACGAACGATCGGAGTGGACGATCCATCCTCCATCTCGACACGCCGTTGGCGGGGGAAGATCGCTTCGACGAAACGGTCGCAAAAGTCACAACCCAAGATGACTGGGGCGGCTAATTTCAGACATACGACGAAGTCGAGTTTCACCACGCGAGTGCCAACGCGGACTACCAGTTCTATGAACTTCACCGTATCCAACGGTTTGTTGTTCGCGTCAGCGACCTCCGGGACTTGGCCGCGGCGGATCCTAGACTGCAAAGCAGGCGGTAACACTTCCTCCACGACAAAGTTCGGACCGGCACCAGTGTCTAAGACAGTAAAGTGTCGCACCATAAACTGGTGTGAAAGGCCAAGGTCAGCATAGACCTTGTAGTTTCTTTTGGTCATCACCACAACTATATCCGGGAACCGGTTATGGGAGAAAAGTTTCCACGGACGACGCAGAACAATAAAGTGTTCCGAGTTCACGTCATTGACGGCCTCTTTCCTTGAAAGGATTTTGACCGGGGAGCGAGGCTTGGACGCCTCGGGCGCCGTCGACCTTGACTCTGTAGGCGCCCCTCCTTGAGAGGAGACTCCCACATTTAGTTTTTCTGGGCCTGCTCCGCCGGAGGCGGCTGCTCAGGACGTTGAGCGGGCAACGCCGGGGCATCAGGTCCAGAAGGTTCCGCAGAAGCGGTGGGGTGACCCACCACGTCGGTGACACGGGATTCCGGTGCAGGTACCATCCGAGCTTGGGGACGCGACACGTGACGTAGAACATCCGTTCGAGCACGGATATACGATGCAATCGGAACAGCTGCTTTGTCCTCCAGGGATAGGGCCTCGTAATTGACTACGACTTGTGCCCATTCTCGGAGAGACAACACAGACTGTGGACAAGTACGGCCTGGTTTGTAGCAGAGATAACAAAATAGGCCAAAAGCCGGTGTTGGGTGGCGAGGCTCAGCGAACTTCACCGCTGGGCGGGTATCTCTCCAACCAGGACGCGAAAAGCGGTGAATACCACTCTCATGTGGGACGCGTGGCGCACGGACGCGACCATTATCCGCATAGAGTAGCGTGTCATCCTCAATCACGTATTGTGACTCGTCCAAGGTTGAAAGTAACTCCGTTGTCGGGATGTAATGAACGTCGCTTTGGGCTAGCTGCACGTTATCATAATCTCTTCGAGAGGCCTGTTCGTCGATCATCGAAGCTGACGGGGTACCCGGTTGTAACATCAACGCTTTTGCGGACCTAACCCTGGATCCAGGAGTGCGTGCGCGCAGGACTTCACCTTCTGCGCGAGCAAACTGCACTAGTTCCAAACATGTGGCTTTAGGTCTATCTTCTCGACGTCGAGCAACAAGAGTCCGGATCGCCGGGTCAAAACCATCGACAAACATGGTACAACGCTCTTCAGCGGGGCTAACATTGCCACAGCGGTGGAAGGCCTTGTTAAGGCGCGACGAATAATCGGTTTCCGACTCGCCTGGACGTTGGCGAGTGTCCCGCAGGGCGCGTATCGCCTGCTGAATGGCGGAGTTAGTAGCATACGACCTCAGGAGGTACTGAACTGCTTCAGGCCAGCATGTGACCCCTCCTTTGGAGGCGCGTGATGTACCTCTGACAGAGTGATACTGGTCTTCTGCAAGCCCACGTAAGAAGTACGGTAAGGCAATGTAGGCCTGTCCCTCATTCATTCCGAGGATGTCAGCTTCCGCGACAAAGCGTGCCAAGAAATCCAACACCAATATCGGGTCTTCTCCAGAACACAACTGGTTGCGAAGTGAGAGCTGCATTCGCTTAATGCAGTCCTTCACTCTTCCCGTACAACGAGGTAAACGATCCAAAGAGGAGTCCTCCAAACGGTAGTACCGGTATTATAAGAGATTCGTAAAGAGCGAATTGGTCGGTTTCAGCTCCTTCAACCCTATGTGTTTCCTTCCCTACCTGCGAGCGCGGATCACATTATGGGTGGCTGTTGACCGCTTAGAGCGTGAGGAACGCTCAGGGCGAGCTACTTCCGCCAATGAATCGGAAGAGTCGGACTCCGAGGACGAGTAATCCGACGGTTCGGGATCCGTGTTTCTTCGCTTTCTTCGAGCCTGGCGGTTTTCTTCCTTATTTCTTTTGTGGGATACTGCAACCGGCTCGGCCGGATCATCCCCCGACATTAGGGTTTGTTCCAACGTCTCGAGACGGCTTCGGACGCGCGAGAACTTGTCCGTGACGTCCTTGACAAAGGCCGAGGGTCCACCAAGGGACTCTAGAATCGAGTTCACATCCGCACGGAGGACACGGAGGTCCTCAGAAAAATCCTGCGTAGCAGTGTCATCCGCCTTCTTGCGAAGGGAATCAAACTCCTCTGCAAGGATGACTTGAGCTTCCCGCATAGAGCGGAGCTGGTCTTCCACAGCTGCAAATCTGGGATGGAGGGTGACATCCCTAGCAGGGGAGAGCATCTGGGCGGCGGCAGACGCCGGTCCTGCTCCACTTGCTGGGGGTGTCGAATCAGAGACAGGAGGTCTCGAGGTCCTTCCACCTGGCACGCCAGTCGATCCACCGGTACGAGACCGTGAACGGACCGGGATACGAGATGGTTGGGATGGTTCCGGTGCACCGGTTTGACTCCGCATCCTTGGACGGTCTTTGTACGACATGAGATCGGAATCCGTTACAAAGTGAATATCTGAACCTGATCGGCTAGTGGGGCCAAGAAACTTCCTCAAAGAGGGCAACTGAGATCAACCTCAATTTGTGAGTCCTCTTTCCGATTACTCGTGACTGATTGTGCCCGACTCAAAGTTCTAAGTCGGGAGACCAGTTTATAGGACAACGCTTGGAGTGGAGACACCGCGAAGATGTTCGGGATCTTCCTCTCTTGAGAGACACCCCTCAGGCGGAGGAGACGCGTCTCAGCGGAGCACAGAAACAGAGCCACTCCGGAAAGGCACGACGGAGTCGGGTGTAAGACCGAGGCCAATCCGGCGGGATATACCTAGATTGTTTAGGTGAGCACGGCACAGTTCGGGGTGTGACCAATCCTAGGCGGAGCGGTCTCACGGCGATTGTCAGAAAAGGAGGGAGGAAACACTCGTATGAGTTGGACGAGCGGGGTGAGTGGGGCGGCCACTCACGAGAGCCAAAAAGGAGAACAAGAGGAAAACGGAGCGAAACCCTATAGAGGGGCGAGACTACGACAAGTGTCGGCGATTAAATATGAACCCACGGTGGTGGTAGCACTCTGGTCGACAGAGGGATGGATGAACTAACGTGCAACGGGCGCTCACGCAGTATGCGGTGAAGACACGCCGAAGGCGAAAAGTTCAGAGCCAAGACTCCCTCCTTCGGATCTCCCAAGAGGATGTTTACTGGAGAGTCGTGCTCAACCTCCTAAGTAGTGTGGCGCGCGGCCCCTGACAGTGGGCGCGCGCCCGAACAATAGTCACTAAATAGCGATAGCGTAGCTAAATAAATACGAAATAATACTAAATAATACTAACCATTAGGTAGAATCCGGGCCACGTGTGGCACGCCTCGCACTCGAGCGTCGGCATCCGTGCAGTCTACGTGTTCTATCAGTGCGCACCTCCGGTCCTTACCGGCTGTCGGCACGCAATAGCGGTATAGCTTGTCATAGACCAAGCTAGTCCTCAAGCGAGCGAAATCTCTAAGTCCCGGAGAAGAAACCCCATTGAAGGGCATTGCACTTCATCTTCAAGTACTTCAAGATGTTCTTTGCAGCATTCCAATGCTCCCTATTTTAGGTGTGCATAAAACGGGCCAAGTAGGAAACAGATAGTGAAATGTCAGGTCGAACTGTGTTGGCGAAGTGAATCAGTGATCCGACTAGTTCCCTGTAGGGTAGACCTTCTCCTTCTTCTGTTTTCGTCACCTGCAAGTTCGAGTGTTGCAAAGGGACGTACGCATCTGCCGCATGAAACATTCTGAAGCGCTTCAAGAGCTTCAAGATCATGGCCTTCTTATGAATCCAAATCTTGTTCTTCGTAGCTTTGTGTTCGATAATCACATCAAGGAACTTCTTGGGGTTCTCAGAGATTCTTATTTTCACGAAAGTTTGCAACTCCTTCATGAACTGCTGGATGTCACTTCTTTCTTTCCCAGTAACCAAACCATCATCTACATACATCAAAATACAAACTCCTCTCGATCCCTTGCCATAGGAGAACAAACTCAGATCGTTTTGTGATTGAGTACATCCGATTTGGTCCATCACAGAAACAAACGTCTTCCTCCAGGCATGTGAAGCTTGTTTTGTGCCGTAGATTGCCTTCAGCAAGCGTAAAACATGACTTTCTTTGCCCTGGATGACAAATTCCTTGGGCTGCGTCATGTACAACTCCTCTTCTAGATCGTCGTAGAGAAAAGCTGTTTGGACGTCAAAATGTATCACGAGAAGATCTTGTTCTACTGCCATGGACAGTAGTGTGCGGATGGTATCAAACTTGGCTACTGGCGCAAACAACTCGCCGTAGTCAATTCTCTTTCGCTGAGAAAAATCGCGCGCGACCAAACGAGCCCTGTACCGGGTCACTTGACCGTTTTCATCACGCTTCTTGAAGAATATCCATCGGTGGTCAATTGGAGTGCAGTTTTCCGGGCGCGGGACAAGTTTCCATACTTGACGTTGCTTCATGTTGCCCATCTCTTCTTCCATTGATTGAACCCAGTTCTTTGCATCCGGAGCACGCATAGCCTCTTCATGAGTGCTGGGGTCATAAGCGGTCGAATCACTCAGCACGCTCTGTGCAATCAACGCAAGCGCAGCGTCCGGCGTGTAGTGCTACGTTTGTTCACGAGTTCTAGTAGATCGTCGTAGCTTCGCAGGATAGTGAGTGACGTCCTACGAGTCGTAAGTAAATCTTGTTCAGCATCAACGAAAACATCCTCTTCTTTGGCCTCTTGTTTCTCATCCTTATGTTCAGTTCCTCTTCTGTCTTGCGCAATTGCCATTTCATCGGCGTGGGACACTTCTACCTCAGAACCTGTGATGTTCTCCTCCAATGGAATCAATTCTTCAATGATTGAGCCGACTCTAGACAAGTCAAGCTCTTGACAGTTCATCACCTTCCTGTTCCAACCTACGACAGATTCATTGAACGATACATCCTTTTAGACAATGATCTTCGATGCTTCTGGTAGATACACTCTTTACCAGGTTCTCTTGTCGTAACCCACCAGCACTCCTCTAATGGAACGAGCACTGTACTTGTTACTTTTTGTTCTTCTCTCCTTGGGTACGTGATATTTTCGGCCTGTTGCCCGTGAACGCTTCGAGGGGAGTCACCTCGCGCTGATCGCTTCGCTTCGTGTACATTCGGTTGCGCAGGTAGTTCGCAGTACGTACAGCTTCATCCCATAACTGAGTGTAGCGAGGAGTTCCAGCCAAGGTTAGCAGCATTATCCGCGCTTTGTTATTCTGTGTAAGATTCAAACGTTCTGCTTTGCTGTTTGACTCTGGACTATACGCTGGTGAAGGCTCAAGGACAACCCCTTTGTCCTGTAACCACTTCGTGAATGAATTGTTCTCATACTCGCCTGCATTATCGAACCAAAAACTCTTAAGCTTCAGTCCTGGCTGAGTTTCAAACTCAGATATCATCTGCTTCAACGCATCCTCACAGGAGGACCTCTTCCTCAGGAACCTCAGGGAAGACAAGCAGCTCTTGTCTTCATATGCCGTCACAATATACCTTGCTCCAGAAAGAGACTGTACCTTGATTGGACCCATTACATCGGTATGAACGGGTTCTAGAATGCTCTTTGTCATTCGTTCCATCTCAGTTATTGGCAGTCGGGGTGCTCTGACTGCTTTGCCAAACGCACATGGCTCACAGTGAACATTCTTCTTGATTCCTTCCAACCATACGCCCTTCACAATCATGAGCGTTTTTCGTAGATACTAGTGGCTGGGATGGCCCAATCTGTTGTGTCAAACCTTCGTAAAACTCTGATCATCATTGGCAATCAATGCAGTATCCTCATCCTCTGTTCGATGTGTTAGGAGTAGTTCATAGAGCCCTTCGTCGCGCTCTACAGCAATAGCCAATTGTTTGTTACTGCCATGTCCTCCTATCAACGCAACGCCTTTATCAAACTCATTTGTAGTAAACAGAATAGAGAACACTTTTCGCCTGATGGCGCTTACTGAGAGAATGTTACACATGAGCTTTGAAATAAATTGGACGTTCTCAAGATGAAGAGTCTCATCATTTGTTCGCACCCTCCCGCTACATCGCACGTCTTCTCTGCCTTCAACCGACAATTTAGCTCCGTTACCAACCGAGATGAACTTCTTTTCAGACCTCTTCACGGGACCAGAGAAGTTCTTGAGGTCATTCGTCATGTAAACAGATGCGCCGGAGTCCAGGTACCACTTGCTCTGCTGATTCCTCAACGTGTTCTGTCCTGCAACCAATGTATTATCAGCGCCAAGCTCATCATCGTCCTTGACATCTACTGGTGTCTCCAAGTCTTCTTTGAAAGCGGTAATGCTTGCAATGAAAGTGAAACATGGACTTCCATCGTCCTCTTCACCACTCTCACGCTGATACAAACAGTAAGATCAGCAGTCCTTCCTTTATACTCAACAGACGAATACGAGAGCAATAAACTACGAAGTGTATGCTCTCGTAAACAAATACAAATACAAAACCAAACGAAAGTCACGTAAGCAATACAAGAATAAATTGACCATGATACAAACATTCAAGTTCACTGAGATTTTTTGGCCTGGACTCTCGGACAACAGAATATCGCTGATGGGATGACGAAGGGACTGGTGTCGGACTCGCATCTTCTCTGGAAAATGATGAAGACGAATAAGTTACACATCAATCCGCAAGAATGAATCGAAAAGCGTAGCCAATGATTTTAAGTTCGTCCAAAAAGGAAAATCTGGATTTTGGAGATCGTGGCAGACTTCTCCGCCAGTTTCGCTGGACTCTGTCACAAAAGCGCCGTGTCTGAAAGTTATCTACCGACGTCGCTGGCCGACGGCGTGATCGGTGGTTCTCATCCTACTTTAGTAGTTTTTGTTTGTTCTAGCTTGTGCCATATAAAAGGGACAATCATCTTTTAATAAATATCAACCATTTCGTCTTTTTCGACTCTTCGACGTCAACCAGCCTCGCCAAGGGGCCGTCATTGGCTTTGCACGCAACCTCTACAAGGGCCGTCACTGCTATTGCCCTTACAACCGCAGCACAGTCCTTCAAGGACTGGTCGCCGGTTATGAGGGTTTCAGATTCGTCCATACCCTGGGCGGCATTGTACCAGACCTTGCCTTATCTTCGCAGTCAGGTGTGAACACTTAATGCGCCTACCGGTAAACCATGGTCGCAGGATATGCTTTGTTTTCAATGTCGTCACATTGAACAGCGAGTTTCCCCGCCGCCCATCCGTACCTTTCGACCATATATAATTCATTATATTAACCACGATCGCAGCGTACTGAGGAATGTTAAAGTCATAAATATATGAAATGCCATTCACAGAGTTCAACCCTAGTTCTTCCCGTGCCTCCGACTGATACGTATTCCGGCTCATACTCTCTTTTATTAAAGCAGCTATAAACCCACTTTTGTTGCCGTGACGGACTTTCGCGTTAAAAATATGAACTCTGTAGGCATCAGCCTATGGCGAGCTTATGTATTGAGAACGATGTAATGCATTCCACCTCTTCATTGCGTGATCAGCTCCGTCAGTGTCCCCTGACAGCCTTGCCACTCGTTCTACCAAAGTCAACGTCGGCATCAGTTTTGAAATGATATATCGTCTGTCGATATGGGCATTACGGGGGTTTTTATGTTTCTTTGCAAGAGAAATAGAAGGATGCTCTTTTTCAGACTCCATAGCAGAGGCTGCAGCGCTTCTCTGCAATCTCTTCGTCCATTTCCCTTTGAATCGGTTTACACCAAAAAAGGTTCTAATATCAGAGTCAGATAAGGGCCAAACACGTCGGGTAGAATTGACGAAGAATGGAGCTCAGCACTGTGACGTCCATGCTTTTCAATTCCAAGTATGCGATCTTGGAGGGCTTTGTTGCATAATTCGTCAGGACGTTCACCAAAAACATTTCTCAACCGCTCACATTGACGATGCTGTAGAGAGAGGAATCCTTTGGTTTTCATCAGACGAGCCATGGCTCGCACAGAACTGTTTTGCATGGAATTTTTGTCGTACAACATCGCAGGGTTAAATTCTGATGCATTGTGGTCGTTATTTCGAACTCTATTATATGAACGAACGGCCCCGGTTTCGCTCCATATCAACATTCGAGCGTTTGAGGCATCCATTAGCCAGGCTCCGGCAGTTTCAAGAGTAGGTAGCATTAGAACGTTTAGCCCTTTCACCATTCGAATAATAAGCATTTCCAAAGCCTCATCAAGATGAACGTATGTCCAACCACGACTATCGTAGGGACTGCCGGATGCTGATGTAAAGCTGAGAACCCTCGCGACCACTGTATTAACGAAGTGCATTCCATTAGGGTTATGTGAGAAGAAGGACATAATCCGTTCGCGACATAGCCGACCAATCTCTACAGTACTGTCTTTCACCGCATCTGTTGTGGCCAGTAACATTTTAGAAGTACTTTTTTGTTGTACAACAATTTGTAGTACCTTACTCTCTGAGCAAACCTTTTCAATTGCATCCTTTACGTCTGGGCACTCGGTCTGGAGCAACCATGTCATGTGTATCATCATAGCGGCACAGATGCTGATCAGCAAAGCGCGATTATTTCTTGCATGACCGTGATTCATGATGTTATGTACTTGAGACTGTGAAAGGCCTCCACATTGTGCGAGCTTCTTTAAGCTAAAGCCTTCCATCATTTCTTTGCACATCGGATAAAGGCTTTGTTTCTCAACATGAAAGCAGCCTGGGAAAGGCACAAGCCATTCATGAACTTTAAGTTCATTGTAAAGAGTCGAACATGATCCTCGCCGCTGCGCCTCAGAGTACGAGCTTTTCCAGATTTTCATGAGTATGCGATATGTAGGCCGATCGCCAGAAACAATCACATATTGTGGCCTTCCTGGCTCTCCAGGTCCGAGTTGTTCTTGTACAAGCCCTAGTTTCTGATGAATTGTGAAAATGTCTGAGGCGCTCATGCGAGATATATCCACAAAAACAACTCTCTGTTTTTGCAGCGAAGAATGCATAATTAGAATCCCCCAGTGAGGTTTGAAGCAGGACAAAAGTAACGACCGAAAGTTGAAACCTTGGTGCTTGTAGGGTCGCTCGAGTTGTCCCCAATTGTATCGCATCTCATCGATCGAAGTTCCAAGCAAACGTTCTCTATGGTTGTACACTATGACGAACGTAATATCAAATAAATCATTGAGGTTACTTTGATCATTTTTGGAATGTAAAGAAGAGACGAACGCGCTTCTGCTCCATAAAGATGTGACATGACTAGTGGCCAACCAGCCATTAAAGACTTCATTCTGTTCATTAGCGTCCAAACTCGTTGAACAGGTAGAGCTAGGCTGGACGGAATTTAAATTCCGTAGTTTGCTCTGGATAATTTACTGAGTTGCCGTCCCACTTACCACTGGAAGACGTTTTTGTGCCGCTTTCACGCTGTGTAAAGGAAGAATGTCTTAGTTATCCACCTGAACAGTTATAATCTTTTTGTTGAGAGAAATGTTTTCGAAAGCCCCATCTTTAGCCTGCTCGCGCTCCGATATTAACCCCATACGATAGCGTTCAGTAGTGTCGTATGAGATAATAAGGCCTTGGAAGTTTAGTACACTTGTCCCAGATGGAGACGATTCTAAAATGTTAGCAATTAAGGTTGTCATCATTAAAGGCCCGCCAAACACTCGAGAGCGAGAGAAGACCATCTGCTCGATGACTCTGTAAGCGCGTACTTACAAGAGATAGTCTGCGCGAATAATGTCTTAAGAATTGGTTTAGGTGAGCGAGTGCCTTTTATGTTTCTTGGAATCAAGGATCCTGTCAACATTGTTGTTCAAGGGGAAAAGATTAAAGAGCTGTTCATCTTGGACAGATGTCAAAACCTTCCACGACGCCAGTCCACGATCAGACGCCATTTCAATAACAGTTGCGGACAACAGTTTCGTTGGAATAGCACATATTTCTCCCAGAAGATTCCACTTCTGCGCCTGTAGTCACTGCCACGCTCACGGTAGCGCTTTGCTACAATTCCAATTAGCCGTCTTCGTTCCGATGTTGAAAGTGGTGACAGTTTAGCTTTCAATGTGATAGCGCTATGAACAGTTCCTCAAAGTGCTGCGGGGGTAGCGTTGCAACGTAGTTTTCGAGACAATGAGTAAATATGAACATCACCGGCCGCGAGTACAAGGCCAAAACGTGCTTCAATGCTTCTCGTGCATATATCTGCAGAGAGATTTGCATAATGACTGTTGAGGATCTTTCAGGACATAAAAACTACTCGAACTGGCAGAAAACGCGCGCTCAGTACGGTTGAAAATGGAGCAATTATGTTTTTCTTCAGTTCCATTTCAACTTTCAAAGAAGACCTGTTCACCACACAAAACTGTGCTTCATGCTTAGAACTGTCAAACGCAAACAACACGCAATCCACCAGACAGCGGTCAGCGGATTCATTCAAATTATGCAGCAGAAACATAGGACGGACACCAATAAATCCTTTGGAAATGACATATCGACAAGTCCCACACGTTTGTTTGCCCGATACATCTTCTATACTTTGCCTTTTACAAGATAAACTTTGAATCACCTCACTGATTTCCATAAATTCTTCTGTTTCTTCCGGTATAGTATTCTTAAAAAATGGCAGAGGCCTTAGATTACCACTTGAACCAGAGCACCCAAAACTTTCAAAAACACAACAACCAGCGAAGGCCCCGCGAAAAGTAAAATCAGATCTGAGGGCTTTGTTCGAAGCGTGTCTGCATCCCCAACTTCTATTCCGGAAAGAAGACATAGCTCTTCAGTGAAACTTTTTCGCACATCGTTAGATCACATTGAAACATTATAAAGAGGAAAATTTAGTGACACGGGTTGGGGATGTGCAGTGACTTCAGAACTTCGTCCATTAGTCTGACGTAATTTTGAGCAGATGAAACAACAGTATCAGTGTTGAACTTCTTTTTTGAACTCTACCCCTCCATTTTTTCAATGCGAACATTGACTTTCGACCCTGCTTCTTCAAGACAATTTCTGCTCAACCAATGATTTTGTCACGGCAAGATGAGCACAGCAAGAATGGTCCTGCACTTTTACCAGCAAACGGATTCGAGAAAGGATAGGTTTGTATAACTGCTCTGTTTTGGACTTGTTCAGAACTTAATTGAACGTACTTGGTCGGCTATTTTGGATGAAACTGTCCTCAAGCTGCAAAAACTTGAGCAAAAGGGTTCAAAGTAGGATTGTGAACCACTTGGCGCAGTCTCATTTCCGTTGCACCCATGTCCTCTGAACACCAAATAATGTAGGCTGGAGATGTATGGTGAGCAAAAGGAAGGTTGATGTTTTCGACGTTGCGCGTTGACCGACCCGACAAAAGATGTTCCTCTGTAAGGTAAGGCTTCAACAGTGTTGAGTTCGTCGGTTACTTTTTTAGAACAAGAACGCAAAAATGGCCATTCGACTGACCCCTCAGTTTTTTTATTCACACAGCATTTCGGGGGATTTCCAAAATTTTCTGAAATCTCACAGTCTGCGCTGCTTGAAGATACTGCTTAGTGAAACTGGTCGTGGTTTTGGTTTTGTGTTGGTGGGTGGGGGGTGCACTGTATAGCTAGAGCAGTAAAGCTCCACCGGTCTTTAAACGCATTTTGGTGGAGCATTGCTGTCATTTGCGCACAACAGCCGACACTCGTGACTACATGGCATTGGTTACATGCAGGTGATCGGCATGCCTCAGGCATGATTAGGTCTTGCTTTACATTCGACATGATTCACTTCAATGCTCACATATGCGAACTCATAAACCTCAACTGTTACCACAGTTGTGAAGCAACAATTCTTCTTCTACGCATCAGCGCACCGATATGGAAATGCACGCAAGGCGTGGTCTCAAGAAACTCGAGAAGCGCAGGCATTGCTGAGGCGTCTTCGACAGAAGGGAGTCAAGAACGGGTATAAAGGCCGAAACTCATCTCCGTTCTTGTTCACGTCGTCATCTCAAACACAACCTTCACCTCTTGACTTCAATCAAGCCACCATACACAACACCCTCATCCACATCGCTCAACATGAATTCTCTTGTCCGTTTTTCGTTTTGTACCGTTCTCCTCCTGATCGTCTTGTGCGCACCGACTGGGTCTCATTCGTTTTGCTTCAAAGATATGTATCTCTCCCTGAGTGACGATCAACTCTGGGCGGCTGCCAGAGCGGGCAGTCGAGTTGGTGGATGTTACATTCCCTCTGCCGGCCCACCAGCCTTTTGTGACCTTTATGTCAAATCGGCAGTCAGAGGATCTGATGGCGATTTTGGATGGCCAAAGAACAGAAATAACCGCGGAACTGGATGTGTCAAGGCTCCTGAACTTCCCCGAAGCAGGTCACACTGTTTCTTCAACAGGCGCGATTACGATCTTCCGAATAGTGAATTGAGTGCTTTCTGTACTGGAAATGGAAAAGCCAACGCTCTGGCTCAGCTTCGCCATGCTCTTCGTAATAATGCTTGTTTGCTACCTACCTGCTAGGAGCAGGTTGGTAATCGCAGTACCTGATGAGTGGAACTAATGTCAGCCATGTTGTAATTGGCGGTCTCATTTTCCATCGGCTCGAAACGTTTGTCTTTTTATTTAGTATTAGACTCAGATTGGGGATTAATTAGACTTGCTAAAACTGATAAAATCCGTTGTGGAACACTTTTCATTGCGTTTTGGTTATTGAGCATTGGAACATGTATTGAAGGAGCGGAGCGGATTCAGTTTCTATAAATTCTGGATAATGAACTATGGGACTAATCGATTACCTCCGCTACAAAGATAGACTATTGTTGAGGATGCGAGCAATCTGTAGCACGCCAGCGCATTGCCATCACTTCCAGCGTGGCATTCACATGCAACACTGGCAATTCAATCGCTAGCAAGTTTAATTCGTTCGACCAATCACCGACCCCCTCGCCGGCTTACGTCCTCCGAAGGGACCTCTGCACTACCGCAGGCATACGTCCTCCGATCGGACCTCTGTGCCACCAAGGTAGCCTCCCTGGCACATGCACCTCTTGGCTACTGATTGCTGATGAGTACCAGAGCCAGCTACCCGGGAAGGTCTGCTAAAAAGCCGAACGGCTCCCCGCGACTACCCGCTACTACTGCATGGCGAAGGAGTGTCATAGCCAGTAAAGGAAGTCCGCAAGATCAAGAATTCTACCATCGCGTTCTTGCGGTCGCCCTGCAAGTACAACGGCAAGCGAAGCATCGACGACTGAGCTGTGTGCTCGTCGCTGGCCACAAATCCTACAAAACAAATCACGCAAATGCGCTGAATTTTGAAACAGCATGGGTTTTTCTGCGCAACCCACGCAGTCGTGGGTAGCAAATTCTGTTCCTTTTCGAACAGAGTTTGAACTGATGGATAAATAGATGTCTCTGATCTGTCTGGACTTTAAAAGTGTTGGTTGCTAGATCAGAACAATCAGCAGCGAACGTAACGTAGTCGTAGTCGCCTAGAAAGCAGCTTAGCAGTAGAGGCCACCGTGGCCCAAACAGGGTAACACACTACAGAAGAAAAGACTTGCTCCCACGGGAAGACCTGGAGAAGCGAAGGGCAGTCTCGGGAGAAGTCTTCCGAGAACTGTTGCTGCCTGATCTGTTGCCGTATTTTTTTCAAGTGCGTAGTCCATCGCCCGCCGTAGCGTATTGAAAAACAACTATCTTTTGCAGATGTTAGGTAGAACTTGTGGGATTGGCTTCGCCCCTCTGCTTCTTTTAATTTCGTTTGCCCAGCTCCAACCCAACATCATTCAAACTGTGGTTTCTTTTGTAAACAGAGACGACACAGTTCCTTCGTAGTCGAACCAGTTTCAATCCAAAATATCACAGTACAGCTCTTTGTCGTTAGAAAATGTTTTGGACTTTCAAAGAACGAGATGAAGTTTTTATCGTGCTATGCGCATGGTGCCGTCAATGCATGGCACGATAGATGACAGCATCATATTCACGGTCAACATGATCTGGATGAGGTAGGAACGAATGTGGACAGGTTTACATTATTGAGACAATACATGGTCAGCGATGTATCTGCTAGATCCTGGTACTGTACACGCCACTGTACCTGTTTCAATCTTTGTCCATGAGGACTGTGGTTGTGTCCATTTTGCGTTCGGCAAACCCATCCACACCTGGGATTGCTGGAGGCAAACAGGGTTGCTCACTCTTAGCACCCGGCCAGCTGAGGTACCTTTCCTCTCTGTCCCACGCTTTCCGATATTTTTTCTCGCACAACAGAATGACGACTCGGAAAGCACCTGTACCCAAAAAATGCAATAAACACGAGATTCTTTCGTTCTTTCATCACGCACACTAGCATCATATAAAGCTAGGCGATCGATACTTAGAATTCATTTGTGCTTTGATTTTACCAAACGACTCCAAAGAAACAGCAATCGGTTTTGTGCATTCGACATTTTTTTCTTTGACGCAGATGGTATTTGCATTGCTTGTGTGTTATCGGGTTTTGTAACTTTGCTTGACCCCACATAAACAAAGTATCATTACTCGTGGAAACAGTGCTTTGCTTAACTAAGTTTTCTTGTTATGAAAGACACAAGACGCTTGTATTTTCAACTCTTTGAGGTATCTAAGCCAAGAGAACAAAAGTAAATTGCCATGACAGGGCGCATGCATGATTTAAGAATTATGGAACGGGAAGGCTTCCATTCCCCTGTTCAGCTTCGAGAAGTAGTATTGACACCAAATAATATTCGACTCCCCCCTTCACCACAATTAACCTTCATTAAATTCGGCCCCTTCGTTTGAATTGAAATGTACGTTCACCGCCCTTTCCCCGGATGCCAGAAATCCGCGCTTTGCTGTTTGGAAAATGCGCCAAATATCACAAGTGTTTTCCGAAAAGTTTTTTCGCCTGAGCTCTTACCCTGTTGTAGAGTATTAGCATTAGTATTTGATATCCTTCGGAGTAGTACGCTGTAGTCTTTGAACTTTTCTACTCTCGCAGCTAAGTCATGAATCACTTTTTTCTTTTTGAGTTCCTGTCTTACCCACGTCGCAATTCTCATCAACTATAGCGCTGGCAATATCAAAAACCTTTATCCCTGAATCTCGAAGAACAAGATGGGCGCATCGGTGTCTCACAAGCTGCATGACGCATTCACGCCAATCTATCTCATAATCACCTTCACTCTACATTGCTTTAAATGCCCATCCCCAATGTATTCTGCTTTCGATACACTCAAACACATTTAAACAACTATGCTGTTCTTTAGTTCACAAAACGCATTTGCATTCCGTATTGCACGTGTGGTGACACCTCGGCGAGTCTTGGTGGCGTTATCCGCAGCTGCGTTCTGAGGCTTGGATAGAGATTGCGTCGAGTCGTGCAAAACGTCGGTATCAGGCACCCCTGATGGGCGAAGAATGACACGCAACGGTGCAGCGTTTCCAGCGACGGTATCGACCGGATTACGACGGCTGTCGGGCGCCTCCCCCTCCTTAGACGATGCACCGGAGTTGGTTTCCGTCGGGTGGAATGGGGGAGAGCGACGAATGCGCGACACGATCCCTTGCGCGTTGGGCGCCGCGGGTAGCGGAAGGTCAGACAAACCCCGAGATGGGTGTGGTAGCGCGGAGTGGCGCGGGTGGACCTGGGATAAGGGCGTCGAGAAATCCGTTTCAACAGGAGCAGTAACATCAGTAGGTTAGGATGTTAACGGCGGAGGAGCCGATACCACGCGATTGCGGGACATGCGTTCGTGATTACCAGCGAGGTCAACAACGACAGTGTCGGAAGCCACCAAAATAACCCGAAAGGGGCTGTCGGCAACGGGTGACAGCTTGTGCCGTTTTTCCTTCTCTGGGTTCCAGTACTCTTTGCGGATGAATACATAACCGTCGGGGGCGAGACGTGGCGGCGAGCGAGGGGCTTTGGTATCCAAGTCACGCTTGTAAGCGGCTTAAGCTCGGTCCATTGAACGCCGTGCGGCGGGAACGAGCGTCGTGAGCCAAGTTTTACACGCTTCGCGGTAAGCTGTCGGTGAGGGAAAGGTATCCAGCGTGGGCTGTGGTTCTAGCGCCAAGAGCGGTGGGGTACGGGACAGTACCAACTCGAAGGGCGTAAATCCGGTTTTCCTGTGCACCTGCGTATGGTACGCAAAGGTGAGCGCATCAGTGAACAAGTCCCAATCTGTGGGGTGGTCTGCAACGTATGAACGGAGTGTCGCAAGTAATGTCCGGTTGAACCGTTCGGCCTGCCCATTAGTTTAGGGGTGGTAAGTGGTCGTGAACAGGTTCTTAATGTCCAAGATGCGACACACATCCTCGAAGAAACGAGAGGCAAACTGTGTCCCGTTTTCGGAGAGAAGGTTGACCGGTGGACCGTAGACGAAGACCCAGTGTAGGACGAAGGCTTGAGCCACGCTCATAACGGAGATCTTCCGTAACAGTACGGTCCGGACCAGCTTTGAGAAGCGATCCTGAATTACGAGTAAAAACTTGTAATTCCGCTTAGTGGTGAGGATGGGAACGAGTACATCGATGGCCACAAACTCCAATGGAGCGCGAGCTGGAAACAGCTTCAACTTCGTCGCATGACGGCGGAGCTTGACAAGGTTCCGAGCGCAATCGGTACAAAACCGCACTGTTTCGTAGCAATCCACTGCCATCGCAGGCCAGTAGAAGTTACGGCGTAGTGTTAGGTAAAGTTTCCGTCCCCCGACGTGGCCACCCAGTTTAGAGTAGTGCTACAACCGCAAGACTCTCGACTGGAGGTTATGTGGTACCATGATTTGTGGGTGCGATCTGACCGTCCGTACGAGTTATCCGGCGTCAATCACCTGAAAGGGAAGAGTAATTTCTCCATTGAGTTGAGCGCGGACCTTCGCGCAGAACTGGTCAGCGAATTGCTCCCGTATCATCTCCTCTGGAGTAATAGGCACGAAGTTCCCTGGTAAGGGTTTCTCGGAATCTTCCGAGAGAAGAAAGTCGTCCAATTCGGAACCGGAATCTGAAGAGTCTGTGTCTCGTTCCTCGTTCTCGATGATAACGTCGTCGCCATTCACTGCAAAGCAGGGTATTTCATCGTCGTTGACGGGTAGTGCTTCGCCAGTAGTGACCAGGCCGGAGAAAGCATCGGCTTGGGTGTTGCACTATCCTTTTCGGTACTGCACGTCAAAGTCAAATTCCGCTAGACGGAGACGCCAACGCATCAAGCGGCCTGAAGGCTCCGAGATGGAGAGTAGCCATCGAAGTGATGCATGGTCCGTAAAAACGGTGAAATGATTACCCATGAGATAGCGGCGCAACGTTTGTAATGCCCACACTACTGCAAGGCATTCCTTCTCCGAGACGGAGTAATTTTTCTCGTGGACGTTCAGCGATCGGGACCAGTACCCTACAGGGCGTCTTTCCCCTTTTGGTGTAGTTTGAAACAGTGCACAACCTACTTGGTAGTCGCTGGCGTCCGTATCTACGGTGAGGGGACTTCCAGGCTTGGGCAACGAGAGGATCGGGGCGGAGATGACAGAAGCCTTAAGAGAGTTGAAAGATTCCATTTGAACGGGGGTTGAGGGGTCCAGTTTTGGTGGTTGGCCTTTCCGCAAAAGCGCGTTTAACGGTGCAGCCTTGTCCGCAAAGTGCGGGATGAATCGTCGGTAGACGTTCGCGAGTCCCAGAAAGGAACGAAGCTCGATTTGCGTCGGCGGTTCTTTAGCCTCTCTTAGTGACTTAACACGAGTCTCCTCGATTGTAACACGTCCTGGACGGATAACATGGCCGAGATACTTCACTGTGTTCGTGAAGAAGTCAAATTTCTTCAACTTAAGAGTGACACCCGCATCTCGAAGCGTGGTCATGATATCCCTCACATGAGTGAGATCTTTGTCCAGATTATCTGAGAAGACGATTATGTCATCCAGGTAGACCAGGCAGGTACGCCATTTGAAGAGGGCCAATAGGATGTCAATGGCTCGCTGGAACGTAGCGCGGGCATTGGTAAGACCAAAAGGCATCCGTTTGAAACGGTAGAGACCGGAGTGATACGCGAAAGCGGTTTTATCCTGGTCTTGCTTCCTTACCGGAACTTTCCAGTATCCCCAATTGGCATCCAGGGATGTAAAGACGGTGGCGGTGCCCAGCGAATCAATGTACTCGTCCATTCTTGAGATTGGATACACGTCCTTGACGGTGACGGCATTCAACCGACGGTAGTCGACGCAAAACCTCCAGGAACCATCCTGCTTTGAAGCCAGTACTACTGGAGAAGCCCACGGCGACTGAGCCGGTTCAATGACTCCTGCCCTAAGCATTTTATCCACTTGTGCCTTTTCCTCCGCGCGTGCGGCGGGTCCGGCACGTTATGGGTGCTGAGAAATGGGTCGGGTGTCCGGTAGCAAATCAATCCGATGTTCCGTAGTGGCAATCTCACCAAGGGAGCCGTCCCACATAGTGGTGAAGTCCCTTAAAAGTTCTCGCAATCGATGGCGGTATGACTCCGGGACGTGGCTGAGATCCAGGTCCTCGAGTTCTTGGACTTGATCGGGGCGGTCACCACTCTTTGGAACGGGCTGCGTCCCTGATGGTACAGGTTGAACTCAGGTTACCGGCGATGAAACGGGTTCCGGGCTGTCCCCCTCCTTAGAGTGAACAAGTCCGAGAACGTCAGCTGCAGTCAGCTTTGTCGGCACCATAGCGATGGGGTGCGGCATGACAGACCCTATCACTTGGTTCTTCACCAGATACTAGGGTACAGTCCCTAGATTGGCGATCAGCACGTGAAATGGTTGGTTCGGCTCCACATGGACGATTCCATTCCCAATTGCGAGGCTGTGCCTGTCATACACTGACCACAATGGTTGCAAGACCCGGAGTCCGTGTTGAAGGGAGGTTACTTTCACCATCATTTGGGACTCAGGCGGGACGCATAACGACGCTGCGACGCGGAGCTTATTAGATTCACGGTTATCCGGTCCAGGTTCCTCTGCTGCCGGTAGCTGGACATGCTTTTTCGTGGCACGCCGAAGCGGACGACGAACGATCGGAGTGGACGATCCATCCTCCATCTCGACACGCCGTTGGCGGGGGAAGATCGCTTCGACGAAACGGTCGCAAAAGTCACAACCCAAGATGACTGGGGCGGCTAATTTCAGACATACGACGAAGTCGAGTTTCACCACGCGAGTGCCAACGCGGACTACCAGTTCTATGAACTTCACCGTATCCAACGGTTTGTTGTTCGCGTCAGCGACCTCCGGGACTTGGCCGCGGCGGATCCTAGACTGCAAAGCAGGCGGTAACAGTTCCTCCACGACAAAGTTCGGACCGGCACCAGTGTCTAAGACAGTAAAGTGTCGCACCATAAACTGGTGTGAAAGGCTAAGGTCAGCATAGACCTTGTAGTTTCTTTTGGTCATCACCAGAACTATATCCGGGAACCGGTTATGGGAGACAAGTTTCCACGGACGACGCAGAACAATAAAGTGTTCCGAGTTCACGTCATTGACGGCCTCTTTCCTTGAAAGGATTTTGACCCGGGAGCAAGGCTTGGACGCCTCGGGCGCCGTCGACCTTGACTCTGTAGGCGCCCCTCCTTGAGGGGAGACTCCCACATTTAGTTTTTCTGGGCCTGCTCCGCCGGAGGCGGCTGCTCAGAACGTTGAGCGGGCAACGCCGGGGCATCAGGTCCAGAAGGTTCCGCAGAAGCGGTGGGGTGACCCACCACGTCGGTGACACGGGATTCCGGTGCAGGTACCATCCGAGCTTGGGGACGCGACACGTGACGTAGAACATCCGTTCGAGCACGGATATACGATGCAATCGGAACAGCTGCTTTGTCCTCCAGGGATAGGGCCTCGTAATTGACTACGACTTGTGCCCATTCTCGGAGAGACAACACAGACTGTGGACAAGTACGGCCTGGTTTGTAGCAGAGATATCAAATTAGGCCATAAGCCGGTGTTGGGTGGCGAGGCTCAGCGAACTTAACCGCTGGGCGGGTATCTCTCCAACCAGGACGCGAAAAGCGGTGATTACCACTCTCATGTGGGACGCGTGGCGCACGGACGCGACCATTATCCGCATAGAGTAGCGTGTCATCCTCAATCGCGTATTGTGACTCGTCCAAGGTTGAAAGTAACTCCGTTGTCGGGATGTAATGAACGTCGCTTTGGGCTAGCTGCACGTTATCATAATCTCTTCGAGAGGCCTGTTCGTCGATCATCGAAGCTGACGGGGTACCCGGTTGTAACATCAACGCTTTTGCGGACCTAACCCTGGATCCAGGAGTGCGTGCGCGCAGGGCTTCACCTTCTGCGCGAGCAAACTGCACTAGTTCCAAACATGTGGCTTTAGGTCTATCTTCTCGACGTCGAGCAACAAGAGTCCGGATCGCCGGGTCAAAACCATCGACAAACATGGTACAACGCTCTTCAGCGGGGCTAACATTGCCACAGCGGTGGAAGGCCTTGTTAAGGCGCGACGAATAATCGGTTTCCGACTCGCCTGGACGTTGGCGAGTGTCCCGCAGGGCGCGTATCGCCTGCTGAATGGCGGAGTTAGTAGCATACGACCTCAGGAGGTACTGAACTGCTTCAGGCCAGCATGTGACCCCTCCTTTGGAGGCGCGTGATGTACCTCTGACAGAGTGATACTGGTCTTCTGCAAGCCCACGTAAGAAGTACGGTAAGGCAATGTAGGCCTGTCTCTCATTCATTCCGAGGATGTCAGCTTCCGCGACAAAGCGTGCCAAGAAATCCAACACCAATATCGGGTCTTCACCAGAAAACAACTGGTTGCGAAGTGAGAGCTGCATTCGCTTAATGCAGTCCTTCACTCTTCCCGTACAACGAGGTAAACGATCCAAAGAGGAGTCCTCCAAACGGTAGTACCGGTATTATAAGAGATTCGTAAAGAGCGAATTGGTCGGTTTCAGCTCCTTCAACCCTATGTGTTTCCTTCCCTACCTGCGAGCGCGGATCACATTATGGGTGGCTGTTGACCGCTTAGAGCGTGAGGAACGCTCAGGGCGAGCTACTTCCGCCAATGAATCGGAAGAGTCGGACTCCGAGGACGAGTAATCCGACGGTTCGGGATCCGTGTTTCTTCGCTTTCTTCGAGCCTGGCGGTTCTCTTCCTTATTTCCCTTGTGGGATACTGCAACCGGCTCGGCCGGATCATCCCCCGACATTAGGGTTTGTTCCAACGTCTCGAGACGGCTTCGGACGCGCGAGAACTTGTCCGTGACGTCCTTGACAAAGGCCGAGGGTCCACCAAGGGACTCTAGAATCGAGTTCACATCCGCACGGAGGACACGGAGGTCCTCAGAAAAATCCTGCGTAGCAGTGTCATCCGCCTTTTTGCGAAGGGAATCAAACTCCTCTGCAAGGATGACTTGAGCTTCCCGCATAGAGCGGAGCTGGTCTTCCACAGCTGCAAAGCTGGGATGGAGGGTGACATCCCTAGCAGGGGAGAGCATCTGGGCGGCGGCAGACGCCGGTCCTGCTCCACTTGCTGGGGGTGTCGAATCAGAGACAGGAGGTCTCGAGGTCCTTCCACCTGGCACGCCAGTCGATCCACCGGTACGAGACCGTGAACGGACCGGGATACGAGATGGTTGGGATGGTTCCGGTGCACCGGTTTGACTCCGCATCCTTGGACGGTCTTTGTACGACATGAGATCGGAATCCGTTACAAAGTGAATATCTGAACCTGATCGGCTAGTGGGGCCAAGAAACTTCCTCAAAGAGGGCAACTGAGATCAACCTCAATTTGTGAGTCCTCTTTCCGATTACTCGTGACTGATTGTGCCCGACTCAAAGTTCTAAGTCGGGAGACCAGTTTATAGGACAACGCTTGGAGCGGAGACACCACGAAGATGTTCAGGATCTTCCTCTCTTGAGAGAAACCCCTCAGGCGGAGGAGACGCGTCTCAGCGGAGCACAGAAACAGAGCCACTCCGGAAAGGCACGACGGAGTCGGGTGTAAGACCGAGGCCAATCCGGCGGGATATACCTAGATTGTTTAGGTGAGCACGGCACAGTTCGGGGTGTGACCAATCCTAGGCGGAGCGGTCTCACGGCGATTGTCAGAAAAGGAGGGAGGAAACACTCGTATGAGTTGGACGAGCGGGGTGAGTGGGGCGGCCACTCACGAGAGCCAAAAAGGAGAACAAGAGGAAAACGGGGCGAAGCCCTATAGAGGGGCGAGACTACGACAAGTGTCGGCGATTAAATATGAACCCACGGTGGTGGTAGCACTCTGGTCGACAGAGGGATGGATGAACTAACGTGCAACGGGCGCTCACGCAGTATGCGGTGAAGACACGCCGAAGGCGAAAAGTTCAGAGCCAAGACTCCCTCCTTCGGATCTCCCAGGAGGATGTTTACTGGAGAGTAGTGCTCAACCTCCTAAGTAGTGTGGCGCGCGGCCCCTGACAGTGGGCGCGCGCCCGAACAATAGTCACTAAATAGCGATAGCGTAGCTAAATAAATACGAAATAATACTAAATAATACTAACCATTAGGTAGAATCCGGGCCACGTGTGGCACGCCTCGCACTCGAGCGTCGGCATCCGTGCAGTCTACGTGTTCTACCAGTGCGCACCTCCGGTCCTTACCGGCCGTCGGCACGCAATAGCGGTATAGCTTGTCATAGACCAAGCTAGTCGTCAAGCGAGCGAAATCTCTAAGTCCCGGAGAAGGAACCCCATTGAAGGGCATTGCACTTCATCTTCAAGTACTTCAAGATGTTCTTTGCAGCATTCCAATGCTCCCTATTGTAGGTGTGCATAAAACGGGCCAAGTAGGAAACAGATAGTGAAATGTCAGGTCGAACTGTGTTGGCGAAGTGCATCAGTGATCCGACTAGTTCCCTGTAGGGTAGACCTTCTCCTCCTTCTGTTTTCGTCACCTGCAAGTTCGAGTGTTGCAAAGGGACGTACGCATCTGCCGCATGAAACATTCTGAAGCGCTTCAAGAGCTTCAAGATCATGGCCTTCTTATGAATCCAAATCTTGTTCTTCGTAGCTTCGTGTTCGATAATCACATCAAGGAACTTTTTGGGGTTCTCATAGATTCTTATTTTCACGAAAGTTTGCAACTCCTTCATGAACTGCTGGATGTCACTTCTTTCTTTCCCAGTAACCAAACCATCATCTACATACATCAAAATACAAACTCTTCTCGATCCCTTGCCATAGGAGAACAAACTCAGATCGTTTTGTGATTGAGTACATCCGATTTGGTCCATCACAGAAACAAACGTCTTCCTCCAGGCATGTGAAGCTTGTTTTGTGCCGTAGATTGCCTTCAGCAAGCGTAAAACATGACTTTCTTTGCCCTGGATGACAAATTCCTTGGGCTGCGTCATGTACAACTCCTCTTCTAGATCGTCGTAGAGAAAAGCTGTTTGGACGTCAAACTGTATCACGAGAAGATCTTGTTCTACTGCCATGAACAGTAGTGTGCGGATGGTATCAAACTTGGCTACGGGCGCAAACAACTCGCCGTAGTCAATTCTCTTTCGCTGAGAAAAACCGCGCGCGACCAAACGAGCCCTGTACCGGGTCACTTGACCGTTTTCATCACGCTTCTTGAAGAATATCCATCGGTGGTCAATTGGAGTGCAGTTTTCCGGGCGCGGGACAAGTTTCCATACTTGACGTTGCTTCATGTTGCCCATCTCTTCTTCCATTGATTGAACCCAGTTCTTTGCATCCGGAGCACGCATAGCCTCTTCATGAGTGCTGGGGTCATAAGCGGTCGAATCACTCAGCACGCTCTGTGCAATCAATGCAAGCGCAGCGTCCGGCGTGTAGTGCTACGTTTGTTCACGAGTTCTAGTAGATCGTCGTAGCTTCGCAGGATAGTGAGTGACGTCCTACGAGTCGTAAGTAAATCTTGTTCAGCATCAACGAAAACATCCTCTTCTTTGGCCTCTTGTTTCTCATCCTTATGTTCAGTGCCTCTTCTGTCTTCCGCAATTGCCATTTCATCGGCGTGGGACACTTCTACCTCAGAACCTGTGATGTTCTCCTCCAATGGAATCAATTCTTCAATGATTGAGCCGACTCTAGACAAGTCAAGCTCTTGACAGTTCATCACCTTCCTGTTCCAACCTACGACAGATTCATTGAACGATACATCCTTTTAGACAATGATCTTCGATGCTTCTGGTAGATACACTCTTTACCAGGTTCTCTTGTCGTAACCCACCAGCACTCCTCTCATGGAACGAGAACTGTACTTGTTACTTTTTGTTCTTCTCTCCTTAGGTACGTGATATTTTCGGCCTGTTGCCCGTGAACGCTTCGAGGGGAGTCACCTCGCGTTGATCGCTTCGCTTCGTGTACATTCGGTTGCGCAGGTAGTTCGCAGTACGTACAGCTTCATCCCATAAATGAGTGTAGCGAGGAGTTCCAGCCAAGGTTAGCAGCATTATCCGCGCTTTGTTATTCTGTGTAAGATTCAAACGTTCTGCTTTGCTGTTTGACTCTGGACTATACGCTGGTGAAGGCTCAAGGACAACCCCTTTGTCCTGTAACCACTTCGTGAATGAATTGTTCTCATACTCGCCTGCATTATCGAACCAAAAACTCTTAAGCTTCAGTCCTGGCTGAGTTTCAAACTCAGATATCATCTGCTTCAACGCATCCTCACAGGAGGACCTCTTCCTCAGGAACCTCAGGGAAGACAAGCAGCTCTTGTCTTCATATGCCGTCACAATATACCTTGCTCCAGAAAGAGACTGTACCTTGATTGGACCCATTACATCGGTATGAACGGGTTCTAGAATGCTCTTTGTCATTCGTTCCATCTCAGTTATTGGCAGTCGGGGTGCTCTGACTGCTTTGCCAAACGCACATGGCTCACAGTGAACATTCTTCTTGATTCCTTCCAACCATACGCCCTTCACAATCATGAGCGTTTTTCGTAGATACTAGTGGCTGGGATGGCCCAATCTGTTGTGTCAAACCTTCGTAAAACTCTGATCATCATTGGCAATCAATGCAGTATCCTCATCCTCTGTTCGATGTGTTAGGAGTAGTTCATAGAGCCCTTCGTCGCGCTCTACAGCAATAGCCAATTGTTTGTTACTGCCATGTCCTCCTATCAACGCAACGCCTTTATCAAACTCATTTGTAGTAAACAGAATAGAGAACACTTTTCGCCTGATGGCGCTTACTGAGAGAATGTTACACATGAGCTTTGAAATAAATTGGACGTTCTCAAGATGAAGAGTCTCATCATTTGTTCGCACCCTCCCGCTACATCGCACGTCTTCTCTGCCTTCAACCGACAATTTAGCTCCGTTACCAACCGAGATGAACTTCTTTTCAGACCTCTTCACGGGACCAGAGAAGTTCTTGAGGTCATTCGTCATGTAAACAGATGCGCCGGAGTCCAGGTACCACTTGCTCTGCTGATTCCTCAACGTGTTCTGTCCTGCAACCAATGTATTATCAGCGCCAAGCTCATCATCGTCCTTGACATCTACTGGTGTCTCCAAGTCTTTTTTGAAAGCGGTAATGCTTGCAATGAAAGTAAAACATGGACTTCCATCGTCCTCTTCACCACTCTCACGCTGATACAAACAGTAAGATCAGCAGTCCTTCCTTTATACTCAACAGACGAATAAGAGAGCAATAAACTACGAAGTGTATGCTCTCGTAAACAAATACAAATACAAAACCAAACGAAAGTCACGTAAGCAATACAAGAATAAATTGACCATGATACAAACATTCAAGTTCACTGAGATTTTTTGGCCTGGACTCTCGGACAACAGAATATCGCTGATGGGATGACGAAGGGACTGGTGTCGGACTCGCATCTTCTCTGGAAAATGATGAAGACGAATAAGTTACACATCAATCCGCAAGAATGAATCGAAAAGCGTAGCCAATGATTTTAAGTTCGTCCAAAAAGGAAAATCTGGATTTTGGAGATCGTGGCAGACTTCTCCGCCAGTTTCGCTGGACTCTGTCACAAAAGCGCCGTGTCTGAAAGTTATCTACCGACGTCGCTGGCCGACGGCGTGATCGGTGGTTCTCATCCTACTTTAGTAGTTTTTGTTTGTTCTAGCTTGTGCCATATAAAAGGGACAATCATCTTTTAATAAATATCAACCATTTCGTCTTTTTCGACTCTTCGACGTCAACCAGCCTCGCCAAGGGGCCGTCATTGGCTTTGCACGCAACCTCTACAAGGGCCGTCACTGCTATTGCCCTTACAACCGCAGCACAGTCCTTCAAGGACTGGTCGCCGGTTATGAGGGTTTCAGATTCGTCCATACCCTGGGCGGCATTGTACCAGACCTTGCCTTATCTTCGCAGTCAGGTGTGAACACTTAATGCGCCTACCGGTAAACCATGGTCGCAGGATATGCTTTGTTTTCAATGTCGTCACATTGAACAGCGAGTTTCCCCGCCGCCCATCCGTACCTTTCGACCATATATAATTCATTATATTAACCACGATCGCAGCGTACTGAGGAATGTTAAAGTCATAAATATATGAAATGCCATTCACAGAGTTCAACCCTAGTTCTTCCCGTGCCTCCGACTGATACGTATTCCGGCTCATACTCTCTTTTATTAAAGCAGCTATAAACCCACTTTTGTTGCCGTGACGGACTTTCGCGTTAAAAATATGAACTCTGTAGGCATCAGCCTATGGCGAGCTTATGTATTGAGAACGATGTAATGCATTCCACCTCTTCATTGCGTGATCAGCTCCGTCAGTGTCCCCTGACAGCCTTGCCACTCGTTCTACCAAAGTCAACGTCGGCATCAGTTTTGAAATGATATATCGTCTGTCGATATGGGCATTACGGGGGTTTTTATGTTTCTTTGCAAGAGAAATAGAAGGATGCTCTTTTTCAGACTCCATAGCAGAGGCTGCAGCGCTTCTCTGCAATCTCTTCGTCCATTTCCCTTTGAATCGGTTTACACCAAAAAAGGTTCTAATATCAGAGTCAGATAAGGGCCAAACACGTCGGGTAGAATTGACGAAGAATGGAGCTCAGCACTGTGACGTCCATGCTTTTCAATTCCAAGTATGCGATCTTGGAGGGCTTTGTTGCATAATTCGTCAGGACGTTCACCAAAAACATTTCTCAACCGCTCACATTGACGATGCTGTAGAGAGAGGAATCCTTTGGTTTTCATCAGACGAGCCATGGCTCGCACAGAACTGTTTTGCATGGAATTTTTGTCGTACAACATCGCAGGGTTAAATTCTGATGCATTGTGGTCGTTATTTCGAACTCTATTATATGAACGAACGGCCCCGGTTTCGCTCCATATCAACATTCGAGCGTTTGAGGCATCCATTAGCCAGGCTCCGGCAGTTTCAAGAGTAGGTAGCATTAGAACGTTTAGCCCTTTCACCATTCGAATAATAAGCATTTCCAAAGCCTCATCAAGATGAACGTATGTCCAACCACGACTATCGTAGGGACTGCCGGATGCTGATGTAAAGCTGAGAACCCTCGCGACCACTGTATTAACGAAGTGCATTCCATTAGGGTTATGTGAGAAGAAGGACATAATCCGTTCGCGACATAGCCGACCAATCTCTACAGTACTGTCTTTCACCGCATCTGTTGTGGCCAGTAACATTTTAGAAGTACTTTTTTGTTGTACAACATTTTGTAGTACCTTACTCTCTGAGCAAACCTTTTCAATTGCATCCTTTACGTCTGGGCACTCGGTCTGGAGCAACCATGTCATGTGTATCATCATAGCGGCACAGATGCTGATCAGCAAAGCGCGATTATTTCTTGCATGACCGTGATTCATGATGTTATGTACTTGAGACTGTGAAAGGCCTCCACATTGTGCGAGCTTCTTTAAGCTAAAGCCGTCCATCATTTCTTTGCACATCGGATAAAGGCTTTGTTTCTCAACATGAAAGCAGCCTGGGAAAGGCACAAGCCATTCATGAACTTTAAGTTCATTGTAAAGAGTCGAACATGATCCTCGCCGCTGCGCCTCAGAGTACGAGCTTTTCCAGATTTTCATGAGTATGCGATATGTAGGCCGATCGCCAGAAACAATCACATATTGTGGCCTTCCTGGCTCTCCAGGTCCGAGTTGTTCTTGTACAAGCCCTAGTTTCTGATGAATTGTGAAAATGTCTGAGGCGCTCATGCGAGATATATCCACAAAAACAACTCTCTGTTTTTGCAGCGAAGAATGCATAATTAGAATCCCCCAGTGAGGTTTGAAGCAGGACAAAAGTAACGACCGAAAGTTGAAACCTTGGTGCTTGTAGGGTCGCTCGAGTTGTCCCCAATTGTATCGCATCTCATCGATCGAAGTTCCAAGCAAACGTTCTCTATGGTTGTACACTATGACGAACGTAATATCAAATAAATCATTGAGGTTACTTTGATCATTTTTGGAATGTAAAGAAGAGACGAACGCGCTTCTGCTCCATAAAGATGTGACATGACTAGTGGCCAACCAGCCATTAAAGACTTCATTCTGTTCATTAGCGTCCAAACTCGTTGAACAGGTAGAGCTAGGCTGGACGGAATTTAAATTCCGTAGTTTGCTCTGGATAATTTACTGAGTTGCCGTCCCACTTACCACTGGAAGACGTTTTTGTGCCGCTTTCACGCTGTGTAAAGGAAGAATGTCTTAGTTATCCACCTGAACAGTTATAATCTTTTTGTTGAGAGAAATGTTTTCGAAAGCCCCATCTTTAGCCTGCTCGCGCTCCGATATTAACCCCATACGATAGCGTTCAGTAGTGTCGTATGAGATAATAAGGCCTTGGAAGTTTAGTACACTTGTCCCAGATGGAGACGATTCTAAAATGTTAGCAATTAAGGTTGTCATCATTAAAGGCCCGCCAAACACTCGAGAGCGAGAGAAGACCATCTGCTCGATGACTCTGTAAGCGCGTACTTACAAGAGATAGTCTGCGCGAATAATGTCTTAAGAATTGGTTTAGGTGAGCGAGTGCCTTTTATGTTTCTTGGAATCAAGGATCCTGTCAACATTGTTGTTCAAGGGGAAAAGATTAAAGAGCTGTTCATCTTGGACAGATGTCAAAACCTTCCACGACGCCAGTCCACGATCAGACGCCATTTCAATAACAGTTGCGGACAACAGTTTCGTTGGAATAGCACATATTTCTCCCAGAAGATTCCACTTCTGCGCCTGTAGTCACTGCCACGCTCACGGTAGCGCTTTGCTACAATTCCAATTAGCCGTCTTCGTTCCGATGTTGAAAGTGGTGACAGTTTAGCTTTCAATGTGATAGCGCTATGAACAGTTCCTCAAAGTGCTGCGGGGGTAGCGTTGCAACGTAGTTTTCGAGACAATGAGTAAATATGAACATCACCGGCCGCGAGTACAAGGCCAAAACGTGCTTCAATGCTTCTCGTGCATATATCTGCAGAGAGATTTGCATAATGACTGTTGAGGATCTTTCAGGACATAAAAACTACTCGAACTGGCAGAAAACGCGCGCTCAGTACGGTTGAAAATGGAGCAATTATGTTTTTCTTCAGTTCCATTTCAACTTTCAAAGAAGACCTGTTCACCACACAAAACTGTGCTTCATGCTTAGAACTGTCAAACGCAAACAACACGCAATCCACCAGACAGCGGTCAGCGGATTCATTCAAATTATGCAGCAGAAACATAGGACGGACACCAATAAATCCTTTGGAAATGACATATCGACAAGTCCCACACGTTTGTTTGCCCGATACATCTTCTATACTTTGCCTTTTACAAGATAAACTTTGAATCACCTCACTGATTTCCATAAATTCTTCTGTTTCTTCCGGTATAGTATTCTTAAAAAATGGCAGAGGCCTTAGATTACCACTTGAACCAGAGCACCCAAAACTTTCAAAAACACAACAACCAGCGAAGGCCCCGCGAAAAGTAAAATCAGATCTGAGGGCTTTGTTCGAAGCGTGTCTGCATCCCCAACTTCTATTCCGGAAAGAAGACATAGCTCTTCAGTGAAACTTTTTCGCACATCGTTAGATCACATTGAAACATTATAAAGAGGAAAATTTAGTGACACGGGTTGGGGATGTGCAGTGACTTCAGAACTTCGTCCATTAGTCTGACGTAATTTTGAGCAGATGAAACAACAGTATCAGTGTTGAACTTCTTTTTTGAACTCTACCCCTCCATTTTTTCAATGCGAACATTGACTTTCGACCCTGCTTCTTCAAGACAATTTCTGCTCAACCAATGATTTTGTCACGGCAAGATGAGCACAGCAAGAATGGTCCTGCACTTTTACCAGCAAACGGATTCGAGAAAGGATAGGTTTGTATAACTGCTCTGTTTTGGACTTGTTCAGAACTTAATTGAACGTACTTGGTCGGCTATTTTGGATGAAACTGTCCTCAAGCTGCAAAAACTTGAGCAAAAGGGTTCAAAGTAGGATTGTGAACCACTTGGCGCAGTCTCATTTCCGTTGCACCCATGTCCTCTGAACACCAAATAATGTAGGCTGGAGATGTATGGTGAGCAAAAGGAAGGTTGATGTTTTCGACGTTGCGCGTTGACCGACCCGACAAAAGATGTTCCTCTGTAAGGTAAGGCTTCAACAGTGTTGAGTTCGTCGGTTACTTTTTTAGAACAAGAACGCAAAAATGGCCATTCGACTGACCCCTCAGTTTTTTTATTCACACAGCATTTCGGGGGATTTCCAAAATTTTCTGAAATCTCACAGTCTGCGCTGCTTGAAGATACTGCTTAGTGAAACTGGTCGTGGTTTTGGTTTTGTGTTGGTGGGTGGGGGGTGCACTGTATAGCTAGAGCAGTAAAGCTCCACCGGTCTTTAAACGCATTTTGGTGGAGCATTGCTGTCATTTGCGCACAACAGCCGACACTCGTGACTACATGGCATTGGTTACATGCAGGTGATCGGCATGCCTCAGGCATGATTAGGTCTTGCTTTACATTCGACATGATTCACTTCAATGCTCACATATGCGAACTCATAAACCTCAACTGTTACCACAGTTGTGAAGCAACAATTCTTCTTCTACGCATCAGCGCACCGATATGGAAATGCACGCAAGGCGTGGTCTCAAGAAACTCGAGAAGCGCAGGCATTGCTGAGGCGTCTTCGACAGAAGGGAGTCAAGAACGGGTATAAAGGCCGAAACTCATCTCCGTTCTTGTTCACGTCGTCATCTCAAACACAACCTTCACCTCTTGACTTCAATCAAGCCACCATACACAACACCCTCATCCACATCGCTCAACATGAATTCTCTTGTCCGTTTTTCGTTTTGTACCGTTCTCCTCCTGATCGTCTTGTGCGCACCGACTGGGTCTCATTCGTTTTGCTTCAAAGATATGTATCTCTCCCTGAGTGACGATCAACTCTGGGCGGCTGCCAGAGCGGGCAGTCGAGTTGGTGGATGTTACATTCCCTCTGCCGGCCCACCAGCCTTTTGTGACCTTTATGTCAAATCGGCAGTCAGAGGATCTGATGGCGATTTTGGATGGCCAAAGAACAGAAATAACCGCGGAACTGGATGTGTCAAGGCTCCTGAACTTCCCCGAAGCAGGTCACACTGTTTCTTCAACAGGCGCGATTACGATCTTCCGAATAGTGAATTGAGTGCTTTCTGTACTGGAAATGGAAAAGCCAACGCTCTGGCTCAGCTTCGCCATGCTCTTCGTAATAATGCTTGTTTGCTACCTACCTGCTAGGAGCAGGTTGGTAATCGCAGTACCTGATGAGTGGAACTAATGTCAGCCATGTTGTAATTGGCGGTCTCATTTTCCATCGGCTCGAAACGTTTGTCTTTTTATTTAGTATTAGACTCAGATTGGGGATTAATTAGACTTGCTAAAACTGATAAAATCCGTTGTGGAACACTTTTCATTGCGTTTTGGTTATTGAGCATTGGAACATGTATTGAAGGAGCGGAGCGGATTCAGTTTCTATAAATTCTGGATAATGAACTATGGGACTAATCGATTACCTCCGCTACAAAGATAGACTATTGTTGAGGATGCGAGCAATCTGTAGCACGCCAGCGCATTGCCATCACTTCCAGCGTGGCATTCACATGCAACACTGGCAATTCAATCGCTAGCAAGTTTAATTCGTTCGACCAATCACCGACCCCCTCGCCGGCTTACGTCCTCCGAAGGGACCTCTGCACTACCGCAGGCATACGTCCTCCGATCGGACCTCTGTGCCACCAAGGTAGCCTCCCTGGCACATGCACCTCTTGGCTACTGATTGCTGATGAGTACCAGAGCCAGCTACCCGGGAAGGTCTGCTAAAAAGCCGAACGGCTCCCCGCGACTACCCGCTACTACTGCATGGCGAAGGAGTGTCATAGCCAGTAAAGGAAGTCCGCAAGATCAAGAATTCTACCATCGCGTTCTTGCGGTCGCCCTGCAAGTACAACGGCAAGCGAAGCATCGACGACTGAGCTGTGTGCTCGTCGCTGGCCACAAATCCTACAAAACAAATCACGCAAATGCGCTGAATTTTGAAACAGCATGGGTTTTTCTGCGCAACCCACGCAGTCGTGGGTAGCAAATTCTGTTCCTTTTCGAACAGAGTTTGAACTGATGGATAAATAGATGTCTCTGATCTGTCTGGACTTTAAAAGTGTTGGTTGCTAGATCAGAACAATCAGCAGCGAACGTAACGTAGTCGTAGTCGCCTAGAAAGCAGCTTAGCAGTAGAGGCCACCGTGGCCCAAACAGGGTAACACACTACAGAAGAAAAGACTTGCTCCCACGGGAAGACCTGGAGAAGCGAAGGGCAGTCTCGGGAGAAGTCTTCCGAGAACTGTTGCTGCCTGATCTGTTGCCGTATTTTTTTCAAGTGCGTAGTCCATCGCCCGCCGTAGCGTATTGAAAAACAACTATCTTTTGCAGATGTTAGGTAGAACTTGTGGGATTGGCTTCGCCCCTCTGCTTCTTTTAATTTCGTTTGCCCAGCTCCAACCCAACATCATTCAAACTGTGGTTTCTTTTGTAAACAGAGACGACACAGTTCCTTCGTAGTCGAACCAGTTTCAATCCAAAATATCACAGTACAGCTCTTTGTCGTTAGAAAATGTTTTGGACTTTCAAAGAACGAGATGAAGTTTTTATCGTTCTATGCGCATGGTGCCGTCAATGCATGGCACGATAGATGACAGCATCATATTCACGGTCAACATGATCTGGATGAGGTAGGAACGAATGTGGACAGGTTTACATTATTGAGACAATACATGGTCAGCGATGTATCTGCTAGATCCTGGTACTGTACACGCCACTGTACCTGTTTCAATCTTTGTCCATGAGGACTGTGGTTGTGTCCATTTTGCGTTCGGCAAACCCATCCACACCTGGGATTGCTGGAGGCAAACAGGGTTGCTCACTCTTAGCACCCGGCCAGCTGAGGTACCTTTCCTCTCTGTCCCACGCTTTCCGATATTTTTTCTCGCACAACAGAATGACGACTCGGAAAGCACCTGTACCCAAAAAATGCAATAAACACGAGATTCTTTCGTTCTTTCATCACGCACACTAGCATCATATAAAGCTAGGCGATCGATACTTAGAATTCATTTGTGCTTTGATTTTACCAAACGACTCCAAAGAAACAGCAATCGGTTTTGTGCATTCGACATTTTTTTCTTTGACGCAGATGGTATTTGCATTGCTTGTGTGTTATCGGGTTTTGTAACTTTGCTTGACCCCACATAAACAAAGTATCATTACTCGTGGAAACAGTGCTTTGCTTAACTAAGTTTTCTTGTTATGAAAGACACAAGACGCTTGTATTTTCAACTCTTTGAGGTATCTAAGCCAAGAGAACAAAAGTAAATTGCCATGACAGGGCGCATGCATGATTTAAGAATTATGGAACGGGAAGGCTTCCATTCCCCTGTTCAGCTTCGAGAAGTAGTATTGACACCAAATAATATTCGACTCCCCCCTTCACCACAATTAACCTTCATTAAATTCGGCCCCTTCGTTTGAATTGAAATGTACGTTCACCGCCCTTTCCCCGGATGCCAGAAATCCGCGCTTTGCTGTTTGGAAAATGCGCCAAATATCACAAGTGTTTTCCGAAAAGTTTTTTCGCCTGAGCTCTTACCCTGTTGTAGAGTATTAGCATTAGTATTTGATATCCTTCGGAGTAGTACGCTGTAGTCTTTGAACTTTTCTACTCTCGCAGCTAAGTCATGAATCACTTTTTTCTTTTTGAGTTCCTGTCTTACCCACGTCGCAATTCTCATCAACTATAGCGCTGGCAATATCAAAAACCTTTATCCCTGAATCTCGAAGAACAAGATGGGCGCATCGGTGTCTCACAAGCTGCATGACGCATTCACGCCAATCTATCTCATAATCACCTTCACTCTACATTGCTTTAAATGCCCATCCCCAATGTATTCTGCTTTCGATACACTCAAACACATTTAAACAACTATGCTGTTCTTTAGTTCACAAAACGCATTTGCATTCCGTATTGCACGTGTGGTGACACCTCGGCGAGTCTTGGTGGCGTTATCCGCAGCTGCGTTCTGAGGCTTGGATAGAGATTGCGTCGAGTCGTGCAAAACGTCGGTATCAGGCACCCCTGATGGGCGAAGAATGACACGCAACGGTGCAGCGTTTCCAGCGACGGTATCGACCGGATTACGACGGCTGTCGGGCGCCTCCCCCTCCTTAGACGATGCACCGGAGTTGGTTTCCGTCGGGTGGAATGGGGGAGAGCGACGAATGCGCGACACGATCCCTTGCGCGTTGGGCGCCGCGGGTAGCGGAAGGTCAGACAAACCCCGAGATGGGTGTGGTAGCGCGGAGTGGCGCGGGTGGACCTGGGATAAGGGCGTCGAGAAATCCGTTTCAACAGGAGCAGTAACATCAGTAGGTTAGGATGTTAACGGCGGAGGAGCCGATACCACGCGATTGCGGGACATGCGTTCGTGATTACCAGCGAGGTCAACAACGACAGTGTCGGAAGCCACCAAAATAACCCGAAAGGGGCTGTCGGCAACGGGTGACAGCTTGTGCCGTTTTTCCTTCTCTGGGTTCCAGTACTCTTTGCGGATGAATACATAACCGTCGGGGGCGAGACGTGGCGGCGAGCGAGGGGCTTTGGTATCCAAGTCACGCTTGTAAGCGGCTTAAGCTCGGTCCATTGAACGCCGTGCGGCGGGAACGAGCGTCGTGAGCCAAGTTTTACACGCTTCGCGGTAAGCTGTCGGTGAGGGAAAGGTATCCAGCGTGGGCTGTGGTTCTAGCGCCAAGAGCGGTGGGGTACGGGACAGTACCAACTCGAAGGGCGTAAATCCGGTTTTCCTGTGCACCTGCGTATGGTACGCAAAGGTGAGCGCATCAGTGAACAAGTCCCAATCTGTGGGGTGGTCTGCAACGTATGAACGGAGTGTCGCAAGTAATGTCCGGTTGAACCGTTCGGCCTGCCCATTAGTTTAGGGGTGGTAAGTGGTCGTGAACAGGTTCTTAATGTCCAAGATGCGACACACATCCTCGAAGAAACGAGAGGCAAACTGTGTCCCGTTTTCGGAGAGAAGGTTGACCGGTGGACCGTAGACGAAGACCCAGTGTAGGACGAAGGCTTGAGCCACGCTCATAACGGAGATCTTCCGTAACAGTACGGTCCGGACCAGCTTTGAGAAGCGATCCTGAATTACGAGTAAAAACTTGTAATTCCGCTTAGTGGTGAGGATGGGAACGAGTACATCGATGGCCACAAACTCCAATGGAGCGCGAGCTGGAAACAGCTTCAACTTCGTCGCATGACGGCGGAGCTTGACAAGGTTCCGAGCGCAATCGGTACAAAACCGCACTGTTTCGTAGCAATCCACTGCCATCGCAGGCCAGTAGAAGTTACGGCGTAGTGTTAGGTAAAGTTTCCGTCCCCCGACGTGGCCACCCAGTTTAGAGTAGTGCTACAACCGCAAGACTCTCGACTGGAGGTTATGTGGTACCATGATTTGTGGGTGCGATCTGACCGTCCGTACGAGTTATCCGGCGTCAATCACCTGAAAGGGAAGAGTAATTTCTCCATTGAGTTGAGCGCGGACCTTCGCGCAGAACTGGTCAGCGAATTGCTCCCGTATCATCTCCTCTGGAGTAATAGGCACGAAGTTCCCTGGTAAGGGTTTCTCGGAATCTTCCGAGAGAAGAAAGTCGTCCAATTCGGAACCGGAATCTGAAGAGTCTGTGTCTCGTTCCTCGTTCTCGATGATAACGTCGTCGCCATTCACTGCAAAGCAGGGTATTTCATCGTCGTTGACGGGTAGTGCTTCGCCAGTAGTGACCAGGCCGGAGAAAGCATCGGCTTGGGTGTTGCACTATCCTTTTCGGTACTGCACGTCAAAGTCAAATTCCGCTAGACGGAGACGCCAACGCATCAAGCGGCCTGAAGGCTCCGAGATGGAGAGTAGCCATCGAAGTGATGCATGGTCCGTAAAAACGGTGAAATGATTACCCATGAGATAGCGGCGCAACGTTTGTAATGCCCACACTACTGCAAGGCATTCCTTCTCCGAGACGGAGTAATTTTTCTCGTGGACGTTCAGCGATCGGGACCAGTACCCTACGGGGCGTCTTTCCCCTTTTGGTGTAGTTTGAAACAGTGCACAACCTACTTGGTAGTCGCTGGCGTCCGTATCTACGGTGAGGGGACTTCCAGGCTTGGGCAACGAGAGGATCGGGGCGGAGATGACAGAAGCCTTAAGAGAGTTGAAATATTCCATTTGAACGGGGGTTGAGGGGTCCAGTTTTGGTGGTTGGCCTTTCCGCAAAAGCGCGTTTAACGGTGCAGCCTTGTCCGCAAAGTGCGGGATGAATCGTCGGTAGACGTTCGCGAGTCCCAGAAAGGAACGAAGCTCGATTTGCGTCGGCGGTTCTTTAGCCTCTCTTAGTGACTTAACACGAGTCTCCTCGATTGTAACACGTCCTGGACGGATAACATGGCCGAGATACTTCACTGTGTTCGTGAAGAAGTCAAATTTCTTCAACTTAAGAGTGACACCCGCATCTCGAAGCGTGGTCATGATATCCCTCACATGAGTGAGATCTTTGTCCAGATTATCTGAGAAGACGATTATGTCATCCAGGTAGACCAGGCAGGTACGCCATTTGAAGAGGGCCAATAGGATGTCAATGGCTCGCTGGAACGTAGCGCGGGCATTGGTAAGACCAAAAGGCATCCGTTTGAAACGGTAGAGACCGGAGTGATACGCGAAAGCGGTTTTATCCTGGTCTTGCTTCCTTACCGGAACTTTCCAGTATCCCCAATTGGCATCCAGGGATGTAAAGACGGTGGCGGTGCCCAGCGAATCAATGTACTCGTCCATTCTTGAGATTGGATACACGTCCTTGACGGTGACGGCATTCAACCGACGGTAGTCGACGCAAAACCTCCAGGAACCATCCTGCTTTGAAGCCAGTACTACTGGAGAAGCCCACGGCGACTGAGCCGGTTCAATGACTCCTGCCCTAAGCATTTTATCCACTTGTGCCTTTTCCTCCGCGCGTGCGGCGGGTCCGGCACGTTATGGGTGCTGAGAAATGGGTCGGGTGTCCGGTAGCAAATCAATCCGATGTTCCGTAGTGGCAATCTCACCAAGGGAGCCGTCCCACATAGTGGTGAAGTCCCTTAAAAGTTGTCGCAATCGATGGCGGTATGACTCCGGGACGTGGCTGAGATCCAGGTCCTCGAGTTCTTGGACTTGATCGGGGCGGTCACCACTCTTTGGAACGGGCTGCGTCCCTGATGGTACAGGTTGAACTCAGGTTACCGGCGATGAAACGGGTTCCGGGCTGTCCCCCTCCTTAGAGTGAACAAGTCCGAGAACGTCAGCTGCAGTCAGCTTTGTCGGCACCATAGCGATGGGGTGCGGCATGACAGACCCTATCACTTGGTTCTTCACCAGATACTAGGGTACAGTCCCTAGATTGGCGATCAGCACGTGAAATGGTTGGTTCGGCTCCACATGGACGATTCCATTCCCAATTGCGAGGCTGTGCCTGTCATACAATGACCACAATGGTTGCAAGACCCGGAGTCCGTGTTGAAGGGAGGTTACTTTCACCATCATTTGGGACTCAGGCGGGACGCATAACGACGCTGCGACGCGGAGCTTATTAGATTCACGGTTATCCGGTCCAGGTTCCTCTGCTGCCGGTAGCGGGACATGCTTTTTCGTGGCACGCCGAAGCGGACGACGAACGATCGGAGTGGACGATCCATCCTCCATCTCGACACGCCGTTGGCGGGGGAAGATCGCTTCGACGAAACGGTCGCAAAAGTCACAACCCAAGATGACTGGGGCGGCTAATTTCAGACATACGACGAAGTCGAGTTTCACCACGCGAGTGCCAACGCGGACTACCAGTTCTATGAACTTCACCGTATCCAACGGTTTGTTGTTCGCGTCAGCGACCTCCGGGACTTGGCCGCGGCGGATCCTAGACTGCAAAGCAGGCGGTAACAGTTCCTCCACGACAAAGTTCGGACCGGCACCAGTGTCTAAGACAGTAAAGTGTCGCACCATAAACTGGTGTAAAAGGCCAAGGTCAGCATAGACCTTGTAGTTTCTTTTGGTCATCACCAGAACTATATCCGGGAACCGGTTATGGGAGACAAGTTTCCACGGACGATGCAGAACAATAAAGTGTTCCGAGTTCAGGTCATTGACGGCCTCTTTCCTTGAAAGGATTTTGACTGGGGAGCGAGGCTTGGACGCCTCGGGCGCCGTCGACCTTGACTCTGTAGGCGCCCCTCCTTGAGAGGAGACTCCCACATTTAGTTTTTCTGGGCCTGCTCCGCCGGAGGCGGCTGCTCAAGACGTTGAGCGGGCAACGCCGGGGCATCAGGCCCAGAAGGTTCCGCAGAAGCGGTGGGGTGACCCACCACGTCGGTGACACGGGATTCCGGTGCAGGTACCACCCGAGCTTGGGGACGCGACACGTGACGTAGAACATCCGTTCGAGCACGGATATACGATGCAATCGGAACAGCTGTTTTGTCCTCCAGGGATAGGGCCTCGTAATTGACTACGACTTGTGCCCATTCTCGGAGAGACAACACAGACTGTGGACAAGTACGGCCTGGTTTGTAGCAGAGATATCAAATTAGGCCAGAAGCCGGTGTTGGGTGGCGAGGCTCAGCGAACTTAACCGCTGGGCGGGTATCTCTCCAACCAGGACGCGAAAAGCGGTGATTACCACTCTCATGTGGGACGCGTGGCGCACGGACGCGACCATTATCCGCATAGAGTAGCGTGTCATCCTCAATCACGTATTGTGACTCGTCCAAGGTTGAGGGTAACTCCGTTGTCGGGATGTAATGAACGTCGCTTTGGGCTAGCTGCACGTTATCATAATCTCTTCGAGAGGCCTGTTCGTCGATCATCGAAGCTGACGGGGTACCCGGTTGTAACATCCACGCTTTTGCGGACCTAACCCTAGATCCAGGAGTGCGTGCGCGCAGGGCTTCACCTTCTGCGCGAGCAAACTGCACTAGTTCCAAACATGTGGCTTTAGGTCTATCTTCTCGACGTCGAGCAACAAGAGTCCGGATCGCCGGGTCAAAACCATCGACAAACATGGTACAACGCTCTTCAGCGGGGCTAACATTGCCACAGCGGTCGAAGGCCTTGTTAAGGCGCGACGAATAATCGGTTTCCGACTCGCCTGGACGTTGGCGAGTGTCCCGCAGGGCGCGTATCGCCTGCTGAAGGGCGGAGTTAGTAGCATACGACCTCAGGAGGTACTGAACTGCTTCAGGCCAGCATGTGACCCCTCCTTTGGAGGCGCGTGATGTACCTCTGACAGAGTGATGCTGGTCTTCTGCAAGCCCACGTAAGAAGTACGGTAAGGCAATGTAGGCCTGTCCCTCATTCATTCCGAGGATGTCAGCTTCCGCGACAAAGCGTGCGAAGAAATCCAACACCAATATCGGGTCTTCTCCAGAACACAACTGGTTGCGAAGTGAGAGCTGCATTCGCTTAATGCAGTCCTTCACTCTTCCCGTACAACGAGGTAAACGATCCAAAGAGGAGTCCTCCAAACGGTAGTACCGGTATTATAAGAGATTCGTAAAGAGCGAATTGGTCGGTTTCAGCTCCTTCAACCCTATGTGTTTCCTTCCCTACCTGCGAGCGCGGATCACATTATGGGTGGCTGTTGACCGCTTAGAGCGTGAGGAACGCTCAGGGCGAGCTACTTCCGCCAATGAATCGGAAGAGTCGGACTCCGAGGACGAGTAATCCGACGGTTCGGGATCCGTGTTTCTTCGCTTTCTTCGAGCCTGGCGGTTCTCTTCCTTATTTCCCTTGTGGGATACTGCAACCGGCTCGGCCGGATCATCCCCCGACATTAGGGTTTGTTCCAACGTCTCGAGACGGCTTCGGACGCGCGAGAACTTGTCCGCGACGTCCTTGACAAAGGCCAAGGGTCCACCAAGGGACTCTAGAATCGAGTTCACATCCGCACGGAGGACACGGAGGTCCTCAGAAAAATCCTGCGTAGCAGTGTCATCCGCCTTCTTGCGAAGGGAATCAAACTCCTCTGCAAGGATGACTTGAGCTTCCCGCATAGAGCGGAGCTGGTCTTCCACAGCTGCAAAGCTGGGGTGGAGGGTGACATCCCTAGCAGGGGAGAGCATCTGGGCGGCGGCAGACGCCGGTCCTGCTCCACTTGCTGGGGGTGTCGAATCAGAGACAGGAGGTCTCGAGGTCCTTCCACCTGGCACGCCAGTCGATCCACCGGTACGAGACCGTGAACGGACCGGGATACGAGATGGTTGGGATGGTTCCGGTGCACCGGTTTGACTCCGCATCCTTGGACGGTCTTTGTACGACATGAGATCGGAATCCGTTACAAAGTGAATATCTGAACCTGATCGGCTAGTGGGGCCAAGAAACTTCCTCAAAGAGGGCAACTGAGATCAACCTCAATTTGTGAGTCCTCTTTCCGATTACTCGTGACTGATTGTGCCCGACTCAAAGTTCTAAGTCGGGAGACCAGTTTATAGGACAACGCTTGGAGCGGAGACACCACGAAGATGTTCGGGATCTTCCTCTCTTGAGAGACACCCCTCAGGCGGAGGAGACGCGTCTCAGCGGAGCACAGAAACAGAGCCACTCCGGAAAGGCACGACGGAGTCGGGTGTAAGACCGAGGCCAATCCGGCGGGATATACCTAGATTGTTTAGGTGAGCACGGCACAGTTCGGGGTGTGACCAATTCTAGGCGGAGCGGTCTCACGGCGATTGTCAGAAAAGGAGGGAGGAAACACTCGTATGAGTTGGACGAGCGGGGTGAGTGGGGCAGCCACTCACGAGAGCCAAAAAGGAGAACAAGAGGAAAACGGAGCGAAACCCTATAGAGGGGCGAGACTACGACAAGTGTCGGCGATTAAATATGAACCCACGGTGGTGGTAGCACTCTGGTCGACAGAGGGATGGATGAACTAACGTGCAACGGGCGCTCACGCAGTATGCGGTGAAGACACGCCGAAGGCGAAAAGTTCAGAGCCAAGACTCCCTCCTTCGGATCTCCCAAGAGGATGTTTACTGGAGAGTCGTGCTCAACCTCCTAAGTAGTGTGGCGCGCGGCCCCTGACAGTGGGCGCGCGCCCGAACAATAGTCACTAAATAGCGATAGCGTAGCTAAATAAATACGAAATAATACTAAATAATACTAACCATTAGGTAGAATCCGGGCCACGTGTGGCACGCCTCGCACTCGAGCGTCGGCATCCGTGCAGTCTACGTGTTCTATCAGTGCGCACCTCCGGTCCTTACCGGCTGTCGGCACGCAATAGCGGTATAGCTTGTCATAGACCAAGCTAGTCCTCAAGCGAGCGAAATCTCTAAGTCCCGGAGAAGAAACCCCATTGAAGGGCATTGCACTTCATCTTCAAGTACTTCAAGATGTTCTTTGCAGCATTCCAATGCTCCCTATTTTAGGTGTGCATAAAACGGGCCAAGTAGGAAACAGATAGTGAAATGTCAGGTCGAACTGTGTTGGCGAAGTGAATCAGTGATCCGACTAGTTCCCTGTAGGGTAAACCTTCTCCTCCTTCTGTTTTCGTCGCCTGCAAGTTCGAGTGTTGCAAAGGGACGTACGCATCTGCCGCATGAAACATTCTGAAGCGCTTCAAGAGCTTCAAGATCATGGCCTTCTTATGAATCCAAATCTTGTTTTTCGTAGCTTCGTGTTCGATAATCACATCACATCTTTCTTTCCCAGTAACCAAACCATCATCTACATACATCAAAATACAAACTCCTCTCGATCTCTTGCCATAGGAGAACAAACTCAGATCGTTTTGTGATTGAGTACATCCGATTTGGTCCATCACAGAAACAAACGTCTTCCTCCAGGCATGTGAAGCTTGTTTTGTGCCGTAGATTGCCTTCAGCAAGCGTAAAACATGACTTTCTTTGCCCTGGATGACAAATTCCTTGGGCTGCGTCATGTTCAACTCCTCTTCTAGATCGTCGTAGAGAAAAGCAGTTTGGACGTCAAACTGTATCACGAGAAGATCTTGTTCTACTGCCATGGACAGTAGTGTGCGGATGGTATCAAACTTGGCTACTGGCGCAAACAACTCGCCGTAGTCAATTCTCTTTCGCTGAGAAAAACCGCGCGCGACCAAACGAGCCCTGTACCGGGTCACTTGACCGTTTTCATCACGCTTCTTGAAGAATATCCATCGGTGGTCAATTGGAGTGCAGTTTTCCGGGCGCGGGACAAGTTTCCATACTTGACGTTGCTTCATGTTGCCCATCTCTTCTTCCATTGATTGAACCCAGTTCTTTGCATCCGGAGCACGCATAGCCTCTTCATGAGTGCTGGGGTCATAAGCGGTCGAATCACTCAGCACGCTCTGTGCAATCAACGCAAGCGCAGCGTCCGGCGTGTAGTGCTACGTTTGTTCACGAGTTCTAGTAGATCGTCGTAGCTTCGCAGGATAGTGAGTGACGTCCTACGAGTCGTAAGTAAATCTTGTTCAGCATCAACGAAAACATCCTCTTCTTTGGCCTCTTGTTTCTCATCCTTATGTTCAGTTCCTCTTCTGTCTTGCGCAATTGCCATTTCATCGGCGTGGGACACTTCTACCTCAGAACCTGTGATGTTCTCCTCCAATGGAATCAATTCTTCAATGATTGAGCCGACTCTAGACAAGTCAAGCTCTTGACAGTTCATCACCTTCCTGTTCCAACCTACGACAGATTCATTGAACGATACATCCTTTTAGACAATGATCTTCGATGCTTCTGGTAGATACACTCTTTACCAGGTTCTCTTGTCGTAACCCACCAGCACTCCTCTCATGGAACGAGAACTGTACTTGTTACTTTTTGTTCTTCTCTCCTTGGGTACGTGATATTTTCGGCCTGTTGCCCGTGAACGCTTCGAGGGGAGTCACCTCGCGTTGATCGCTTCGCTTCGTGTACATTCGGTTGCGCAGGTAGTTCGCAGTACGTACAGCTTCATCCCATAAATGAGTGTAGCGAGGAGTTCCAGCCAAGGTTAGCAGCATTATCCGCGCTTTGTTATTCTGTGTAAGATTCAAACGTTCTGCTTTGCTGTTTGACTCTGGACTATACGCTGGTGAAGGCTCAAGGACAACCCCTTTGTCCTGTAACCACTTCGTGAATGAATTGTTCTCATACTCGCCTGCATTATCGAACCAAAAACTCTTAAGCTTCAGTCCTGGCTGAGTTTCAAACTCAGATATCATCTGCTTCAACGCATCCTCACAGGAGGACCTCTTCCTCAGGAACCTCAGGGAAGACAAGCAGCTCTTGTCTTCATATGCCGTCACAATATACCTTGCTCCAGAAAGAGACTGTACCTTGATTGGACCCATTACATCGGTATGAACGGGTTCTAGAATGCTCTTTGTCATTCGTTCCATCTCAGTTATTGGCAGTCGGGGTGCTCTGACTGCTTTGCCAAACGCACATGGCTCACAGTGAACATTCTTCTTGATTCCTTCCAACCATACGCCCTTCACAATCATGAGCGTTTTTCGTAGATACTAGTGGCTGGGATGGCCCAATCTGTTGTGTCAAACCTTCGTAAAACTCTGATCATCATTGGCAATCAATGCAGTATCCTCATCCTCTGTTCGATGTGTTAGGAGTAGTTCATAGAGCCCTTCGTCGCGCTCTACAGCAATAGCCAATTGTTTGTTACTGCCATGTCCTCCTATCAACGCAACGCCTTTATCAAACTCATTTGTAGTAAACAGAATAGAGAACACTTTTCGCCTGATGGCGCTTACTGAGAGAATGTTACACATGAGCTTTGAAATAAATTGGACGTTCTCAAGATGAAGAGTCTCATCATTTGTTCGCACCCTCCCGCTACATCGCACGTCTCCTCTGCCTTCAACCGACAATTTAGCTCCGTTACCAACCGAGATGAACTTCTTTTCAGACCTCTTCACGGGACCAGAGAAGTTCTTGAGGTCATTCGTCATGTAAACAGATGCGCCGGAGTCCAGGTACCACTTGCTCTGCCGATTCCTCAACGTCTTCTGTCCTGCAACCAATGTATTATCAGCGCCAAGCTCATCATCGTCCTTGACATCTACTGGTGTCTCCAGGTCTTCTTTGAAAGCGGTAATGCTTGCAATGAAAGTGAAACATGGACTTCCATCGTCCTCTTCACCGCTCTCACGTGTGTGTTTTTCTGAGTCTTGTCGTGTTTATTGGACCCTTTGTAGTTCCTACTTTCTGGATTGAACCAACAGTTGCGCTTCAAGTGTCCCTTCTTGTCACAAAAGTAGCATGTCCTGCCCGTTGAGGAACCTCCATGCGTTGAAGAACCTCTATGCGTTGAAGAACCTCTATGCGTTGAAGAACCTCCATGCCTCTTCTGAAATCTGCCCCCACTCCTTGCTTGGAGGGCTCTCGATCCATCATTTCTAGCGTTTACTTCGTCCTTGGTTCGTTCAGCTTCATTCTGAATCAACATCTCCACTGCATCATCATAGGTCTTCCCTTTGCCCTTGATGACTTCCTTTGTGACCTTAAATTTCTTCAATAGACCTCTCAAGAGTGCCCTCAGTCGCTCTACATCTGTTATACTGTAGCCAATGCCACGTAACTTAGACTCAATTGCTGCTAGGCGACTTATGTACTCCAAAACACTCTCATTGGTGTTCATTGATAAGTCTTGGTGCGTTTCTAGTAATACATCCACGCTCGCCTGCGATACAATTTGGAACGTATTCTTGAGCTTGGTCCAGACTACAGTTGGATCCTTTATGTCGATAACTGGTGCCACACAAGATTTTTGAACAGATAGAAATATACATGACAACGCAATATCTGATCGCTGATCGTACTTCCATGCGGTTCCTGACTCCTCTTTTGGTGGGGGTTCTGTGCCGTCTACGATGCGCCAGACTTCTTTCGCGCGCAAAACGAGTTCGAGCTTTTTCGACCAAATGAAATAGTTGTCTGCTTTGAGCAGCGGAACTCGCAGCTTCGAAACGTCAGTAAAGCCTTCGTTCATTGCGCACGGTTAGTTGTGTGGTATTCTACGCAGCAGTCGTTGCGTGGGCTGGGCCCATAACCTCTTAATCGAAGTTCTACCGATCTAATTAGTTCCCAGGGTTTACTGTTTGTTCAGGCTGCTCTTTATAGGCAGCCAAACTATCCTCCAGCTTCAAATCACTGATCATACGCTCTTCAAAATTTGTATCTAGTTCCTATCGTTTTGGTTACAAACTCCGCGCTCCTATTCCGATACAGTTCCTAAAAATTGTATCCGTTCTTGTCCGATTGTAACGATCAATCCTCCAACAGTGCCGAGGTGCGTGTAGCGGGAGATTTGTTGGTTGGCTGTTTCGGAAAGTGTCTTGGTGGTGAGACAGCGCATTTGGGGACGTGGAATGATTACGTGGGTTGGGTGGCTTCACTGTTAAGAAATGTACTTAGCTTCTTGGATTTATTCGTCATGCGATCCATTGTTTTGGGGCTGGAAGGTCTTTTCAGTCTGCGTATAGTCCTGTCACTGAATCTGAAAATTATCTGGTGCTTCCTGTGACGCAACACACCAGGCCCTTATTGAGGACAAGTAGCCACCCTCCTCCGACCTCCTTACACTAAGCAGTGACGACGCCGTAATAGCTGGCACACTGCCAGGATGGAATACCGTGCATGGCGCCAGGTGTCATACGTGTGGCAATGGCCGGCAGCTAGTTCGTGTGGTTGGCACCATACAGTGCTCTGCACTGCTGCCTTGTAATTTTTAATTGTATTTATTAGTTGTAATCTATCGTAATGGCTAACTGCTAAGCGGCCGGCGGTACTTGAGCGCCGGGTCGCTGGGGGCTAGACCGAAGTAAAGTCGAGGATGGGAGAGAGGCCTCCGAACTACTAGTTCGTGTCTTGAGACTATAGGGTTATCAGACCTTCGTTCCCAGTCGACGCCGACAAGACAGGCAGCAGTCTGATCAACTGCTGCAGAGGTATCTCTCGCGTTTTAGCCTATCAAGAATTCCCCGTCCAGTCCTTGCCCTCACGGCCATCGGTCGCCGCGTGGCGCATTGCACTTTCGCTCGGTCCATTGGACCGCTGGCAGTTCTACTGCCCGAGCAGATTGTAGACCCGTATCCGTTGGATACCGATGTGTGGATCGGGAGCCTCGGATAAGTGAGTATGACTTCCAGGTGCAGCTGGTAAAGCCAGGCAGCCGCATTCGTCTGGGCGCTGGTTCAATCCCAGGGCTTGCCCTGCTTTGTTATCGTCACCCGTTGGGTGTGAGTGATTACCACTTTGTGGCGCCAGTCGGCATAGCCAAGCAGACGCTCTCGTCTGAGCGCTGGTACAATCTCAGGGCTTGCCCTGCTTTGTTATCGCCACCCGTTGGGTGAAGTGGTTGGTGCGTCGTTGCCAACGTTAGGGTCGTGGCGCTCGTCCGGGCTCTGGTACAATCCCGGGGCTCGCCCCGGCTACTCGTCACACGCGGCGTATATCCAGGCCGATCACTTCGGTTCGTGTCGGATCGACACCACTCCGAGCACGTCTTCCGGACGCCAAGAGCTCCTGTGGAACGATAGGAGTCTGTGTCTAGTCGACACTCCCCGCCTGTGAGACGACGCCTCTCTTGAGTCGTTGCGGACTCTAGGGCCAGATAGCCGACCCCGGCTTTCCAGGCTCTGCCTGTGTGTAGCTCTCGCCGCCCGCGGCTGGTCTCTCGAGTAGCGCATTGCGTTACACTTCCATTGCTAAATTGGTTTCGGGTTGGAAGTTAGGAAGTGGGGCTCTCTGAATTGGTCTCTGAGTTCAATTTTTGGGATGACGAGGGTCTCCGCATTGCTCGTCCGTATTCTGCGATGGAATTACTCGGTCGGTGTGATAAAGACATGGAATCGCATTTGGGGGAGGTCTAGCTCTGATCTGATAGAAACGGCGGGTTGGCGGTCGCTGGAATGTACTTGGTGCTAAATAGTCCCCTATGAAGGACGTGCTGGTTTGAGTGGCGGGTTGAACCTTAGTGTAGGCCTGAATGCGGTTGAATATGTGCACGATTTCTTTCACTTTAGTGTGTTTTTGAGCCATGATCTTGAGCCCCATATTCATTGTTGTTCTGTTATGCTGCAGGCCATTGACCATGATTTCCACTGTTGTGGACTTGTTCGAAATAAACAGATAGTTGTAAAGGTATCATCTCTGGGCAAATCTTCGGATGAGCAGCTACATAGGATGAAATTTCACTTCCGAATAAAAGGTTGTTCACTCTTCCAAAGCTTAGAGGTACTGTTGGTCGCTTTTGCTAGAGCGATCGAGATGGGATATGATTTTGTTGATGAGTTACTGAGGTGTGGGCTCGGTATTGGGCTCGAGAATGAGCATGATGATATCTGCTGATACCTTGGAGATAATAATGGCTAGGACAGTGTTTTTGTTCTTCAAAAACGTCTTGTGCTGGGCTGGATCTGCTGATAAGGTGGGGTCCATTTCGATGTGTCCAGGTGCATCTGCTTTGGTGGCTGTTGCTTTGAAGGCAAAAATCCAAGGTGCATAATTTGATGGATTCAAAGTGAAATCGTTAGATTCGGTATCCATGTTCATAGTACAGTCGCTAGTTGTGTCATGTAGAGTGTATTTGTCGCAGGATTTCCGCTGTGCTTGATTGAATCAGATGGTGGTGCACTCGCATGTGTCTTTTTGTTGCTGCCTACGTTGTCGCCGTAGAAGGCGTTGGTCTGATGACGCCGTCTTGGTGTGTTGAAGTGCTTGTTTTTGCTGATCAGCAGTATGGGTCCCTAACCTGCGAAGAAATAACTTGTCTCTTTTAATGTCGTCGCTCCGGCGTTCTCGTCTGCTTATCTATCATGAACCACAAAGCGATTGGTACTACAATTATCTCCTGTCATGAGTTCCAGTCTTTGGCAAAGTAAGCCTGTCGTTTCTTCCTAAGCGTACCTGTCGATATGTGAAAAAGATCGCTCTCCTCCTTGAGAAAGACAAATAAACTGGTACACTGCGCAACCAAAGACTCCCTGTCTAACCTTTTCTGGTTTTCAGAGAAAAATAAAATTTATACCCTTCTTGCTTGCCGTCTTAACGAAACTCCTCGTGTTCGGAGCGCAGGACAGAGATAACGTTGGAGAGTTCGACTGGAAAGAGGTTGAAATGTAGAATTTTCCTCTTTTCCATGTCTGTCGTAGCCCTTTTTGAGACGCCTACTGTAAATGATTTGGGCCCTTTCGAAAGACAGGGTGCCAGTAGCACTGTCTTCCATTTCTTGAAATACATAGTAGAAAGTCTGGCGCACAGAATAGTACGGAATCTGTGTAATGAACGAAAGTGACATATCAGCATCAGTTTTCTTGCCACTGTATATCGTATACAAACAAGAAGAACATAAATGATCTCCATCGAAGTCTGGTAGATTCTTTTCACAGTCTGAGATCGCATGTATTATATCTGACATTTCATCGCGTTCTTCTTTTGCAGCCGGAGATCTCATTCTTCGCAAACCGCTCTCATGACTAGGTATACATCCATCCGGGTTTTCCACAAGTTCCAGAAAGCTTGGAATCCAGTTCATATAAAATACGTCAAAATAGCTGTGCGTGTAAATTACAAACTCTGACTTTACCGTATTTGTTCAATAGAATCTTACCCCGGTTGAGCGGAAGTCCTTACTTTTCCCGAATCTTTAGAAGAAAAGATCGCTCCTTTCCTTCGATATCCAGAACCAGAATATCGGGAGTTGTCCATGCACCGGAGCCAGGCTTAGAACTAGTTAAGTTTGAGCAGGCATAGCAACCATATTTCTGAGTTTCGTTTTCCTGATCTGCGTGCTCTATTGTTACTTTTTTGCTTTTCCACCGTCTGTGTCCCCCTGTTTAAAGAGGTTTGTACCTTGGATGACTTTTTTCAATTGGAATAATTGTATCAAAGTTTTACACGCATTTCCAGCAGATCATGGTGTCTATAGTAATATAAAAAGGTTGCAAAGACCAGTAAAAGGTACCCTCGGTGCTCCGATGTAGTATTGACGACATTGAAGAGCTTCACAACGGATTCTAGCAAACCATTAGCCCACAAATGGCGTTGCAGATCATTGATATTTGAAACTTGCTCCTCTTTTTTGACGTCAACGTTCTGAAACTTTTGAAATAGAGACCCGCCATCTCTTATGGGCAGAAAAGGTACTCCAAAGACCACAAGCGGTGCAGAACTGATTTTATATTTGCGCAATAGACAGTCTTGTTTTTCGGTGTTTGTTTGGGTGACAGTTTTCTTTATCGGAGAGGAGGGTGTGCAAAACCTTTTGATTAACGTTTGCGCCATTTTTGTGCTCCCATGATTGTGGTTTTTTGAGACTACATGTGGAAGAATTTTGCCGCATGGTTTGTCATCAAAGTTTGGACGAAATATGTTTAGGTATTCGGAAGAGCAATGAAGGAGGTTCCGAGTGGCGGATCTGCCTGAAAACCGGATATGGAGGGCATGGAACTGGCATTTTTTCATTGGGAAAATTTTATGATGTGCAATGTTTTTATATGTGACGGACTACGGTGGTTGCTCACTTTACTCTCGGGTGCGATGCCGATCGGGACTATTTCTAGTGCGGTGTTGCACGTGTGTGTCGTGTGTGTCGTGTGTGTCGTGTGTGTCGTGTGTGTCGTGTGTGTCGTGTGTGTCAGTCTAGCATTACAGATTTGTTCACAGACTTTGTAGAAGCTGAAATCGACTCTGGGATACTGTGCCTGAAATCGAGCTTTGTCCCCTAGTATAGAGTTCCCTCGCGTTATAAAGTCCTGCCCTTCATAGTGAATTTCACATCATAGTGAACACTTCCTGAGATCCGTAGTGCCAAATATGCGAATGGGGGCTCCTTTAGCACATTTCCTCTCGTTGACTACATGACAGCTCGCAACGCTCGTACTGTTTCGCTTCGCATTTTTAACTAACTAATATTGACGAGGTAAAAAAAATTTTTTTTGACAACATTTTAATTTTTAATACGAAGCTATAGTGCTCTTAAACTACGACGCGATGGCATCCGAGCGACTTAACCAAAAAATAATTAAGTCCCAGCCAGCTCACCCCCACTCGCCAAAAACCAACCCTAGACCAAAACCTATTAAATTCTCACAACCAGGTCCACTACTACTATCCAAACTAAACTTCTTTCTGATATAGGTTCCAAGCTCAAATTTGATATTACAGGAGAAAGTTTTCTGTTATACCGATTTTTACAGAAAATTGATTTCGAGTGTCAGAATTCTGCTAGTCGGGTGCAGAATTCTGACGAACTGACTGAAACGAAAATGATTTTCGGCTTAATTTTCTACATGATAATGCGAAACCTCAGCCCAATCTGGCGGTGGCACTTTGAAAGATGTGTATGCCCTGATGTAAATCGCCTCAAATGACTGACTTTGGGCAGGGGAAAAATCGTTGAGCGCGTGGTATAATTTATGTGGTTGAATATATCCCTTAACATTCTTATCGCTTTTCCAACGTCTTCTACATTTAATATCCAGCTCAACGAGGCGAGCATAAAGCTTATCGGTGGTCGCTCCGCCGTACCTAAGCATGTATGATGTAATTGCGAACGGAATCCCCAGAATATCGAAGGCTTCCTGGAGACCAGCCCTAAACCGGGCCGGTTGATACGGGAAAAGAACTTCTGCTTCTGCCAACTTCTTTCTTTCAACCAACTTGTTCATCAAAACCACCAAAAAGTACGGGCTTATCGTGACAGATTCGTTACGGCCGCGTTTTCCAATCGCAATATTGAGCATCCCACTATGCAGCCGCTTTTCGGATATCGGCAACATGGCGACATCCAATACTTTTAGTTGCAATAAATCACTTAGCCTGAGATACCCAAGAAACAGCAGCAACAATCCAACCACCAGATCCGGATCTCCGTGTTCAAAAATATATAATGCCGATCCATATACAACTATTTCCGGACATACGCCAAAATGAAGGTTAGGGCGCGATGCTGTCCACCCTGTTTACTTTGATTTTTCAGTACCAATCTCCCGCTGAGTTCGGGGAGAAAACATTCCATCACTGATTTTGTCTGAGCTACACCTCCTGCCTTCAATTGCTGATTATCATAAAAAAGGTCAAAGCAATACCGCTTGAACAATTTATCAACCTCTTCTGCGTTTCTAGATCGACAGCAAGTGACTGGTTGTTGCGCCAGCCACTCCACGAAATAACCAAGATTCCTACGGTATCCCTGCAATGTTGCCGCTTTTACCCGTCGGTGAGCTAGATCAAAAAGCCCGGTACGGTTCTTTGGCAGGAGTTTTACCGCTAGGAACATAAAAATAATCCATTGTCAGGTCAACAACGAGTACCAACGAGGCAACGCGTCAGCAGATCCGCTTAGAACTTCGGTTTTTGCATATTCCTTCAGCAAAGCTTCCAGAAGCGCCTGGTTATCAATAAACATAATTATCCGTGTTTGATCATTATTCCGATTTCGAAGAAGCCAACGAAGACGAAGAATGACTGCCTCGCCCTCTAGAATGTGTTTCGGGTGTTTCTTCTTTCAACGATATCATTTCGCAATTTTCCACTCCTGTTCTTCAATCCATTCAATCTGATCTGATCCCTCCCAACTTTTCAAGGGATATCGCCACTCGGTATAACCAACTCCCCCGCCAATTAAACTTGCACCTGTACAGATGATTGTTTTGTTGAACGGCGTAGAAATATAAATCCGGATGAACGTTGCTAATTTTAAAAGTAATTCCAGCTCCTTCCGGATAACCACATTGCCGCCAACATAATCTTTGGTCGAGGACGTAATGGAATATATTCTTTCGAAGACCGAAAAGAGCGGCCTCCTTAAGAGCATAAACCACGCCCATTTTCCAACTATGCTTTGTACTTCTTGCACCTTCCCTATCTTCTTTTTCAGCATGTTTTCAGTAATTGTTATCAGCGTTCTCATTTTTTTCCGCTTTGGCATCAATGTGCCATCTTCACCGACTTCAATTCCCAAGACTTCTGTACTTCCTTCTTCCGCAGGCCATGATACTTTTGTCGCCTATGAAGGCAAAAAGCTACGCTCAGACTCTTTTATCACAGCCAGCAGATTTCTTTCCGACATCTCTTTGCTTATTCCAAACGAAAAATAATCGTCCACATAAGCTCCAAGTTTATATTCGCTAACGGAAATTGAATCCGCTACCCAGTCGTCCATGGAAAGCTTAGCGCGAGCTAAGATTTCTTAACGGATTTTTTGAGCCACAAAGACAGAGAGTGACCACTCCATGGCCATTGCAAGCATGACGGGAAATAATTGTTTCCGTTCGACTTCGATTGGTGGCAAGCCAAAATACGTGCTCATCCATCTCGGTAATCTTGTTAGATGATCTTGGTTGTCCATGTCTGACTTTCCAACATAACGCGTTCGTCCTGACGGGATGTGTAATTTCGCGAGATGTTCTGGGTTAGGAAGCTCGATTTTTGGTGGATCAATAAGCTGATGATTAGCGTTCCGGGCGTGGATTCTGAGCCTTTGTTTGCCCTCTTTTTTAGGGACCACAGAAACACCATTCACAACTTTCGGTTTTCTTTCCCCCAGATCTACTAACCCGCCTTCCACCAGTTTCCTAATCAGTGCACTGTAGTCTTTCGCTTTCACTCCACAACACGGCTTCTTAGCTCCCTTCACCTGTTTATCTTCTGGAATAATTTTTCTAGTTGTATGTAGTTGCTGTATATCCCCTGGCAGTAATGAGATAATATCAGCCAAGGCTGCCAAACCATTTTCTGGTAATGATACTCGGTCCGGATTCAGCCACACCCATTGATGGGGGTCACTGTATTCGAACGTAGAATCAACCTCTCATACGGACTCCTCCGCAACGAAGTAATTTCGGCGAAATGAGTCCCCCCGATGCCTCGCAAGATATTTCTCGCCAGGCTTTGGACAGTGATTTTCTCTTATACCGGTAGAAAGGGGTAGACATGGCCGGCATACAAGCAATTAAGCCCACTTCGAGTCCTTCAAGTATACTTTTCTTGCGTCTCCACTTTTGTTGTTGTCGTGCGCTTGCTTTCTTTGTATTCTCTTCCCTTATATCAGACGCCCCTGATATAGCATGCACGTCTCACATGCCCATCAAAATAAAAATTGTCGTTGTTGTTGCCGTTGTTGTTGTCGTTGTTGTTGTCGTTGTTTTTATACTAATTTTCGTTCCCGTCTCCTTGCTTGAGCAAGGCAGACTTATCCTTTTTAAACTCCTTACGAAGTTTCGCCAACTTGTGACGATTTCGCTTCATTGACTCGCTTATTAAAATCGTCGTGCTCCTCTTCGAGTTCTCTGGCCGCTTCCCAGTTATCAGTCTTATCAACCATTGTCACTGCCGCCAACCTACGAATAGCCAACTCCACCGCCAACTATCTTTTAGCGCGCATAACGCCCAACGAGCTGAGGAGGGAGTCAATAAGCCGAGCTAGTGTTGCAGCTTCGCGGTGGTTCCGAATCCCCGTCAAATGACGAGCTTCAACCCACGCAGAGACCGTCGGATAAATCGTCAGGGCCTTGCGGAGCATATCTTTCCCTACAAGACTGTCAACCGAAACATATTGTTCAGGAAACAGTTCGCTAGCAAAAGCAACCCAGAACTTCTTGTTAGCCTTCTGTTGCTTCGAATTCGAAGCCTTCTTCGCGAGGCTCGAAATTCCCTCATCTCTATCGTCAGACTCTGAGCCAGAGTTACTGCCGGAATCGACAACAACTCCTTCCAACCCCTGCCTGATGTAGACAAGAAAATCCTCCCCCTTTGATTTCTTCTTTGAACTCTTCCGTGACTCCTTCAATTTCTTAATGTCTTTAGTCATGCGTTTATGCGCCTTCTCCAATCTTTCCATAAAAGAAAGAATTTTCTGCATTTCACTGGGGCGCGTAGTAGCCTCTTCCTCACAGTCAGAATCCGGAGCGGACCCGGACTTGTATTCACTCGAGGATTCACCCTCTTTGCCTTCCTTCACTCGTTTAGAACGCCCTCAAGGTTTTTGATCCGAGACGGTTACAACTCGCGTACTCGCTACTCCCTTAGAAAACCCCGCTTTTGACGGACTCCCTCCGACACTTAGTTGGTAGGTTTTATCTTCAATGCAATGGAATAAGACGTCCGTCTCCCCCTCTTTGAGGATCCCCAGAATCTCATTCTTAGTTACACGAAGGAGAGCATTTTTGCTCAGTGACTTTTCTCCAAGGTAAACTGAAAGCCTACCCGGGAAAACTTCTCTTACGATGCCCAAGGCATCTTCTTCCATGCCCTCGATTTTCTGCCCGAGAATCCTGCAGTTTGAAATTTTATTTGTAGCAGGTCCATCATTTCTAAGGACGGTCACCCCGTTCCGTCCTCGGGACTACTTTAACCAGTGGTTCAGGCTTGCGCTTTTAAAAGGGCCCCTCCTGGGTGAGCGCGCGACCTAAATAAGTCCAGCCGTCACCCTACCTCCATACAAGTGGAATTAGGTCTGGCTCTCGTATCCGCCAGGTCCCTGAGATTCGTGCCTCGACAACATTACCCACAGTAACTACTGGACAGACCTTGGTGCTTTAAACACCCCCGCCCTGCGTCATTACGCAAGGGGCATGGTACAGAAGTTTGAACAATTGTTTTTCAGAAAACCCTTCAAAACTAAACACCAATATCGCAAAAAACGTTAATTTCGATATGCAACTTCAAAAAACCTTATAGGACTGGAATGAAAAACACGCAGAACCCCCAGCCAGATACGAACTTCACGCGACCTCCCGAATTGCACTGACGATGAACTTGCACACGTGGGAAAAAACCCCTGGTCACCCAATTAAAGAAAGACCTTACATAATTCCGTTTCTGGACTCTAACACAAGCAAAGCCAGTAAAGCCCCATGGACAACAACCCATACGGGAACTCACTTAAGCTCTGCATTTCGTCGAATCTAGCCTTGAAAAATTAATTTTCACCAGCATACCGCAACGCCCGGCCTTGAAATACGGATAATTTAATTTTCTTAGAAAATTGAAACAAGTCTCAAGAATTCTGAAAAAATACACCAACATAATAGGGATCACTGGCCTACGGAGGCCTGATCACTTCCCTCTCCAACAGGAATCCCTCTCTGACTTACTCCGTTAGCCAGCTTACGCTGCCCAGTCGACACCACGAGGAGGTGGAGCAAAGCTTTAGTCGACCAAACGCAGAGGCGTCAATTTTTCGTCAAGTCTCCGGAAATAATCATACCTACGCAGGCTCTGGATAAAACATTCAATTTCCATATCGACCAGTATCCAATACTACGTACATTTTTAAATTACGAACAGCTGAAAAGAGTTGTTCGTAGTGAAAACCGTCTCCGGGCCATATAGGGCGATTTCAGGACTCTAAAAAAATATTGGTCGCTGTAATTCTTTAATGTCATGCTCAATCAAAAAAATCAGAAATGGATTTGTGCCGACTACGCTTCCTTTTGAGGCCCTGAGCAAGAACCAGCTCCCGATCAATCATGCTGCGATACTTATGCCTCTTCATACCCGGTAACAAGTTCCGAAACCCTTCGTCCGCTCTGAGTAGAACTTCAAGCTCTTCCTACCTGTGTTTCACCAGTCGTATGTAATTAAGAAGATCCGTCCTCATCTTTGAATTGTCCTCGCCGGGCAGTAGTCGTTCCAACTGCAATTCAGAATCATTTCCACCATCCACACCCTCACCCACTCCTACGGAATCAATTGCACTACGCGCGGAATTGTCCATTACACTAGTCATGTTGAGTACTTCACAGACGAGCAATGAGTCTTATTGTTCAAAGAACACGTCCAAGTCCTCAGTAGAGAAAGTATCCACAATATTAAAGCGATTTAAGTCCTTTATGTCATGGTCCATGATTTCCATAGCAATTTCAATACTGCTTACAGCCGCCAAGTTCCTGAAGTTAGCGTCAAGTCACTTTTGACTGACTCGTACGGAATTTGCAGCCCTCACAGAGCGAATCGAACGCTCCATCATTGTTGCTGTTGTCGTACAATCACCTCTGGGGTCTGCTACTGTCTTGTCTCGAAAGCATGGTGACGTTCAACCTTAGAAGGTAGACGTGATAAACCTCGATGGTAACAGGGCACCGTAAAAACCCGCAAGGGCAAACGGCGGGGCAACTAGCCTATACCGTGTAGGTGAACGGTGGTAGGCGTCGACGCACGGTAAAAACTATGTGGTAGTTGAGAAACAATGAACCAAAAGGTATAGTTGTGTCCCAAGTGGTGCCTGTCTTTATCAGACTAGAATGGAGGAGGTGCAGTTCCCTATATGAGGTGGACTGCACTCTTCAGATCACCCAGGAGGTGCCAGCAAGGCACGCTCTCTGACCTAGTGTCAGAGACTTGGCCAGCACTGGCTACGGTGCCAGGTGGCCACTCCACTACTGTACTAAAATAAATATAATTACAATTACAATTACTAACAATTACTCAACCAGAAGGTACATGTCAACACTACACGTGGCTGACAACACCTAGATGGTAGCTCGCCCGGAGCTGCCTGGCCGATGATCCCTCGCATCCATCACCTACAAGGTCAGTGTAGTATATCGACAACCTCAAAGGTCGGACCTTCTGCCACTATACGACAGACCCCCTTCCTACCCGTGAGACACGCCCCGTGTCTCCTTCCATCAAACCATGGAAGTGTAGCGAGCGACAGCGGCGCGGGCATCAGAGTGGTGTCCGCCGGCGGTTGCTCAGGGTGCGCGACGCGCGATCCCTTGAGGTTCAGAACTCGGCGCCAGTGTAGGTTGGGAAGGGCGAGCGACGACTGTGGCGCACGAATTGAGCGACAACCATTCAGGTAGGGACTGTCATGAGGATGATTCAGTGTCAATAGCGCGCTCGTGGACACATTTTCGGTAGTGGGCCCTTGCGTGCTTGCGATTAAGCTTCTGCATAGCCTACAGTGTAACCAAGTTGGCATAACACCCTTCTCGGTTGCTCAAACTTCATTTCCCTCCTAGGTCCCTGCGCGCGCCGTCCCGACTGGTCGTTCCCACGGCTCGACAACCCTTCAGGTATTGCTGCCCTTAATTGGGGGCGTCGCGACCGTAATCGTGCTGTCCGGCTTTCCTTGAAGGTTTCCTGGCTTCTCGAACATTTAGGTTTCGTCTACCTTTTAAGGATGGATTCGTGGCGCCTGTTGGACCTGAGCCTGCGTCCATACAACCATTGAGGTGTTGGCCTTGGTGCGTAGTGGAGGCTTCCGGTTGTCAGACCTTATTGGTGTTGAGCAGCCCCGTTGATAGTTGCGCGACCTTTTTCCGGTTTTGCATTCCGGTTTACCTTCAAGGCGATGACAGGATCGCCACACCTCCACGCGCGCGTGCGAACCCATTCGGTGCCACGTCGACGCACCTCACGCCGCATCATGGATTCGCCACCGATACCTTGAAGGGGTGGGTCGTCCCCACAAGCAGCACCAGCGCTCAAGAGACGTGAGGTGCCGGGTACCATTGAGGTTGAAGAAGTCGGCGATTCCGAGGGGATTGATACCCCTGAAGTTATGCCTTTAAGGTCGGATTGGTCCCGCTCCACGATACCTCATAGGTCTGGAACCGCTCGCGCCCGTACGATGGCAACTGTTGCATCTGAAAGGTCGATGTCGGTACTACCGGAATGGTTGGATACGTTTCCTGTCTCCTCGGAACGGACCAAGGAGGCGTCACTTCAGAAAGATGAAAACCCGCTGGTGTTCCCCGCGGCGGTGGAGGTCGAGTCATCACCTCGTTCGTCAGGTCAAGCTACGGCCTTCCCAACCATGTCAGGTAGCGGTCCATCACGTGGCCGTGGACGCAGTGGTATTACCAAGAGGGTGACTCGCTCGGCTTCTCGAACGCCTACCAACATTTGTTTTCGCAGCGTGCATGTCCCTGCGAACAACTTCTCCCCTGGGACTACGGCTGACCCATACCAACGCAGTGGTGGACTTCCTCCGACGACACAAACCAATTGGGCTCACAATCCCTCGTCTGGTGCGGCGAACCGGACGACGAATCAGTATGGACCTTTTGGTATTGCCTTCGACCAGGTGACTCACAGTGACCTGTTGAAGCACGATTGGCCTGTGGAGGTGGGGAATTCGTCATTGCCGGCAGCTCTCACTAGACTACAATTGAATACCTACTTGGGTTTGTTCCGTTGGGACTGCGAGCGTCTCCGCTCCGTCCCATTGCTCTTGAAGAAAAGGGACCAAGAGTCTCAACCTCATCAGGGTCGAAGGGAATGTTACCAGAGTCGGCAACGTCATACACCCTTGAGGTATTTCATCCCGCCGATGAATCCGAGCGACTTGCCGTATGTGCGCATCGAACAGGAGCTGGATTATTACCGTCAATTGGTGGTGCGAGTGTGCCAGTACCCGTCTATTCCGAATACTTACCTTCCGGTTTCACCTGACTTGGTTTCTCTGAATCGGCCTTTCACCACTATCAACTGGGCTGACCGTAACAGGTGCGGCGAGGATGCAGCGACGGAGTGTCGCGTTCGCACTTGCAACTCTTACACTCGCGTTATGCATATGTTTCATAACGTCGAGTACTTCTCACAACCTACGAAGGGTAGACGCGATTGGTACGTGCTTCGACCAGATTGGTGGGAGTCCTATGAGGTTCCGTTATCGCTGAAAGTGCCCACTCCGCCAGTTTTGGCGTGCTTCGGGAGTCAGATTTCCCGGAACCTAGAGCGGTATTACCTCATTTGGTCGATTGCCCTCTCGGAGTGGACCGTATTGGTTGCCATCCTGGCTCTGGAGGTCGCCCGTTACGGTATCGATTGAGATTGTCGCAATCCCCACTCTGACATATACCAGGATGGTGTTCAACCTGTAGGTCGTATCTTTTTCATACCTCCGAGGGTTTTCCAGGATGTTTCTCGATTTGGTTACAAGAAAATCGTGGAGGGGACCGATTATACCGTGAAGGATTTGGACTCGTATCTCGAGCAGAGCAAGAATTACCATTGGGATTCCCATCAAGGTTGGGAGGCTTTCGATCCAGCAACTTGGGAGATTGTGCCTCATCACGCCCAATATTATCCCGGGGAGGCTCCTGTTTATGGAGCTCCCGCGAGCCCCGAACCTTATCAAGGTACTTTGGAGACACCGGTTGGTCATTATGCTGGTCCCTTCCTGTCCGAGCCGTTACATGAAGGTTGCAAGTCGCCTACCCCTACGGGTGTGACTCCTACTCAACCGAGCTCCTCGCGGGTTGGTGGTCCGGTTCGATCTCTGTTGGCGGGTACTGCTCGTTCTCCGCCTCAACCTATGATGGATTCTCCGGCCGTGTTCGGTTTGTTGGCTCGAATTCGCCAGGCCTGCGTCACCAACTTTCAGAGGGCTGGACCTACCTCCGTGGTTGCTGCATTAACGATTCTTGAAGATTTTCTGCCGCCTCATGCGCAATACATGAAGGCGCTGAACCAACTTGGTGAGTTCCGGAATCAGTTCCAGTTGGACATGTACCAACTGGCCACCCGTCAGGTTTCCAATCTGGCGAGCGTCTCTGCAGCTGCGCCATTTGATCCTTTGATGGATTCCCTTGTAGGTGCTAACTTGAACCTTTCGGTTTTTTAACCCACTCCAGCGGTTTTTCTCGTTCAACCTCTGCTGGTTTCGACTCCTCTCCCCAGTGGCGGGGATACAACTCCTTCGCTACCTCCTAAGCCGATGGCTCCTAGCATTTCTGCTAGTTTTCCTTCCTGGGTAGTCAATAACACGGGCCCTCCTGATCCCACTGCTCCTCAACCGACAGGTCCTTCTGTTCCCGGATTCGGGGGCTAGACTTTCTGTCGCTTCACCTTTGAGGTTCTTGTGGCGGCTGCCTGCCACTTGACTTCCTTAGTGTCTCCTTCTTCAAATAAATTGTTATCTCTTCTTGTCTCTTCTACTGTTACATTCGGTTGTTCTTTCGTGTCCTTCCTTGTAGGTAATCAGACACGCATATGCGTCCACCTTCTGCGGAAAACGACGTCTTCTTTCCGCCTTCCTTAGGCCTGAGTACCATAAAGATCTAATGTTAGCCGTCTGCAGGCATCGGCTCCTTGCGACGGCGCCAATACCTGATACAGAAGTGTGGTGGCATTGCAGCTGGGGGTTCGAGGGTGTCCCCTTCTGGCCCCCAGCCGTACCCCTTACGGTGTACTTCAGACCATTGTAGGTTCGCTTGTGGCCTACCAGACGGTCAACGGGAAGTTCCTCTGAGGTTTGGTCCTGATCTTTCGGGGAAGCGCTACCTCAAGGGTTCATATGTTCCGAGTTGGGAGCTTCGGGTGTGGGAGCCGGGTCGGGAGCTCCCGCTGTTACCGTTTGAGGTTCAATTTCCGTTCCTGTTAGAGGGTTGTAATCCGGATCATCACGTTGAAGGTCATCGTTCACCTCAATTGGGGTGGGGTCTTCCGAGGGTCGAGTGCGCAGAGCTACAGCTCTGGGATCTCGGCCTGAAGTGCCTGCCTCAATGCGATGTTGAACCGTTTCAGGTGCTACCGTATTACAGTCAATTGATATCGTACTCGGTGTTCCGTCCCGGTCAACCAGAACGGTGTGGTCGGATGCGTTCAATACCTTATAAGGTCGCAATGAGTTGGGTAGGAGCTTCGAATTGATATCTCTATCAATAGCTTCATCGTCCGCTTCATCACCCGGTCGTGGTCTTTTACCTGAAGGTGGGTTGTCTATTTAGACATATTGTCCCGAAGATACAGAGATCACTTTGGTTACCCTACGGTCGTAGTCGGCCTTGTACTGCTTCTGGGTTGCAGTGAGGCGGCTTTCTGCATGTTTGAGAGCCCTCCTCAACCTCACAAGGGTATTTCGCTTGACCTGGGCATGGGTCAGTGCGCCAGCTGCAGTGCTGGTGGTATGATCTACCTGCACTACAATACCTGGGGGGTGTCGCGAAAGAACCAAATCAAAGGGAGTGGTCTGCGTTGACCGGTGTACCTGAAGGTTATAGGAGTAGGTGAGCGGTTGCACCAGCTCATCCCACCCAGTTTGGTGCTCTTCCGTATAGTGTCATAGCCTTGATACCAATGTGTGGTTAAAGCGCTCGACCTGTCCGTTCGTCTGCGGGTGGTAGGCAGTCGTGAAATAGTTCTTGATACCCAAGAGGTTACAGACTGCTTCGAAGAACTTCGATGCCAGGTTTAAACCATTATTGGTGAGTAGGTACAGTGGTGCACCATACGGGTAGATCCAATTGTTGAGGAACGCGATGGCTAGCGTTGTTGACTTCGTATCCTTTAAAGGTATCGCTCTCGTGAGCTTCGAGAACCTGGCGGTGATGACTAAAATGTGCTGATACCTCTTCTTGGTCTCAAGAACTGGTCCTAGAAGGTCTATCGCAACAAACTCCAGCTGACTCGCTGCTGGAAACAGCTTGAGGTACTTTCGATGCTTTCGAATACCACCGCGGGTACGAACACAGGATTCGCATTGACCTACAAAGGTATAGACATCATGGGCCATATGAGGCCAGTAGAGCTGTGGCCTCAAGGTGTAGTACATCCTGGGGGCACTGGGGTGTCCCGATAGTCGCGGGTAGTGCGCAAGATACAAGACTCTCGGGCGCAGCGCCTTCGGAACCACCTTTTGAAGGCTACTATCTAAGGTCGACCTTCTCACGATGTACCCATTGTGGTCCACATCAAATGGTGATCCTTTGAAACCAATTTGTTCAGCCAGGGTTCTGCAGTACGCATCCCGGGCCTGTTCTCGTAGAAACTCCTCTCGGGTTATGGGCATGACGTTCGTTTCCTCTAAGGTCAGTATCTGCGTTGCCATGTCGGTGTTCCGCAAAGCACCTTCTCCAGGTAAGTCCCAACATCCTTCTAGGTGTTCGCCGGTACCATTTTGGTTTGATGACACCAGAAAGCAAGGGATATCATCGTCCACAGGTTCTGTCTCTAACCCTGAGGTGTTTAAGCGTGACATAGCATCAGCTATGTTGCGCTTGATACCTCGACGGTACTGTACGTCATATTCAAACTCCGACAGTGTCAACCTCCAACGGGCAAGTCTACCAGACGCATCTGCGAGTCCGAGGATCCACGTTAAGGCGTCGTGGTCCGTGCGCAAGGTAAATCGCTCACCATAAAGGTATGGACGGAGCATCAACATGCTTCACACTACTGCTAGACATTCCTTCTCGGCTACCGTGTAGTTCTGCTCCGCCTCATTCATAGTGCGGCTCCAGTACCCTATCGGTAATTTGTCTCCGTTGTGCTGCTCCTGCATGAGACAACAACCAATTTGGGCATGGGATGCATCCGTATCCAGCGTGTACGGTACACCTGTTTTCAATAACGCTAAGATTGGCGGCGACAACAGTGCTCCTTTAAATTGCTCAAATGTATCCATTTCGTCGTTCGATAGATACTCAAACCGTTCAGGTTCACCTTTCTGGAGCTTCTTGTTGAGGGGAGCCGCTATTTTCACGAATCCTTTCACGAAGCGACGATAAACGTTGCATAAACCTATAAAGGATCGTACGTCTGTCTGGGATCGTGGCACCTTGACCTCCCGTACGGCTCTGATGTTGCTTGGCGCAACCTCTAGGGTACCAGGGCCTATGATATGTCCCAGGTATTCACCCGTTCTGGTAAAGAAGAGGCATTTGCGTAGCTTCAGCGTCACTCCCGCCTCAGCTAGGATGGTTAGTACGGTGCGTACGTGTGCAAATTGCTCTTCTACCGATCTGGAATAGATGATTACATCATCGATGTATACCAAGGCGGTTGTCCATTTAACCTTCCAAAGGATGATGTCCAGCGCCCTTTGAAAGGTGGCTGGAGCATTGCGTAACCCGAACGGCATCCGCGTGAAGCGAAACAAATCTGCATGGCACGTGAAGGTCGTTTTGTCTCGATCTTCCTCACCTACGGGTACCTTCCAATAACCACAATTGGTATCCAACGTGGTAAATATCTGCGCATCTCCCAAGGTGTCGATGCACTCATCCATTCTAGGTATCGGGTACGAATCCCTGATGGTCACGCTATTAAGCCTCCTGTAGTCCACCCAAAACCTCATACGGTTATCCAACTTCTTCTGAACCAGAACCACGGGAATAGCCCAATCTGAGTTGGCTGGTTCAATTACACTTTCTTGGAGCATTCGCTCCACTTCTTTGAGTTCTACTTCTCTCGCCTTTGGACATGCACGGTATTGTTGCTGATAAATCGGCTTCGAGTCAGGGAGGAGCTCGATGCGATTCTGTATGGCCTTAATATGGCCCAGATGGCCTGACCACATGGTTTCGAACTCCTCCAGAAGGTCGAGAATACGGCCTCGCAGTTCGCCGTTTTCTTCACCGATCTGGACTGTATCTTGCCATTGCTTCTCAGGGTCAGGTTACTCTTCTTTGTCTATCGATGCCTTATGGGTTAGCGTTGATTCCAAGTTGGTGTTTATCGATACCATTGTGGTTGTGAACGCATTTGCGCACCCCCCTTCCTTGTCGAAGGCGACCTCGCCGAGATCAGTGTGAGCTACGGTGAAGACACCTTGTGGTACCGGTAGTGCAATGCCACCATTGGTATTTTTTCGGCAACTTCACGTCGTGACTGCCGACAATCCCGTTGGCCATCAAGGTGACATGTCGATGTGTTAACCTCGGACGGTTTTGTAGTATGACCAGCCCGGGGGTCGCACACGACACCGGTACAAATACTTGGTGCATTGGCCGGATAACAACCTGTTTGGTAATGCGCACTTTGTTGGAGACCGTTTCGGTGGATATCGTCTTCTTTGGTTTGACGAACCATCCCCGTTTGGTTTCCGTATTACCTAAAATGGCAATTCGTCCCCCATGACGTAGGACGACGGTACGGGAACCAGGAAGGATTGCTTTGACATGTCTGTCAACGAAGTTCGTACCTAGTAGGCAGTCTGTTGGTAAACGGTCGACAACAAAGAATTGCAGTCTTACCTTGAGGTGTCAGAGCTGCACCACAGTGGTGAGCATACCTCGAAGGTTTAATGGGCGCTCATTTGCATCCACCAGCGGGTTCTTGTCGGGAGGTCGGCTCAAGTTCCGAAGTACCGCCTCAGGTATGACGCGGGAGTTCAGCACGTTTGGGCCGGCCCCCATATCTAACACGCAGGTGACCGGAACCGCAAGGCGATCGGAGAAACACATTGAAGCAAGTACTTTATATTTGTTGTACTTCATATGACCAACCGGACCTGGTTGTGACGTGTTCTCTTCCACCTTCAAGGTTCTGGGTATCGATTGGCCTTCCGATTGCAGGTTGGGTTCGGCCATTACGCCAACCGTTCGGTGTTTTCCTCCTGTACGGGAGGGGTTGAGTCCAAGTTTGGTGTTGCCTCGATGGTATTGACCTGTACCGATGGACGGGGTTGCAACCTATTTGTTGCTTGCGTTGAAGACCCATAGAGGTGTTGGTGATTCTGCATGCGAGCCTGAATCAACTGGTCTCTCATCCCTGGAGGTAAGTTAGCGCAATTGTTTGCCAAATGGTCTGTCGCGAGACAGAACCAGCAAACGAGGCCTCCAGTTTGGGGGTCTCGCGTTACCATAGAGGGGGGCTTCGAAACCTGGTTGGTAGGAGCAGTGGCGTAGGATGTGGATGGCGAGTTAAGGGAGCTCGCTCCCTGCATCCTCTGCGAGCTCATCGCACTTGGCGGCGATTGTACCGAGTTTGGTGTACGCGTTGACGACCAATTTCCTACCGTCGAAGGTTTCGAGAACCGCCCCTGGGTCGCTCCCAAGTGGATAGCGGTCCCTGTAGGTACTTCGAGGTGCGAACTACCCTCTGAGGTTGTGGTATCTTCAATTTCCAAGACTGACCATTTCGGTTTATCCTTCGAGGTGGGAGGCACGGCTGGGCTCTTTCCCAGCCGAAAGGTATATCCAAGGCCCAGGGAGTATCGAGACAGCCCATTGTAGTCTACCTTTCGGTTAGTGGCCAGGTAGTTGCGTACCTGGGACCGGATCGCTTTGTCGACATTGTCGGCAAATAGCGACTTTAACCTAGAGTTAGTGAACACATTACCACAGCGGGTTGCGAGATTCCATAGCGCCAGCGAGAACTCCGATTTGGTTTGTCCAGACCTTTGATGGTAAGCGAGGACTTCCGAGTAAGCCTCTTGGATAACCTCATCGGTGGCATATGTTTCCAAACGGAAATTGACCACTTCTGGGTATGACTCCAACATCTCTGTGCCATCCTCATCCACCGCTAAGGTATTGCCGCGGAGCCTACCCTGCAGCAAGTAATATGCTTGTCTTTTAAGGTAAAACTGAAATAGCCACATAGCAGCGCCCTCGGAAAACCCATTTTGGTCACACGCAAGCTTGAACTTCTGTACAAACTCAATCACCGCATTAGGATCCGTACCTGTGAAGGTTGTGTCACCCATTTGGAAGGTGAGCTTCTTGTGGTGCTTAGTAATCTTCTGAGCAACGTCTTGGGTGTATTCAGACGACTTGTTGCTCAACCGATAGTTCCTGTAATCAAACGCTTTGGTGAACATATCGTTCAACGGTTGGTGCACCTTCAGGTCCATTTCGGTGTCCGACTCAGAGTCGGGTCACTCATTGTATCGTTTTTTTCCTATTCGGATTTTTCTTCTTCTTACCTTTACGGTCATCATCCGACGATGAACTCGTATCGGAACTGGAGTCCGACGAGTCGGGGTCTGAATAATCCTCTCGATTCTTTCCCCTCTTCGTCCTCCGCTTCTTCCCTTTTCGGTTTCTTCGTCGCTCATCCAACGAGTCAGACGAATCGTTCTTGGGACCACCTCCATGGGTATCCTTTTGAACGAAACCAGTAATTGGTGGCAGATAAATGTCTTGAGGATCTACCTTCCCCAGGACATCTTGACTCTGCCTTGGACTTTGTAGGTACTCACTATCAGTAGGTAAGTGTTTGGAATGGGTGGAATCACCCATTTGGAACCCTGGTGGTATGCGCTTTGCGATGTTCACCTGTGTAGGTCGGGATTCTGCGAATCCCTCGGAAACCCAAAGGTCTTGCAGCGCGCGGTAAACATGCTCTCTAGCATCTGTAAATAGATACTGTTTCACCATTTCAGGTATCCTGTCCGATAGCTCTTGAGCTGCTCGGTCAACCACAATACGGGTAAATGCATCGACATCCATTGAGGGCGGAACAATCCGGGTATCCGATTTCTTTTTTAAGGTTAATGCATCCTCGACCGCGAGGGTGACGAGCGCTTTTGCTCGCTCTTCGAGCTGAGACCATAGCCTTTCCGCTACAACCTTATTTGGTAATTCCCTTTGAGGTTCCGTTGCCATTGGCGGCGGACCATGTACCTTTACGATTTTGTCCCGAGGGTGCCGTAGCAGCTCCTCAAGGTTCTCCAGAATCGGTTGAACCGATGAATTTCCTTTAAAACCTTTATGGCTTGGCGGGGCGCTTGCACCACGCGTATTCCTTTTAGGTCGTTCTTTTTGTGGCCAATAGTGGTATCCTGTATTGCTTTGCGGGATTTCCTGAAACCAAATAGGTGTACGAGCGCCCAATCCTTCTCGGAATCTCGTGTGAACCGTGAAGGTACGACGAAACTTAAAAAAACTTTCTAAGTCAGGAGACCAATTTGTCGAGCAATCACCTCTGGGGTATTCTACTGTCTTGTCTCGGGATCGTGGTGACGCTCAACCTTAGAAGGTAAACGTGATAAACAAAAATGGTAACAGGGCACCGTGAAAACCCGCAGGGGCAAACGGCGGGGCAACTAGCCTATACTGTGTAGGTGAACGATGGTAGGTGTAGAGCAACGCCCAGTTAGGGGATACTTGAAGATGCAACTCATAGAATGAGGATTGAACCCTCCGAGGGTTATGATTATGATCCCCTCTATGGTGCGCTGAGGTGGCACTGTTTTCTGGTTATATTTCGCCTATAAGGGAAAATTCGGATGGCCCATGGTTGGATTGGCCCCGTGATACACGTGGCTTAATTTTGGCACCGAATTTCGGATATTTGTTAGAACGTTGGATTTTTGGGCCCTGGCAGTGGGATCTCCACGTGTATGGCCCTGAGCAGGTGTGCACTACTGTAGAGTTTAGTTAGTGGGCCCTACTTAGGGAGGCGAGATCTGACAGTCCGAGCTCAGAGAAAATGACAACCAGGGTTGGTCTTCGATACCTTTAGAGGTTCTTCGTCGCCATCGTTTCGGCCTTACAACCCGGAACGTGCTCCGGTTAGCAACGCCTGCGTAGGGACAGGACTCCACTTGGAGAGTGCCCACGTTTGAGTTCCGTGCAACCACCCCCTTGGGACCGCTCAGACGACCTGCGTGCACGATACCCCGTGGCGGTTCTGCTTACTTGTTGCGTGCTTTTTGTGTTTCCTTTCGAGGACAGGTTTTCGCCCCTGTATTGGGTTTCTTTTGGTGTTTCGCCCCTTTTCTGGTTCTCGGGTCCGGTGCCTGTTAGTGCCCGACCCTCGCCCCGTTTTTCCTCTTCGCCGGGTTTTCCCCCATTCTTTGGGATACCCATATCCATTCCCGATCCAACGGTTTCTACCCCTCACCTCCGTCGGTACTGCCGGAATCCCCCGTGGGAGTTACACCCCACACTACGGGTGGAACGGAGGGCTCTGTCTCTGAGTCTGCCTCCCCCAGGGAGCAAGGCTTCGAACACCTTGAGAGCACTTCCGGTCGCCGGATTTTGCTCCACAAGTAGTCTCCCGACTTAGAATCCGTTCTCGGACTTTTGGGTTGGTCATCCACGTGTTGGAATATCTTTTGGAAGAGGAAGCACCGTCGTGAAGATTTGTTGTAGTGGTCCCCTTTGGAAAGGGTGGAATTGGTTTTTATTTTTGTTTTGTGTTACGTCATCCGTTCTCCAGGAATCTCGTGATCGAATTTCATCGTTACCCCGAATCGTCGGTGTCGTGTCTGCAGCATGACGCCGCCTACCCGTGGTTCCAGGACTGGATCGAACCGTCAAGCGGATTCAGTGCCCCCGGCCCCGCCTAGGTCGAGGAGCTCAATTCCCGAAGATCGGAACGATTCCGGTATCGATCCGGACACTCGGAGAGCACCCTCAGTGGTTTCAGGTCCTCGAGAGGTCGTGGCTGTGGGCCCAGCTCCAGTGGTGGAGACCCCCTCAGCAGCAGCCCGAAGTCGGGCCGACCCTGAATTACAGCGCCTGGAGACTCGAATTGATATCGCCAACGCGGCTCATATCGAGCTCTTTCAGGAGGTTACTACCCTCCGCCTCAGGGTGGAGGACGCCCAGGTGCGGTGAGTCGCCGATGACCTTCGTACCCTGAGGAGGGATGTGAACTCCCTTTTGGAAAGCTTTGCTACCCCTACGGTCTTTATCCAGGAGTACCGGAGCCTCGTGGAGGAACAACGCGTGCAAGCGGAACGCTTCCGAGGTCGGCTGGACACCCTCGAGGCCATTATCCATATGGACGGAGACACAGAAGCCTCGAAAGATAAACCCGACGTTTCGGAAGACGAAGAACACCGCTCCGCTAAACGGGACCGCCGCAAGTCAAAGAAAAGCGTTCACCTCCAAGAGGATTTATCGGATTCCGATCCCAATCGCTCGTCATCGAGTTCGTCCTCCGAATCTTCGGATAGTGAAGATGGACGCCGGTCATCCCGGGCGACTCGGTCGAAGGCTACTTACACCTGTCAAGGGGCAATCCGTACCCGGAAAAAGGGTAGGAAACACCTTGGATTAAGGGAGCTGAAGCCGACGAATCCTCTCTATCGGAAGCTGCTATCGTACCGCTATTACCGGTTGGATAACCCTTCGGGAGATCGAACATCCCGCGGAACGGGTAAGGTCAAGGACTACATCAAAAGGATGAGCATCACCCTACAGAAGAGGGAGTTAACAGGAACAGACCCAATTCTGGTGCTCGATTTCCTTGCGAGGTTCGTCCAGGAGGCTGGCATCCTCGGTATGAGTGAAGCGCAAGCGTATCTTGCATTACCCTATTTCTTAAAGGGGATGGCTGAAGACCAGTTCAACTCCGTCCGTGGATCATCCCGAGCCTCGGAAGGGGGAGTCACGTGCTGGCCCGAAGCGGTGCAGTACCTCTTGAGGTCATACGCTACTGGAAATGCGATTCAGGAAGCAATCCTTGCATTAAGGGATACGCGGCAGAAGCCGATGGAAACCGAAACGGTGTATTCAACTCGCTTGAATAAAGCGTTTCACCGATGCGGGAATGGATTCCCCGCCTACGAGAGATGCTCCATGTTTGTGGATGGTTTGGACCCCTCGATAAGGGCATTGGTTGCCCGACATCGGGAAGAGAAGCGCAAGCTGACCTACTTGGAATTGGTTCAGTACGCCCAGGCTGAGGGGGATACTCTCCGTGCCCGGCAGAACCGAAAGAGTCGGCCGACAAGTGCACTCCTCGCCGATGGAGGTAACTCGTCTTTGTCACTCGCAGGAGGCCCGGCCCCTGTGGGGGTCAATGATAACATTCACTTCATGGGAAGTAACCCCGAATCTATGGGTACGTCTGAGTTGCCGTCGACATCCGCTCCGACTACGGATGAAGACCCTGCGCTCTATACCCACGGACGGAGGGTGCCAGCCGCATCGTTACCTTTTGCGAATACCGCTGCTCGGTTCTCTCGCCCCGGATGGAGGGATACAGCACCACGTCACGTGGATTCACGTCCACAACCGAACTCGGCAGAGCTGATTTGCTATTTTTGTTACCTCCGTGGTCACAAAGCACCAGACTGCACATTTCCCCTGCGGGAGGGTTCACGAATAATCGCTCAGTACGAGGCTCTGACCCCTGAGGAGAAAGCTCGAGTCCCGAGTAGGTCCTATGAGGAACAAAGGATACTCTGAGCTCACCTTGCTGACTGGGATACAGAACGTGTACCCGCGAACGGGGAACAACCGGTCCGCTTCGAGGAAGCTGCACCGAATTCGGTGGGGTCCGCTTCGAAAAACTAAACTTGGGAGTCTCCCCTGCGGGAGGGGCGTCTTCTAAGCCGGACTTGAAGACGCCCGAGGCGCTCCAGCTTCGCTCCCCAGCTGTGACTATCCTTTCAAGGAGAACGGCTGACACCGACGTTAACTCGGGATACTTTAGTGTCCTCCGTCGCCCGTGGATACGGTCCCGTAATCTCCGTATTCCGGATCGAGTTATGGTAATGGCCAAGCGGAATTATAAGGTATTCGCCGACTTCGGCCTGTCCAACCAGTTTATGGTTCGTCAAATATCTGTCCTGGATACAGGAGCCGCTCCTAACTTAATTCATGTTGAATTGTTACCCCCGCTGCTCCGGGTTCAAGTTCGTACCGGTCCACGTTTGGATATCGCCGATGCGAACAACAACCCGCTACGGACACTGGGTACAATTTACCTCATGGTGAGGTTAGGCTCCTATCTCGTTCAACTGGAGTTAATTGTATGCAAGTCACTTGCAACACCAGTCATACTGGGTTGTGACTTTTGCGACCGCTTCGTGGAAGCCATCCGTCCTCGGAATAGAACTGTGGAACTCGAAAACGGGTCTACGATCCCAATCGTTCGTAAACCCTTACAGGGAGCAGCGCGAACACACGTTCCTCTCCCCGTCGCGCAGGAATCTATGAAGAGGGACCCGGTGTCTACACGGGTAAAGGTTGCGAAGTCAGTGGCTATCCCGCAAGAAACCCAGGTTTGGGTCACAGTTGTTACCAAGCAAATTTGTGTGCATGTGGTACAACCGAACCCGTCTCTGTATACGCGGCGTCAACTCGCCCTTGCGAATGGGTTTGTCTCCGTGGAACCGGATAAACCTTTCAAGGTTTTGGTAGCCAACTTTGGAAAGACAACGCAGCATTTGGTCAAAAACCAGATCCTGGGTTCTGTTCTTCCACACCCGCATGCGGTCGTACCTACAAAGATCTCTATCGCAGAGGTCCTTGGTGTGGCGGACCCTAAGGAGGGGGAGGACACTGCCGAAATCGCGGAAGACGGTGAGCATACGACTGCAGCTCCACACGCTGAACACTTTAAACCTCAGAAGGTTACGGCCCCTATCACAGGAGCAGACCAGACGGCTCTTGTTCAGGAATTAGAGAAATGGGATCTCAACCATGTACCCGCATCTCATCGGGAGAAGCTGAGGCACATGCTTCGTGAATTTACCCCCATCTGGGATGGTTCTCTTGGAACTACTGGGATTACAGAACACCGCATCGACTTGTTACCGAACACTCGGCCTATTGCCCAACATCCTTACAGGGCTGGACCGAAAGCTCGGGAAGAGGAGAAATCTCAGGTGGAGAAGATGCTTAAAGCGGGCGTAATTGAACCTGCCCAGTCCGCTTGGGCCTCACCGGTGGTGTTAGTTCCGAAACCGGATGGATCGTGGCGTTTCTGCATCGATTACAGACGCCTGAACGAGGTAACCATTAAGGATGTGTACCCGATCCCTCGGATGGACGAATACATCGACTCCCTTGGGAGCGCTACTGTTTTCTCTACCCTCGACGCCAATTCGGGCTACTGGCAAGTCCCTATTAGGGAGGAAGATCGAGAAAAAACGGCTTTCGTGTGTCACCAAGGACTTTTCCGATTCCGGAGGATGCCTTTTGGGTTGACAAATGCCCCCGCAACGTTTCAACGGGCGATAGACATTCTGTTGGCTCCCTTCAAGTGGAGGACGTGTCTAGTGTATTTAGACGACATTATTGTCTTCTCCAACAACCTGGATGATCACCTCGAACACGTCAGGGACGTAATGAAGATACTCCGCGACGCGGGAATCACCTTGAAACTCAAGAAGTGCGAGTTTTTCACCGATTCGGTTAAATATCTGGGTCATATCATCCGTCCCGGACAGCTTTCAATCAATGAAGTACGAGTGAAATCCTTGAAGGAAGCAAAACACCCGAAAACTCAAACGGAGTTGCGATCTTTCTTAGGTCTGTGTAACGTGTATCGCCGATTCGTCCCGAACTTTGCGGATATTGCCACCCCCCTCAACAGGCTCCTGACGAAGGGACAACCAGTTGAACTGGAATCTTTTGGCGACGCGGAAGCGTTTGCCTTCACGGCACTGGTGAATGCCGTAACATCACCGCCAATCTTGGCTCTACCCAATCCTGGGCTCCCTTACGAAGTGGACACCGATGCTAGTGCAAACCAAGTAGGGTGTGCACTGTTCCAATCCTCTGAGGATGGTGAACGTCACCCTATTGGGTACTGGTCGCGTTCCCTGAATGTCCATGAAAGGAACTACTCGGTCTCCGAGAAAGAAAGTTTAGCCGTTGTGTGGGCCTTAGCTACACTTCGCCCCTATCTGATGGGTACTCGTTTCAAAGTCCATACCGACCACGCATGCTTGCGTTGGCTCCTGGAGATCTCCGAACCCTCGGGCCGCCTTATGCGCTGGCGTCTCCGACTGTCGGAATTCGACTTTGAGGTCCTGTACAAGAAAGGGAAGCTGAACTCTCAGGCTGATGCACTATCCCGCTTGGGAACAACAGCGGAAACGGAACCCTACGAGGACGATGACATCCCATGCTTTATGGTATCGGACCTCGAGGGAGGAGCTCAACCGCTGACGGATGATGTTTGTGACGATATACTCGTCAACGAGAGTCTGGATTCGCCGACCGGCTCTTTTATACCTATCTCTCCAGAGGAGATGATACGCGAGCACCAGCTCGACCCATTCTGTACACGGATTCGGGCTCGCCTCAACGGAGGATTTCAGTTACCTTTCGAGGACGACGATCAGGGTTACCTAATCAGGACCGTTGGACCTCGCCCGAGGATAGTGGTGCCGCACACCCTATAACAGAGGGTATTACACCTCACTCACTATTTGAAGGTTGGCGCCCACCCCGGGGGAAGAAAACTGTACCTCACGTTGAGAAGGGACTTTTACTGGCCGGCAATGGCATTCGATTGTTACGCCGTCAGACGGGCCTGCGCCAGTTGCGCCAAGAATGACGTCAAACTTCGGAAGCACTCTAAGAAGTTGACGCTGTTCCCGGCACGGGCTCCACTCGAATTTGTGGCCATAGACATCCTAGGGGAGTTTATCAGGACGCCCCGAGGTCATCGGTATCTGCTTGTCATTTCTGACAGATTCTCTAAGGTAACGAGAACTGTGCCGCTGAAGCGGATCACCGCCGCTACCGTCGCGCAAGCGTTCGTGACCCATTGGGTGTTCGTATATGGACCGCCGGTGCAGTTGTTATCCGACAACGGAGGGCAATTCGCATCAAAGTTCTTTCAGGATGTATGTCGAATCCTTGATGTAAGGAATTTATTTGTTACTACGTATCACCCTGAGGGGAATGGCCAGGTGGAGATGTTTAACCGCACGATACTCAACGCTTTGAGATCGTATGTTGCGGATCACCCCAAAAATTGGGACTTGTACACAGACGCTATCACGTATGCATACAACACCCAGGTACATCGGGTTACATCGTTATCCCCATTCGAACTGGTACTGTCGAGGACACCGCCGCCGGTCGCCATCGAGGCTCAACCGACGCTGTCGACGTACCCGTCACCGGGATTGTACCGAGAAGCATGGAAGGAGTGGCTTACGAAGATGGTTCCGATAGCCCGGAAAGCAATGGACAAAGCTCAACGCGCCTACAAGAAGGACTTTGACAATCGGGTTCGCAAACCTCTACCTCAGGTGGAGCCCGACGACTTCATCTTCCTTCGAAAGGAATAATACCATCCTGAAAAGGAACGTAGGCACAAGCTTTCGCCAATTGTGGACGGACCCTATCGTGTGGTTTCTGTAGACCCGGACACGGTGGTATAGGATATCGCTAACCGCCACGAACGGATCTCCAGGGACCGCATCACACGAGCGCCCAACCCGAATGTAGAAGTGGTGTCAGCACCAACGCCCTCCACAGGGGATGATTCAACGGAAGTTAACCCGTCAGGCGGAGATTCGAACACCCGCCGCGTTATACTTCCGCACCCGGAACGTGGTTTAACCGACCTACCGGAAACTTCGGATACTCCCGAACCTGGGCTCGCTCCCTCAAGGGCCCAGTCAACGAACTCTTACAGAGTTACTCCCCCACCGGAGGTAATCAAGCCTCCTGGCTCTCCGCCTAAGGAGGGGGAGGAGGACTTAGTTCCTTCGCAGGACGATGTTTCGGCGTCAGCCAGTCGCCCTAACAGGGAATCTAGTTCTCAAAGTGAGACGGCGAGCCCGACCGAGCCGGCGACAGAGAAGTCACAACCCCAGCGTATGGGTAACGACATCACCGCGGACCCAGCCGAGCACGACGTCAGAAAAGATGACGAAAAACCGCCCAGGGAGAGTCGTGTGGAGAACTCCGCACCCGGAACGCCTATAGAGCCGACGATCACCCGCCGCCGCGGAAGAGACACTGAGGTGTCGCAAACTCAAACCCCGCTTTTTCGGGAACGAGCTGTGTCAGCGGACCCGCACGGGGAAGATCTCGACGACGAGGTTGACCAAATTTGGCTTTCCGTCATGGAATGGGAATAGGAACTCCTATGGAGACACTGGAACCCTCAGAAATGGGAAAGAAATAAGTGAGACCCGTCGGGGACAGCTCGGGAGAGTGCTAGTGCGTGCCGAAAGCGCCACCTCACATCCGCTTGTGGAGTGGCAACCGGCGCCCGCGCATTTTTGTGGCACACGTCGAATGGCACCGAGCCAATCAAAAAGCTCTGACGACCAACCGTCGCGCAAACCGCCTCCGTCGCACGGCGCGTTGCACCAGAGCAACATTCGTCCCCGTAGCTCGGGTTGACGTTGAAGTCTTATCCCCGTGAGATTGGAGACGCTACCGCGTCGCGGTTTCTCAACCGTCACGGAATCTAAGAACACTGTTGTTATCGGGAAGATCTCAGCTTTAAGAAGAACCCAAAACTGGGCCGTTTTGACTCCGTAGACGGAAGTTACAACGTAGCCCACAGGCCACTCGGCGCCGTTTGGACGAAGTGCTGAGACCCGCTTGCAACACGGAAAAGAACCCACAGGGGTGTGTCTAGACCCTACGTTAACACTCTCAAGGGAACTTGAGCGTTCCGAGATGGAAGAGAAGCCCGAACAGGGAAAAGTGTACCCGCAGGAATTCGTTATCGATCGCATCGTGCGTCAAATCTACACCCCCGAGGGAGAAGTTCGCTACCAAGTCCGATGGTACGGATTCTCGCCTGAGGAGGATACATTGGAACCCATTGAGCACCTTCCGAGGTCTAAGGTTTTATCCTATCACCGACGCGCTCGGGTAACCTTGCCTCCAAATCTGGATCGTGCCCAAGTCGGGTAAACCACCACGGGAACTGGTGTGGATGCGACCTCGAAGTGAGGAAGATGTTGGACCTCTGAAGAGGAATTGAGGAGAGTATCCCGAAGAACACGTATTGAGAGGGAATGTCTACTGGCCCTCGGCCTAGCGCCGTTAACCGGGGAACACAACACCGGTTATCGGGATAGTTTATAATGAAAAAGGAAAAGAAGACCCACGAAGTGGAGAAGAAGATAAAGAAGAAGATTGGACCCTAGGAAGGGAAGAAGATGAAGAAGAAGATGAAGAAGATCCTAAGAAGGAAGAAGAAGAGAAGTAGAAGTTAAGATCCTAGGAAGGAAGAAGAAAGGAAGTTATGCAAATATCAGAAGTTTACTATTGTCGCCAAGCTATGGACTCCACAATTGCCCGAAGGCGGAACTACGGAAAGCCCGAGGAGGGACCCGCCCCCCCGTTGGGATTCTGACCCTGATGGTACGCCGAGGCGAAAGCCAACATCTGGCTCACATGCGTCATACCCGGGGGAATCGGAATGCCTGCGTTCAAGAGGCCTTGTCGCACACTATCCGCTTGCGGAGTGGCAACCGGCGCCTGCGCAACGGTGTTCACACCCCACCCGGGGGGAGCAGATGAACCGCCGCCGGATGCATTTGCCGCCGCAGCTGAGGTCGTTCCCACTGGTTGGAAGGGTGCAGATGGCTCCACAGGGAGTACTCCACTAGGAGCTGGCACTTCGTCATCCAACGGTGGATCGTCCAGGTCTACTGGAGGCTCGTACTCGTAATCGTCGGTATAAATGAACCCCGTCGGGTGTCCGACCGGCATCGGTCGAGGCGAGTCAATCAGCGCCCGTGCTTGCGCCGCGCTGATGCGAACCCCTTCAAAGGGATTGTAATAGACCCAGTTACCGGAGCCCGGATCGTGCCGGCCAGGAGACTTGTCTCGCGCGGATCCTTCCCCTGCGGGATGATTTGCCACTGGAACTCGATCCCATTGGGTGTTGTCGATCACGTCCAAGATTGGATACAGGTCCTGCACGTTGCTGGCCGAACCCAACGCTGGGACAAGATCGATCTGACGCATGATGGTCCGTAGCATCGGAGGAATATACCAGATACGGAAATGGTCATGAGCATCCCAGAGGAGGTGCGCCGCTACGCGGGCTGCCCACTCGGCTGCAACGAGGGCCCAGTATCCCGAGTTCGGGTCGTGCATCAAACGAGACCCGATATAGTAGATACATGGGGGCAGTTCAGCAAAGCACCCTCGGGGGACCTCGACCTTACTCCATCAAGCTGGAAGGGGCACGAATCGCCCAACCTTCGCCGTGTTACGGATACGCTCCAGTTCCACGTGACGATACGGGACAAGGAACCCGAAACGGGAGCGCGAGCGGCGCTCGAAGCGCACGCGTCGATCGAACCCATATTGGGTAAACTGCCGTTGAAGGTACCTGAATTCAGCCCGAAGGATGGGACGACTCCATTGGAGCATATCTTCTCGGAGAGGAAAACCCGGTCCGCGGAACTCGGCTTCGGGAAAGGCTGCCAGGTTATCCCCGTAGGAGACCTCACCGTACGTGCGGTAATAGGCGACATCGAACCCGTACTCCGGGGGAACCAGATGGTCCAAGCGTGACCTCTCCAATCGCTGGTAGGCCAGAGCCGCCATCGCTGCGCGCGCCTTGTCCAGGGACTCCCCGCGACTGCGGTATAGATACTGAGGCTCTATGGCTACCCGCGCCTTCCAATCGGGAGAACGTACAACCTCAACAGGTAGGCCACCCGGCAATAAGCCGTCCTCCACGTAGGAGTCGATGAGCTCATCGTCGCGAACCGCTGTCGGATGGAACCACGGAGCGCGGGAATATATCACCAGATCGGTAAGGGGACTCCACCTTCGAAAGGATTCGTTTGAGATCCAACCTCTGGAGTTTGCTACCAAGGGCATCACATGAGCGGAGTTCCACGCCACCGCGGTGATGTCCAAATCCTCCTGAGGATGTCGGTTGACCGCCAAGGGGGAAGGTTCGGTACCTGACGGAGCCGCATCCAAATTGGAGAAATATCCACCCTGCTGGGGAGCTTCGTTGTCCGCCGGCGCGGAGGCCGATGGCCCCGAGAGTGGGTTGATGACGTATGGGTTCATTCCCTTGAGAGGGCTAGTCGAAACCGCTGCTGCGAGAAGTTGCGTATCGCCGAAAGTCGGAGGAGTAGAAGAAAGTTGTACCGATGTGCCGGTTTTGTGGCGATCCTCAGAAGTGGTGAAGGACCCCATTGGGAGATTAGTATGTATAGTGACCGGAAAGCGAGACACCCGCGGCTCGGAATGTTCTTCCTCGTCTTAAGGAGGGGGAGATGTAGAGCAACGCCCAGTTAGGGGATACTTGAAGATGCAACTCATAGAATGAGGGTTGAACCCTCCGAGGGTTATGACTATGATCCCCTCTATGGTGCGCTGAGGTGGCACTGTTTTCTGGTTATATTTCGCCTATAAGGGAAAATTCGGATGGCCCATGGTTGGATTGGCCCCGTGATACACGTGGCTTAATTTTGGCACCGAATTTCGGATATTTGTTAGAACGTTGGATTTTTGGGCCCTGGCAGTGGGATCTCCACGTGTATGGCCCTGAGCAGGTGTGCACTACTGTAGAGTTTAGTTAGTGGGCCCTACTTAGGGAGGCGAGATCTGACAGTCCGAGCTCAGAGAAAATGACAACCAAGGTTGGTCTTCGATACCTTTAGAGGTTCTTCGTCGCCATCGTTTCGGCCTTACAACCCGGAACGTGCTCCGGTTAGCAACGCCTGCGTAGGGACAGGACTCCACTTGGAGAGTGCCCACGTTTGAGTTCCGTGCAACCACCCCCTTGGGACCGCTCAGACGACCTGCGTGCACGATACCCCGTGGCGGTTCTGCTTACTTGTTGCGTGCTTTTTGTGTTTCCTTTCGAGGACAGGTTTTCGCCCCTGTATTGGGTTTCTTTTGTTGTTTCGCCCCTTTTCTGGTTCTCGGGTCCGGTGCCTGTTAGTGCCCGACCCTCGCCCCGTTTTTCCTCTTCGCCGGATTTTCCCCCATTCTTTGGGATACCCATACCCATTCCCGATCCAACGGTTTCTACCCCTCACCTCCGTCGGTACTGCCGGAATCCCCCGTGGGAGTTACACTCCACACTACGGGTGGAACGGAGGGCTCTGTCTCTGAGTCTGCCTCCCCCAGGGAGCAAGGCTTCGAACACCTTGAGAGCACTTCCCGTCGCCGGGTTTGGCTCCACAGTAGGCGTCGACGCGCGGGAAAGCCTGTGTGGTAGTTGGGAAACAATGAACCAAAAGGTATAGTTGTGACTCAAGTGGTACCTGTCTTTATCAGAGTAGGATGGGGGAGGTGCAGTTCCTTATATGCAGTGGACTGCCCTCTCCAGATCACCCAGGAGGTGCCAGCAAGGCACGCTCTCTGACCTAGTGTCAGAGACCTGGCCAACACTGGCTAAAGTGCCAGGTGGCCACTCCACTACTGTACTAAAATAAATATAATTACAATTACAATTACTAACAATTACTCAACCAGAAGGTACATGTCAACACTACACGTGGCTGACAACACCTAGATGGTAGCTCGCCCGGAGCTGCATGGACGGTGATCCCTGACATCCATCACCTACAAGGTCAGTGTAGTATAACGACAACCTCAAAGGTCAGCCCTTGGGCCACTATACGAAAATGTGCCAAAGAGTAGTGAGTGGAACATAAGCATCGCGCAGAAACAGAACAAAAGCGGTACCGGGCATCAATCAAAGCTTGCACAGGGAAAGAATAGTAGCCCTTTCGACAGTAGTACGCTGCTGGAGTAAGATATTGTTGCGGTTTCTTGCTCTTGATATATATGCCATCCAAAGCACCAAAACATCCTGAAACTGGGCTTGGTTGGTTTGTGGAATTTTTGAACTCAATACAAAGCTTTTGAAGTTCGTCAAAGATCTTTGGAAGCTCGGGGAAGGACAATGTTTGATTAAGTACGGAACATGTGTCGTGAAATACCTGATAAACTGTAGAAGAAGCGATTTGAAATGTCATTATTAGGTTTAAATAGCTTGCGCCTGCCAAAATCCATAGCGTCCAAGCTGTTCTCAAATTAGGAGGAATGGTGTGTCGGCCCGATCTTCGTCCCATTTCGTCAATTTGACGAATTTAAGGGAAGATAATTGTAAAATGTCTGTTAAAGGCGGATCGGCTTAACCGAAATGTTCGTCGAAACTCTTTCTCAGTGAGGCCAGATGTGATGCTGAAAAATGATGCGGTTCTTCTTTGTACATGCTTGCGGCGATTGGGCTTTGCTTTGGCTGTGACAATGTCAACCCTGACGCGGTATGCAAGGAGAACAAGCTTGGTAGCTACATCGATTTCGATGCTGTCCAGGTCATTGTCGCCCAGAGCTTCGTCCCACATTCTGGGTGGCAAAAAGCGGTTAAAGGGCCTGGACCAGTGGAAGCATGATGGTCCTCTCTTGCCATTTTGGTCTTCAAAACAAGTTAATTTACAGTAGCATTTGATTAAATTTTTTTAAAGAAACACGTTCATACACGAACATGAGCACGCTTGTTAAGAACGGCCCTCAGGGCGCCCCGGATTTGTTCGTTCTATCACAAGGGAACTCTGTATCAGGATTCGAGCGCCTCTCGGAGCGCACGCTAATACGCCGTTGTTCATGATAACGTTTACTGCAACATGTTACCACTCCGTCGCCGTCTACAATCGCCTGTTCCGCCACTCGCAGAGACCCCATCTCACACCGATCCATCATCCCCTGACTCCGCATCACCGCTGCCTAGTTCAGTGGCTGCACCTGGTCACCCCGTCGGGCCTCCTGAGTATGGATCCCTGCATCTACAGCCGTGTACATTAGACAGCTTTTTCACGATTGACAGAAGTACCTACGGTCTATACGACCTTATTGACGGCGTTTTAATCGCTCACGAGATGCCCACCGAAAAGCACGATAGACAAGCACACTTCTCGCTTTCTCAGTTCAACGAAAGGCAACGCGCCGGTCATGTGCCGCCAAATGTTCGTGCCGCGCTTGCGCCGTCGGTTGCCATTCCACAACCTAACCCCAACTCCACTGCTTCTTTATCAGTCACACACGGACGGGGTCAAAGCTACAGTTTACGCCACCCAGACTTTGCATATGGTCAAAAGCTGACTGAGAATGAGCGCAAAGCGTTGTCTCCATCCTCCCGGAAAGTCACGTTTCCTCTAGGTTCCAGAGTGGACTTCGTATTAGAGTGCACAAGCCTCAATCGAAGGACGGACATGGTTGAGAAGCCAGAGGAATATGACCGAAGACATGTTGGCAAGTACGTTATCATTGATAACGACTTGCCTCATGAAGACGACCCACAAAGACATCAACCTGCTGTTTACCACGTCAGCATGGGACATGGCCGTGCTGAGATAGGCCAACCAGTCACGGGAGATGCCACTGTGTCAATGGGTTATTGTGGACACCATCGAGCGAGAGACCTATTGAGCGCACCGAGCCCATCAGCCTCTCCTTTGCAAAACGCCCGAAATGAACGCCATCGACTTGAGGACGCAGAGAGCAAGCGCAAGGAAGCGGAAGAGCAAGCGAGAAGGGGAGATTTCAAAAGAATGCGAGAGCGAAGAAAGAAGCAGAAGTACAAGGCACTTGCAAGGAAGCGTGGTGATGAAGTGAGCGATAGTAGTACAAGCTCCAGTTCGCCTCCAAGAAAGCAGAAAAGAACGAAGTTAGGTGATTGACATCAAACCTGTCTTTCTCTGAGTCTTACGTTTGAAGCTGACCCACCAAGAGTGATGACTGAAACGTAGGGGCACAGGATTCAAAGACGGGCAGCATCGTGGTGGCGTGATCGCATCTGTTCGATTCTTGCTGTCAGTGATTGTTCGAGTCCTCAGGCGTGATGGTGCATAGTCAAGACGACGGGTCCAGTTAGCTAGCTAGCGTTGTTGCACTCATTGTCCACCTGACTGTTCATGATAGCACCAAGAACTAATACACACACCTCTCGACATGACGCTTTTTTTGGATGTTTAGTACATCCAAAAAAAGCGCCATGTACGCTGCTAAACTTGAGGTAGTTGATTTCTAGGTTTCCATACCAGTTGCCAGTGCAACTATCCACTACTGATCGTTCTTGGCTTCCATGACGGGAACAAAAGTATACCAACGAGATTGCGGATTGGAAAAGTCGTTTTGACACCAGGAAAACGGTCGTGCATAACAGCTTTGGGAATGCAGCAACCTCGAAGCCCCCTTAAATTAGAGCAAAATGATCAGAGCAACGTTGTTTGGTTCCTCCAAAAGGCATTCTTTCAGCTTTCGGTATTTGCAGAAAAGAAAGAAGAGCTCAAGTAAATGTGGCTGTCGTTTACCATGCGCACCAGTTGTTCATCATTTTTCCAAGTAATGATTGTCATGACCGGTCCAAAAAACTTCTTCCTTGGCAGTATCCATTTCGCGGGTAACATCCACCAGCACTGTAGCTTGGAATAAGGTACCAGCTCCGTCGACTGTGATACGCTTTCCACTTGCAATTAGTTTAGCGCCTTTCCGCACAGCAATATCAAGAAGTTGTTCAATCTTGGCCCGGGCCATTCTTCCCATGGTCATTGCGCCGACATTGGTGCCCACTCCCATAGATTTAACCATTGAGAGTATGGGTTCCACGAACTTCTGTGTGATGGCTTACTGCACAAACACTCGCTCAAGGCCCCATACAGTTCTGACCAGAATTTTGAAACAATCCGCGCATGCAAGCAGTCGCTACGTGTGTGACATCGCCATCCTGAAAAACAATGGGAGGCATCTCTGCCTCCCAGTTCAAGACAGACTGGTAGCAAACGGCAAGCGGCGCGCTGAGCGACCTTCATGCCCACCGAAGTGGAGCCGGTGACGAAAAGCTTGTCGATGAAAGCATCAACCAAGGCCTGTGCGACGTCAGCCTTTCCAACAACAAGCTGCACAAAATGCGGACAATGTCCTCAGAGAGCCAACAATAGAACCACGAAGCAATGGCGGCAATAACTCCGAGCGGTCTGAAGTGAAGGCGGGCGGTCTTATGCATAGTGAGCAGACCTGTTCGGCACGGATGCGGGCGCAAGGCAGCCTCACATGAGGACAGAGGCCAGCGAAAGTTCTGTAGGGTAGGCAGGATCTCGCCGAGGCAGTCATTCAGAACAAGCTTTCCGATTTCGACGCGAGAAAAGAAGCATAGGTGCTTCAGACAGACGATGAGGTACTCACGAAGGACGCGCAAGACGGCTTTGCGCTGTTTGAAGGTTTTCTGCCAGGCGGGCTGGGATTAAACGTGGCCGAGCAGATGTACGGTGGCCGGGTCGTAGTACGCGATGGAATTCGGGGTGTGGTCAGGGTATGGTCTATTTAGGGGGTCGTTGTAAGGATCAAAGGTGACGGAGGGGAGGGGCACTTGGGCGAGGATAGGATCGGAAGTGAAGAGTGAAATAACAGCGGGCCTTTTAAACACGGAGAAGGGGGCTGAAACGAAGGCGAAGGGGATGGCCAGCACGGGGATAGTGACGACGCGACCGAGCAGATGGGGAAAGGCGGCAGGGTCTGGGGTAGGGGCCTAGTCAGGAGTCATAAGGCAGGAGCGACAATGGCCGGCACGTCGTCTCAAATAAACGTTGTCTTGCAGCAGTTGTTCTTTCCGCGCGTGCAAGGATATTTTTGGCGAATGCGTGGTCAGAATTCCTTCTTTGGGGGGCACGTTTTGTGTCTCAAATTAGGCCGTTCTGATTGCTAGGCTTGCTAACACTTTCTGCCCATTCCTTTCGCGCGCTAGTGCGCTGCACATTCCGCGATTCGACGCGACTCCCTGCATTTATTAGGTTTCTCTCCGTCCTAATGTACAGCGAAGAGAGAGGGGTGTCGTAGAAGATATTTCGTCCACTGTAGCTGAAGTTGAGAAAAAGTGAGCGTTGTTCCGAAGCGTCAGTTTTTCAAAGTACCAAAGGTACGGCTTCCTACTTTAGCCCAGGCAGACTGGAATCTGCGGGCGTCAGCTCAGGTAAATCCCACCGCATCAACCCACCTGGAGACATATCATGACACAAAATGTGGCGATTGACGCCCTCAAATCCACCCCCCGCCCCTGGCTGACCGACGGCGGCTTTGAAACCTCGATGATGTTCATCGAGGGGCTGGAGCTGCCCAGCTTTGCCGCCATCGTCTTGCTGGACGACGCCGAAGCGCGCACCCGGATGACCGCCTATTTCGACCGGTTCCTGGCGATGGCGGCAGAGGCGGGGACCGGCTTTGTGCTGGACACCAACACCTGGCGCGGTGCGCCGCACTGGGGCGCGAAACTGGGGCGCAGCGAGGCTGACATGCTGCGCCTGAACCGCGACGCGGTGGACTTCGCCGCCAAGACGCGCCAAAAATGGGCCGACAGCATGTCGCCCATCGTCATCAGCGGCTGTATCGGTCCGGCAGGCGATGGCTATGCGCCCGACATGACGCTGACCCCGCAGGCTGCTCAGATGATTCACTCGCCGCAAGTTAACCAACTGGCCAAGGCTGGTGTCGACATGATCGCCGCCCTGACCATGGCACACACCGGAGAGGGGATCGGCGTTGCCCGTGCCGCGACCGAGGCCGGCGTTCCGGTCGTGATCTCTTACACGGTCGAAACTGATGGGCGGCTGCCCTCCGGCGAGCCATTGGGCGAGGCGATTGCGTTGACCGATGACGAAACCGGGGGCGCGCCAATCTACTACATGATCAACTGCGCGCATCCCGATCACTTCCGCGACGCGCTGGCAGTGCGTAAGCCTTGGGTGGCCCGGGTCGGAGGCATCCGCGCCAATGCCTCGCGACTGTCTCACGCCGAACTGGACGCGGCCGAGGAGCTGGATGACGGCAATCCTACCGAATTCGGCGCGCTGTGCGCTGAGCTGGCGGAGATGCTTCCAAACTTGCGGGTGGTCGGAGGATGCTGCGGCACCGATGACCGCCACGTGGGCAGCGCCAGCCACCACCTGCATACTGCACCAACCGTAAGAAGCGCACGGCCTGAGGCCTGAAAACCACCGGCCACCCGGGTCCGTCCTCCGGGTGGCGCATTACTGACAACCCACAGGACGGGTAAATGACCCATATCCGACCCGCCCGTATCTCCGACGCGCTGGATCTTGCCCGTCTGATCAACCTTGCCGGAGAAGGCATGCCCCTTGTGGTCTGGGCCAAGATGACCCCAGAAGGCGGCGATATCTGGCGCACCGGCGCCGAACGCGCCGCGCGGGGCGTCGGTGGTTTCTCCTATCTCAATGCCGCCGTGGCAGAAGAGGACGGACAGGTTATCGGCGGCATGGTCGCCTATGAAACCGGGCAAGATAAGGTTGATGCCGACACGCCGCCCATGTTTCGACCGCTGATCGAGCTGCAGAACCTGGCCCCCGGAACCCTGTACCTGAACATGTTGGCCGTCGACACGGCGCACCGTGGAAAAGGCGTAGGCCACGCCTTGCTGGACGAGTTTGCGACGCGCGCTGGGGACCGGGGACAAAGCATCATTGTCGCGAGTGGCAATCACGACGCCCATCGCCTGTACCGCAGCTACGGTTTCCGCGATGTGGACCGGCGGGCCGTTGTCGCGACCGACGGGTGGAAAACCAACCACACGCACTGGATCCTGATGCTGAAGAACTGACACCTCCTGGCACGCGCTGTTAGGAGGGTCCCTTTGCCCACATCCACTGTCGTAGCATACTGCGCCAGAGAGCGGCGGAAGGATGCCATGGTGGGGTTTTCAGAGGAGACATTCGCGTTTCTTGCGGATCTGAAGGCCAACAACATCCATACTTGGTTCGAAGACAACCGCGACCGGTACGAGGCGCGTTGGTTTCCCCCGTCTCTGGACTTCATCGCCTCATTGGCAGAACCGATGACGAAACTGACGCCTAGCCTGGCGGCGAAACGGAAGCTGAACGGCTCGCTGCGCCGGATCACCCGGGACATGCGGTTCTTCAACGACAAGATCTTCTACACCTCTAACCTGTACATGATATTCTGGGCCGCGGGGCATGTGAATCGCTCGGGCGGGCGTCCACTAGGGCTTCGATAGCGCAACCCTGACGGCCTTTCGCCACCGCGTGGTGAAAAAGACCGATGGCTATGCCCCGATCGCGGCGCTGCGCTCGGGTGCATGATGGACGAAGCGGCACTGGCGCGAGTGCCCAAGTGGTTTGAGTCCGAAGGGCGGCGCACAGTCCTGCTGCGCCACAAGAGCATGGTGGCGCGCACCACGGGTCCTTCGGGACGCGTCAGAAGTGCGCCAAAATTCTTTTCAATCGCCGCCAGACCGGGGCCTATGAAATCACGCATCCATTGCAGTTTTGCCGTCTCCGGATCGGGCGCATCACCAGACGCGCGCACCGAAATGCCGATGTTGCAGAACGGGTGAATATCAATCGAGACTTTAAAGCAGCTTGCTACTTTTCCCCACGATTTTACGTTAGGAGACTGATGGCTACCATCCGAAAGAACGGAATTTGTTCTGAGGCTGAAGAATAAGGCGACCATTAAAATACACGGCCAATTGATTTGCCGCAACATGCCCTGCCGCCAACCCAGCGAAGTCAAGAGTGGGAGCTCCGCCAAACACGACGTGGTCAAAGTGATAATTGAAAGAAACGTAAAGTGAGCACCGAAGCGATCCTTGACACTTATCGGACGGGCAAAAGTTTAACTCCCTAACAAGGGAAGCCCTTCCCCAATTATCAGTTGCCAGTACGTTGGGTATACCGCCGAATGGACCAACTGTGAACGTTTCGTTTGAGGTCAGAGGCGATATGGCACCAATTTCCCACAAGGTGTACAGTCCGTTTGGCAAACCGTTTTGGATTTCTACTTTCACTTTAGCTTTCCCATCACGACAGTAGCCCGAAACACGACCTGCCGCCTTATTCCAATCTCGCAGAGTTATATTTGCATCTGCAGCTGCGGAAAGATAGGGCTCGCCTAAAACTTGAGGGTCTGTTGATTCTTCAAACAGAAACGGTGGAGAACGATCAGTTATATTCGCGGAGAACACATTGAACGTCGGCGTTTTGGCAATCGGAACATTGAAAGGCCCAATTCCCGGTGGAAAATTTAGAGAAGTTTGGAAGTTGAAGGCGTTGATTGATGCCATTTGGGAGGACAGTGGCGTGGAACTAGTAATCACTGAGGCATTTATGCCGGACGGATTTATTACTCCGACTTCAGGGAGGGGGGGAAGTTGAGACAAAATGAGTGAGGATGAAGAAAAGTTAACAACGAGATTGTTGTTGAAATCATTCACACCGTGAGTGACATGAGCATCTATCGAGAAAAATGATGCTTGAACAGTGAGAAGAACCGATGCAAAGAGCAGTGCCAAGCTTCCAAAGTTTCCATTTGCCAGAATATTCATGATACTGAATGAGCTCAAAAAGCCAGCGAACGTTGGAGAGTTCTGTGTGGGAGAACGGTGTGAAGTTGAGCGCTCGAGTTGTTTCGAACGGTGTGGTACCGCAGCACAAGGAGATAGTTTATACTGCATACTGCAAGCAACACTGCCGAGAATTGGAATCCAGCACTGCACTCGAAAGCCTTTCCAGACGTGTGATATATGTTTATAATCTGTTTGTAACATTCTTTACCAGATCACGTAGGTTAGATTAAGATTATTCATGGTGGCCTACCAGCAGCATTGCTATATTCTCGAAAACAGAATATAGGAGTGTTCTCCGACAAATGGACAACGACATGCAATGACAAGCAGTGTATGCAGGGCAGTGCACCATATTATAAAAAGACCACTCATTTCATAATTCGTTTCAGTTCTTCGCAGTGGAAGGTGGAAAAAAAGGTAAGGATATATACTCCGGGTAGAGGGGTAGAGGGTTAGCAATTGGTAGCCTTTTACTTTCTCAGGGTATCTTTTCATCTGAGTCGTCTTTGGAAGACCTCAGAATCGTAAACAAGATAAAAATGCAAAACATTTATCCTCGACTTCGGAGGCTGGATCTCGTTCTGATGAAACCGAGACTTACTCACAATGGACCTGCAACTTGTGATCAGGATCCTGATGTAGCGGTCTCCTCATTTGCATGAGTTATAAAGAAAACCAGGTGTAGATGACGGGGCTCGAGACGAGCTAATTTGGTCACCAGATTTCAGCTCGGGTCCAATTTCTTCGTCACTACCCGTCATCGCACGAGGATATGTGAGTTTCTGGCTTACAGTCAGAATAAAAGGATTCTTTTCGCTTATCACACCGCTCGAATGCCGAAATGAGATTTGTGCCCCTGGTATCAAAACTCGAAGCAGGCGAATATCAGTTCGGTCCTTTCGATGATACACAGTTTCTTTTATTGGCTGGCTCTGACAAGAATGATTGGCGGAAAGTTGCCCGTGCAGATATCGGGGCACTCGCTCTTCAACATTCAAGTTAAGTTGACATGTACAGTGCGTTTCAAAAACATATCCCTTTACAAAAACTGCGCCAAAAAGGCATTTCACGTACTGTAGAGCACATTTCACAACAAATAAAAACCACTAAGTCAATAACACTGTTTCAAAAGTATATCCTTTATACAATCATTCGCTCAATTATGGCTCGTGGCGCACCTCTGACACGCTCTGAACAGCTGGAAATCATGGAATTAGTAGGTCAGGGTATGATTCCAGCAGATATAGCCCGAAAACTCAAGCGCAGCCCAAAAACAATCAGCAACTTCATCAAAAACCCCGCTACATACGGAACAAAGCGTTCAACCGGCCGTCCTACGGCACTATCCCCGGCCGATAAGCGTGGAATTAAGCGAGAACTATGCCGCAACACTTCATCTTGCGGAAAATTTGTCAAAACTCTAAATTTGCCTCTATCACGATCTACAATATGGCATGAAGTCAACCCTCAAAATTTGTTCAAGTACACAAAAAAGAGGAAAACTTTTTTTTTAAAAGATAATCACAAGAAAAATCGAGTTGAATGGTGTGCTCAAAAGGCTTATTGGAAAACGGATTGGAATAATGTTATCTTTTCCGACGAAAAAAAGTTTAACCTTGATGGTCCAGATTGCTATAAATTTTATTGGCATGATCTACGAAAAGAAAAGAAGGAATTTGTGACTAGGCATTCAGGAGGCGCATCAGTAATGGTTTGGGCTGGAATCTCCACAAAAGGAGCAACTGATATGGCTTTTGTTGAAACTACAATGAACTCTGAGAAGTATGCTGAGGTTCTAGAAAACTATCTTTTACCTTTTGCATACTGTATGCACGGAGAAGAATTCATTTTTCAGCAAGATAATGCACCTGTGCATAAGTCTAATTCTATGAAACAGTGGTTCAATAGTCTAAATATGTCGGTTATGGAATGGCCTGCGCGCTCTCCTGACCTCAACCCTATCGAAAACATTTGGGGAATGTTGGCCCGAATGGTTTATGGGCAAGGAAGGCAATTTGATACAGTTTTTGATTTGAAAAATTGTATCAAAGATTGCTGGGAAAAGATTGACTGTAATGCTATCAATCCTTTTATAGAATCAATGCCAAAGCGTTGTATAAGTGTTATACAGGCTAGAGGAGCAAAAATAAACTACTGAACTCGCGTTAGAATAAAAAGGATGCAATAAAGGTTATGATTTTGAAACAGTTTTTTTACTTGAAAATTTTTTCACACTGATTTTGTTAGTTGTACTGTAGCCAAAACGTCGATTTTTGGAAAATTTGCGCGAGGGATATGTTTTTGAAACAGACTTTATCTCACATATCTACGTTGTGCTGGACGACAGTGCTGTATGCATAAGACGGAGGCGAGCTAAAAAATCTTTGGGAAATCGTTTGCCTTGAAGCGTTTTTACATCGAATGGCTTTATGTTTAAGATTTTTAACACGGTGCCGCTCGTGCGATATGTTAAGTGGATAAAGAATGGGTGCAGTGAAGAAGGCTGGCGTTGACTGCTGCGTGTCTGCGCCCGAACGGCCCAAATGCCCAAACGCTGTAGGATATCCACAGGACAATTGGCCTCAGATGAGATGAAAACTGTAAGCATTTTGCTGAATTCTAGTTGTTCTTGACCAAAAGTTTTTCGTGTTTTGACCTCGAAACAATAAAAACTGAAACCCTTTTTCTTACGTGCAAAAACGTGTATGATTGCACCGGTCCTGTAAATTTGTGTCACAATCCACAGCACGCATCCGCACAGCCAATCACGTGTGGCAGAGTGTCATGTGCTGCGCATCGCCGAATCCGTTGGAGCACGGTGATCCTTGCAGATCTCGGGCCACTTCGCATAACCAGGCAATGCGCGCAGCTCCATTGGCTGAGTGGTTTCTACCACGCCGAGCATCACTCACGCAGAGCCTTGTCCTGGCGCCGATTCACCCCCAATTCACTATTTCACGCACCCGCTCTCCCGCTCAGTGTGTCTTCATCGCTTGTCTGCATCGGTTAACTATTCCCTCCCGCGTTGGGCACAGTTTTCTAGCGTTTCCCCTCTGCATTCTGCCGACATGACAAAGTACCCTAAGCTTCTTTCGCCCATTCACCTTGGTGGCTCCCTCCACCTTAAAAACCGCGTCGTCATGGCACCCATGACACGCGGCCGCGCCACTGAGAAGCTCATGGCCACCGAGCTGATGGCCGAGTACTACGCGCAGCGCGCCTCCGCTGGTCTCATCATCACAGAGGGGGTACACACCTCTGTCGTTGCTCGTGGCTGGTTCCAGGCTGCCGATATCTTCACTGCGGAGCACGCTCAAGCGTGGAAGATCGTCACGGACCGTGTTCACCAGCGCGATGGTAAGATCTTTTGTCAATTGTGGCATACGGGCCGTGCCAGTCACTCTTCCTTTCGTGATGGTGTGAGCGGCTATGAGGGAGACATGAAATTGCCTGCGGCACCATCCGCTATCAAACGTGGTAGCCGTTCCGGAAAGCAGGGCTTTACCAATTTGCCTGGTCAGGTTGATATTGAGGTGCCGCGCGCGCTGACATTGGAGGAGGTTCAGGCATTACCTGAAGAGTATCGTAATGCTGCACAGTGTGCGAAGGATGCCGGGTTTGATGGAGTGGAGATTCATGGCGCGAACGGGTACCTCTTGGATGAGTTTTTGCAAAGTGTCAGTAATAAGCGAACTGACAAGTACGGCGGAAGTTTTGAAAATCGGTTTCGCGTAGTCGATGAAATCTTGCGGAAGGTATTGACGGTATTCGAACCGCATCAAGTCGGGATCCGAATTTCGCCCAACGGCGTGTTCAATGGAATGGGGTCCGATGACTACCGCGAGTCATTTTTGTATTATGCTCAACGGCTAGCAGAATACAAACTGGGATACCTTCACGTCATGATTGGATTGGGTTTCGGTTTTCATGAGAAAGGAGAACCAATGACTATGGCTGAATTCCGCAAAGTGTATGATGGTGTGCTCATTGCTAATGTCGGGTACGATGCCAAGTCTGCTGAAGAAGAAATTGCTGCCGGGCACTCGGACATGGTTTCGTTTGGCAGGCCATACATCAGCAATCCAGACTTTGTGGAACGCATCATGACTGGGGCAGAGCTCAATGAACCGGCCCCGCAGTCTGTGTACTATTCCTCCGTGGAAAATGTGTTGACCAGCACTGGTTACACTGACTATGCCACGGCGAAGGTGGAGTCGTGATCACTCGGCGAATTAGAACTACCAGATGCCTTGCGGGAAGAAATTCCTCTATAATCGTGTGGCACTTACCTACCGTATGAATCGGGTCTTTGGAGTCAGTTCAAACGACATCTGGTTCATTTAAATAAAAGTTACGGCCACAAGTATTTCATCATGTGCTCAAAGTTGAACCCAGCGAGTTGCGATTCCCCACACTCAGATACGCTGAAGACTGCTTGACCCTTATGACCCGTATGACCCAGGAAGCCGAGGACTAGTGAAATAGACATAAGCTACGAATTTGATTGGTACACGAAAGAAAGTATTGGTGTTCAGCGTTCCAAATGTTGAGTTTGCTTCTGCCTCACTAGTGTCTACACGCCCCGAGGATTGGCCTCACATGAGGCCAGTTCTATTTTCGAAAAAATTAGTAAAAATCGCTGGTTTCCATATTGCAGCGGCGTATTCTATTTTCTAAGTAAAAAACTAATTTTCTAACCATGTTCCTCCTGCTTTAAAGTACATTCCTTAGACAGTTGTCTTTAGTAACAGCAGCTCAGTGGTTTCACGACCGCTCGGAGACTGATACAAACAGAGTTCAAACCTCGCTGAGTTCAGTGAAACTCGAAAACTCCTACTGGAGCTCGACTAATTCTACAAATTATTATGGTCTAAGAACGAATTTGCGTCCACTTGAACAGCAGACAGAATAAACTGACATGTGCTAAAGCGATTGTTTCGTCAGAGACTATAATATTTCTAGCAAGTTGAATAACGCGGAATAAATTAGTAGGGGGCTTAAGATAATTTGACCTCTTCTTTATACTTTTAAAAATGCCTCTAAAAAGCCTTAAAAACGCATGATGCCACACGAACGTCAATGTAGTTGACTAAATGTTTCTCTAAATGTGATGAATGTCTCCCAGATGATCTAAAAAACACAACCGACCGTTTCAAATGTGACATATATAAACATCCATATCATTGTACTTTTTGCATTCTGAACAAACAAATCTGGATTTTTAAGTGGTCTTGCAGACTTCAAATCGTCCTTGATATGTTTGAGACGTCAAAGAACCATCCAATTTCCTTCTTTTTCGATTGGTCTTCATTAAATGAATGCCGGTTCCAGCCATATATGGGTTTTCTATTTCATCTTCAAGATTACATTTTCTTTTCATAGTTAGAATAGCATCCCAGTTGTTATCTATTAATCTGTCTGCGAGATTACAATAGAAATTATGCGGTGTTAGATTCAATTTGTTTCCGTATGTATCCTTGTAATGATTCCAAGCATCAACGACGAAAATTTCCAGCAAAGAATTATTCACTCTGAAAGACCATTCTTTCACTTCAAACTTCTGTGGTGCACGCCCTCTGGGAGGGGTTCTGAAGGACTTAATAATTTTCCCGAAACATTCGGATGCGCATGGCGTAGCTGCAGCGCGCCGTGGCCCCGACTTGGGTGCAACTGACACACGTGTAACGTGGTTGGCCAGGGAGAGGCTGGCACATCATTGCTGGATATGCTCTCTATTTATTTAGATTTATTACACTAGGCTAGGGAGTTTTCTACAGCACTTTACACTATATAGTGCCAGGGCGATCTCGCCCTGACACTCAGTAAACTTCCCCAGCCAGGGTTCTTGGCTCTAAGTCTTTTTCCGCTTTCGCGAGTCTTCCACACTCTACGGAGGTGAAGCCGCGTTACTAACGGTAGACTTATCCACCCTGCGTCAACAGGAGACTCACCGCTGTTAGCGTGTATATCTTTCATACTACTGCCGTGTTCTCGCCCCCGTATTGGGTTTGCTACGTATTTCTTTTGGCTCTCGTGGCCCATGCCCCCGATCGCCCCCACTGGGTGGTCCCCCCTTTATCAATTGCCCACTCCCGTGGAATACAGCTCATACCTGGTCTGCTCCCTTCTAGCATCCCGCACTCTCCCCGCTTGGCGTGCCGGTGAACCTCGGCCTTACACCCCGACTTAGTCGTGTTCACTCCGGAGAGGCTCCGTCGCCGTGCTACCCTCCTTGGAGGAAGACTCGGACATCTTCGTGTGTTTCCGCCGCCCTTGGCGTTGCACTACAAACTGGTCTCCCGACTTAGAAGGCTAAGCGGACCTGGTTTGGTTGTTTTTCACATTGCTGTGCTGTCTTCTCTCGTCGAGATCTGCTTTCCAATTTCTTGGTTTGGACCCACTTGGTGGACGCTTTTGTTGTCCTATTCTTAGTGGTCAACGCTACAATCATGTCACGACTACCGACGGAAGCGGAACCCGCGATCACGCGGAGCCGTTCCGTCAATGACGTGGCGCCTGCGAACCCTGGAAGGGTTCCCCCGCCGTTACCTCAAGCCGCTCCGAAAGGCAAGAGTAAGGGGTCGAACTCCTCCAAGAACAACAAGCTACCGCCTAAGGCGTCGAAGAATGGACCCAATTCTGGTGCTGGACCGGCCCCTGCCGTGGATGACCCGGCTCCTGCCGACGAAAAGGCCCAGAAAAACGAGTTCCACATCGACATAAACTCAAGTGTGAGGCAGCAGATCCGCGTAATGCGGGAAGCGCACAATGCCTTCGTGGAAGAGTTCGAAGCCCTGCGTTCCAGGTGTGATGGCTCTTCTATGAAGGAAGTGGTTGACGACCTCCGCGTGTTGCGGGCGGACGTCAACACCCTGTTGGAATGTTTTGGTGGTCCCGCCGCTTACGTGGGAGGTGTCGAGACCCGATTCAATCGTGTTAGCGCCCGTCTCCAGACGTTAGAGCAAACCATCTTGATGGAAGACGTCCTGGAGAAGCCGGTTGCTGTGTCGCACCAAGCGAAACACGAGAGGAAAAGGGACGATACCCGCCGTCGGCGTGGAAAGCGTGACAGCGATGACTCGGACTCGTCGAACTCCTCACCGTCGTCGCGTGGCTCTCACCACTCAAATGGGTCGGACTCGTCAGATTCGTCTTCTGACGATGGCCATCGCAGGCGTTCATCCCGTTCTAAACGGTCGTCTGCCACCCAAGGTGTGATCCGCGCCCGCGAGAAGGGAAGGAAACACTCCGGGTTGAAGGAGCTGAAATGCACCAACCCCCTGTACAAGAAGTTGGTTTCTTACCGATACTATCGGCTAGAGAACTCCTCTTTGGATCGCACGCCCCGTGGCACGGGTAGATTGAAGGATTGCATAAATCGTATGCAACTGTCACTCAGGAACCAGAACTTTTCTGGAGAAGACCCCATTTTGGTGTTGGATTTCCTTGCGAGGTTCGTCGCCGAAGCGGATATTCTCGGTATGACCGAAGGACAGGCGTTTATTGCACTCCCGTACTTTATGAAAGGCCTCGCCGAGGATCAATACAACTCTGTAAGAGGTTCGTCTAGAGCCTCCGAAGGAGAGGTAACCTGCTGGCCAGAAGCAGTACAATACCTCTTGAGGTCCTACGCCACTAATCACGCGATTCAGTCGGCCATTCTCGCTCTTCGCGATACGCGCCAGAAGTCTGGAGAAACGGAAACCGAATTCTCGGTGCGCCTGAACAAGGCTTTCCACCGTAGTGGGAACGTACACTCCGCCGGAGAGCGCTGCACCATGTTCATCGATGGACTGAACCCCGCTATCCGAACGCTCGTGGCCCGTTACCGGGAAGACCGAAGGAAGACCACGTATCTGGAGTTGGTCCCACACGCGCAAGCGGAAGGTGACGCTTTAAGAGCTCGTGCTCCCGGACACAGGTCGCGAACCGCCAAGGCGTTGGTGATGGAAACGAAATCGCCATCCCTATCGCTGATTGCGAGTGAGCGCCCCCAACAGGAGTACGACAACGTACACTTCGCCCGAAGCGATATCCATTCGGTCCCGACAACCGAACTACCGTCTACGACGGACGACTCATATGACACGGCCCAGGATGGACCCCTGCTGTACGCAGACTCTCCCCGTGTTCACGGACCTCGCATCCCGTATTCAAACGGTGCGCTCCGACAGAGTCGCCCTGGATGGAAGGATACCCGCCAAGCGGTGAAGTTCACGGATGCTCGCTCCGGTTTGCAGCCCTCACGCCAGGGACTCATATGCCACATATGCTACGAACACGGTCGACCGCCCCATTCGGTTCAGTCTCAGGAAAACTGATTATGGGAGTCTCCCCTTCGGGAGAGGCGTCCCTGACATCGAGGTTGTCGGCGCCCGAGGCGTCCCCGCCTCGCTCCCCGGTCAAAATCCTCTCAAGGAAACAGGCCGTCTCAGACGTGAACTCTGAACACTTTGGTGTTTTACGTCGACCTTGGAAACGGGTACATCACAACCGGTTCCCGGAAAGAGTCATGGTCATGGCGAAGCGAAACTTTAAAGTTTACGCTGACCTAGGCCTTACTACCAAGTTCATGGTGCGTTTTCTCACTGTGTTGGATACAGGTACAGAACCGAACTTCGTCGTGGAATCTATCCTACCACCTGCTTTGCAGTCGCAAATCCGCCGTGGCGTAGCATTAGACGCCGCTGACGCTGGTAACAATCCGTTAGAAACGGTTGGAGTGATCGATTTGGTGGTACGCTTAGGACCCTGCGTCGTGAAGCTGCACTTTATTGTCTGTCGGTCACTCCCCGCCCCTCTCATCTTGGGTTGTGATTTTTGCGACCGTTTCGTCGAAGCGATTGTACCCCGCTTAAAGCGTGTGGAATTGGACGATGGATCCTCTGTTCCCATCGTCCGCCGTCCGCCGAAGCGTGCATCGAAGAAGCATGTTCCTCTTCCTGCTGCACAGGAGTTCCCCGCCGCTTTTCGCGAGTCTACAAAGCTTCGTGTCGACGAGTCGATTTGTTGCATTCCGCCAAAGTCCCACTCTTGGTTGCGTGTCAGTTCTCGTCAGCACGGTACTCGAATCGTTCGACCGATACCATCACTGTCGAACAGGCATCAACTCGCTTTCGCGGATGGTATGGTTCACATTGAGCCCGACAAGTCGTTTTGTGTATGTGTTTCCAACTTTGGAGAGAAACACCAGTATCTGGTTAGGAACCAAGTCATTGGAAGAGTTGCTCCTCACCCCATGTCTATCTTTACCCTTCAAGGGGATCGTACCGGTTCAACCGGAATGGGTCACCCTGAGGAGGGGGATAATCTCGTCGGAGGTCCCCAGTCTACGCTGAACTTATCCACACTGCCGTGTGTGTCGCCACCAGCAGTACTGGTTAAGTTATCCAATGGTTCTTGGGATTGCTGTCATCGACTACCGTCGGTTCTGCACGACTGACGTTGGAAAGATACCACCTGAGTTGGTGAATTTCAAAGCCCAGCCATTGCTGGATGGGCTACCGAATTGTTCGGATCATGAGAATTGCTGGAACTCGTGGCTTTCAGTAATGCCTTCCGCTGTTCAGTGTTCGATGGCCTGCATGCGCCCAAGGCGCAGAGGAGGGCCATTTAACAGAACTCTGGATGCTTCAGCCCCTCGAAACGAGGATGGTTCTCAGAATCCCTCGCATATTGCGGAAGTTCCCGTTTCTACGGTAGGGCTAATCTATCCCATCCAGATGGTTGCTTTACCCGCCAATAAGCGATTCCCGCTCTACAACCCACCCGGGGGACTCTCTGATATACCGATTCAATCGGACGCTGGCCTGGATGGCCTTTCTTCTCTCACGCCACTGCGCGGTGTCTATCCCCGCCAGTTGGGCGTTTCTACCACTCTCTATGCCGCTCCGTCTAAGGAAGGGGAAGAGGATGTTGACTCTCGTCGAGAGACTGTTACCGCTTCGTCGCGTCATGATAACGGTGGTACACGGAGCTCTGGACACATCGAAATGGATATTGGTGGACGGAAAGCTTCGTCGACGGACGTGCCCGGCACTCATCTGCACCGTGCCACTGATGCTGAGTCCTCTCGAGGAAGTTCTACCGCATCTGTGCACCATGGCACTCCCCCCGGGGATTCTGGTTTGCAGAAAGCGCCACACAATGGAAAGTCTCGCGCCGAAGCGAAGTCGTTGCTGAAAGTTAGTCGCGCTCGCGAAACATCACCGGCACCGCCGTTGGAAGACATTCATGGTTCTTTGCATTTGCATTTCGTGAATCACGGTTCTCTTTCGACAGCATTGCTGGGTACTGAAAGGAATGCCCTCGCGGGCTCTCTTAAGCCGATCTCGTCCGACGGCTCAACTCTTATAGTACGGAAGGACATACCGGTTATACCGGGCAAGCACAGCGTACCTCTCGAGGAAACCCAACCCAGGACACTGGAATCTGATGTCGATCAACCGCAAATGAGCGAGAGAAACCCGAATGTCTCGGTTGTTACCAAAACTGTCGTCGTGGACGCATGGGTCAGTCCGGATGCTTTACACGTCGAAGATGACGGAGGGGAGCCGGACATTCCGGGTTATGATGGAACTACGCTAGTCATAACATCCACTCTAGATCTTTTGCCCTTTTGGGGAAGGTCTACCGCTTTTGTGTCGGATGGTGCCCACCAATGGGATTCAACATCTGTTGTCTTGCCACAAAGTGGAAAATCTCTCGCCGAAGCGATCTTGTCGAAGGATTATTTTTGCGCTTGCGACACTGAACCGGCTGTGCCGTCGAGCGTTGATCTGCAGCCCGTGGGTCAAGGTTCGTCGACACTAGCTACGCTGGACACTACAGAGCAGGCCCTCTCGGGATCCTCTGAGCCGACTACACCGGAAGTGTGGACACCAACTGCACGGCAGGAAACACCGGCTAGGCCGGGCAAGCACACCGTACAGGACGGGAGAAACACACCCAGCACGCTTGACACTGGTTCAGGACGCTCGCGCAGTCACGGATACAGTCCGATTGTCTCGGTTGACCCCGACAGTATTGTCGAAGTCGCACCTGTCACTCCGGAGAACGGACACGTCGATGACGGAAGCACCTCGTCGCCGAGTGAAGTTGGACCCTCGAGAGGGATAGTTTGTGACCACCTTGCTTCCCAGAGGGACAATTCGCAGGAAACGTCACAGCACGTTCGTGATGGAGACACGGTTGAGCCGGATATGCACGCCCGACGTGGTACTTTGTCGCCGAAGCTAGCCGACACACCGGCAACGCCGTTGCACACGCCCTCACGTGAGGAGGCGGAACGCAGCACGGCGCGGAGCGCTCCCAGCCATCAGCTAGTCACGTCACGTGACCAAGTGGCACCCGACAGGGGAGATGCACCAATAGGCGCTCGAGGCGATTCAACCGTCAAGAGACGACGCCCCGTGGTAAAACCGCCTCCTGCGTCAAGTTCATCACCGTCGCGACGGATTCCACTAAGGAAACTCGCGGAGCGCGATCCAGAAACCCAGCTTTGGGATGAGTCCGCGTTCCCCCGAAGGGTGGTTTCTGCACGAGAAGTCTCGGTAAGCTCCCCGACCCGAAAACTGGGACCATTGCCCTATGGGAAGGCCTTCGGCCTAAGCCGTCGAAATGACGATTCTCGTCACGACGCCATGGCGAAAGTACCACGCCAAGCGGTCAAAGCCTCCCAGAAACCGGTTCGTATCCGTACCGAGGTCAGGGAAAGGCCGTACCAAGCCGTGGACCCCTGCGGGGACGGACACAGTAGCCCACACGCGATGGCGGAAAGCTGCCAGTATGGAACTGTGACACAGGCACGGCAGGGCCGAAAATTCTACGATCAGTTTGTTATCGACCACGTCATGGAGCATTCTTACCATCGGGATGGTTACATACAGTATCGCGTCCGTTGGCACGGGTTGGGTCCCGAATGGGATTCCATTGAGCCAATGCAGCACCTCCCACGTTCTAAAGTGGTTTCATATCACCGCAGGACGCGGACGGGAATCCCGGCATCGGTGGTGAAAGCCCAAGTGGGATAGTAGCCCACCTTGGTGGAGAGAAGGAGAACTATGGTTGTTTGGTCGGAAATGGAGAAGAAGCAGTATGGTTGGCTTTATTATTCATGCCGTTCATACGGGAGTGGCTCTCACTTGGTGTGAGGTCACAACAATGCTCGCTCTTAGCGGTCGGGTCCCGACTGTTGTCGTGTCTGATCGCCCCTTTCGTTTTCGGTTGTTTACACTTGATGGGTTTTTCATCCAGCTTGCTGGTTCACGATTGCTTCTGTGATCCGTAATCACGGTTTTTCCCATTCGTTATGGTGTACAGCAACCGATTGCATCGTTTCTTGATGAGCTTTGTTGCCGCTGGTCGCCCACGAGTCGTGGTGGTGAAGCCCCATACTTGGGATGTGGACTTGGTCCATCACCGCTGCGCGGGTGCTACTGTACACTACAGGTCACCTGGAGACCTTCCTCGTTTGTTTATTAATCGTTCAGAACGATTCGGCTCCTCGTTTGCTTACGGTTGCTTTCTCCGGAATCGGATGTTTCATCTCTACAGTAATACCTGGATTCCAGTTGCGGAAACCCCGTTACTTCAGGAATACTACTCTGATTCGGATGAGACTTGGACACAGACTATTCTGGAGATATACAAGCGCCTTGGCGAAGACGGAACCCAATTATCTTGGGAAACGTCAGAGATATGACATCTTTTCAGTTTGCCGCTCTATTCTTATCCTGAACTGAAACAGGTCGCGACTTCCCACTTAATGGTGTTCAGTTTTCCCATTCTTGGGTGCAATTGAACGTTCTGCTTCTTGTGAGTACGCCGACTAGTGGGGTTAGTGCCAGGACTTTTGCATCTGAAGTTATCCGCGTTTTGCGTTGTGGACCGCTTTGAACCCGGTAATCCTGGTTTGGACCGGTGGAAAAACCGCCCGTCCGCGGGAAGCTGGAACTCGGTTCGAGACACGATCTCCCTTGGGAGTTAGTAGACAGCACGGGAAAGACACTGGAAGTCAAGACCCACGACACCGGGCATTAGCCGTGTTGACGAAGCTCGTGCGCTCCTACCCTTGCAGGGGGGAGGTGGTCCGATGATTCGCTGGCCGCGTACTCTCCCAGGGAGAAATCGGAACGCCTCAGGGAGGAATGTGAAGGCTATGAAGCTGACAAAAACATCTCATGGAGGGATATACCGCGCAAGCAGAGGTGCCACACAACCGAACAATCGGGATGGCGGACTACAGTATCCACAACAAGGGAACCCGACAAGGAATGGTCGTGCAACTTGGTGATTGCGCTTCACTCTTGCTGAGGATCACAACCGCAACTCGCGGGGCGCACTGCGATCGCAGATAGAATTTCTCTCTCATGAGGATGAGCCGATGAAATCGCAGTGGATTCGCTCCAGGCGGAGGTGTCTACTGGTAACCGAAATATGGACGTGCACAGCGGATGTATTCCCGACGGCGTCGACGTTCCTCGTCGAGGTTGTCGCTCCGTCTGAGAAGGGGGATATGTGGTGCACGCCCTCTGGGAGGGGTTCTGAAGGACTTAATAATTTTCCCGAAACATTCGGATGCGCATGGCGTAGCTGCAGCGCGCCGTGGCCCCGACTTGGGTGCAACTGACACACGTGTAACGTGGTTGGCCAGGGAGAGGCTGGCACATCATTGCTGGATATGCTCTCTATTTATTTAGATTTATTACACTAGGCTAGGGAGTTTTCTACAGCACTTTACACTATATAGTGCCAGGGCGATCTCGCCCTGACACTCAGTAAACTTCCCCAGCCAGGGTTCTTGGCTCTAAGTCTTTTTCCGCTTTCGCGAGTCTTCCACACTCTACGGAGGTGAAGCCGCGTTACTAACGGTAGACTTATCCACCCTGCGTCAACAGGAGACTCACCGCTGTTACCGTGTATATCTTTCATACCACTGCCGTGTTCTCGCCCTCGTATTGGGTTTGCTACGTATTTCTTTTGGCTCTCGTGGCCCATGCCCCCGATCGCCCCCACTGGGTGGTCCCCCCTTTATCAATTGCCCACTCCCGTGGAATACAGCTCATACCTGGTCTGCTCCCTTCTAGCATCCCGCACTCTCCCCGCTTGGCGTGCCGGTGAACCTCGTCCTTACACCCCGACTTAGTCGTGTTCACTCCGGAGAGGCTCCGTCGCCGTGCTACCCTCCTTGGAGGAAGACTCGGACATCTTCGTGTGTTTCCGCCGCCCTTGGCGTTGCACTACAACTTCTTTTCCATATTCAGATCATCTTGAAGTCACCTATTATGCCTATCAATTTTTGAACAACAAGAATATTACTCCTCACAAACTTCTGGAATAGCAATGGAAAGCGGAATTTTCTTTGTTATTCCATCAGTTGTCCTCCATCTTTCACGAGAAATGGGAGTTCCTGGTTGGTTACTGCTACAAGTGCTGATGAAATATCTCCTCTCGCGGTCCACCCAGAGCACAGACATCATGCTTCGATCCAATTCAGGCAGTTTGGAGACCAATGACACGTGCTGGCCTCGTGCCGTCATCGTAAGTTCGGAAAGATGTTTCTTTGGAAACCTTCTGGTGGCTGTTTTCACGACCCCAATAAATCACATTCCTCTTTTTAAAAGTTCTTCAGAGGTTTCAACAGATGCAAAATATGAATCGACACAAACGATTCAATCAGTTGCGAACCAGTTTTCAACAAGTCTCATTAAAACAGTTGTTCCATGTTCATGTTCTGATTCAAAAGGCTTTACATCTGGTTGCGTAGCTCCCATCGTGATTTCTTTTTTTGTAGGACAACGCTTGGAGCGGAGACACCGCGAAGATGTTCGGGATCTTCCTCTCTTCAGAGAAAAGCCTCAGGCGGAGGAGACGCGTCCCAGCGGAGCACAGAAACAGAGCCACTCTAGAAAGGCACGACGAAGTCGGGTGTAAGACGAGGCCAATCTGGCGAGATATATCTAGAGTATTTAGGTGAGCACGGCACAGTCCGGGGGGTGATCGATCCTAGGCGGAGCGGTACCGCGGCGATTTTCGGAAAAGAAGCGAGGAAACACTCGTATGAGATGGACGAGCGAGGTGAGTGAGGCGGCCACTCACGAGAGCCAAAAAGGAGAACAAGAGGAAGACGGGGGCGAAACCCTATACAGGGGCGAGACTACGACAAGTGTCGGCGATTAAATATGAACCCACGGTGGTGGTAGCACTCTGGTCGACAGAGGGGTGGATTAACTAACGTGCAACGGGCGCTCACGCAGTGGGCGGTGAAGACACGCCGAAGGAGAAGAGTTCAGAGCCAAGACTCCCTCCTTGGGATCTCCCAAGAGGGTGTTTACTGGGGAGCAGTGCTCAATCTCCCAAGTAGTGTGGCGTGCGGCCCCTGACAGTGGGCGCGCGCCCGAGAAATAGACACTAAATGGCGATATCATAGCTAAATAAATACTGAAAATTACTAAATAATACTAACCATTAGGTAGAATCCGGGCCACGTGTGACACGCCTCGCACTCGAGCGTCGGCATCCGTGCAGTCCACGTGTTCCACCAGTGTTCATTTCCGGTCCTAACCGGCCGTCGGCACGCAATAGCGGTATAGCTTGTCATAGACCAAACTAATCCTCAAGCGAGCGAAATCTCTAAGTCCTGGGAAGAAGCCCCTCTTGAAGGGCATTGCACTTCAATTTTGAGCATAATTACACTCCTTCCACAACACATTGTCTTTATATCACAACCATTTTCAGGTTTCCTATCAAGAGTAATGTAGTTTGGAAGTCCAATTTCAATCCAGTTCCCTCCGAGTCCGTACCAACGTGAAATACTTTCGTCGACGCACAAAGTGTGTGACGGAGTTACGAACGCTTTCCGATGGTCATTTATAGCTTTCACAAACTCAGAAATGCATGACCACTTGCATTCTTCTGATTTTTGATCGTTTTCAGAGCCACTGAATACGATGAATTGACTTATATGTTCAAACCGATTTCGTGACATGATCTTTACGAGCTGCGGAGATTCGATATATTTAGAAAACGTGTCTTTAGACCAAAGCGATCTTCTATTTGAAAACTCGAAGCGTGTCATTAACACCATTAAACCGAAAAACTTCAAATTTTCACCTCCTGTAGTCTGCTTTAAGCCTTTTTCTTCCAGCCGAGAGTTGGTAGATCGAACTATTTTTTCCAAATGAGCTACAGGAAACATCTACATGAAGAAATCGTATGGTGAAAGTCCCAAAGGTGCATGAATGGCGGAGATAAAATCACCAACAGCTCCCGTGACTTTCCATTGATGCATTTGCACTGGACCATTCAGAGTCAAGGATACATTTTCAGTTGTCCATTTCGTCGAATGAACTTCCACAAAGCTGTCTTGCGTGTCACTGTTTGTCACAGTAGGAGGGCTCAACGGATTCATTGTGTGACAGTGATCGCCATCAGTGACAGTATTTTGCTCTTCATTGTTCGAAACTTCATTAGTAATAGCAGCACCATTTATCTCCACGTTAGAATTGATGGCTCCTTGAGCAGTTTCCTGAACCGTGACATGATCGCCGGCTTTTACACTGCAAAGTCTGAAAGTGCATATTTCTCGTGACCAGGTAGCTCGAAGTTTATCGTGACAAAAGTGTGTCTCTGATTATTTTTGATGACAACGTCCACTTTTGTAACACTTTCGCTCACCAGTTTCGTTTTCCAGTGCGTCCCAAAGAAGCGTTTAAAGTCGCTCTCTGATGTGGTGAGACGTGCGCGGGTATGTACTCTGTTTCCCACTACACGACGGGGATCCATAGATGATGACATATTTGATAAATTATGAAAGAATGAAGTAAAAATGTTGTGTTTACAGGTTGTGGACGATCGATCGTAATCTTTGAGGTTGACGCCAGAAAAGAAGAGAGTGTTGAAAACGTCTAGGCACAAACATTTAAGGAAATTGACAAAGCTTACAAAAATAATCGATGTTGTAATTTTGGCCTCATATGAGGCCAGTGGTCGTATAGACACAAGTGTCTACACACCCCGAGGATTGACCTCACCTGAAGATAGCTTGGTCCCATATGAGGCCAAAACTTCTCTTATAAAGTAACTGAAATTCATTCAAGATATGATTTTTCAAATTTAGAGCAGAAAGAAAGAAAACAAAAATAAAAGCCATACAACTTTATCGTTGAAGAAAAGCCTCGGGAACCTAGTCAAACAGAGCTTTATTACTCTTCTTTAAAACGATACTCTTTTGGTGTAGCAAACTTAAGTAGTCGCAAAAAAAAACAACCAAATATTCTTGGTCTCAAACTATCCAAACAAACATGTCGAAAGGAAATATCTCTTTCAGTCATCTGGTAATGCATACTTCATATCTTGAGGCCATCAAAGGAAGAATGTTTGGAAATATGTTCCAGTTATGCAGAGCTTGTAGATTGCATTTATTGCTCAATTACAAAGAAATAAAAAATGTTCTCATGTGATGCCAATTGACCTCATATGAAGCCATCGGTTGTACAAACACTAGACATGAGCGAAGCAGTAAAGGGTTGCGGGCAAAATCTAAACCGCAATTTTAATACTTGGAGAGCAAGAGTTATTTCATAAACACCACATTTTTGAAACAGAATTCATATATATCTCTTTGAGTTTCAACCACTTTCGAACCTTAGAGCATCAATTAAGGAAAAAAATTGAATGGAATAAAAAACATATTACCTTGACCGATTCAAAAGGGTCAAAACCTCTTTTGGCGCGCTTTTCGAATTCCAAATTGCAATGTTGGAGAATACGCAACGCAAACGAACAATTCATTTTACATATTGTCCATCAGCAAATCAAATATCATCCTAAAACATGTTCCGTTCTGAACGAATTGCATCACATCAAAAGAAAAATGAAGGACAATGTCCTTCAAGGGGGTTTCTTCGCAGGACTTAGAGAGTTCGCTCGCTTGAGGATTAGCTTGGTCTATGACAAGCTATACCGCTATTGCATGCCGACGGCCGGTTAGGACCGGAAGTGCACACTGGTGGAACACGTGGACTGCCCGGATGCCGACGCTCGAGTGCGAGGCGTGCCACACGTGGCCCGGATTCTACCTAATGGTTAGTATTATTTAGTAATTTTTAGTATTTATTTAGCTACGCTATCGCTATTTAATGTCTATTTTTCGGGCGCACGCCCACTCTCAGGGGCCGCGCGCCACACTACTTAGGAGGTTGAGCACTGCTCCCCAGTAAACACCCTCTTGGGAGATACCAAGGAGGGAGTCTTGGCTCTGGACTTTTCGCCTTCGGCGCGTCTTCACCGCATACTGCATGAGCGCCCGTTGCACGTTTGTTAATCCACCCCTCTGTCGACCAGAATGCTACCACCACCGTGGGTTCATATTTAATCGCCGACAGTTGTCGTAGTCTCGCCCCTATATAGGGTTTCGCCCCCGTTTTCCTCTTGTTCTTTTTTTTGGCTCTCGTGAGTGGCCGCCTCACTCACCCCGCTCGTCCACCTCATACGAGTGTTTCCTCGCTCCTTCTCCGACAATCGCCGTGGTACCGCTCCGCCTAGTGAAGTGCAACCCTCGTGAGGGCCGTTTTCCAGGACTTGGTTGTTTTTCCGCCTCGGGCGATACTTGTGAGATCTATGAGTAATACCGCTACAAGCAAGCTGGCGTAGCCAGGTGTATACGCGTTGTACGCGAAGTGCACCGGCGGCCGTGCGCCGTGGCCCCGATTCGGGTGTGAATTACCCACGTGTACCACGGGTGGCCCAGGACAGGTTGGCACAGCATAGCTGGATATTTCTCTATTTATTTAGCTTTATTACACTAGGTTACGGAGCTCTTTACAGTATTCTACACTATATAGTGCCAGGGCGATCTCGCCCTGACACTCAGTAAACCTCCCCAACCAGGGTTCTTGGCTCTAAGTCTTTTTCCGCTTTCGCGAGTCTTCCACACTCTACGGAGGTGAAGCCGCGTTACTAACGGTAGACTTATCCACCCTGCGTCAACAGGAGACTCACCGCTGTTACCGTGTATATCTTTCATACCACTGCCGTGTTCTCGCCCCAGTATTGGGTTTGCTACATATTTCTTTTGGCTCTCTTGGCCGATGCCCCCGATCGCCCCCACTGGGTGGTCCCCCCTTTATCGCTTACCCACTCTCATGGTAGCTCCCCCTTTTGCTTTGTGGTTGGTTATTCGTGCCGCTCGCGCGTGTGCCGCGCGCCGGCTTACCGGGTTTACCGCCACTCCTGTGGGTGCATTACTCGATCTCGAGACTTGCCCACTCCCGTGGAATACAGCTCATACCTGGTCTGCTCCCTTCTAGCATCCCGCACTCTCCCCGCTTGGCGTGCCGGTGAACCTCGGCCTTACACCCCGCCTTAGTCGTGTTCACTCCGGAGAGGCTCCGTCGCCGTGCTACCCTCCTTGGAGGAAGACTCGGACATCTTCGTGTGTTTCCGCCGCCCTTGGCGTTGCACTACACCTAGTACTGGTCACACCCCGTACTGTGCCGTGCTCACCTAAACACTGTAGGTATAACCCGCCGGATTGGCCTCGGTCTTACACCCGACTCCGTCGTGCCTTTCCAGAGTGGCTCTGTTTCTGTGCCCCGCTGGGACGCGTCTCCTCCGCCTGAGGCGTGTCTCTCAAGAGAAAAAGATCCCGAACATCTTCGTGGTGTCTCCGCCCCAAGCCTTGTCCTACAAGAAACAACTTTTTGATTCTGTGGACGCCTGGAAGACATTTATGCTCTACCAAACAGTCGCACAACAGTTTTATGTGCCAAGATCGACTTTGCACTACTTCCTTTTCAATAAGAAGAGAACAACGCCGTAAAGTGTGGCTGAGTGTCGCTGATTGCCGCTGAGGAAAAAGTATTCTTCCACTTTCTCCATTGCTTTGCACGCAAAGTCATATCTCTCAATCGGCAGCATTTGCTGGAGGAGATCATAATTATTTTTCTGGCAATGCCCTCTGCAGGAAATGATATATTGGGTGCATCCCAGAAATCCCACAATCCTAGAGTTCCAGACCGATACCGAATAGAAACCGAACACGTTGGCCTGGCTTCCTTCCAGATTTCAGAACCTAGACTGGGTAAGAAGCATCCGAACCAGAGTTCCAAATGCTTGTTGTGGTAAGTTTCGCGTAACTCAACAGATTCTTTTACTCTTCAACAGAATGCAGCTCACAATCCATACCTAACAAACAGTTGTCGCACACCGTCAATCTGGAAAAAGATGGAAGACCCACGTGCTACCAATTCAACGTTTCTAATCCAAGCAAGTGTTTGTGTGGCGTTGATTATTTTCATTCTATTAATTGTCCGAAAAAAAAACGACAAGCATTACCCCGAAGAAGATGAACGACCAACAGTAAGTTCCATTGCTCTGGAGTTCTGAGACCCCAAATCCATACAACGCCGTGGCGAAAGTGCCTGCTTCGTAGCACGAATGAAGATTTTGTGGTAGCGACTAGTTTTCCAAGATCTTTCTTCTTCGAGAATTTGCTTCCGTAGTTTAAAACAACCCGACACAAAATCAAAAAAAGGGTCCCCTTTTCGAAGCTTTTCCACCTTAAGGGGCCGAAAACCATTGCTACACGGTGAAAATTTGTTTGGCCTCGCATTGTGGTCCATGAAAAGAGGAGATGTGTAATATTCATTGCGCCCGATATTCGGAAACCCACGCACATCCCTTTCGAAATGGCTTTAATTTGCACTGGACGGGCTGTGGGCTATGAACGATTCTTGCGCTCTTTTCCGGAAACACAGATGTCATGGGTATGTGCTTCGAGGTGTTTTTGGGGTGAGTGGTGGTGCAAGTATGTTCTGCACGTACTTTAACGAACCCGACATTGAGAATTCTTTCTTTAACGGTATGACGCAAGACGTGGAGGCTACAAACCTGCTTGTCTGGAACTTCAAGGGGGAGATAATTCACGCTTGTCTCAATTACCCTGGAAGCTGGCATGACAGCAAGCTCGCATACGTTTCAGGACTGTACTGGCCTTCATTTATTGAAGACTGCCACATGCCTGCTGGTTAGGCCGTCCTAGGAGATAGTGCCTTCGTTAATAATAACCGCATTACAAACGGAAAACTGGTTCGTGCCCGGAAGACCAACGAAATGATCTAAATGCCCGTGTCTTCGGGTTGTGCCACCATAGAGCTTGCATTGCAACACCTGTACCCCGGCGAGCGAAAAAGTGCTTAATGGGGTGTCCCAGGTTTGAAGGCTCCCTTTAGTAGATTGAGCAAGAAACTACCTGCCAGCGATGATAAAGGCGGTCACATGCTCAGCGTCGCCTGTCATATAGTGAATTATCGAACACGAACCTGGACGTTGTCAAGGAGCAACGATAACGGTTGAGTCCTGTAAGCCGCCGGGGCCTGAGGTATCTCACAGACGCCACGTGGACTGGCCGACCTCGGCTGGGCCCATTTAGATAATTATTTTATATTTATTAGTGTAATAGATTTGCATTACAGTTCCAGGGAGATCCCAGCGCCTCGCTATTACTATTTACTCGGCTCGAGTGACGCTTCTCCCTTAGAGTAAGGTAGGCACCGTTAGGATACTAAATTACCCCCTTTGGTATTTTTTCTCCACGAACTATTCTTCAAGCCATCGTTTCCGTAGCTTCGATTTGTAGGACTACGCAGTAAACGCCAGCCCATTGTACCAAGTACTTTGGAAGTGCCGCCGTCAAGGATACGAACCTTAGGACCCGCTCTACCACGCTACCCCAGGTTGAGACCAGTACGCTGACCCACTAGTCACTGCGTTACAGACGTAACCAAATTGCTATGGTGTGCGGGGTGCCACACACGATTTGGTATGATATCGAGGGCTAGGAAGTTCACAAAATCACCGTTGAGGTGCAACATACCAATGGCATCCAAAGTGATCACATATAATCATCCGTTTCTCGAATGGACTCTATATGGGTCAACCCATTCTTGGTTCTCAATAAATCTCAAAGCTTCTTTTTTGTGAGACGCAGCAGATATGTTTTCCAAACCGTGCATGTGTTCGCGCCCATGCTTTTTATCACATGTATTCTTGATTGTTTTGCTGTTCTCAGTCCACGACAAGTTCTTTCACCGGTCGCTACACGTTGCAGACTCATTCTGGCAATAAGATAGAACATCATCAAGTTTCTTGTGGAGGTATATAAGACTGTTGTTGGCGTCCGATCGAGACAGAACGTGATCAAGAACAATCCAATGCAGAGGCCCGGAATCAGAATGATACTCCCCAACATTACTGGCATTTACTCTGTTTCTCACTATCAGGTCATGCCAGTTTCCTTTCACGAAAAACAAATATGAGATGTTCTTGTTCCCCCAGTTCTTGCTAAACGATACAGAGCTGATCCTGCTTCTTTTCTTAGTACCGTGTAGAAGCGCACAACACCACCGATCCCACCTCCAGCAGCTGCCGCCATGATAACTATGTCAGCAGACTCGTCCTTTGGGTTCTCTACAACCTTTCATTCTGTTGTGGGCATAAACATAGCCTGAGACGTTGCTTCCTCCATTGCGGTTTTCTGCAGCTTGGTACGATCGATAATACCAGCCTTGAGAAGCCTGTATTCAACGGTATGTGCCTCGTACCCAAGTGGTGTGATTTTTGCATGATAAACAACTTGTGTACTACTACAGATATCTGTATTCCTGCGTTGCGAGCAACAGAACAGCACGGTACTCTTAGAGCCTGTCACACGATATCGATGCCTAACGTCAGCGTCCCGGTATTGTCAAATATGACATGCTTCATGTTGTTCGCAGCTTCAATGGCAATACCACCACCCTTGAATAAATGCCAAGTTTGGTGCCGATCTCTGAAGCAACCATCACTTCAGTCGGTGTCGCAAGCCCCAAAGCGCATGGGCCAGAAATGACCAACGTTTCTAAAACAAACAACAACGCAAAGAAATTTTCCCTCATCTGCGTACCAGTATCGTGGAATACATTCCAAAGCAGCTGCTGTGTACCAAGCACAAAACACGGAAAGTGCAATCATACCCACAATAGGCACGAATATGCTATAGAAGCTGCCTGCCAATTCCTCCACTGGAGCGCGAGATGTTTGCGCGTCATTTACCAGTCTCACAATTTGATATATCACTGCATCAGAACCCACAGCTGTGGTTAATGTTAAGAATGAACCTCCGTCGTAGCCAGTGCCACCGTACAAATAATGCCCTCTAATCTTGGGCACTGGTCTGCTCTCCTTGTTAACACGGACTCGTGGACAGCGGATACTCCTTCCAAAACTTCGACATCTACTGTCACTCGATCTTCTGAGATTAGTTTTACATAGTAAATCACTTCAAGCGCCTTCACCGGTACTTCTATTGTACACGTTACTTGACCTACGTCATCAAACAGATAACCTTTTTAGAAGCAAGATCAGACACTGCTGCAACTCCAGCTACAGCCCGAAGTTTCACAGAGGCTTCTAACCATTTGCCGATGAGCACCATTGCGATGATTCTAACAGATACCTTGAACAAATCTGCATGACCAAGAGACATATCATTCGCGCGACTGGTGCCTAAGATCATGAAAAACACGCTTGAGAAGCGGTGAGCTCAACACGTCAATGAAACATACTTGAACCAAATACTTCATCCTCTCCTATTTTCCATCTGACTAACGTCATACATATTGGCATTCACATTGAACAAGCCACTGCTGCACGGATGTACATGCCTCCTTGCTCCACTGAAACCCGCCGGTAGTTGCTTAACCGCTGACGCAACAACATTTGATCTCTGTGTGCCTCTCGTAGTCAATGGACTTCTTAAGTCTTCAATTGCATTGCTGAAAGACGGAGTCGCCCCTGCTCGTGGCGAAAGTCGTCACAGACTGCGCCGCAGGCAGAGCGCCCACCCTGCCTGGCACGGAGCAAAAGCGGGATAATAGGCGCAAGGTATAATGGTTGCGAGGAGGTGAGCGTGCAGGTTGTCAGTGTGTTGGACGACGAGACGAATGCGGGAGTGCGAGCTAAAACGAAGGTGGTGGTGGGGCACGTTGGCCCATAACATAGTGCTTCTATGTCAGTATTCTGATTACGAGTGCTCCGGCATCGATAGTCCGACCGCGACGGCGCTCGGCGTCGATCAGAAACGAAAAATAGTGCGCGGAGGAGCAACAACGCTTAATTGTAAGCCAGGCATGGGCGCGGGCGCGGGGGACCGCAACGCCATCAAAGAGCTGTACGTGCAATCTGAACGGAAGCGCGTCACAAGTCTCGATAGAGCGCCCTGCCCCTTGCAGATGGAGCACACACTTCGGAGGTGCACGTAGCCCACCTCGAATTCCCACGACAAACCGCTGAAACGCCCGCAAAATAAGCGATTTTGAAGCGTGCGCCAACACAATCGGCGGGTGGCCCAAATAATAGGGTTTCCATTCTTTTTGGCGCACATACTCCAAATTCTGAATTCGCGCACCAAAAACGTGCGATGCGAGCCAAGATTTGAACGTCGCGACGACGGGCGCTGATAAGGAGTGGCGGTGAACGTTGGTGGTGTTGGCGTGTGCTTGGCGGGCGTGCACTTCGCCCAGTTCTTGAACCCAGCAGAGCGCCACACCCGCGCATCACTTCACCGGGCCGCTTTGGCTGAGCCTAACACAAGCCGAGAAGCTTGCGCCCGTGAGCATTGTGCAGCAGTCTATTCTCGCGCCAGACTCGCCACCGGCCTGCTCAAGACGTCGCGTAAGCCACAGCGCATACCCAACGGAAGCCGAATGAACCGCGCCAAAAAGACGCGCGCGTTGCGCCTATGGAAAAGGCCTCTTGGAAGACGGTAGAGATTAGAAGCGAGAGAGCAAACAGCAACGAGCGTGTGGGCCTCACGTCACTGCAGATGACATAATGAACATCTCGCTGACCATGGGACATGCCCGATGCACCGCGCCTTCGCTGCCATCGTCATAACGCCGCACATTTGCAACACGCCAATGCAGTTGTTCGTGATGGGGTTTGCTCGAAATGTGCGGCGCGCATATTCGAAAACGATCCATATGCGTCTCAACAAATTGTCTGCGTGTGCGAATACACGCCCTGCAAAAACGATTTTCATATCTTCGAAACATCGCTCTCGCTGCACGAGAACACTGTGGAATCACACCGCCATCTAGCCGACACCTCCATTTATTTGCGACGCAAACACTTGTTCGCTTACGTGCCCACATCGACGGAACGCACCAACGCTTCGTGCGCTCGCAAGAACGAAAGCCAGGAGGCAAGCAAGCAAATTAAGCTCTGAACCCTCCAACTTGTAGGCAAGTCCTCCCGCCTTTCAGCTCACGGAGGCAAAATCTCGTATCCGATACGCGATTGACACGCAAAGCACGAGCACGCACCCCTCTCTGCACAGTTCCACTGCACGGCCGCAAGCGTGTAAAACCGTCACGAGCGTCAGTAATGTTGCTGCAATAATCACATGCGACGCCGCCATCTTGCGTTCAAACGCCACCACTATACGCGCCCTATGCCATACAAACATAAGCAGCTCACCAACTTCAGTGCGTGCTGCTCGAATCCGCTCAAACTGGGTCTGGTTCCCGAATGTTTTTCGTCCGCCTAGCAGATCGCTCCACCTCCACCTCGCAAATGCGCTCGCTTTGCAGCTTCTAGTGTACCCATCTTTCGCTCTCGTGTACTTGTCGTGCAAACCATCAAATGCTCACCTCATCCACCCATTGCTCTTTCTCTCGCCGTCCGATTTGAGCGTCTCTGATGCACAACTGCCTGCGCCATTTCCCACTCGCCTCGCGTCGCTCCCTTCCATGAGCAACCCACCTAACACCATCGTCTAGGGCCCTCTCGCCACCACCCAATTTCAAAAGCTTCGCCGCCCCTACGCTCGCCTTTGCACGTGTACGTCTTAATTGTGTGCATATTGTTCTTCCAACGCGCTCACATTCTCTAACGATGGATGCATTGCGACTGAAAGCACTTTTAAACAGTACCCGCAAGCCACTTATGTCGTCGATACCATAACGCCCTTGCCGAATTCAACCATGTTCCGCTCGGTGCTTCTTCACCAACTGAACTTGCTTTTCGTAATCGCCCCCGAGAATACTGAAACCTTCGACGCCAAAACTGACGACAAACCGCGTGGTACTCGTCGGAGAAACGGCTTCCGTTCCCAGAGCATTGCCTACACACAATCATGCACAGCATAATCGAGCCCAGGACACAATGTACGACGTCGAGGTTTCTTATTGCTGCTCTTCATCACAAGTGTAGCTACCGGTATTTCGTTTACTCAATACCCGTTCTATCGTTTTTTCAAAAGATTGAGATACCAGCCTCTCTGGATCGAGATTTGCAGCCATCTCTCTGTGTTACCTTCTAAACTGCACTCCTGCCAATTCTACAATCGATTTGGTCATTTGAGTAATGCTTTGTACCAGGTTTACTCCAAGTCGTTTAGAAAACGATGCGCGCGGGTCTGTTTCTGTTCTTTTTCTTTTCTCCGAAACGCGAATATCAACCACGATTTCAGCGCCTGGTTTGTCTCGTTTTTGTTCATTAGCATGACGTTTTTCTCTACTACGTTTTTCAACTGCAGTTCTGGGCTCGACATCTTTATTATCAAGGTTTCTGTTTTACGTGAGAGAGATCATCTTGGACAGTTTTTGGTTCTGTATCTGTTTGCCGCGACGTACCTGTGGCGAGCACGTAGGATCGCCTGTGTTTTTCTTCATGTAAACCATTTAGTCAAACATCTTTTTCAGACATTCCATTTGGCGCTGAGGTCTGTTGTTTATGCGGGCGTAACAGTTGAAATCTTTGCACACCCGAGCCCATATGTTAGAATTAGCGTGTTCATGTTCCTCTACGCAATCAAGAAGTACTGTTACAACTTCTGCTTTATAGTCCCTCGTACCTTTTCTCTTGTTTCAAGGTCACCCCCAGTTTCATCATTGTCGTAAAAAGAGTGCCCGTCGCTGGTGTCTTCTTTACGGAGCTCCTCAATGCCAAAAGAAGCTCTCCGCATGACTCAGGCGTTATTTTAGTGCTGTTGGTTGAGGAATGGGTCAAATAATTCTTCGACCGAAAGAGTTCGAGCATCCCAGGCGAAGAGTGGCCAAAAAAGGGTTTTGACGCGTGATCTGCATAGCGTACAAAAGACATTCAAATTGTTACATGGAGGCCTGTGTAACGTATGAGGCACAATATTTTTAGTCGAGGGAGGCTCTCGAGCATCATTCTGGAAAATTAGGAATAGTGGGATGGTCCCATTTTCATTCCATAACCCCACATCAGGTCTTAGTTACTCACCCGGAATTCACGAACCTGGTTGGTACATTTTAGGAAGTGAAATTACACTGTATTGAAAATGGCAGAATCCTGCGAAGATTGTTTCACTAAAGATGCTGAAAAATGGTGCATTAGTGAAGGAGATTCAGGCGGTCGCGAGCAAACCGATCATGCAACTGGCGGGAATTCTTTGTCTCCCCTTATCAATACAATCCAAAATCAGTATTCTTTACCCTTTAATTTCCTCGTTTGAACTACTGGGGGACGATGGCAGAGGTAACTGAAGTTGAATTTACGGCCTCTCCAAATGAAACCGCACCTCCCGACACGAGTGTCTCCTCTGCGACAGACGCCACCGCCTCCCCCAAGCCGCTTGCCCATACGGGAGATCAACCTTTGTGTTTCATGCCGGAGGAGGACTTGATCCTTGTTCGAGAGGTATACGCCGCTAAATCTCACGATGCTTCATATTGTCAAACCTCAAAGCACTTCAAGGAAGCATGCCCCAAGATCAACGATAATCCGATGATAGAGAGCATAATTGCACACAATACGCTTAAAGACAGATATAAGCCACTACAAGAGTATTTTAACAAGAGAAATGACGTTACGCAGCAGTGGTCGGGGGTGGATGGTGTGGAAATAAGTGAGCTTCACGACATGCTTTTAAAAATGCGTGAAGCGGGAGATGACATGCTGACCAAGAAAAAGGGGAAAAATAGAGATCAGAAAGAGTTAGAAGACGAAAAGAAACGGATTCGAAGGGAGCTGGTTACGATGGAACTTAAAAGGAACGAAAAAAGTGGCGAGGATGATGTTGACAAGTTGGACGGATCAAAAGAAGGTAATGGGGAAAGAAGAGGAAGAAATAAAGAGTCGGACAAATCGAGCTTTTGGTATGGGTGGGAAGCTCGCGATGTTTGGTGCTCATTTGCGGGAGGCAGAAGTTGCAAGGATTGATCTTTAGAGAGCCCAGCTGGACTTCCGACGGAGGAAGGATGCGAAAGATCGTGAAAAGAGGGAGGAGAGCAAAACGGCACAAAAGCTCAAGCTTAAAGAGTTTCGCATCATGTTTCAGGCGACCCAGGGTGGAAAGTGGGACATTACGGAGCCGTCAAAATGAGGTGCTTTTTGCATTTCGGGAGCTAACTTTCTCAATAATTTATGCGATGAGACTCCAATACCTCCCGAGCTTCTCCTCGTGGAAGGCAACCTCCGGGGGCTCCGAAAAAGTCCACTGGCTTCACGTTCTTGCTTCGCTCGGGACGTGGACTTTTTCCTCGTCTCTCCGGGATCCCCTGATGACTGATTTTTAATCTTTGTGACCTATGGACTTCTCTATTTTAGGTTCCCAACATTTGAATTAAAGCGCTATCTGGTTGGGATAAGTGCAATAACGTAAGTTACTTAGTGTAACGCAATGAATGGTTGGTCAGCTTACTGGTCTCAACCTGGGGTAGCGTGGTAGAGCAGGTCCTAAGGTTTTTTATTCTTGACGGCGGCACTCCCAGAGTACTTGGTGCAATGGGCTGGTGTTTACTGCGTAGTCTTACAAATCGAAGCTACGGAAACGATGGCTTGAAGAACAGTTCGTGGAACAAAAATACCAAATGGGGTAATTTAGTATCCTAACGGTGCCTACCTTACTCTAAGGGGAAAGCGTTACTCGAGGCAAGTTAATAGCAATAGCGAGGCGCTGGGATCTATCTGGCACTGTAATGCTAATCTATTACACTAATAAAAAAATAACAGTTATCTAACTGAATCTAGCTAAGGTAGGCCAGTCCACGTGGCGTCTGTAAGATACCCCAGGCCGCGGCGGCTCACGAGACTATCAACCTTTATCGTTGCTCTTTCACATATCTCCCTCCTTAGGATTCGACCATCACGGCGAAGACCAGATTGCCTCATGATTGACCCAAGGGACGTGAGCGATTAGTTGCCCCCATGACCACGGGGCGCGACGGGACGTCGCGTCGTCATCACCTGCCGGGGTAGGAGGAAGTCCAAGCTGACCATTGGCGCCAGGGTGGCAATTAATTTGCCTAAGGACTGAAACTCAAGCGCGCCGTGAATAATGGCCATAGGTTCATCGCCGGCGTATTCCTTTTTGCGAGTTGGCGAGATGGTCCCTTGGTTTATTCTCCCCTGACGGTCATTGGGGCCTTCCTTAGTCTCCGCTTTTCCTTTGGCGTCCCTACGCGTTTCGTCCACCGTGGTTTACGTCTGTTAGTCCGCTCAGGTCAATTCCATCATCTCATCCTCCCATCGTGGTACTCTTTAATTGGCCGCACGCGATGCCAAACTAGCCTTATAAGCCCGTCGGATACTCCATTCTCCCTCCGGACTTTGTCGCTTCCGTCTGTTTTCCTATCCATTTCCCGGCAAAACGGCCTGTGACCAGCCGCACCATGGCTTCGAAGAACCAAGCGGGGAGCTCCTTGGGATACCAAGTGGCTCATGAGCGCCCCGGGGATCGCCATGACCATACCATCAGAAGAAATCCGCGGGCCGTGCGTCTTTACAGTCTGCGGTCCTCTGTGGAAAAATACCAGAGGTTTTTTCATGTTTATCTCGACGCCCGGCGGTTCGCTTTGATCCCCGATTTCCAGAGGTTCAGTAAGAAAGCGCGCAGCGTCTCGTGGCATAACCGTTGGTTGCATCGTCCTATGTTTCTGCGTTCGGCGACGCGCTGTCGCACGCTCATCCCCGTACGTGTATTGTGAGAAGGAAGCCGAGTACCAGTTAAGGAAGAACAAACTCGTTTTGGACCTATGCGAGGACTTCCGCTCGCCTCATGTGAGATTTCCTCCGGCGGTTTACAACCTTTTTGCGCTCATGTGCTTCCGACCGGCGTATGAAAGCCGGTTTTGGATGTCTAATAGGGTCTATTGGAACGAGATGCATCAGCCCGATTATCGTTTGCGTCAATCTCTGGAGTTCTTTTTCTGTTGGCACCACGTGGAGTTTCACGACATGAGTGCAGACAAACGTCCTCCGTTATATCTCTCGCTTCCCCACGTGGATAAGAACAAACGGGCCCTGTACTGCCGTATCTCGCCACTCCTTTTGGTTCCCACGCCATCCGTAGTGGCATATCATTCGTCCCAACTCATGGGCGATGACAATGACCGAAGGTCTTGGTTGTCTTGGCAAGTACTCTTCGTTGGGTTTGGTGTGATGTTCCTTATGGCCTTCCTTGAAACTGCAAAGTACTGAGTCTGTTATAATGTCCGTTCGGATGATTGGAGGGTATGGCAAGACGGGAACATGCCCGGTCCTCGAGGTTTTCTAATCTCGCTGCCGGACATCATGATCCGTTTCATAAGGAACCTGGGCATCCATAATCTCGTCCGTTGGACCCAGTTCGCCGTCGAGGAGGCCGACGCCTTTTTGGATCATGTCCTACAGGTGGACTAGAGCAAGACTCCCGGGTTCCTTTGGTATGACCACGATACCAACTCTTTCACGCCAATTCCGCTACATTCACAGGGTCTGGATGACACTCGTGCCTATCCCGCCAAGTCTTTGAGGAATCAACCATCGGACATTCCGAAGCGTCATGTGCCCAACTATAACCCGAAGGCCATTTTTTTCGATCCCCTGTGCTTCGAGCCTGATTGGGAAGCCAAGTCGTTGGTTCCTGTTGGTATGTCCGATGGAAAAACCTTCGGTGGAGATCATTTTGTCAAACCCGTGGAGGGCGTCAATTCTCCAGTCGAGTCCGCTGTTTTGTTGCCGACCGCTTCTCCTCCTCCAGCTCCTCCGGGCACTGCTGCTCAGGATTAACTCTCAAATAAGCCGCCCTTCGCCTACATGGACATCCCTCCTGGCGAAATACTGTCGAAGCCGAAAGTCCTGTAGGTGATGCGATGGCTCAGACGCCCACTGTGGGCGTCGACGTCACTCTGTCCTCTCCGTTGCCGCATTTTCCCGCTTCGGTCAAAGCTGCAGCCGCAGATTTCTTTCATGTATGCCGTACCGTTGGTATTACGACCTTGATGGACATTGCGACATTTCTGAAAGAAGCTTGTTCCTGGGGGCGTCGCTCGGCGCGCTACGCCGCGGTTGTCCAACAGGGTAAGGATCTGAAGACCTTTATGGCAAAGTTCCTGGAGCAAAATGCACAAATGATGTCCCAGATGGTTACTGCCGACTTTAATGCCCGGTATGGTCTACATTTGAGCGACTAGGAGGCTTCTGAGGGTGACAATATTTCCTCATGTGAATCTCCCCCGAAGAGGTGTGGTTGGATCGCTGGGGCCGGTCCTACTGGTACAGTAGGCTCAAAGGGTGACCCTAGTTCTGGTTTCGCCCCTGCAGGGTCAAATGAGGAATACGCAGTTACTCCTGCGCCGCCCTAGTGAGTCCTGCTGGTGTTCGGAGCGCTTTCGCGAGCCTTGAGTTCATGTCAAGGGCTGTTAGGCCTCCGCTAGTTAGTAAAATAAGTAATGCTTGTGCATTCCTAGTGTTGCTCCTGTATTTCTCAACGTGCGTGCCCCGGGACGGCGTCCAAACCTTGACATCGCCTCAGGTCTTTTTTAGGTGTCATCTGAGGACTAACTTCGTTCCCTGATGCAGGAGCCTGGTGAACCATCTTGTTGAGAGGCGTTTTGGGAGGCGTTTTGGTATTATTCGGGCCAATGTTTGCACCCTTCTGAAGCCTTCACTCCGTGCTGCCGATTTGGCGCCAATAGTGGGCGATAAAATTAGCCGGAATGGTTTGAGGCTCTTGCCAAGTGTCCTTCTCAGAGGTGTAGCCGAATCAACGGACGCGATAGCGCAAATTTCGTTCTTCTTCCCGACCGGCAGAGATGATGCGCTCAATCACGTATTCCGGTTGGTGTTCATTCTCCGGAAGGAGAGTGTGCTCCAGATAGGCAAATCCATCGGAGTCGGTTGGAAGAGATGGGTCATCGTTGTTGGTATCGACCATCGGGTCCATGGGGCTAGTCGGGTCCGCGGGAACTGCCTTAGGGGGTGTGGGGACTTGAGCGTCGACCTGACGTCGTAGTGATTTCGTTGGGCCAGGGGGACGGGACTTTGGTCATTCAGGAGAGCTGGGGGCTCGTGTCACCCGATCAGTAAATACGGTGTCCTGTAGGCCGTCAATTAGTAACGTAATGGCGTATTGATTAGCCTTGAGAACTTTGTATGGTCCCGTAGAGCGGGGTAAGAGCTTCCGCTTAGTGTTCTCGAGTTCATCACTGTCCTTTGGTGGCCGGTACAGGTAAAACGATTCATCTTTCCCAAGGATAAGTGTGTTCCACACGGCTTTGTCGAAATTGACCTAGTATCGACGTTGGGCTGTGGTCAATACAGCTCTAAACGATTGGATAATGCGGTCGATGCGTCGGTGCGAGTAGCGTTTCGCCTGGGTAGGAGTCATTCCTTTGGTTACGTCTTGGGGTATATTAAACTCTTGAAGGTCAACAGCTATCGGCGGTGGCGATCTCGTCAGCGTTAAATCGAAAGGTTTTGTCTCCGTGGAAGCGTGCACTTGCGTGTTGTAGGCATAAACCCGTGGCTCAACGTAGTCGTCCCAGTCCAATTGGTGCTCCGATACTTAGTGTGCCAATCGGTCCAGAAGGGTGCGGTTGAAGCGTTCGGCTTTGCCATTGGTTTTCTGGTGGTTTGTAGTTGTGGTTAAATGTTTGATACCTAAGGCAGCACAAAGGTGCGAAAAGAATTTGGATACAAACTGGCTACCACTATCCGTAAGGAGGTAACATGGCATGCCATATGGATATACCCAGTGGGACAGAAAGACTGTGGTGACATCCGTGGCTAATTTCTTCCCTAGGGGTAGAGCTCGGGTAACTTTGGTAAACCTCTCGGTTATTACCAAGAAAACCCGTTTCCCATGGGACGACTTGGGCAAAGTTCCAAGTATATCCAATGCAACAAATTAAATCGGGCCTGCGGCGGGAAGAGTTTCAATTCGGCCTGATGCTTGGCGCGAGTCCCTCGGATTTGTGCGCATGATGTACAGTTCTGTGCGGTTTTCCATACTTTTTGCGCCATTAGTGGCCAGTAGAAGGACTTCCTTAGGGTCTCGTACATTCGTCCGTCTCCAGGGTGACCAGCCAAGCGGAGGAAATTGGCGAGTTATAGGAATGATGTCTTCAGTGACCTTGGTATTATCTGTTGGAGTGCGCCATACAGTGGTGAGCGGCGACACAATAGTCCGAATCGGTCGTAGTCGAATAAGCATCCAGGGGTTCCTACCAATTCGGCTGTTTCCATACATTACTCGTATTCGACCTGCGTCTGTAGTAGTTCTTCAATAGTTATAGGGAGGAGCTCCTTTTCCTCTGGGGCTATCGCGTGAACCTGAGGTGGTGTCGAATTGGGCGGTACAGTCTCCCAGTCCAATAGATAGGTTTCATACTCCTTTATCTCAGGATCATCCACTTTGACCTTACCCATAAAGTAATCCGTTTCCGTATAACCCTGAGGTCCGTCATCTGTGAAGATGGTAGGAATAAGGTCGTCCAATGGCCTGTCATCAGTTCCGTCCGTAATGATTCGCATGAGGGAATCTGCTGCCTGGTGCTTGATTCCCGGCCTACAGGTTATATCGTAGTCAGACTCGGACAGCCAAAGGCGGCAACGAGCGAATCGACTTGATGAATCGGTCATATTGAGTAACGAACGGAGTGAATCGTGATCTACCCTAATGGTAAACCTAGTTCCCTAGAGGTATGAACAGAGTGTCAGTACGGATCAAACAATGGCTAGATATTCCTTTTCCGTGGTACTGTAGTTTCGCTCCGCGCTGGTGAGCGTTCTGCTCCAGTATCCAATAGGTCGATAGACCTTCGATGACTCCTGTTTCTGCCGCAGTGCACATCCCATTTGGACATCAAAGCCGTCTGTGTCCAGAAAAAAAGGCCTATTGGGTTTTCGTGAAGCCAGTACAGGTGGGTTCAGCAATTTGTCCTTAAGGATCTGAAATGCCTCGTACTAGTCGTCGGTAAGGGCCTCAAACTCCGATGGTGTTCCGTTCTTCATCATTGCGTTGGGCGGGGCCGAGGTCTCAGCAAATCTTTGGACGAACCGTCGGTATACATTGCACAAGCCCACGAAGGATCGTAGTTCCGTGTGGGTTCTGGGAGGTTTAGCCTGGCAGATATCATTCGTGGTCCGTGTGGATACCTTTAGCTTTCCTGAGAGGACGACGTGGCCTAGATAGTCCACCGAGGCCTGGAAGAAGGTGCATTTGCGAAGTTTTTGTGTTACTCCAGCGTCCTGTAGGATTGTTAGTACCGTCTTCACATGGCGAGGGTGCTCCTTCACGGTACGTGGGAAGATGATTACGTCATCTGAATAGACCAGGGCGAATTTCCATTTGACTCTGAACAGTATGATGTCCATTACCCGTTGTAAGGTTGCTGGCGCATTCTTTAAACCAAACGGCATACGAGTAAATCTGAACAGAGCTTCATGGGTAGAGAAGGTTGTCAGCGCTCTCGCATCTTCGGCCAAAGGGATTTGCCAATATCCGGAGATAGCGACCAGTGTGGTAAATACGGCTGCCTCACCTAAGGAATCTAAACAGTCATCCATACGGGGTATCGTGTATGAATCCCTCTTGGTTAATACGTTCAGTTTCCTGTAGTCGACATAGAACCTGATAGAGCCATCCTTCTTAGCCGCGAGGACAAGGGGACTGGCCCATTCTGATTGGTTAGGAGGCCCCGGCTCCATGACGTGAGATTAGCGCATTTTGTCCATCTGGTCGGCGAAAACTTCCCTATCCTTCAGGCCTGTACGGTATGGGTGCTGAAACTGTAGTACAGTGGATTCCTAAGGAAATATGATAGGGAATACCTGAGGTGACAGCGAGGAGAGCGGCACCGGGTGCCACGTGTGGCTCGGCACCTGCAGGTGGCGTTGGTCTAGTTTGTGGTATTTATTAATTTATTTATTTTTCGCGTAGCGTACAGTAGATACTTGGAGCCCTTACAGCAGGGACTCCGGGCGCGCAGCTCGCGGAGACGCATATAGTCTCTCGCTGGAGCGCCACCCTTGGGAAAGCAAACGAAGCACCCTCGAGGCTTGTTCCTGACCTTCAAGTTCAACCTCGTGACTCTCCCCTTAAAGGTTTATTATCAACTACTTCTTTGGGTGTGTTTCTAAGCCGCCGATACCCAGCGCGTGTCATAGCAGTGCCTGCAGGATTATCGTCCGCCAAGTGAACCCCCTCTCCGCTCGGTGTTTGCGGATCCCCATTCAGGTCTTCCCCCGTCGTCGCTCCCGCTCCTTAGGTGTGTGGCTTTTAGGCTTCTTAGTCCTATCCGTACGGACGTTGTCGCTCGCCACTTGGTGTGCTACAGAAACTGTGGTAAAGCATCGTCCTGAAGGTCAATGCCGTGTGTAGTTGCTCTGACTTTTCCCAATCAAACTGACCTATTCCCTGAGGAGATCAAGTACCTGGAGCGTATAAGATTCGAGTTCTGCGCCGATAACGACTGTCCCCTCCCAAGAGTCGACGTCCTCGTCGGGAGTTGGCGTGAAAAGGTTATCCCATTGGGCTTCCATGATGGCCGCGGGCGCAGGTAGAGTGATGCCTATCACTTAACCGTTAGGTAACCGTAGGGGTTTATCTCTGAAGGTGCTGATTGTGACCTAGAAGGGCCTGTTCGGGTGGGTGTCCATTATTTTATTGGACATAAAGGTAAGGTGCTTCAGAACCGTTTTCGGGTGGTTCTGAATTGCCACGAGACCTGAGAACTGGGAATGTACGGATACTGTGATTTGGGTCATCGCGGGGATCGTTATGACCTTCGACAAGCGAACCTCATTGAACTTCGTGGTTTCGGAGATAATCGCTCGTTTGCGGTTAGCTTCTGGCCCTGGGGCGGAGCCAGTTATGGAGATCACAGGTGCACGATAGAATGCGACCATCCTAAGGCCTGGATAAATAGCCTTGATGTATCGATCGATAAAGGAGGCACCTAGGATTTCCTCAGCGCCCAAGGTAAGACATACAAGGAACCACGTGCCGACTTTGAATTGTCCTAATTGTACGGAAAGTGGTACTTTCCCTTTAATTTCCATTGGTCTACCTGATGCATCGGTAATCCTGTTGGTCTTCCTCACCTAAACGAGCTTGTGCCAGCCAAACGGGAGTAGCTTAGGATAGACCAGATTTGGATCCGCGCCTGTGTTCAATACGGCTGTGGTCACTCGAGAGTTGTTGGAACGAAGTCCCACGGTTACTCAAATTTTTTAATTCTCTTTCCTGAGGATACATATGGGGTCGTTACTGTGTTCCAAATCTGGATCATCCTGAGTGGTCCATTATAGGTGGTTTGGAATGGGAGGATGAGGAGATCCTTCGCTCAGGACCGTCCAATTGGTTGAGGCAGGAGCTTAAAGAGAAAGGATTGGCCTCGCGTCGACCGCCTGAGAGTTTTCCGATGGGGTTAACGTTTCTTCCTAAGGATAAGATTCCTCTTTGGGGTGGTCCGTAGGGTCTACAATGGCCTGGAATGGTGGGGCTTTGATCGGACTATCTGGACGCGTGGCATAGCGTGAGCTTCCAGGGGTCCCTGTGGCTCGTTGCTGTGCGCTGTTAAACATTATTCCTGATCGCTGCACCCTTTAATTCTCTTCCCTTAAGGCTAGGAGGTTTTTACGTGCGTCTTCAGATAAATACCTCGTGCACTCACAAGGTTGGACCATTGAAAGGCAAAGGAAGCAAGTCCTTGGGGAGCGAACAAAAACGTCCTTGCGGGGCGGAAAGGCAGAATACATGGGTGTGGGTGGTCCAGTGGTCGCTGTAGTTCCCTGGGAGGTATATGATGGGGGCCCGGACGGAGGAGTACTGAAATTGACCGCAAGGACATCTCCCGAATCGGCGTAATGGAGTGAAGTATCCATGTCCGACTCCGTGGAGCTAACCAAATGGGCTTGGTTGGGTTTACGTAATGTAGTTTCGTGTCCTCTAGTTATATCAGCGTTGCGCGTGGAGGTCCTGTAGGGTTTTCCATAACCCTCGGCGTAGGTAACGGGCCTTCGGAAGGAGTATTGCGGGTTTTACGTGTGGTAATTGCGCACATGTGTCCGAAGGGCAGGGAGCAATCCCGTGATGAAGTGACGTTTAACCCGTCCTTCGGAGAACACGTTTCCACATCGGAAAGCGTTCTTCCATAGGTCGTCTGCGAAAGCCGATTCGGTCATCTTGGAGCTCTGCCTAAAGGATATTACTTCCTGGTGGGCATCCATTATAACGTCATGCGTGGCGTAAGTTTCCAGGAGGTAATGAACAACCTGAGGGTATGACCTGAGGAGCTCAAGGTCTTGAGCATCCACGAGGTCAGTTGTGCCAGATATCTTCGAAACAACTCGGTCACGCGTCATTTCTGCGAGGAAGAACTGGAAAAGGTACAAAGCGGCGCCCTCGTGGACACCGTTCTGATCACCGGCCGTACGGAACAAACTGAGAAACCTAAGGACAGCATTGGGATCGGAACCCGAGAACTTTTCCGTAATGGTTACTTGCATCCGTTTTGCCCATTTGGCGATTCTGCGAGCCGCCGAACCAGAATGTTTTGGGGGCCTTCCGGACAGCCGAGAATTCCGTTAGTCTGGAACCTTAAGGAAAAGTTCGTTTGTGGTTGTCAGTGGTTTAAGGCCTCGAACGGCAGCCTCATTCACTTCCGAGTCGGTCGTTACAGTCGAGGTTGATTCGAAATCACTCGTGTCCGAATGGCCTCTTCCTTTAATCCTTCTGTTTTTCTTTCTCCGGAGTTTACTTCTTTTCTTTTAAGTGGAATAGGGACCTAAAGGATCCATCTCTCTATCAGATCCGATGGAGCCCTGAGGTTGCTGTACCTCGTATTGTTCTTTGGAAAGGGCAATCTGTCTCTCTTCTAGACGCGGAGCCTTTCGTCTGCTTCTAGATTGTCCTTCCATTGGATTTTCGTTATGGTGTTCCCGGCGAGGGGCGGGTAATACCGCAACTCCTAGGGGTTCGGTAGGGGGTTGCCCTATGGAAGCCGGATGGTTGACTTTTAAAGTGGTCCTAGAGACCGTATTGCCTGACTGGCTGGCGACTGCTCCTTGAAGGGCCTGAACGAGAAAGTTTATGAATAGCTCAGACTCCATGACCTTGGAGAAGATTTGCGTAATGAGGTACTTCGTATGGTCGGCGATCGCTGTAGCGAGTCGTCTGTCCACAACAGAATCAACATGGGCTGGGCAGAGCTCGCAGAGATGGGGACAGAGAAGGTCGGCAAGCACTTTGGGAATGTTCTCTCGAACTCCTTCGGTTCTACGGGGTTCTCCTTTGGGTGTTTCTGGCCTTAATATGGCCCTGGTGAGGCTTTCTCGTAAACGCGCTGTCCCCGTGGGTTCTCGGCGAATCTTTTCAGGGCCGTCCAGAGGAGTCAGAAGTACTTGCGGCTGGTTTCTCGTGCTCCTGCGGTCATTTACAGAATCAACCTGTGATTGAAGCGACATCTCCGGCGTTGCAGTGGCACCTGATCCCGTCGTAGTAGTCCTATGGTCTGGTTGGTTAGGTTTGTTTCCTGCATTTGTCATGCCGGTTGCTTCTGTACTTCTGGTCCGTTGACGAGTTACAAACGAGGTTAAAATCCAGGTATTTTTTCGTTCTAGTGGTTCGTTCATTTATTCCTAAGGGATACTATGTTGGTAGACCAGAATGTAACTCAATGACAGTTAGGTCAGTGTATTGGTATCAATCTGAAATGGCGTGGTAGAGCGGGTTTTAATGTTCGAATCTCTGACTGCGTCACTACCAGAGTTCTTTCTGCAATAGGCTGGCGTCTACTGCGTAGTTCTACAGGTCAGAGCTGCGTAAATGATGGATTGAAGACCAATTAGTGGAATTAATGTACCAAAGGGGGTGTTTTAGTATCTTAGCGGTGCCTACCTGATTCTAAGAAAGAAGCGTCACTCGAGCCAAGTAAATAACAATAGCGAGGCGCTGCGATCTCCCTGGCACTATAATGCTAATCCGTCACACTAATTAAAATAAAACAGTTATCTAAATCAGTCAACGGAGGTCAGCCAGTCTATGTGGTGGTACAGAGTACCTCAGGCCCTGGCCGCTTACACAACTCAGCATTAATTGTTGCTCCTTCACAACAGGTACTATTTCCGCGTATGCCTGGTGACGGAAATCTGTGTCTTCTTTGGGTTCTGTTCAGCCAGGTAGAGCTGGAATCGGCTCCAGATCCAAACTCGATTTTTTTATTTCACGTAGTGAGCGTAAAACCGCGAGAAAATTCAAATTAATTCAGCATTAGTTCGATTAAAACGGGCATGAGAAACAAAAAATTGGCCACGTAGCCATCTTGAACTGCAAAGTTGCTCTGAGCTTTCTTGGCACTGAATTGGCTTTTAACATAGTATTCGGTTGATCGGTTTGTGAAAATATGAGAACGATCATTGATGGAAGTCGATCGTCTACAAATGCGCTCGCTCAATGCTTTGTATTTTGAACACTTAATTGTCGTTGCTATGAGTCATCATTCGTACCACATGGCAACTTCTTATATCATGTATTACGCCCGTTAATTATGTTGTAATGTACTCTATTTATACATCTATGTACCTCATGTTTGTAAACAGCGGCGACCCCGCTCCGTGCAGCAATTGTGTACTCTGTCCTACACTGTGTGTACCTAGTTCTACACCGCAAGTCTAATCATTCTTAGCAAAAGTTTCACCGTAGTTGTTCTTTCAGATGAGTTGGAGAAAATACGAAAGATTTTTGAACGTTAAAATTAATCAGTACATAAATTGCCGAGAGCTTTCATTGTTGTTGATGAAAAGATAAAGTCCGATACCGTTTACTCGGCGCTCAGCGCCGTCGCGGTTGTCTGAATTCTACAAACTCTTTAGGTCACTGTAAATTGAACTAGATTAAAATAAAAAGAGTAGACCGGAATGCATATGCCTTTCAGTAGGAGGAGCAAGAATACCGAGAATCGGTTACATACATGGAGTTTAAGGAGATCCAAAGAAGCAATGAGCTCGTTTTCGATATGATTCGAAGCAACAGCTTTTCTCTAAGATCCATTCCTTTTCACTCCAGCCCCTGTGTTGCACTTTGCCCTGTGTTCCGCGATGCCCTGATGGGGAGGGTACTTATTTTTAGATATGTAACATTTTTTTTACTGAAACGCTTTTCGGGCAGCCTCTTGCGAGTGCACAATCTGGCGTGGCCAATGTAGTAAGGAACTCAATTGTAATGGTAGTGTTGTTACGCTGTCTCTCCCAAATTTCCAGGGAAGGGCTTACTCTGAGACGACTCTCCGCTTCCCCCCTCAAATCAAGCTTTTTGGCAAATCCTGCTCTTCGGAAAGAGAGGGTATCCAATTGCCAGTTCTAAAAGTGTTCCTGTCCAACTGTTTAAGTTTAACCGTCAGTTTTTTGTTCAGCACCTCCAACCCAGTCCTCTGTTAGCATATTAGAGCCATTGCCATTTTCATCAGTGACGCTAACATCAGCACCAGAAGCAGATACAACGCGGAGTTGAGTACCATCAAGTAGTGTTACCTTGGCAAACTTTACCCACGCAACAGCTTCAGATCTCATGGCCGTGTAGCTCGCTACAGTCATGGTACCCCACACACGAACAGTGACCATTTCAAAGCTCTCCATGATGCTTCGCGCAGCATCAGCAAGTGAATCATAGTTCTCAAGGCGCTGAGAAGCCTCGTCCACGTTCTCTCGAGAATAACTACCTCCAAGATTTAGTCCAACTGCTCGCAAAAACGGAACATTCAAGCCTCCTCCGTAGTTCTTTTTAGCCTGGTCATATTTGGTCGTCTGCGAGCTGTTTAGAGTTTCCCGGAACAAACTATCTTTGTTTGCAAGATATTCAGAAGAGATACCATTCAACGTAAAATTATATGACATTGATGCTTTACAAATGCCGCTGCATCGAAGGTTTGCACTTGTTACGCGTCCACTACCAACACTGAACTGATCGATGACCTGTGAAGAGTTTGTTTGAAAATTCAAGTCTGCACGCACTGCGTTATCGATAAACTCAACTTCCTTCACGATATTCAATTTGGCCAAATCTTCGAGTGGAAGAGCGGCTACGACAGCAAGCATCAGAGCACCAAAAAAGCAGCTGATGGCCATCATGTTGACTCACTGTAGAATAGTTGATGATAGAAGCAGCAGGGCGATTGGTAATAGAGAGAGGAGTTGATGACTGAACAGCTGATGAGAGCAGAAGTACGAAAGAGTTCGGGGAACAGTATCTGATTTAAATACCGCTTCGTTTCTACTTTCTGTCCAATGCCTACTCGAGAAGTGCACATGTTTCACGATGACGTAGATACCCCGTTGGGGTTGATACATGATTATGTTCGTTCGATTCAAGAGCTGGTCATGAACGCATGCAAGTCAGCAATACGAGGTCCAAAAAGCACGATGTCTAGAGGATTTTCAGGACCTCAGAATAGTTTCGATGAAGTGGGCTCTTGTCTTTGAGTGTGGAGAGCCTCAATTGCAACAAAGGATGCAACGAATAGAACATCTCTTATTCAAAAAAGCAATTTTTTCACAGTAGTACAGATTAAGTGAATACCCCGCCTCTGCGCAGTCTTTCGTTGCGATCGCTAAAACCCCGTAAGCAAAACATTCGCTTCCTGAAGGCATAAAAGCTCTCCATGCTTTACACGTCGACAGCACACGACGAATACTATTTTACTCAAAAATGCCTCTCTTTGCTTCGCTGCTGCACCAACTCGAGACCATTTTCTATTTTAAAGGACGCAAATAACCCAAATTCATCCCGCCTCACCCTCTCCCATTCCAAGAATCACAGAACCACATCCGTCTCATGAACTATTAGCAGCAACATTGATTCGTCGTGGATTAAAACAATTGATCCTCCTGCAGAATACTACCCTCGTAAAGCAGCAACGTATACACGCATAATGCTCCCTAAAAAAAAAAGTTCTGAAGACCTTTTCTCGGCTACCATTCCAGTCGTCGAGAACATTCACCTTATTCCCAATCCCGGTTCTCTTCTCGTATCTCCATTCGAACACTCTCATTTTAATCAAGATGAATGTCCTACAAAAGCTCCTGCTGTACGTCATTGTTCTTTCTACAGCCGCAATCTGCGCATGCGGCAATTCAAGTCCCAGACAGCTTTCCATGGTAAAGAGAGTTGAAAATTTTCATCATGAAATTCGACAAGCTGTAAGCGTCGATGAAGAACGAAACAGTTCTGTCCTGCAAGATTTCACACTATTTTTTGGACCGATTGGACAGGGAGTCATTAACGTTAGATCGGGGTTATCAGCGTCTTTCAGATTCGATTATCGAATTCAAGGCGTAACATCTCGCTATCTCGCTGAAAGTGATCAGGTTTTCCGGTCAAGTCTTGACCAGCACGAAAAAATTCTTTACGATGAAAGCAAACGGAGATATGATGGAGGTTTGGACATACCCTTTCTCAGCGAACTGGGTATGAATCTTAGTCATTCGCACTCAGAGTCAGCTCTTCAAGAGGCCATGTCCGTTGTCGAAAACTATAGTAAAAAAGCAATTGCAGCCAGGAGAATTATGGAAAGCTTTCATGGTGCCAGATTGAGGATAAACGGGTCAATTTCTGCCGTCGGGGTAAGTGAAATGCCATCAAGGGCGTCAGTATACGTCAAAGTTTCGCGAGTGACGTTGATAGATGAAACAGTTCTTCACGTGGTTTCTAGCAACACAAACGATATTCTTGCTGGGGATGGTTTCTACAACGAGCTTCCCATAGTAGACATTGATTCTGACATTATTCAGGAGGTAGAGGGTAACCCCCTACTTCTCTAGGTAGATGAAAGCTCTGAGTTTTAGACGTCTATTTTCGTTAACTAGACAGCCGTTGTTTCTATTCTCAAATCCTCGTAAAACGTTCATGATATCTGGTCCTCAATACCCCAAGAGCCTCTCCCAAAGCTTTCATTGGTGAAAACCGAAGGGGTTGTCTTGCTGCATGACCGCTCTCTTGTTTCGTTATCGTCCCATAACAGTGATTGAGAGAATCTAGAAGTATACTTCTTCAACTGTCCTAGGTAAGAAACGTATCTTAAATTTGGAATATTTTTCTTCTGAGTTTTGACCTCTTTAGGTACACCTAATTCAAATCAATGGATTTTCTTGTGGTACAAGCCTGCAAAAATGATTCTCGACTGTTGCACCAATCTTCTAAGTATTTGCGGTGTATCACGCTCATGGTGAACCAGTTGATGCTTTACTCTCTTTATGATCCAATTTGGACCAAGAAAGATATTTTGGTTTTGTCATGGGACGACTATCAAACTCAATGACGATGAACTTGGAGCGGGCGTTCGTAGGTATTTTGTCAGGGCTTGTAGTATATTAGAATTTCGGGCAAGTCTACTTGTTGCTGCATTTCGGTCTTTTGCAATGAAATCACAACAAAGTATGGGGCAATTATCACTGCTGTACAAAACGCAAGTAACAACTTTCCTCTGTGGCAAACTACCAGGAAGTTGGCAAAATAGTCGTGTATCTGCCTCTCTGGAATGAAATATAGATACAAGCATCTACAAATAGTGTTTGCGCAGCCCTGGAACATGTACATAAGAAGCATTCCGACTACAAAACAGGCCTCCAAGGTCGCGACATCGGTTTGCAGAAGCATTTTTGAAAGGAATACACGACCATAATGCTTTTTCTTGCCAAAACCCTAGTCGCTGCATTCGTGCTCTTTGCTGTTTGTGCCCAAGCCATCACACATCTTCACAAAGGGCCTCAAAGTGATGAAGAAGAATTCGTTCTGCGCGGATTTAGCCATGGATCTTCAATGTCCACCGCTCGCCCTCACGATGCAGACTTCGAAAGACTATCCGACCACACAGTCCGCTTTGCTGTTGATCTAAAAATGGATGCTGTTCTATGGGAAGAATTAGAAGATGATAATACTATGATGTACTGCATGCGACATGGAGATGATCGCTACGCTACGATTGAGCTCACCGGGGAGACTCTCGACCGAGAAGACTACAGCCCGGGTTCAGCTTTTGTAATTGATGCACGACGTTGGACACAGCTTTGCGGTTCTATTCCTTCTCTTGATGGTATTAATCGTCTCGATCCTGTACTGTTTTTTAAGATGAACAATGTGACATTTTTGGATTCAATCCAAAAAATTCGTTTGTCTTTACAAGCCATATCCGGGTCCGTCGTGGCGCCGTCAATTCGTTTTGATGTTCTGCAAAGGCCTTTGAAGCATCATACCAAAAAGAGGTATGTGCTGCAGGATAGGCCGCTGTATGAATCCACTTCCAGAATGTTGGAAGCACCCATCGGTTCTCTTCCGGGCGGTGAATCGCACAGTGGATCAGAAGTGTTTTCAGAGTTTGCCCTTTTCCCTGGCGCAAACATTTCAGTTTCAGGCGAAGTGGAAGGCACAATCAACAACGTCAGAATAACCCGCTTGTTCAATTTGGAGGTAGGATGGGAGCAACGCCTGAGAGCTAATATTTCGTCAAGATTGGTGGCATCACGAACCTATAGTGCATCAAACGAAAAGGAAGTCCACCGAAAACCGATTCGAGGGGCTACATCCACGGGGCGATTGTTATTCTTCGGTACTTACCAATTGAACGCATCTACTGTGGTGGATGTTGTTCAACAAATCACTGCGGACTCAGGAGTGAATGCCTTCCTTCGTGCATCACATGAAAATCTTGAAGCAGTGACAGCAAGCTTTGCTACAAACGATGTCGATGCAGATAGTTTGCTTCCACCAGATATTGGAAGTTATGGCACCTTTGATATCAATTTTGACAATGTAATCGAACAACGGGTTGGACTTCATGGCTTTTATGGAGCTCGGCCAGGAATAGTCGTGGAGGCGCGGTTAGGAGATATCAGTCTAGTTGGCATGTATACTGCTACCCTGGGTCTGGAAGCGTCACTGCAAATGAAATCTCCACCGTTTTTCCCTCTACCGTACGACGGTAGAAGAGCCAAAGGTCCTTGTCAAGAATGCCACAGGCTTGAAGGCAGAGCGTCTGTTGTGGGAAAGGATCTACAATACCGCATATTTGAAAACGGTGTGCTTGAGAAGCACAAAGTCACGGACAGAACGCTTTTCGAAAAAGAATTATCGACTGTCTGTGCCTTTGCTCAGGTATGTTCTTCGTAGACCGTCATGTAGTTGAAACAAGCAACCGAATTTGTCCAGTTTCTCCTAAAAGGCGGTCCCCGAAGTCCATGAATTCGCCACCCCCTCGAAATAGCTTTTCTGTTCACAATTCGATATTGCGAAGAAATTGTAGTCCTGAATGTAGGAATCACTTTGCAATATGAACCCTCCTTGTACTTCGAAAAAACGTTTTGCAAACAAATTCGGCAGTGGGGCGCGCCTTCTAAGTCCGAAGACCATGAATTCCTCGTTTTTTATAATTATGACTTTACCTACTTTTGGATAATTCAATTTTCTGATTTTCAAGAACTTTTGGTACATGTTTAAGGATTATGGTTCTTTTAATTACGAGACGTTGTTTTCCAGTACTTTTATCAACTTGTACATCGGGAATAGAAAGAAAGCTCTCTAGCTTTAGTAAAGATTCTGAACCAATCTAGATACAACATTTAAAACCACAATGCATGTCAAGTTTTAACGTTTGATATCTCAACGGATTTCGACGTATTTTTGAGGATGACCCACGTCAGAAGCTCAGTCCGAGGCGCAGTTGGAGGTGCACATTGTCACACATTTCGCAGAGCAGCAACAAGATATCGCACAAGCTTCGTAACGACCACGATGCTTCGCCGAGCACTCTCGAAGATGGGGAAGAATGAAAATGGCTTTGTCTTATTGACCATGAGCATAAGTTTCGTGTCATCCTTTTCATCTGTACCGGCGGTAGCCTGACTGTGCATTAACCGGCTGAGGAGAGCTCGTTTATCCACCTTTCCATTTCCGGTGCGCGGGAAGTCTCCCATGGACAACACCTGAGATGGAACGCAGTAATATGGTAGATGCGCTCTAACCACGTGTGTCACTTCACAAACTTTCACATTGGCAGGAGTGACAAACGCTACTAGAGAATCGTTCATCTTCAATACAACTGCCTTGTTGACAGCAGCAGCGGATTCAACAACCGACGACACGCCATCCAACTCAACTCGAAATCCCTTCACTTTAACCTGCTCATCCACTCTTCCATAATGTTCAAGCTCACCATCGTTTGTCCATCGGCCCAAATCACCAGTGCGATACATACGTGCACCACGACCAACATACGGGTCTACAACAAAAAGTTCCTCGGTTAGTGTCTCGTTACCCAAATACCCCTTGGAAACGCAAGCACCACCAGCCCACATTTCGCCTACCTCTCCAATGCGACACGGTTTGCGTGTGTCTCGGTCCAGAATGTAGACAGTGTTATTCGGAGTTGGTTTTCCGATGGTGAGGCGTGCCTCACCACTGGAGTGTTTTTTTGCTGTGTTGATGATAGTAACTTCTGTCGGTCCGCATGAGTTGTAAAAGGTACAAAACTCGCTCCACTCATCGGCAAGGGCTCGAGGACAAGGCTCACCAGCTACTGCTACGGTTTGAACGTGATGCATTCGGGAAGAATCTATAGAGCCCAAAACGGTCGGTGTTGAAATCACAACTTGGGCATGTTGAATAGCATGCGAAATATTTCGACCACGAATGACGAGCGTAGCGCCATGGGAAAGACACCCCAAAACTTCCCAGGCACACATGTCAAACGCAATACTCAGAATCTGGGACACGAAAACACCATTTCGCATCTGCAAGCTCATGGGATCGGTAAGCAGGACGTTTGCCACATTTCCATGAGTAACCTGAATTCCTTTAGGTGCCCCAGTTGTCCCGGACGTGTAAATGATATAACAAGTGTCCGATGGACGAACAGCTTTAACAGCTTGTTTGAAAGGTGGTAGAATGCTTCCTTCCTCCTCGGCAGCCTTCACTGGGAGCACGACAGCGTTTGGAAAGTGTGGGAGATTTGAAGCGCATTGATAGGTGGTAAGTACGACATGAGCTCGAACGGCCGACGCGACTCGGAGCATTTGTATGTGTGGTGCGATACGTGCGTCTTGGGGAACATAACTAGCGCCAAGTTGCATGACTGCAACAACAGCGACGAGCATGTCAAGCCCGCGGGAGAGAAAGACACACACAGAATCCCCATGAGTGACTCCACGAGCGTGCAACGCAGATGAAACTAGGTTGGCACGTTTTCTGAGGGTATTGTATGTTAGTTGGTGGGTTGGGTGTAAAGAGCCATCGGGTTGGATAGTGTGGGCGGCGATGGATTGGGGATAGCGATCCATTGCGCTGAGAATAGCTGAGATGACGGTCGAATGAGACGGCTTTTGATGTATACCCGCTGAGAAATAGCAGAAACGTTTGCGGTCTTCTTGGGAGAGTGTAGTAAGAGCCGGGTTTCTGGGCGACAGAATAATGTTCATGTTGAATCAAACTTAAATGGAACGGAATCCAAAACGTAGATATCTAGAAATATGTTCCGAATCTTGGTTTAAAAAGCAGAGATGCGCGACAGTCTTCGTGATGGGGAATGCAGGTAGTTGACCGAGTAGGACGAAGAAGTGAGGGCTAATGCTTTAAACTGACGGCTGCAAAGGATGCCAGCATTAGACAGAAAAGGTGATTCCAACGAGAGCGTAGATGGGACGAAGATTGCGCCTTTTCTACTGGCACACGAAGCAGACCAGAGTTCACTGATTTCGGCGATAAAAGAGAGCACAAAGCAGGTGCATTGCTATTGTACTACTCTTTGGACACACCATCGAGGCTGCCACCAGAAAATTCTTGAGCCTTCCGTTCTAAAACGCCTCGCGCGGCAGATTACAACATCTGTAGTGGTATACAGACGAGCAACTTTGAGGAATGGAGGGACATCTGTCCATTTTCCGGAGGCTCACCGGTGATCACCATCACGGCGTGATGATCACGCCGTCAGGAGATGACACGCGCCATGGCCCATGCGCCGTGGCACGTGCTATATGTCTGTGTAAGTAAAATGACGTTATTTGTGGTTTCGACATCGAAAGTATGCTGAGACAGTTGTGACAAAATGCCTCGCGAGAGATAACCGTGGAGGCCGGTTGGGGTCATAGTTGTGGTGTGCGAGCTTTTTGAGAGTAGCTTTAATCACGTCTACGTGGGGGAACTAGAGTAATTATCAAGCGTCATCAATTCCTTTTCAGCACTGATGTGCGCAAGCAGTCCCCGGGCTTCTTTTTGAAACATTGAGGTTTCTTGATGCACAAACGCGGGGTTATGGTTGACGTTCTCATCGGTGCGTCATTTGGACCATGTGGTTAGTGAGTGCGAGCGGTTTGGAATGGGTCGATATTGTTTTATTCGACAATGGTGTAGACATATCGATAATACCACACCCCCTTGGATAGTAAGACTAAAGTTTCGAATTGAATTACATCACGCGTAGCAACGAAATCTTTACCGGAAACACACCAATACTAGCTAGCATTGAGAAATAATATATCACTATCGAAGTATGACACGAAGGGTGCGATGAGATACAGAGGTTTGTCGGCAAGACGTCCCCTACACCCAACTTTTCCAACTATCAGAGCTCCTTCACTCGCAATCGACCCCGTGCGGCTCAGGAGGCCTTTCATCATCCTTATTCCGCTCGCGTCTCTCTCGCCCCTGAACAAAATGATCACACCCGTCTATGAAGTCCATAGAACCAAAGCTCAAGTAGTACATCATCCGTTCCATTGTTGCTCGATTGTTCCATTCACTCTCCCTTGTCTTTACCATTTCTTTAGTCATTCTCACACAATGCACGCTCTGATCTGCGACCGCCTCTGCAAAAACAATGCTTTCCTGAACAGCGTCCTCACAAATTTTTGTCACAATACCTCTCGTGAATGCCTCTTCAACGCCCATTCGCTCTGCAGTCCACATCATACTCAAAGCCCGCCCCTTTCCTACTCTTTCAACAAGTCTAATAGTCCCCCCAGCGCCAGGAATAGTTCCCAATGAGATCTCAGGTAGTCCGAACTGTGCTTTCTTCGAAGCAAACACCACGTCCGCCAATAGAACTAGTTCAAACCCACCTCCAAGAGCAATTCCGTCCACAGCAGCCACTACCGGTTTCCTCATCTCTCGCATCTGCCGAGGCCAATCAGTAAGCCATTGCTGTTCGTACGCTGGGAATGGTGTCAACTTTCTTAGCTCATTTATGTCAACGCCTGCACAGAACACAGGTGCAGTCGCAGAAAGAACGACAACGCGAATGTTGGAATCGCTCTCAGCCCGTACTAGAGCCGAACATAGTAGGTTTGACAGTGTGCGATTTAGAGCATTCCTAGCTTTTGGTCGGTTTAGAGTTAATATTCGAACTCCAGATGAAGTGCTCGTTTCCAGGAGCAGGCTAAGTCCAATCCTTTCGCGTTCAGACTCCTTTGAAACAGTCGAGGTCATTTAAAAAAACTCGGAACCTCAAAGTGGGGCAATGGAGTGATGGCGAGGTCTAATGTGAATGGGGCCGCGGCAAAGGAATGACACAATGAGGTCTATATTCGTATTTTTATATTAATGATCAGTGGTGAAAGGCTTGGGGGTGAACAACATGTCACATGTGCAACAGAACTCACCATGTGAAGACCAAGCGTAGATACTTGAAGACCGCTCTTGGACAGCACATGAGGACTGATGTGCTCCGTCCATTCAAATTTTTTCTTTGTGATAGTTGTTACGTGCAGTACAATATAGGATTATTCAATTATTTTTACGCGGGGTCATTCTGCTTTTAATACTGTATCCAGAAAGATAGTTTTTGAGTCCGATTGCTGAGAGCAGCACGCTCAAGGGCTATGTCAGTTGACATCTCCGAATACGAGATTGTTCCAGCGCAGCTGACTCAGGTCACGTGTTTGAGTTAACTTGAAACTTCTAAATTGTTTCTACACTTGCCAGACCTTTCTTCACGTTGTTCCCGTTTAGTTCCGTCTATGAGGGTTCTACCATGCTAAGGCTGTCCGTCATAGATATCATTCGCAGTGTCATTACTGGAACGTTGGATATCAACGCAACGCAAAGAACAAAACGACGGGGAAGGAGTGTCAGCACTGAGAGACTTGTTGTCCCTCTCTGGCGCTGTCCCACGCACTTGATGAGAGCGGGCGAGCGCGTAACTATAGTGTAGTTTTATTGTAGGCTGATTCTAAACTGCCGCCACGATCTCCGCTAGTCAAGTACGTGAGTTGGCAGCATTCGAAAGTCTTTCTACACATACACACCCACAGATACACACACACACTGTGCGGTTTATATAAAGCACCACTCCGTCTTTGATAATCATAAAAAAGGCTCCGCCTGAGGTGACTTGAAGCACACCACTGCCCGCTCCGCCTCAGAATATAAACACATTAGTAAATACGAATTCTTTTCTATAGTTTATTTCAACCATGCTTTTTTGCGATTGTGGTCAACCACACAGAAATAATAGTCAGCCAAGAAGGTAAACAGGTTTGATTTTTTGTTGCGACCTTTTTCAGCAGCCGTGCTATTCGTGAATACCTATTCCGTACATAATGACTCTATTTAAAGTTATTTTTTGCGTTCTTGAACAATTTGACATTGTTAGTGGTCAACAGCTGGATTACAACACTTCTAGGCCCACAACTATCGTAAACGACAAGTGAAGAGAGTGTGCCGTACGCACAGCGTCTTCAAGCAGAGAAGCGTCGCGTTCGGGCAAGGAACCCAAGAAGGGACCAAAACTCGTTTCCTCTGTTCGGCCCCGCTCTCCACGCGAGGGCTGAACAGAACGTCTTCATTCTCTTTACCCCTTCGTGACGAGAGCTCCACGAGCACCATGTGGCGGCATGGGCACCTCTCACGAGAGACGTACACGCTCACAAGCCACAAATCACAACAGTTGAGTCTTCTATGAGACGTTTTCTTTGGCTGTCACGTTTTGACGAGTGCACTTGATTAATGTCGTCAAACACCAATGTTTTACAACCTGTTCAACAGGTATCAACGGAGCGGAAGCCTATTTTACGTTACTACGAAGATATTTGTTGCAAGCTCTCCCGATTTAAACGATGTTTTCTCGTGGAAAACTGCACGTTTCTGCTTTGACGGCCCTGACGTGGCGCGATCGCCACTTGGCTACCCTTGCTTGACGTGCTTAAAACCGGCCCACTGCATTCAGATTAATACATTTTCGACCATTCGAATCTTCGCTTTATAGGCAGTCTCTGTCACATATTTCGATGCAGCATAATCCCCGGAACGATAAGTCAAACCAAACCCCCACGGTCAACCACGTGCCTTGCAGTTCCTGCTCACTACCGAATTGAGGGATATCGTATACCACACCAAACCAATAGTTGTGAACCTTCTCCCAACGTGCAATTAGGTCTTGTTCAACTCTGACCCCCAATATTTTGCGCAAGCGACCCAACGAATTCGTCGACACACAGCTCTCAAGTTCCCCCTGAACTTCCACTATGAATTCGGTTGCAATAACTCTACCGCCCCCGGCAGCCACAGCAGCATTTCGCCAACCGTCAAACACATCCTCGAACTCTACAATCTACACCGTTGACTCGATCAACCAGACGAAAGCAGCTAATGACGAGCAATATTCCCCGAGGAAGCAACCTGTACAGCTTGAAGAAGGTCCCGATCAAGGCAGGCTCCCAGGAAAGCTTCCAAAGTACAAACGAATATTCCATCTACCCACGTTCTCCACTCATCGCCGTCTCATTGCTCTCGCCTTCGTTGTCAACCTCATCTTTCTCGCTATCGGAATATGGAGGGGTTGGCATGGCAATCTGCCCACCCTCGGATATCTGGTTATCTCCAACATCACCGTATCTATTCTCATCCGTCAACAACGAGTAATAAACTTGCTCTTCTTCTTAGCCACCTGTACAAAGACGCACCTCCCACTCAAAGTCCGATGGATGCTGGGAAAGATTTATCACTTTGGGGGATTGCACAGTGCGTGTGCTGTTTCCGCGACAGTCTGGCTCATTCTGTTTAGCGTCTCTGCTAGCATATTGCGAGCCACCAACTCGCCCAAGTCTCCTTCGGAACTGTTGCTCATGCTCACATACTTGATCGATGTCCTTCTCGTCACCATATCAGTCCTGGCTCTTCCGAGACTGCGATCAAGATTTCATAACACGTTCGAAGCCACTCATCGTTTCTTGGGCTGGACCGCCCTGTTCTTTGTTTGGTTGCACACCGTTTTTCTTATCCGAGATTTTAAAAAACCAAGCCAATCACTCCTCCAGGCATTCTTCGCAAGCTCCTCTCCGTATTTGCTAGGCCTTATAACGCTTTCTATTGTCTCACCCTGGTTATATTTGCGAAAGGTTCCAGTGTCGATCACCAAGCCGTCAAACCATGTCATCATTGCACTCTTTGAAAAGGGTGTGCAACAAGCGTTCCCTGGATCATCTTCATCTATTTCAATAGCACCGCTTTATGAATGGCACTCTTTCGCAAACATAACAACTCCAGGAAAAGATGGCTTTCGCCTCATTATATCACGGGCTGGCGATTGGACCTCCTCTATGATCGAGAATCCTCCATCACATTTTTGGGTCCGTGGTATTCCCACGGCAGGCGTGGCAAATATAGAAACTTTATTCCATAAAGTATTATATGTTGCGACCGGATCAGGCATCGGTCCTGTACTACCCCACTTACTTCAAAAAAGAGTGCCATCTCGTCTGTTTTGGTCCACCCGCACTCCAGAAGGAACGTACGGCCGACAACTTGTTGAAGAAATTCGAAAAACAAGTCCTGACGCGTTTATACATGACACAACGCTTCTTGGAAAACCGAATATGGTCCAGAAAACTTATGAACTGTGCACGAATAGCGGCGCCGAGGCGGTGATTGTAATATCTAATCAGAGATTAACTCGGAAGATTGTGTATGGTATGGAAGCTCGTGGAATCCCTGCATACGGAGCTATTTGGGATTCGTGATTGTTTTCTGTTCATAACTGTTCATGGGTAGCAACCCACCGCTTTCTATGGAGGAGGGGTTGAATGAAAGAGCATAGCAAAGTTTAGCAAGCATATAATTAGAGAAACTTTTGAGAGGAAGACTCTAGCTAGCTCGTGCTTTACTTCGTGTTCGTCGTCGTCGTGTCTTTTGTCTTTCTAGCTACTGTAATGCTGATTGCATTTCGAAAATGTGATACACCAATGTAATGTGCTGATTGACAGTCCCCGGTTGGTGCATCACATTTTGGGCGGCGGTGGACAGATGTTGAGTCTTTTGCGGAGGAGCTCAAAATGGTCTCGGTGCAGTGGTTTTGTAAAGATAACTTTCATGTCGGTTGTTGATATGCGGTGAAGAGTGATGTTGGAGATAGTGGTGCCGTAAGTATATATATTTTCTCCTCTCGTTCGGAGCTTGGTTTTGTGCTATCAGGATTGCTGACCAGTTATCCAGGAAATGCGGTGTTGCTGTTGATTGTCGTATTTGTGTCGAATCGAACAGCTTACGCATCCATTGCGTTTGTTGCGTTGCATGGGTAGCAGCGATATACTCGGCTTCGGTAGTTGAAAGTTCTACTATGGTTTGTTTCCGGGATAGCCATGATATTGGCGTGGAGCCTACACAGTGTGTGTTGCCAGTTGTAGACTTTCTGTATTTAAACTTCGCGAAAACGGCATTGCTGTATGCTTCAAGTAGACTTGTATTGGATGTGTCACTAGAGAACGGGGTGTTTAGTAGGGCGTGTTTTTTTATTCCTTACAGGTATCGTGTCACTGTTTTAAGGGCTTGAAAATGGTGTTGGTGTGGGTATGGCATATGGTGTGCGAGGTGATTTATAACATAGGCAATTCTAGGCCTGGTGCTGTCTGTGATATATCCCAGCTGACCAAGGATTTGGAGAAAGCTTTTTGCCTGTTGGGGTGTGAGTGGGGTTGTGTGTTCTTGCTGATCTAAAGTTATTAGATTGTTGTAGGGTTTTCGAGTGGCGTTTCAGTCCTGCATCTTGGTTTGTGTCAGGTTGGAAGCGATATAGTCCAGTTGAGAAAGGTGGATGCTGCCGTTTTGTGGGTATTTGATGGCCCAGTTGAGGCAGCGCGTGGGGGGTTTCAGGCATTAGACTTTCTTTATTATCATTGTTTGGTTGTGTACATCGTGGATTAGGGCCTTTTAGGAGGCAAGGACTAAAACGTCATCGATGGGAGTGCTAACTAGGCTCATGCCTGCGTTTGTTTGTTTGACGTACAGACATGGGTCTGCTTCTGTGGAGTGTAATTACAGTTTGGTGATGAGAGTTTTCAAGCCATGGTTTTAGTAGTACGAAGCTGTTGGAGTCCCGTAGAGATTGCCCTTCAGTCGTCCGTATCGGCTGTCGTGTGTGTATGCGCCATCGAACTTCTGCATCGTGACATAGACAAGGCGATCATGTTGGTACTGTTCGTGGAGGTATTTAGATTTGATGTCGAAATGCTCCAGCGGCATGTTGCAGGACGCATGGAGAGCTAGAAGGAGGCGTTCAGTTGTACGATCTGCTGTCTATGTTGTGATGTGTCGAGGATCGTTATGGAGGCCGGGCTTCATCAAATCTCCGCGTAAGCTGCAGCGCGCTTTTCGTTGCGTGATGGTGCCGTTCTCCGAACTTGTATATCGATAGAGCATCATAAGGGGAATTATTGATTGAGGTGGTGGTTTAAAGTCTGCCGGAAGCCATTCGAGGCTGGTATGTTGGTCTAAGTTGGTCAATTCAGAGTCATGATCTTGTTTCCATTGTGTGGCGTCCGGATGTTTTCTTGCCTGGTTGAGATTGGCCGGTGGGGGTGTATTAATGTGGATTTGTTTAGGAATCGGTTGGTGTCTATCGGCTCTGGTTTTGAATGCCTTGTACGTGGTGCTGGTTGGATCGCTTTTTCTGTGGTATGGACGGACGTCGAGCCTGCGGATGGGTTGGTACTGTTGCGTTGCGAGGTTGAGTACTACAATGTGGGTGAGGTAAATCGCGTACATGTAACGAGGAGGTCTCGCTCTATGTTCGAGTTTCTTCTTCGGCACGTAGTGGGGGATGCTGCCAAGTTGACCGAAGGTAAATAGCCGTTGTAGTTGGGGATGTGTGCCGTACCAATTGTGATAGGGGGAGGTGTTGATGCTGTCATGGTGGAGAAGGTTGTATTTGAAAATGACGTCCCTGGCGGCGGCGTCCCAGTATCTGTCGTTAAGTCTTGCCGTGGCGAGGATTGCTCTTGTGGCTTTCACCACTGTTCGGTTGAACCTCTCGGCTATGGAGTTCTCCTGCGGCTGATGGGGTGGGCGGAGATGTTGCTGTACTCTATGGTGGTTATATATTGTATGCATCTTGGAGGAGGTGTACTCTTTTGTATTGTCAGTTCGTAAGTATCGGAGGGGATGATGCATGTTTTGTTGGATGTGTAGAAGTGTGTTTTCTACGGGCTCTGGTATATCTTTTCGATCTCTGATGAAATTCGCGATTTCAAAGCGACTGGTAGCGCATATGATGGTGAGCATGTGTTTGTTGCCATGTATGGACGTGGGTTTGATGGGACGGCTAGTTTCCGGGCTGATATATTCCCCAGTGCTGTAGTAATGGGTTTTGCGTTTATGTGGCGCTGGATAGAGTTTAGAGGTTTGGCATGAGCTGCATGATAGTTTGATGTCGGGATGGAGGTACTTACACATTGTGGGTATTATTCGGTGTTTGGTGGCTTTGGAGGTTTTACAGGTGGAACATCGTTTATGCCCAGGCGTGCGAGAGGTATATACATTTGTTGGTGTTGCTATTGTGCCCCTAATTTCATATTTCTGGTTGTGTCAGGGTGCGGTAGCCAAGAGAGTCTTTGGGTTCGTGCGAGTATGGTAGATTAAACCCTGCTTGTCTGTGAATATGACCAGTCCATATCGGGCGGCTAAGTCGTGTACGGATAACAGATTGTGTCGTATAGATTTGCTAGACACTGTGTACGTGCTTAGGGTGTTGTTACTCTTGCTGGGGTTGAGGGTGAGGGTTCCATGGTGCGGGAAACTGCTCAACTGTTGTGCGGCTGTGTAGGTTAGTGTCGTTTTAGGAACTGGTACCATGGGATAGTGGGGATGCGGGATATGGGACGGATGAGCTCTGCTCTCGAGGAGGAACTTACTCGTGGAATCGGTGTCTGCTTCCGATGCGGCATCGACAGGGGGCGTTGGTGGAGGTAATTGAGCTGGTGGGTGTTTCGGGTATGCGTGAATTTGGGGTTAGGGATAAGGGGCTGGGGGATAGTGTGCTGTGGCGGGGTGGTACGGTGCTGCTACTTGTGCGGCGAGTCTTGCATAGTGTACTTGCGGCTTGTTTGGTGCGTTTTTCGGGTGCCGCGGGTCTCTGCATTCTATATCCGTATGTTGAACGTGTATTCCTAACGATGTGTGAAACTGACAAAGTGTCTGGTTCGCCGTGAGACGACGGCGGGGTTTGAACAACTGTTGGGGACAGTAGGGTCGTTGTGATCGTCGGATTTCATAGTCCCCGATGAATGTCGGACTCGGAAGAGAGCTGGGGGTAGGTGCGGACAGTGTGTATGTGGGCTGGTAGAGTTTGAATAAAAGCTTATATTTTCTGTTGAAGTCCTTGATGATGGACGGCTTGCTTATGAGGAGATGCCCGAGGAGCAGATCGAGGCTGGGGTCCTTCTGTAGTCCAGCTAATAGAAAGTGGATAGTTATTTCTTCGTCCTGAATAGCTAGACGCTGCGCCGCGATCATCTTCTTGTAAATTTCAACGTGAGATTTAATGTATTCGTCGATGGTTGTGTCCCTAGTGTAGATAAGAGTTTCTGCTTCTGTCTTCAAATACTTGTGATCCTCTTCTGTCGACTTATGAATGTGTCCGATAATGTTCTTGACTTACTCATGTGGTGTGGGCTTACGTCCTGGGACGATTAAGAGTCCTAGTACATCCGTGGGAACGCCGGCTAGTATGGCTGTCAAGAGGCTGCTCTTCTTCTTTGTGTGTCGCATCAAGGCTGATTCTTCTATTGGTGTTGGGGGGTCCCTTTCGAGAAAGTTCGTAACTTCAATCGTGCTGGCGTAGTTCTCTAGGGCAAAGAACCAGGGCGCATAATTCTCGGTCTGGAGCGTTGGGAGGTGTGGCTGGTGGAGGAGTTCCATGCTGGATCGTGTAGGGTATCGTTCTTTTGTTTTGTCTTGTGAGATGTGGTTGTTTGATTCGTTGATTTGTGCGTTTTTGTATAGCTCTTGTGTGAGTTCGTGGATGGATGTGTGCAGTTTCCGTTGGAGACGACGGGCTAGGCGATGATTTGTGGGTTCTGCCGTGTTGTGACGTGTTTAGGGGAGCGAGATGAGATCTTGTGCGTGATTCGTGTGCGTCGGGCCCGTAACCTGGCATGACTAAAAGCTCTGAAGAATACGATTTGATGCCGCATGTGATGCCAAAGGCATTGGAGAAGTTTTGAGTCAGGCTCGAAATTCCTTCAGTTCTGATGAAGAGAAGAAAGCCCAGTGATATTTCCGTAAGAAGAAAGTAAGCGGACTTATATTTTCTGCTCTTTCTGTTGAGGCTCTGCGTGTAGTACAGAGCGACATTGGAAACCCATGTAAAATGCTGAAAAGATTGGATGAGCGTTTTGCATCCATGTCAACAGCATCCCGCATTGTGAAAATGAGTGAGTTGATAAACATGAGGTATTTCAACATCAACCAAAACATGGGTGGTCATATTGACAAGATGGCCAGTTTCATAGAACAACTAACAGCCATGGGGAAAAAACTACCCAAAGATCTCACTGTTTCCTTATTAGTGTCTTCAGTTCCTGCAATGGAACTTAATCCTGTTTGTGCTGCCATCAAAACCCTTTAAACTGAGATATTTATCTGGGATATTGTTTCCATTGTTCAGCTTGACGAGGTGCGAACAGTCGGAAATTAATTCTCAGAACGAGCTACGGCAACCAGACTAAAAGGTGGAATGTGCAACAAGGAAACCAAACAACCAATCGTATTTAATTTAAATCTCTTGAACCCAAAGGACAAGCTGAAAATCCCTACTGAATCAAACACAGCACTATCGGATCAGAATTCTACAGAATTGACGGAAAAGCTCGATAAACAAACTAAGATTGGTTCCAGCTCTAGAAAAACAACCAACCGCGTAGCGGTCACACGTTTTCGAGCTATGGCTGCACGCACTACAGAAGACAACTTTTCAATGTTGGACTTTGGTTCTACTGCCCATCTGACATCTTCCGCAAAGTATTTATAACGGAGGTAAAAGTGCAATGTTCCAATTGCATTGGGAAACAACTCGTAAATTGTAGCCACATAAACAGGTGTAAGAGACGTTACCTGGTCTTATGGAGGAACTTACACAACAGTTTCGTTAAGCAACACGCTGGGTTCCAGCAATATGCCATGAGTCTGCTCTCTATCCCAGCTCTTACTGCCAAAAACCTCACTGTACTCTTTCTTCCAGCGTTACCCCACATCATTAATCTGGATTATAACCTGCGGATCATTGGCAGCGCGTCTAAAACCACTGATGGACTGACTATATTACATTCCTGGGCACTGCTCCTCCTCTTCATACCCAGTCAATGTTAGCTCAAACCCGCAGACGGTGGCTATGATGGCTCGTGTTTCCGATATTATCAGCACTGATGATGCAATAAACGCCTCCCAAGTAGCTGTGGAAGAAATTGACTTAACTTCAAAGAATATTTCGCTGTAACAGAACCGACTTGGTCATACTGCAACGATGGAAGAGGTTAGAAAACTACTTTAAGGACATGTGCTATCCAAATCCGGCAAATCAACAATAGATTTCATTCCGTGCATTCGTGGAAAAATGAGGCGTAGCTTCCGGGGTTCCTTAAAATCCGCCCGTAGAGTTGTTCACATCCACACTGACATTACCTTTGTCGGAACAGAATCGGAAGGTGGTCATGCTTACTACATAATCATTGTGGCTGAATACATTGGGTATCTATTCGCGGCCGCGCTCCTTTGCAAATCCGAAGCATCTGATAAACTCTTGTAGTACGTAAATTGGTTCGAGTGCCAATCTAACCAACGTGTCCATTCGCTTCACTCAGAGGGTGGTTCACATTTCTTCAAGGCGTAAAAGACCTTGAAGCACAGTGGCGTTGTCATACTACAACTTCTGCCTACACGCCATCATCGAATGGTCTTGCTGAACGTAACATTGCTGTCCCTATGGGACCCATACGAGCCTGTCTGGAACCGGCTCATCTGCCCCTCTCTTTCTGGAAAGATGCTCTTCATCATGTAGTTTTCTGCAAAAATGTGGGTATCCACCGCAGTACTGCTCGCATCCCCGTTGTCAATTTACTTCAAATGCCTCCTCACGATGTAAAGCATCTTCGAACATTTGGGTGCCGTGCTCTTGTGGAGGAAACCCCCAAACATCGTAAGAAGATGAAACCCTGACTTGTGGAAGGCATCAATCTTGTAAAACATCCGTGGTGACATGTACAAAATCTTAACCAGCATCAGTGTTACCATAACCAAGCATGTCAGATTTCTTGAAAATGAGTTTCTTGGTCTTTCCCTCATAAATGGATCTGCGTCACCTATACCGCCAACCACGTCAGACTGCTCTTCCTATTGCCTTTCAAAAGGCTATGCTTCTAGTGATGATGACGACGACACTCCCCACAGTTCCACTCATATCACCCCCTCACTCTCGTCTCATGCAGACGAAACTGAAACCCTCAGTTTATCCCACAGTGACAGTATCACTGGACTGACTCATTATCCAGAAAAACCGTCAACTAACGATCCAGACCTTGGCAGGTATGCATCTGACTTTGGGACACAGGTGGAAAATGCAGTACGGACACTTCCTGAAGAAATCCACACAACTCATGAACCAACTCTACGTCACGCTCTCCCATCTCCTGAAGTTACCTACTTGGTGGACGCTATCCGTACTGAATTCGAAACTATTCGCAATCTCGGTACCTACGAGGATGCCACCTTTGGCCATGGCCATCCAATTCCATCCGGATTTATTCTACGTCTTAAACAAGATTAAAACGGTAAGCTCTTACGTTTCAAAGCTCGGTTGGTTGCACGAGGAAATTTCCAGACCGTCTGTAATAGAGACAGTCTTAATGCACCGGTACTCAACCTTGAAATATTTCGCGTCATGATGATTCTCTCCACTTCTATGAAATGGGATCGTCAGAACATTGATGTGAAAGGAGCATTTTTACATGCTAATATGCACACAGAGAGTCACATTTTGATTAAGCTCCCGAAAATGAAGAACGTAAGTGAAGCCGATGGCCGTGTTTTGAAGCTTATGAAATCATTGTATGGCACTCGGGAAGCGCCAAGACTCTGGTTCGAAGACATTTCTTCTTATCTATCTTCCATCGGTTTCAAACAGCTCCAATCTGCCCCTTATGTCTTTCTATTCGGAACTGGAACGAATAAGGTTATTATTCTGGCCTATGTGGATGATCTCAGAATTTTTGAACCGGCTCACATGATTACATGGATAAAAGAAAAACTCTGCTCTAAGTATGATATTTCTGATATCGGTCGAACTGATTTATATCTTGGTGTTTCTAATAATGGGAACCACAGCGAAATTCTGCTTCATCAACCGCCGCTCATTGAGAAGATTATCAAACTGTGTCAAATGGATACTGCAACACCCGTCGCTGCTCCTCTTTCTCAAACACATTGCCTGTATGACGCATTGACAGTTCCCAGTGACTCTGAATGTTCGGATATGATGAATGTGCCATACAAAGAGATTCTTGGAGCTCTACTATTTCTATGTACCCGCACCCGACCAACTTTGGCCACAGCGGGGTCAATGCTTGGAAAGTTTGCATCTGATCCTTCACCTGAACATTGACAATGCATGAAGAAGGTCGTAAGGTACTTGCTTGCGACGAAGCATTACGGCTTGAAAATACCATACAGCGTCTCTTCTTCTGTTTCTTCTTGGTCTGATGCCAATTGAGGTGGTGATCTGGACAAACGTCGATCGAGAAGAGGACATGTAATCACTATTGGCGACGTTCCTGTGATTGGGAGTTCGAAGTTCTAGAAATCCACGGCCGTATTCACAACAGAAGCTGAGTTCTATTCTTTCTCGGAATGCATTAAACAACTCACTTGGATCAGGAACGCTCTAAATGAACTGGTATTTGCACTGGACTACCCGATTCCTTTGTTTCGAGACAGTCTTGGTGCATTTGCATGAACGAAAACCGAATTTGGCATGCAAAAAGTGAAGCACATTGAACTAAGGCATCATCACGCATTGGATGCTTTAAGTCAAGGACTCATAGCGATTCATTACGTTCCGTATGAGAAAAATCGAGCAGATATATTCACGAAGTCTCCGACTTGAGAACTGTTTGCACTGCATCGAACAGCACTCCATGTTTCACCCATACCAATCGAGGGGGAATCTCAGTGAACTTGAGTGTTTGTATTATGATCAATTCATTGTTGTATTTCTTACGTGACTTTTTTTGATTTTGTATTTTTATTTGTTTTCGAGAGCATGCACTGCGTAGGTTATTGCTCTCGTGTTCGTCTGTTGAGTATAAAAGAAGGACTGCTGATCCTTCTGCTTGTATCAGCAGTCTTCAACTCTTATAGTCTTTTTTCACCTATCTAGCCTCTCCTACGCTCATTTGGCTTTGACATATGAGAAGCTATTGTTTTGTTGAAGAGCAGGCTTGGAGAATTATTGGTTTATGACTATGCGTAGTTGTCGAGTGCATGTCTGCGTTATTTAAAGCAAATTTGACAGGGTCCCAAGTGTCCCTACTCGTGCGAAACAGTCAACGCCCCGCGTTTCTAAAGAAGAAGGGAATAATTTGTTTTTTGCTATATTGATACTGCATATCCCTAATGCCATGATTTCTTGATCGCTATAGTGATCAGAGTAGAAATCAGGTTCGTAGTTCACTTCTTCTAATATAGGTTGGTTTTAAAGGGCACAGAGCTACTTATCACGAGTGTTTGGACCATCCAACCAAGTTTCATCACATTTGGACGAGAAATTGCTGCAGGACGACTCCGTAAAGCCAACTTACCAGGCATGTTTCTAGAGGGTCAGAAATAAGCTTTTGATCAGTATGGTGATAATAAAACCCAAGCATTCGTGCCGGAAAAGTAGCAGGGAGGAAGAACACCAGCTCCAGTGCATCTACATTTACCGCCTAAGCTTCCGATAAACGTTGCAGGCGACCACTACCCTGCTTCTTCAGATCCCTATGTTCTGATTCGCGCCACCACACGCGAGAATGCCCGCCGGGGGATTGTATTCGAGCGAGTTGTAATCACGTCTAGCTCTGCGCTTTCCATATTCATATCCACAACAGTTTCAACTTCTTGCTGCTCTCAAGGCGGCGAAACATCTTCTATCGCGCTCGAACCAGTGTGGGGTGTATGGGACAATTCCACGGACAGTGAGGTGTGCCAAATATTCCAACAGCGCTACGGCAGACCTTCGTTGGTACGAAGAAAGAGTTGGACGCTGCAGACAGTGCAAGAAATCGAAGAGCGATGGCCCCTCCAGCGTCCTTTGTGTTCACCGTAAAGGACACAATAGTGAACCTGGCTTTTGCTTGGGAGTGTGCCCCATGAGTGACGAACTCACTTTGCGTCCATAAGTATTATTAAAAAGGGCCAATCATTTCCGCTTTTTAACCTTGCCCATCCCTCTCAATCTCATTTGCTCCTGCTTTTCTAATGCGCCACCTTCAATCTCTACGAACTCTTCTATCGCAATGGACAGTGTTTTCGCCTAAGATAAAAGCTCTTGGGATACATCGTGCATAAAGTCAGCCGTTGCTTAAACATTGTTCATGGCCTTTCTGTAGTGCTCTAAAGACTTGAATCTGTCTGCCATTTCGAACAGGTCTTGCCTCTCGAAGACCCGCTAGGCGCAAAACTCATTGATAGCAACAGTTTTCAGAGTTTGAGAAACAATGTTTTGTTCCCACCTAAAGTGTGATGAGGAGCTTTGCAAAACACCGCGTTTCTGTGTTGCACCAACTACGCTAGCTTTCGTTTTGGAGTAGCAGCTATGTGTAGCGTGATTGATGAGCTTAAGGAGGGTGAAGGGGCCGTTTCCAGCAATATGATCGTGGACCATCTTCCAGAATTAAAGCCTGGACTTCACAGCACTTCTTTGCTGTGTTGAAATGAAGTTTGGAATGAAAACATCGTCTTAATGCGCCCAATGCACGACAGTCCCAACTGTCGACGTAAGCGCTGCATAGCATACACCTAAAATAGTGTACGGACAAGTTATCACGACCGTGTACAAATTCGCGTCTCTGCAGCTGCAACGTAAACAGCGTAGTTCAGCCCAAGTATGAAGAGCTGGTGGACCACCTGTTTCATATGCCCTTTAGGAGCGTAGCGCACAAAGCACTCTAAGCCGACCATAAAGTGCACAGGCTCCGCCCAAGAGAGACTAGCAGCGCTTCCTAATCTGCTCGGCGCCACCTTAGTCTTCACCTCCACTGCAGCAAGAGAATGAGTTTCATGATTTTGTTACCCTTGCGGTGCTCTTCCGCAGCCATTTTGGCCGGCAGGAAACCAACCCTTGTCCAAAACTGCAATGCAATCTGGTAAGCACCCGAGGTATACTGTATCCTTCATTGCCAACAGTTCTGTCTCGAAGATCTTCCTTAGAAAGGGCATCGCACGCAATGAGTTGAGGACTGCGTTTTCGTTGGCCCTACCCCGAATCATTGCATTTATCGATCGCTTTGAAGAAAACCGGCCGTCGTAGAAAAGATTGAACCATTTACTGGAGTTGTTCTCCCGGCCAGAAGAGGGCTGTAGTCCAAACGCAGACCAAACTTCTGTGTTGCTGAGAAGAATGATACCCGCATTCGTTCCCGTCACCCTAAATTGCCGAAGCACGAACAAATCTGCGCAACGCTGTCCAGTTGTGAGCACTCTGCAGATGGAAGCAAGAGCGTTTTCGACGACCTTCTTCATTGTTACAACCTCTGGCGGGTCATATTTATTTCCCGTATGCACCTCATTGTGAAGCACACCGTTCGGTTTGGGCACTGCGATCCATGTTTTCAAGCTTTCCTATATTGATGCAGGAACGGTGTACATGAATTGCAGAAACTTCACGAACTTTTTTTTTCCTTGCTCCTGCACAGCGACAGCGGTTGCACTCTTTTGCCCCACGCACGATGAGGTAAATGATCCAGCGTTCTTCGTGGCCATAAAAACGTCAGGCCCGAGCTTCTGGTCGTTTTAAATAATGAATCCCCGCCTACGGTCAGCTTGAACACCTACCTACATTCCAGGTGCTAATCCTTAAACTGTAATGTCGACAGTATCCACGACCGCCGCGCTCGCGTGCTCAACCCCCGCATGCAGAATTTCCACCGGGGTTCCGAACGATTCATTGTCGTCCCCGTCCTTACCATCCACAACCACCACTATGTAACCTCTGTCTGGTTTCAGGTAGGATGCAGCGATGAACGGGTGTACGTGCAATAAGTGGTCCGGCATCACGAATAATAAGCCAAAAAAACTCCGGAAGCAACTCCATAAACGATGATTTGCCGTATCCCCTTTCGGCAGTGACGATACATGCATTAGAAGCATATTCCCCCTACTGTCGGTTAAAACCTCGAGATTCTCCTCACTGAGTCAACCTGCGTCTCCCCACGACGGCCGAAGCCCAGCGCAAGAACGACACGAAAAAGGGCACCTGCCACTGCGTCTGTTGAATATCCCTCCTGGTCCGCCTTCCTCGAGCTCAGCATCTTGACCTGATTGTCTGCCGCCCTTGTCTCAAAGGGATCGTCATAGAGCGTAGCAAGAAGGTACAACGGGACGTAGAACACCTTCTTCTTTTCGAAAATTGCAAGCTGCCCGAATTCTTCTAATTGACGTGTCTGATCGTGCTGATCGTTTCAATCTATGAGGCCGTCCCCTCCACGGCCAGTGGAGGAGTACGCCGAAATGTTTTCAGCAATAAACTGAGTCATTACCAACGACTGCGTTTCACTTCCAGACAGTTCTAACACATCCATCGTCCTTGCAAATCAAAATCCACTAGTATGCGATAAAATCAATACTGCGACGTAACGATACATGTCTGGAAATTTTAGAATGTGGTGTCTTGGTGCTTCTAGCCTTATGCGTTCTTTTAACCACTCGAGCAGTTGTCGCATTAATCTTTTTACAAAGAGTGATATAAAGCCACCCCGTGACGTTGCAACACCACTGACGGAACACTCCACTTCATCTCGTCTACCGCCGTCTTTCACGATAGGCGTGCTCGATTGAGAAGTATTTCTTCCGTAAACGTCTTCTCCAGCGGAATAGAAGCAGACAAGGACCCAGTGACTGTCTTTCCATTCGTAGGATCGTCTGCGTGGGCATTTCGACCACTACCACTCCCTCTTTTACGCCCCCTCCCACACCATCTTCCGAACCGTCTCCCTCGACTTTGACCACGAGAAGATGAACCCCGAGGCTTACCTCTTGGCCCAGATTGTTGCAGAACCCGCCTGCGTCCCGAAAGGGCAGAGGGTGGCGGCAGGGCTTGCGGACTAGCTGAAGGGAGGATAGCGGCCTGAGAAGCTGTGGCCGTGCCAGGCGGAGATATAGGCGGTGTGTGAGGGGTTTCTTCGACGTTCGGGAGAACAGTCGCCACGCAAAGGGAATTTGAAGCCCGTTGATGAGGTGAGAGGGGATATGAAACGTTGGGAGGAGGATGGTCGCGACTTCGATCGAGCAAGCAAGTGCAGCTCAGTAACGACTTGGCCAATATTGGATTTTGAAAGGTTGTAGCACTCTCAAGAGAATCGATTAGTCAAGTATGATCAAGCCAGTGACTATGAGACCTTTTTTTGTCTTTCAGCGGGATGGAAAACACCCCCTTTTTCAGAGTTATTGATCAGTACAGTGATCATAGAGCATGTAACAGTAGACTTTAAAAAAATAGGTTACGATCTGTAGTATTCTACTATACCACGGAATCCGATAGGTTGGTTTTTCGCGAAGTCGCGGTTGGAACTCATGAATGAGTGTTATCATCAGCATTGTGATATGAAACGGAATCCCGCATAGGATGCCTAGAGGCAGAATGTCTTAGTGGAACACGTGACGTCATGGGTCGAGTGCCTTACCACGACGCGCGCATAGTTGCGACCCTTCTTTGGGGAATGGAATATTGGTAACGGCGCATGTAGTGGCGATCCACGTGGAGGGCTTTACTACCCTTTGTAGCAAGACTTCTATTTTGGACTATACCCATACAGTGGTTTGGCCAAGTGGCTGACCACTCGGCATTATTTATATATTTATTTGGGCTCTCACCCTGGTACACAGTTTATAGTGTACCAGAGGTGAGCGCCGACTCCAAGTAAAGGAGACAACATGGGCATCATGACTATTATGTTCCTCGCTTAGGATTCCTTAACCGGAGATCCGGACGAGCTATAATAGATATTCAGCCCCCAACCACTTCACGAGCCGTCTCGTATCTACAATCCATCAACGTTTTCCAGTTGCACTGTTCACCCTCGCGGGCGAGTAGTGGCCTTACACCCCACTTCCAGCTCGCTGGTGTTGTAGCTCTACCACCCCTTTTCCTTTGCGGCAAGCGACCCATCGGAAGTCCGAACGCTGTCGCAGGTGTCTGATCTCTCCGTTAGAGCGGATACTACAATTGGTCTCCCGACTTAGAACCACTGTCGTCAGCTGCACTGAACAATTCGTTCCTGGAACGTGGAATCGATATCGATACTGGGAAGAAGTGGAATCACTATAGTTATTGTTTATCGAACCACCTCCGGCAATTGCGGAATTCATTGTAATTGAACACGTGGTCGAGAAGTCGAAGACACCATTTGGTTCGCCCCTGGACTCAGGTTTGGTCTAGGATGCCTAAGACTCGAAGCCAGTCGAGTACTGGTCGCCCCAGTCCTGCAGGACCATCCCCGAAACCAAGGCTCGCCTCATCTGTTGAAGCCGGAGAGCGGCTGTATCGTCAAGCGATGTCGCGCTTACGCTTGGTGAATGATGAAAGAGACCTCTCGGATGTACTGGCCCCTGTTGCAGCGGCAGTCAGGCGCACCAAAGAAGCCGTACTTGACCCTGAGGTCGTTGGACCTCAAGAAGAGGATGATTTGCGCCGGGAAGTGCGTCGTCTCAAGTCTGAGTCAAGCGCTTCGCGTGTGCGCATGGTTGCGTTGGAATCGCAGATCGCTGCTCTTTTCGCTGATGTCGAACAATTACGCAGTGCGCACCAAGCACTCGTTCGTCAAGTCGATGGGAAGCAGGTCTCTGCATCAGTGCAAACACTACGTGAGGATTTGAACCATCTACTGGAGAGGTACGGGAATACGCCCGATGCGCTACCCGGCTTAACCGTGGATGTAGAGGAAGTCCTCACTCGAGTTAACCCTCGTTTAGAACGCCTGGAGGCGGCATTTCATGCGCAGACTGCTGCTAAACCAGTCGTGCTGGAAGAGAAAGGAGCTCCTTTGGAGGAAGCTCGTTCGAAGAAGTCGAAGTCACGACGTAAGAAGCGGAAGTCCGCACGTGATTCGAGTGATGAATCGTCAAGTACGGAGGGCTTCAGTTCCAGTACTGATGATTCTGATGATTCAGATACGTCAGATGACGACGACAGTGATGATGGTCATCGAAGGTCCCAATCTCGGAAGAAGAACACGTCTTCGTGGTTAATGAGAAAAAAAGCTAACCTTATATAGGATTGAAGGTGCTCCCGTACACGAATCCGGTTTATCGGAAGGTCCTGAATTACAGGTACTACCGTCTGAAGGTGAAGAGCAAGAAGTGCTCAGGACACGAAACCGCAAAGGTGAAGGATCACATCAAACGATTGAAGATCGGCCTTAATGATTTAACATTTGATGGGAAAACCCCCATTCTGGTTATCGAGTTTCTCACTCGATTCGTTGCCGAAGCAGACACTGTAGAGATGATTGAACCACAGGCATTTGTGTCTTTACCACACATCCTGAAGGGTTTTGCTTTAGAGCAATATCGTTCCGTATGCGGATCATTGACAGCCGATGAAGGCGGCGTTATCTCATGGCCAGAGGCGGTGCAGTATTTGCTGCGCAGTTACGCGACATCAAACGCGATACGTCAGGCGATCCTGGACCTAAGGGATGTGACCCAAAAGCCTGAGGAAGACGAAGCTGAGTAGAGCTCAAGGCTTACCAAAGCTTCAGTCCGCTGTGGAAAAGTCCACTCGACAAAGGACAAGATTAATTTGTACATCGACGGGCTGGACCCGAGCATCAAGTCGTTGGTAGCTCGATATCGAGAGAAGCATGGAAGAGTCTCCTTTTTGGAGTTAGTTCAGTTCGCGAAAGCTGAAGGAGACGCGGCCAGAGCGCGTGGTAGCCCCCGTCGTTCAGTGGCTTTTGGAACCTCAATGGGTAAGGAGAAGATCTCCGCCAGAGTTAATCAGCGCAGCAAAGTGCTACATCTGGAATCTCCAGTGCACTCGCGAGATTTGTCGTTGGCACCCAAAAGGAGTGACTCACATGAGGAGGCAGTCCATTTAATGGAATATACGGACTCTTCTGTACCTACAGTGGATCTCCCACACTCGGAGTCTAAGGACGAGGAAGCCCTAATGGCTATGGAGGGCCGTCGCTCTATGTACCGTCCCTACAAGGTGCCTCAACAAGGAGGTTTTAAGAACGGGAAACCCGGATGGGTGGATACTCGCACGGCATACCGTTCACAATTTATGTTGACCAACCGTCGTGACGGTTTGATATGTTATTCATGTTATGGAAAACACCATTTGAGTGCAGAATGAACGCTTCCTGCAAATGATCTGAGTCGCATCATGACGAATTATGAAGCACTCTCAGAAGAGGAAAGGAGCCGCGTACCGGCGGGCATGTATTGGAAAGCCAAAAGTTGAATTTCTCAGACACCAATGCGCTGGACGGACAAGCCGGTTGCTCAGAATTCTGAAGTGTTACAACCTGGAACTCCGGTAGGAAGAGGCGCCTTTCAGGCGAATAAACCGGTGCAACCGGAAAACTAAGTGAGGGAGCCCCTAGGGGGTCGGCATTAGTCGATCTCTGTAGTGCTGACCAGAGAGAGCTCGCCGCCCTGCTCCCGCGCTTGGAAGGCCAAGATTCTCTTGAGGCCTCCAAAATTTCCGCCGTACGGAATCAATCCGCCGGACGGAAAGCGAGTACAGTTTGACTGTGAGTTACATCGTCCTTGGAGACGTTATACTTGTCCGTCAAAACGGCAAAGTTACCTCATGGTAATGTCTAAAAGAAACTATAAGGTCTATGCCGACATCGGCTCTGACAGGAATCTGTTATCTCGTCGATTGACTATCCTGGACACAGTTGCTGGTCCAAACTTTATACGGGAATCGGAGCTCGCCCCTGCTGACTTAAATCGTATTCGATACGGTCCTTTACCGGACATCCGGGATGCCAACAAAAATGTTGTGAAGACACTGCGAACAGTTCGACTCGTGGTGCGTTTGTGACGCTTTGTAGTCCTAGTCGACTTCATCGTCTGTAAGACGTTAGCTGCACCAGTGGTACTGGGATGTGATTATTGCGACAAGTTTGTCGAAGCCATTCGCCCGCGAAGAAAACTACTGGAACTAGATGATGGATCAATGGTACCAATTTTTCGCAAGCCAATGCCTCGTTGCTCTGAAGCACCTCCACTTCCACCATCTATGGAATACGCAAAATCCCGAGGACGTGTCTCGCCGAGGATTCGAGTAGCGAAGAGTTCCATGCTGAAGGCGCAAACCCAAACTTGGGTTCAAGTAAGAACAGAACGACACGGACTCGTGGTAATTCAACCCAATACTCGGATGTACGAATCCCGTGGATTGCTAGTCTCTAACGGCATTGTTCAGGTTGATCCTGGTAGCCCCTTTTGGATACTAGTGAGTAACTTCACCGATAACGATTATCAGATACCGAAGAATCAGGTTGTTGCAACAGATTTGCCTCATCCCACAGTGGTGGTCCCTACTCATATTTCTACTGCAGAAGTATTGGGATTAACCCATGTCGGTGACACAGACGAAGAACTGCAAACTCCGTCTGGAGATCAATTGAAAACTGCAAAGGAGCCAGAAAGCCTGGTCGATGGGCTAGAATTAGCACATGTGTCGGAACACTACAGAACGAAGATCAGGTCTATGCTGAAGAAGTATACGTCCATGTGGAGTGGAAAGCTAGGAGAGATCTCCCGTACAGAACACCACATGGATATGATCCCAGGGTCACGACCCATCTCCCAACCACCCTACAGAGCGGGACCGCGAACTCGCCAAATCGAGGAGGAGAATGTCAGCAAAATGCTGGAAGAAGGAGTAATCGAAGCAGCCCAATCTGCTTGGGCCTAACCAGTGGTGCTGGTTCTAAATCCTGATGGTTCTTTACGATTCTGTATCGATTATCGAAAACTGAACGCAGTTACCGTTCGAGATACATACCCGTTGCCTCGAATGGACGAATGTATTCACAGCATAGGAGAAGCGAACGTGTAAACCACGTTGGACGAAAACTCTGGCTATTGGCAGGTGCCTGTAGCGGAAGAAGACCAAGAGAAACCGCATTTGCGTGTCACGCCGGTCTCTACCGATTCAAAAAGATGCCCTTTGGCTTAAAGAATGCACGGCTACTTTCCAGCGTACTCTGGACATCTTGCTCTCAAGATACAAGTGGAAGACTTGTTTAGTCTATTTTGGACGATGTGATCTTCTTTCCCAGGATGCCGAAAGCCATTTACGGCATGTTGAGGAGGTCCTCAAAGCACTACAGAGCGCAGGTACCAACTTGAAGTTCAAGAAATGGGAATGGTTCGCTGGCACCGTCCGGTACTTAGGCCATGTGATCAAGCCAGGACAGCTTGCCATTCGAGAGGCACAAACAGCGGCTCTCCACGAAGTACAACCTCCGTCGACACAGAAGCAATTGCGTTCTTTCCTAGGCTTGTGCAACGTCTACCGACGATTCGTGCCGCGATACTCGCATAGAGCGGCACCGCTCAACGCAAAGCTGCGTAAAGGACAACCAGTACAGCTGGAACAATTCAGACAAGCTGAAGCGAAAGAGTTCGACACGCTGAAGACAAATATTATTACAGCCCCATTCTTGGCGCTGCCCATCCCCCACCTGCCATACTCAGTGGATACCGACTCTAGCGAGTACCAAGTAGGGTGTGCCCTTTTTCAAACACACCCTGATGGTGAACGCAAACCCATTGGTTACTGGTCAAGATCGCTGAACGCAGCTGAGAAGAAGTATTCAGTTTCAGAAAAGGAATGCCTTGCAGTCGTTTGGGCTCTAACCACATTGCGACCGTATCTCCAAGGAGAACGTTGTACCGTCAACACGGATCATTCGTCTCTAAGATGGTTACTGTCCATTACAGACCCGTCTGGTCGTCTCACACGATGGCGCTTACGCCTTTCTGAATTCGATTTCGAAGTGAATTATAAGAAGGGATTGGCCAATGTCCAAGCTGACGCGCTATCGCGATTCAAAACACTGGGCGAAACCCAATGCGAAATCGATGAAGAGATACCTTGCTTCTACATGGAGACCCATTCACCATCTTTTAAAGAAGAGGAACAAGAGACCCTTGATGATAATTCGGATGCAGACCCGTTCCTTGCATTAGCAGACACTGATCCTTCAGTTCAACTCGAGCGAATCTCGTGAACTGAGCTTCTCAATGAGCAACACGCCGATACGTTTTGTGCGTCGATACGCTCTCGTCTTAACAGGGGGAAGGAGCTCCCCTTTTCACTAGATTCCCGAGGAATACAGTTAAGACATGTCGAAAAGCATGATCAAATCGTGATTCCACCTGTCTTGAAGAGTCGAGTACTGCATCTGGCACACTACAGCAGGCTGTCTGGTCATCCAGGAGGAACGAAGTTGTTCATGACTCTAAGAAGAAATTTTTACTGGCCTACTTTAACATTGGACTGCAATGCTACAGTGAGGTTGTGTACAACATGTGCGAAGAATCGCGTGAAGCTTTACAGGAAGCGGAAACCGATGACGTTACTCCAGGCGAAAGCGCCTGTACAATACGTCAGTATCGACATCCTAGGCGAATTGATTCGCTCAGGGCGAGGTTATCGCTACCTATTGGTAATCACCGACCGCTTCTCGAAGTATCGGGATATGCCCCGTGGCACGCGCACACCCGTAAGTACAGAAATGGAACCTGAAAGCAGAAAAGATGTTTTGGATTTTGGCCCCAAGGACTTGGAAACGAGTGCAAGCGAAGATGCGCCGTTGCCACTTCAAGCTGAACCGTCAGGTGAAGCGCCACTCGCTGTTCCGCCGATATCGGCTCCCATCCCTCGTGGGCAGGAAGAAGAAGAGGTATCGCCCCCTGTCGTGGTGCAAGCACCATCTTCCACCCATCAGCGGTCAGAATCGGATAAACCGAAGGAAGTTCATCCACGAATGGAATTGAAAAGTAGCAAGAAGTACGCTTCCATGGAACCTGGAAAACAGGATAGCTCTTTATCTGAAAAAGATTCTCAAGGAATGAGTACACTGCCCCTGCGAGCAGGACGACAGTTAGTCGACGAGCGAACGCTTAGCGACGCTGAGACTGCTAACACAGAGACGCTTGGGTCAGCCCTAAGGCATTTCAAACCTGTTAACAATAGTCTCGCGCCAACAGCGAAAGCATTGGAAAAGGCCCAGTAATATGTTATGGATCGCATATGTGAACATGGCGAGCATGAAGATACTAGAGAATTACTGTATCGAGTCCGTTGGTACGGTTTTCCTCCGGAAGCGGATACGTGGGAACCTATAGCTCATATCGCCCGTTCGCAGCTCGTGCGATATCATCGACGCATGCGATTACCACTCCCCAGGGGGATCTACTCTTCGATAATCGGGCTCATGGGCACATCCCATTTCTAAGAATGGGCTACAAAGGTAGTAAAAAATCGAAAGGCGAGAAGAAAACAAGAAATCATGAACAGGAAACGTGAAGACACGCAAGCAAAGGACATTTACTGATTATCACCTATGAAAAACTCGAGAAGCGAGAACAGATGAAGACTAGAAGATAAGGAAGGCTGGAACGGGTTGGACCCGGAGTTCGCATCCATCGCGAGAGATCGAGCTGAAGAGCGGTGAGGAACAGAATGCTGTTGAGAACTGTAAGAGTTGGTCGGGCGGCGAGGAATTCGTGATGACCATGAGTACCCGGAACACCGGTCCGACTGCGTATAAACGCTTCTTGCGTCCCCCATGGTTCACGCGTAACGAGGGGTGTGTGTAGTATTCTACTATGCCGGGGAATCCGATAGGTTGGTATTTCGTGAAGTCGCGGTTAAAACTCATGAGTGAGTGCTATCATCAGCATTGTGATATGAAGTGGCATCCCGCATAGGATTCTTAGAGGCAGAATGTCTTAGTGGAACACGTGGCGTCATGGGTCGACTGCCTTACCACGACGCGCGCATAGTTGCGACCCTTCCTAGGGGAATGGCATATTGGTAACGGCGCATGTAGTGGCGATCCACGTGGAGGGCATTACTACCCTTTGTAGCAAGACTTCTATTTTGGACTATACCCATACAGTGGTTTGGCCAAGTGGCTGACCACTCGGCATTATTTATATATTTATTTGGGCTCTCACCCTGGTACACAGTTTATAGTGTACCAGAGGTGAGCGCCGACTCCAAGTAAAGGAGACAACATGGGCATCATGACTATTCTGTTCCTCGCTTAGGATTCCTTAACCGGAGATCCGGACGAGCTATAATAGATATTCAGCCCCCAACCACTTCACGAGCCGTCTCGTACCTACAATCCATCAACGTTTTACAGTTGCACTGTTCACCCTCGCGGGCGAGTAGTGGCCTTACACCCCACTTCCAGCTCGCTGGTGTTGTACCTTTACCACCCCTTTTCCTTCGCCGCAAGCGACCCATCGGCAGTCCGAACGCTTTCGCCGGTGTATGCACTCTCCGTTAGAGCTGATACTACACGATCACTAGAACGATAAATACAGGCATTAGATATATGGAGCAGAGAGCTTTCTGTAATTGATGTTTACTCGCCTATAACCGAATTCGGGTCACCTACAACCACACGCCTACTAGACACCTAATACAGCGCACGCTCTTTTTTTGGGCGGCCGCTAGGCCCGTCGATCGCCTACGGTTTGAGCCACAATTTTTGCTCTGTTGTGCCTCGATATCTGAACTCGACTTTCGTATAACGTGCTCAGTAAATGCTTGGCTTTCAAGCAAAGGTACCCTTTCGTTTTTAATATTCTTCGTTGTTCTTTTCCTTCTCCAACAATACCGCTCGTGAAGTCTGTGTCCGTGCCACACGTAGACGCGGTCCCATACAGAGGCCGACACGTCTCCCAATTCAAACTAAGCCACACGGTGGTGTAGCAAGTAGGGTCACGGTAGACCACTGTGTAGACCTTCTAACAACGTCTGATAATTTCTGGAGGATAATGTGAACGGCATATCCGTTCAAATTTAGTTAGGGGACAAAACCCGGGTGGCTACAACCCAAGGGGACACAAGTAGTAGATATGCTCTCGAGAGTACCAGCCCAGGATAGGGAAAAGAAAAGAAGTCAAAGAAAGACGACAAAAAGAAGGAGTGTAATGGGTAGAGAGCGCGAATGATAAAATGACAAATATAAATGTGGCAGGCAGAGGCGAAGGTGTGAAGATGTGATGCAATAAATAAAAGGTGTAAAGGCTTATACCACAATATAAAGTAAAGACTAGATGTAAATATCGCAAATGTTCTGGAAAATAGTATTGTTCTTCTTTGTGACGTCGACCCGATGAAGACGGCTTTTATGATGAACTCGTAGATAGTGAGCATCGGCCAACTTGATATCACACACACGGCACCAGAAGTCGGTTTCGTTGTAATGAGCGCGTCACAGTGCATTTTGGTGCTTACGACCGCCTTGGTGTACCTGAATTTGGCGCTAGCTCTGCACGTTGATGGTTCAAACGACACAGCGCTTCAGGGAGAGCTTAGGAGATGGAGGACGGGGGCCACACGTATGATGTTGAGAAACGACTCGAAGGATGCTACGGGCGCGCGTGTTGCTAAGAGGTTTGGTTGAATAGGAAGAGTCGGTGAGTGATGAGGTTTCCTTCAGGACGCTGACAACTTCCACTTCCAACTCAGAACCCTGTCCAGTTAAATATTCGCTCGATAAAATCACGGAATTTGGCAATATATGCAAGACAGACCAAAGTCATTACTTGCACACAATACCAAAAGAGCAGTGGGAGTCAATTAATCTTGAACGAATGCGAAATGACCGTAGAGTGTTTGCCCTACGCCGTATTACGCGATTTTGTTAACAACAGGAGGTGCTGAACATTCCAATGCGAGTGAGGGGTTTGCAGAAAAGAACAGCGCTGTCGCGGTCGAGAGTGGACGAAACCCCCATGTAAAGAACGAAAAGGCGGAGAGTTGATGCCAACAGAGGCACAGACTGTGCTAAGAGATAGTTTTGGTGCCAGACAGGATGGGGGTTTGAGCCGCTTTAGGCGGGCTGACCTGGTCAGATTTGGTTGAAGCCGAAGAAGGTCGGCCTTATATAGACAAGTGTGAGTCAGGGCGGCGCGAGAATTCGTGCGGCTTCCGGTTCGGTACCAGCCAGCCTGTCTTAATTGCCCGCCTTACTCGAAGCAGAATGCGTTTGCGTTTTGTACTGAATTTGTGGCTCGAAATAAATCTTCTTCCTACAGCGTTACGTCCGAATAATAGATTAAATATTATATTAGTTTTGATAAACTCTAGGATCGATCGGCGTCGCTTACGTTCATGTTGTAGTATTCGCTCTAACGGAGAGATCAGACACCTGCGACAGCGTTCGGACTTCCGATGGGTCGCTCGCCGCAAAGGAAAAGGGGTGGTAGAGCTACAACACCAGCGAGCTGGAAGTGGGGTGTAAGGCCACTACTCGCCCGCGAGGGTGAACAGTGCAACTGGAAAACGTTGATGGATTGTAGATACGAGACGGCTCGTGAAGTGGTTGGGGGCTGAATATCTATTATAGCTCGTCCGGATCTCCGGTTAAGGAATCCTAAGCGAGGAACAGAATAGTCATGATGCCCATGTTGTCTCCTTTACTTGGAGTCGGCGCTCACTTCTGGTACACTATATACTGTGTGCAAGGATGAGTGCCCAAATAAATATATAAATAATGCCGAGTGGTCAGCCACTTAGCCAAACCACTGTATGGGTATGGTCCCTAATGGACGTCTAGCTACAAAGGGTAGTAAAACCAGCCACGTGGATCGCCATTACATGCGCCGTTGCAAGCCACTCCACTCGTGATACCACGTGTTCCAACAATGTACCCTGTCTCCTGGAATCCTACGCGGTGTGCCGTTTCATATCACAAGTTTGATGACATCACTCACTTATGAGTTCCAACCGCGACTTCGCGAAAAACAAACCTGTCGGATTCCCCGACATAGTAGAATACTACAGGGAGACCACTTGTAGTATCCGCTCTAACGGAGAGAGCAGACACTTGCGACAGCGTTCGGACTGCCGATGGGTCGCTTGCGGCGAAGGAAAAGGGGTGGTAAAGCTACAACACCAGCGAGCTGGAAGCGGGGTGTAAGGCCACTACTCGCCAGCGAGGGTGAACAGTGCAACTGTAAAACGTTGATGGATTTTAGGTACGAGACGGTTCGTGAAGTGGTTGGGGGCTGACTATCAATTATAGCTCGTCCGGATTTCCGGTTAAGGAATCCTAAGCGAGGAACAGAATAGTCATGGTGCCCATGTTGTCTCCTTTACTTGGAGTCGGCGCTCACCTCTGGTGCACTCTATACTGTGTACCAGGGTGAGTGCCCAAATAAATATATAAATAATACCCAGTGGTCAGCCACTTAGCCAAACCACTGTATGGGTATGGTCCCTAATGGACGTCTAGCTACAAAGGGTAGCAAAGCCCTTCACGTGGATCGCCACTACATGCGCCGTTGCCAATATGGAATTCCCCTAGGAAGGATCGCAACTATGCACGCGCCGTGGTAAGCCACTCGACCCATGACGCCACGTGTTCCAATAAGACATTCTGCCTCTAGGCATCCTATGCGGGATGCCGCTTCATATTACAATGCTGATGATAACACTCACTCATGAGTTCCAACTGCGACTTCGCGAAAAACCAAAATATCGGAATCCCCGACATAGTAGAATACTGCACACACACCAGAAATAGCTGCCTCAGAAAACAGCGTCCGACAGGAAATAGAAAGCAGTGACCCCATCCCCGGCAACCTACAGCAAGGATTGAATCCTTTAACAGTTCAGAGGTCTTCGTCAGACAACCTGGATGAGATTGGAGATCCCGATCCCCCACCACGAGGAACGTCGCAGGAAATTATCAGACAGTATAAGGCGGATGTAGAAGCATATGCAAGGGAAATTCTACAAGTTTTCAAAGAGACGGGGCAGAAAGGAGAATGCGTGTGGTTGGAACTCACGGCAACGTTCACCGTCAAGACAATCGCGTCAATTTCTAAAGCAACCACTTTGAAATGGATAGAGTTTCTTATTAGGCGTAGAGTCTACGTCAGGCGCCAGCATGGCTATCCTAGAACCAAAGCTCTTTTCGAATGCATTGCACAGACAGTATTCATGGCGCCTGTAGGCCACACAGCCGCAATTACGACGTATTATAGATCAAAGAGCCATCGCAATGTATCCCCAGAATTCGTCATTGCGCACCAGAAAACAAACGGCCACCCCATTTCTGAGAGGAAATTGGCTTTAAGACAGGAAGGAAACGATATGGATCTCATAGAAGCTAGAATTCTAATGGAATCGATCATCAGAAGCCCGAAGGAAATGAAAGTGCAGCCAATCGTCAGCAGTCCTACAACCCTAGGTCCCGTTCAAGGATTCAGGATGTTCTGCCAAACATTGCGGCTCAATCGTTTCATAATCAGAAACGCCACTATGATGATGGAATAGAAAGTGAAGAGTACACCCGACCACTGGGTTTGAACGGTAAATGAACTCATTTCAAAGGAGAAACCGCTATCATGGTGGTTTTGATGAAGATTTGAGAGGGTTGCTCGAGTTCTATGACACCATGGCGAACTTTTGTAAGCTGAATGAACAGGAGAAGGTCGAAGCGATGCCTGTAATTTTAATCGACAATGATTTATCTTTTAATCTCGATACCTATCGTACAAGGATGACCTATGAAAACATGTTACAGAGGTTGATTGACAACTATATCAGCGAGGAACAGCGAAACAGGAAACTGCTCTCCTGGCAATCACTCCGTCTTTTACAGTTAATGCGCGAAACCCCTGAAAAGAGTGAACTAGACGTGTTTCGTTTCTTTTGCCACCGACTTTCACAGCTTCAGAAGCAACTCGATCCGGCCTCCAGAACTGATTAATTTCTACGAGATCAGATGATCGCTGGAGTTAACACGAATAATATCACTAAGTTCCTTCGAGAACGAATCCCGGCTACTTAACAAGATACTCGTAGCAGAATCGGTACGCTCCCAATAAGCGAGCCAAGGTCCGCTGGCGCATTTGCGGTTAAGAGCTCAGCCATGGACGATTCTCCACATGCGGCTCACTATAGCCTAGGTAACACATACGGCGGTGAAGCAGGAAGGAACTTCAAAGAATACAACAAGAGAAGCAAGGGAAGGCGTAATAAAATCTCTTCAAAGTCTTTCAAAGGCAAGATAGATTGTTACGTTTGTGGTAAAGACCACCTGGCGCAAACGCTTCATATTCCGTCAGAAGTGAAAGCAGCTATCGATCGCATGCAGAAACGGAGCCCTTCGGCTTACGTATCAGTTGACGATATGGCCTATGTGTTTGACCAGCTAACGGAAGATAATCATGCGGAACAAGACCAGACAAGCAAGGACCAACCACATATTGTCTACTCCACCGACGAAACCTCTGATGAATCTAACAATGAAGAAGCTGGAACGTGGTACATCGAAGAAGATGGAATTTACATCCACAAGGATAAAGAAGTGTCCCTGGACAATGCTTCCTTCATACATGGAAACTTTTACAGCAAAAATCTCAATTCGGCCTTGGCTGCTATGAATGGTGTACGGTCTCAGAGAGAGTGCAACCGCTTCAAAGGAATTATTTTGGACACCTGCTGCAAACGCTCTTCTGTAAAGTCCTTTTTACCATATAAGGCATACTGAAAGGAGTTCGGGGTACCCTGCCAGCTCGATCAGGACGACATGAGATATCTGACAGGTATTGGAGGGACAAAGAAGGAAATTGGAACCGCGACAATTCCCATACCCTTCAAGGATCTTAATCTGGTCATAGACGTAAAGTTCCAGATCCCCACTGGGAAAACTCCAAATCTACTCAGCATGACGGAAATGATTGATAACGGGATAGATCTGAGTATTCAGAAGGGGCAGGTCACTTACAAGCACCACGTACAACCGGTCGGGTTCAAGAAGTATTTATTATTCCCTAAATGGAACCCAGAAGATATTTAATTCTTCTTGTACACGGAAGATGAACTGAGAAAACTGCACATGGCGTTTGGACATCCAATCGTCAGCTTGTTTCCAAGTCTACTTAAGAGGGCCAGACCTGGAGAGATGAACAAGGAAAACGCGCTTTTATCGAGGCGCATACGAAGGCTTGTGGCAAATGCCTCAGTCATGATCTAAGCCCCCGCCGCTTCAAAAAAAGATTGGTACTGGTGAGATGAGTTTCAACCACATAGAGGCCATTGAAATTATGTACATTAATCAGAAACCGGTCCTCCACGCTTTCGATGAGGCCATACATTACAATGCGGCAATGTTTCTTAAGAATTGACATCAGCCGGTGTATGGAAGGTGTTCCTTCTCTGCGGGTCAAAAGTATATCTAGGTCCGCCAGATTTTCTCCGAGTTGATCAGGGCAGCAACTTCGTATCCAAGGAGTTCTTGAACTCCGCTGACATTAATAACATATCCTTCCGTCAAACACCCATCTAATTTCCGGCTACCATGTCCCACGTAGAGAGGTATAATGGCCCGCTCCGAGTGGCTCATGTGAAGGCCAGAGAAACTATGGCTCGATCTGAATCAGATGCAGATTGTCTAAAAATTGCCGTGAACGCAATTAACGATACTGTAGAACCTTAAGGTGTCTGTCCAACTCTCTTAGTATTCTGATCTCTCCCCTGTCCTGTTAGGGGAAAACCAACCGAGACGCAACTTGTCAGGGCGAAGGCCATCGATTTAGCAGCGAAGGCAGTCCGAAAGGAACAGACAAAGCGCAGACTCACTTTGGGTTTGAAGCACACAGGCGGAGAGAAAGCTAAAGAGCAAGCTTCTGAGGTTTTGAAGCTACCAGCAGCCTCCTACGTGTACGTTTTCAGGGATATAACAAAACTTTGGGAAGGCACGTTTCCTTTCATTCAGATCAAAGGTGAGACTGCAGGGGTACAGTTCCCGCACGGAAGTCGAATCTTTCGCTCCCAAGTTGTGAAACGTGGTACTAATTCTACCTTCGAACTTCCCCGCATCGCATTTTATGAGTTAGAACAATCTCTAGGAAATGGTACTGTCACGTCAAACAATCCAAGGAAGGACACTGCATCGATCGAAAAGGAGAAAATATCGGACACCATGCTCTCGGCTATGTTCAGCAGAACAACGACCAGAGAGGATATCGCAGAGAAGGATGATCAACAAAATTTCCTCGAATCAAGGAGAAAGGAAATTTCTCTCTTCAAGAAAAGGAATACCTTCAAAGCCGTCAACGTGCAGACCGTCCCAAAATGTGATAAGATTTTTGGATCTCTGTGGGTTGACTTAGTGAAGATCGTGAATGGAAAGACATTTGAGAAATCAAGGCTCGTTGCATAGAACTTTTGCGACAAAGGGGAACTTCACATATGAACTAAGTCACCAACCATATCCCGACTTGGACAGCGTATGGCCATGGCTTTAGCAGCTATGTTCCCGGAGTACAGCGCTTACGTTAGAGACATATCTCAGCCATACATCCAATTGGAGACACCAATCGAGCGAAATATCTACCTTAAACCTCCACCAGAAATGGGATCGGCGCCGAAAGATATTTTGCTTGTGCAGAGACCACTGTATGGAATTACCGAAAGCGGTCTACACTTGTTTAATACCTATCACAAACATCACAAGGAGAAGCTAGACTTTCAAGAGCTACAGTTGCTGTCACCTCTTTGGGATGGTTACAAAGCCGTTTTGGACGCACATGCATCTCATTTTTTGGGGTGCGGCCCTTTCGGATATCATGCTATTCAAAGGGTGCTCACCTGATTAGAAGTGCTTTCGTATTTGGAACCATCGTAGGATATATAGATACTCTATAATTCTATATAAGAGCTTACCAAGTTGCTTGAACTCACAAGAACGAGATCGATCGAGGAAAAACTGTTACCACGTTACGCTACCGTTTGTTCGATACATTACTCTCATTGTTACGTTACAGGTTGTTCGTTATGAAAACCTTTTAAGTTATGGACCCAGCTACCGGCGCTTCAGACTTACCTTCTCGGCCGCGATTTTCGTGGAATATCCGCCATGTTCCTTGGACTGACGGGAAAGGCGACCAAGACCAATGCGCTCGTTCCCTATCGCTCTGGAAATCGTTCCATGATAGACTACCCGATTCAAACTCGAGCAAGATACCGAAAGAACTTCAGGGAATTATGCTACTCTCACAGTTGTTTGGTCGCGCAAGTGATATTTGTATGAAAATACCCTCTTCGATGATTGAGATAAGTGCTGGCGTTGAAGCAATCGTTAAAGCTCTTTACAAACATGACGCTCTGGCCGTCGTCATTGAAGTGTATAATGACTTTCTGGATCTACTGGAAACCATGCGTGGTTCAACAGAGACTTTCAAGAACTTAGAGTCACGAGTCGAGGCCCAAGTGTCCAAGTTCAACTCCCATTCCAGCAAGTCAAAACTTTCAGATGCATTGGTTGCGTTCATGTTGATGGTCCATGCTTCCGTTGATCCGAATCAGCGAATATCGGTTCTTGCCGCTTCCACACCTCGTGATGAATCGTTTGATGCCTCTTCTACGACTGATGACTACCTGAATTACTTGTCATATTCATCCATTGCTTCACTTATTCGGCAATGCGATCGGCCTAAAGGTTCAGAAAGTTCTTCGCAACGTTCAGTACAGGCTAGTTCTGAAAGTACCAGCTCATATGGACGTAAGAAGCGCACTCTCAATGCTAAACAATTGGCGGATCTGAAGTCCAAGAGTAAGTGTCGTATGTGCAAACAGATGGGACATTAGGCTTCTGACCACAACAAAGATGGCTCTTTGAAGACAACTTCAAATTATGCGAAGGATAATGAAAGATCAGGGAAGAACAAGACCATAACGTTCCACATGGCCCACGTTACTGGCTCAGATGATTTAGTTCTCAATAATTTTGGACCGTTATTGGACGACGCAGCGCCCTACAGTGGTATTGGACTCGAGAAGTTCAAAATGGTTCAACCGGTTCTGATTCCCAGATGGTATGGAAATTTTGATGCGCTCCCTGATGTTATAGCAGACCAGCCCAATTGGCAATATGGATCAGGAGAACATGCAAGTGAACTGAAGCGCATCATTGGATCTGTCTTAATGACGGCTTTCTCTACATCAGGAATGCCTGTCCACATCCGCCCCTTCATCATAGAGGGCTCTTCTCAGTGGGTTGTTGAACGAAAGGTTACTCGTCTTTGCAACATTCTGCATTTGGAACAAAATCTGTTACAACTACCGATCAGCACAGATGCTGTAGATTTTATTCAACTCGTGGATCACGATTTCCATTGCTACATTCCGTACAGTTCTTTTTCCGAATTGAACTCTGATTCTGTCCCCTCTAGCCAAGCACTATTCTGTGCAACTGTCCATATTACAGAGGCAATGGACAGCACCATCCGTTCCTGGTCTCAGAAGAAGGCTATTGTAGACAAAGTTCACAAACACGTCTGTGGACACTCTTCCTACACGGATATGAAGCTGTTACTCGATCGTAACAATCTTTGGGATACCGATGTACAGAAGTATCTGCGTGATGTGCTAGAAACATGTCCCAGTTACCGTGTAACTTCAGAACCGAAATCAGCCAGGAAAGTCTCCTTGAGCTCGTTGTAAAGGGATTTTAACATGGTCGTTTGCGTGGATCATGTTTTCTGGATGAAGAGATAGTGTTCCATACAATGGATAATGTCTCGCGCTACTCGGTTGGCAATGTGGTTCCAGATACAACCACGTCTTCCGCAATTGTGTCATTTGATTCTCAGTGGATTTCACCCTTCTGGCCTCCAGGAAAGGTATTGTATGATCCAGCCTTCAAGACTGTAGAGTTTGAGAAATATCTTTCTGGATATGGCGTTGATACAAAACCGTTACCCCCCAGACGCCACAACAAAAATGCCATTGAGTCCAAGCACCGTATTTCCGTGACATCTATTTAACGTCTGAAACATTTGAACTCTACAATGGATGTTTTGAATCCTTCCTTGCTTGTACAGCAAGCCCTACGCATCTCGAATGACTTCTATGGAAACAACATAATGTCCGCGCATGAACTTGCTAGAGGTTACACTCGACCTCTCGTGTCCAGCACCTCTCTCGACACTATTCCTGAAGATATTGTCCACGCCCAGCAAGCGCTCCACGCTAGGCGTAAGCTTTCACTCATGCTGCGCTCAAATTCTTTAGCCGAGTTGCCGGTGTCTGTCGGAGACATGGTGGAAGTATTTGTCCAAACAGGTAATGACAAGCGGGGTGAATGGAAAAATGGTCGACCTGTTCTTGAGTATGACCATACAAGTCGTACTGTTACTGTTCCTGGGAGGAATGGACGTCAAGTTCGTGCTGCTGTAGAAGACATACGTCTTGCGGTTGAATACAACTCCCTTGCAAATTCTGTACAGGAATCGATCGATGAACTCGATTCGCAACTGCAACTGAACATTGACATTGAGCTTGTTTCCCCTGGTGCCAATCAAGTTCTGGACCGGACCCTTCCGGACCCCGCATCATTTGATGCAGATTTCTCCAGCACCCTTCTGATTCATGGCACTTCTTCAGATACAAATCGTCCCTTGATGCCTAATGTTGGTGACACCATTGAAGTTTATTGGCCATTGGATGACAAATACTACCCAGGTACAGTGGTGAGCCATATTGAAGATGGAGACCGGTTCCAAATCAACTGTGACGATGGAGAACAGGAAACGCTTCATCTCCATGATGAGACCTGGAGAGGTGCTCTAGGGTCCGGTTTGGATGCAGTAAATTCGAATGAGATTCAATTATCTCCCGGAATGGAACTCACTAGCCATGAGAAGAATGATGTCAAGCTCTACTTTCAGGAGTTTCAGCACAAAGAGTTTCTTGCCAACCATGCTCAAGGTCTACCTGCCTTTATCATACACAACGCGTATTCGAAAGAAGAGATTTCATTTAAGAGAGCAGTGAAGGAATTCATGTCTCAAAGATTTTACGCAATGCGAATATTATTTCGAGCCATGTGTTGTACAATGTGGAGTCTCTCGACGATGGGTCACAGATCATAAAGGCCAGAATTGCCCCGCATGGAAACAAGGACAAAGAGAAACACAATCTTCTCACAGATTCTGCTACATGCCCTCCTGTTGGCTTTCGAATTTTTCTGTCCGTTTCTTGTTTGTTCAAATAGGCCCTTGTTATAGTCGATGTGAAATACGCGTTTCCACAAACTGATGAAGCGGAGAGGGGTGGTTATGTCGTACTTCCGCGCGAATGCACGAGCCGATCCTTCTAGTGGTTACTTTTGGCTGCTTCTTGTGGTGTCGTTAACGCTAATGCCAAGTGGAAAGAGCACAGTGACGCCTTTTTCAAGGACTTTGGATTTTCGCAGCTCGCTTACGTTTTTCAACTGTTTTACATTCGCGCCAAAGATGCACTACAGTCTGTGGCAGTTAAGCTTGTCAATGACATTTTCTTTGCTGGAACAATGACGGCTCTCAACTCTCTTGTGGAGGAAGTTGGAAACACGTACGAACTAGGAACAATCGTTTACAGTCCTGGTACGTTTACGTTTTTTGGTCTATCAATCACCCAGCATGCAGATTTTACGATTACTATGCATGGGGAAGAAAAACTTCAGGCTCTCAAGGTCTTCCCGCTCACCCTTATGCGTCTTAAACAGGATGATTCACCTCTCAATGAACTGGAATATTCAGAATTCAGGTCGCTGAATAGCTCTTTGGGATGGATTGGAGTAGCTGCAAGGTTCTGTTCATTGGTTTCAAGTGTTTTTCAGCAGAAAGTTCCTAGCTCTACTTTACATGATCTGATCACCCAAACGAACCTGCTTCGTTCACTGAAGAAATTAAGAAATACGATCCAGTTCAAGAGACCAAATGATTCAAAGCGCTACCATCTATCTTTGCTAGTGTTCTCCGATGCTAGTCGACCGTCAGAGTCTAGAAAATTGGGATTTATTGCTGGATTGATGATTGAATAGCTCCAATCTGGTTCGTTCTTCCGCACCCTCAACTGGTCTTCTACGAAATCCAAAAGTCCAGTTCTCTCTGTTGGAGTAGCTGAGACTTTGGCAGAGAATATGGGTATAGATGAAGGGAAGTTGTTGACGAAGCCCTACAGTTGTTTACCCAACCTTGAAGTAGATCTGGTTGTGTGCGTGGACTCTAAGGATCTGTATGACTCTTTGTCGACATGTCGCAGTGCTACCGACAAGAATATCCGAGGCGATGTTGCTGAGATAAGATATGAGTTTGAAACAAGGAACATAAGTCGTATGGTTTGGATACCCGGAAAGACGAACCTTAGCGATCCATTGAAAAAAACGGATAGCCCGTGAAGCCAGACTTTACAGCTTTTGATGTTCAGCAGCAAGCTTTCATTGAGTTTTCCGGAGGCTCAGTCGCGCAGGTCCAACGTCTTCCTTGGCTAGCTACCAAAATAAGGAAAAGAAGTGAATATCAAGAGCTACAGTTGCTTTCACCTCTTTGGGATGGTTACGAAGCCGTTTTGGACGCACATGCATCTCGTTTTTTGGGGTGCGGCCCTTTCGGATATCATGCAATTCAAAGGGTGCTCACCTGATTAGAAGTGCTTTCGTATTTGGAACCATCGTAGGATATATAGATACTCTATAATTCTATATAAGAGCTTACCAAGTTGCTTGAACTCACAAGAACGAGATCGATCGAGGAAAAACTGTTACCACGTTACGCTACCGTTTGTTCGATACATTACTCTCATTGTTACGTTACAGTTTGTTCGTTATCAAAACCTTTTAATAGACACGCAGCCAACCAAAGCAGATATTTGCTTGCTTTAAAGACGAGGAGGACAAGAAACGAAGGGAGTGATCGCATTATAGGTTCATGATTCGTTTGGGATTGGTAGTGAGAAGTTCTTGGAGGAAGAGGAACTTAAGTGCGTGAGGTTTGAAATTCTGCAGAGTAAGCCCAGGGAGATTCTTTTGAACGGGACAAGCGTTGAATTCAACGGTCTCACAATCTTCAAGTGCTCCGGAAATATCATCAAGAACTGCCAGAAGAAGAAGCTACAATCGGGTAAAAGGGCTACAACAGAAGCGGAATTTACGAGCACCAGAGCTCAGATATAGTACATCCCGTGTTGCACGAGACCCAACTTATGTGAATCTGTACAACTTCTTGCGCGTGCGTGCTCATCACCGGACATTCCAGATCACAAATCTCTGAACAGGGTCGTGGATCGTTGTAATTTAACAGCAGAGGTTGGTTTGCAGTTCGTACCACTTGAAAAAGATTCCGTCAGCCTCGCATTGTTCACTGACGCATCATTTGCGAATACCAAGAACTTGAAATCACAGATCGGGTATGTTCTAGTCCTGGTAGACAGCGAAGACCACGCGAACGTCATCCATTACAAAATTTCACGATGCAAGCGTGTAACTAGATCTGTTATGGCGGCAGAAATTCATGGGCTTCTCTACGGGTACGACAACGCTTAGGTTGCCAAACATATACTGGAAGAGGTATTGGGAAAAGGTATTGATCTCGATGCATATGTAGATTATAGGACGGTTATTAATGTTATCGCTAAAAGCAGCGGCACTTTGAAACATTTTTCTACAGATCGATGTTACCGCCATGCGAGAATGTCACTCAAAAGGAGAGCTACGTTTTTTGGCCTGGATTCTCGGACAACAGAATATCGCTGATGGGATGACGAAGGGACTGGTGACGGACTCGCATCTTCTCTGGAAGGTGATGAAGACGAATAAGTTACACATCAATCCGCAAGAATGAATCGAAAAGCGTAGCCAATGATTTTAACTTTGTCCAAAAAGGAAAATTCTGGATTGCGGAGATCTTGGCAGACTTCTCCGCCAGTTTCGCTGGACTCTGTCACGAGAGCGCCGTGCCTGAAAGTTATCTACCGCCGTTGCTGGCCGACGGCGTGATCGGTGGTTTTCATCCTACTTTAGTAGTTTTTGTTTGTTCTAGCTTGTGCCAAGTAAAACAGACAATCATCTTTTAATAAATATCAATCACTTCGTCTTTTCCGACTCTTCGACATCAACCAGCCTCGCCGAGAGGCCGTCTTTGGCTTTGCACGCAGCCTCTACAAGTACCGTCACTGCGATTTCCCTTACAACCGCAGCACAGTCCTTCAAGGACTGGTCGCCGGTTATCAGGGTTACAGATTCTTCTATACCCTGGGCGGCATTGTACCAGACCTTGCGCCATTTTGGCAGTCAGGTGTGAACACTTGCTGCGCGTACCGGGAAACCATGGTCGCAGGAGATGCTTCATTTTCAATGTCGTCACATTGAACAGCGAGTTTCCCCGCCGCCCATCCGTACCTTTCACCCATATATAATTCATTACATCAAACATGATCGCAGCGTACTGAAGAATGTTAAAGTCGTGAATATATGAAATGCCATTCACAGAGTTCAACCCTAGTTTTTTTCGTGCCTCCGACTGATACGTATTCCAGCTCATACACTCTTTTTTTAAAGCAGATAAAAACCCACTTTTATTGGCGTGACGGACTTTTCCGTTAGAAGTATGAACTTTGTAGGCATCACCCTACAGCGAGCTTATGTATTGGGAACGATTTAAAGCATTTCACCTCTTTATTGCGTGATCACCTCCGTCAGTGTCCCCTCACAGCTTGCCGCTCGTTTTACAAAAGTCGACGTCGTCATCAGCTCTGAAATAATATATATTCTGTCGGTAAGGGCATTGCGGGGTTTTTTATGTTTCTTTGCAAGAGAAATAGAATGATTCTCTTTTTCAGACTCCATAGCAGAGGCTGCAGTACTTATCTGAAACCTGTTTTTCCGTTTCCCTTTGAATCGTTTTACACGAAAAAAGGTTCTAATAGCAGAGTGAGATAAAGGGCCAAACAAGTCGGATAGAATTGACGAAGGATGGAGTTCGGCACTGTTAAGTACATGCTTTTAAATCCCTTGTATGCGATCTTGGAGGGCTTTGTTGCATAATTCGTCAGGACGTTCACCAAAAACATTTCTCAACCGCGCACATTGACGATGCTGTAGAGAGAGGAATCCTTTTGTTCTCATCAGACGATCCATGGCTCGCACAGAACTGTTTTGTATGGAGTTCTTATCGTTCATCATCGCAGGGTTGAATTCTGATGCATTGTGGTCGTTATTTCGAACTCAATTATAAGAACGAACGCCACCGGTTACGCTCATTATCAACAGTCGAGCGTCTGAGGCATCCACCAGCCAGGCTCCTGCAGTTTCAAGAGTAGCTATCATTAGAAAGTTTAGCTCTTTCACCATTCGAATAGTGAGCATTTCCAACGCCTCATCAAGATGAACGTTTGTCCAACCACGACTGTCGTAGGAGCTGCCGGATGCTGATGTAAACTTGGGAACCCTCGCAACCATTGCCCCAGGTGTTTGTAGGAACAATTGACTGAAAAAAGAATCGTGGCATTATAGCTCTCATGAAGCCATAGAAACGATAAACTTTTTGATAATTGAGATGACCTGACGTATGCAGCACATTCGTCAAGCGAAGCCAGCAGCTGTCCAGAAGATCTGTGTCCCCAGTGCGGGATAGAACATGAAATCCCACTGCTTGTAACAGACAGGTCAGTAGCACTGTATTAACGAAGCGCATTCCATTAGGGTTATGTGAGAAGGTCATAATCCGTTCGCGACATAGCCGACCAATCTCTACAGTACTGTCTTTCACCGCATCTCTTGTGGCCAATAACATTTTAGAAGTACTCCTTTGTTTTACGAAATTTTGTAGTACCTTACTTACTGAGCAAACCTTTTCAATTGCATCCTTTACATCTGGGCACTCGGTCTGGAGCAACCATATCATGTGTATCATCATAGCGGCACAGATGCTGATCAGCAAAGCGCGATTATTTCTTTCATGACCGTGATTCATAATGTTATGTACTTGAGACTGTGAAAGGCCTGCACATTGTGCGAGCTTCTTTAAGCTAAAGCCGTCCATCATTTCTTTGCACATGGGATAAAGGCTTTGCTTCTCAACATGAAAGAAGCCTGGGAAATGCACAAGCCATTCATGAACTTTAAGTTCATTGTAAAGAGTCGAACATGATCCTCGCCGCTGCGCCTCAGAGTACGAGCTTTTCCAGATTTTCATGAGCATGCGATATGTAGGCCGATCGCCAGAAACAATCACATATTGTGGCCTTCCTGGCTCTCCAGGTCTGAGTTGTTCTTGTACAAGCCCTAGTTTCTGATGAATTGTGAAAATGCCTGAGGCGCTCATGCGAGATGTATCCACAAAAACAACTCTCTGTTTTTGGAGCGAAGAATGCGTAATTGGAATCCCCCAGTGAGGTTTGAAGCAGGACAAAAGTAACGACCGAATGACGAACGTAATATCAAATAAATCATTGAGGTTACTTTGATCATTTTTGGAATGTAAAGAAGAGACGAACGCGCTTCTGCTCCATAAAGATGTGACATGACTAGTGGCCAACCAGCCATTAAAGACTTCATTCTGTTCGTTAGCGTCCAAACTCGTTGAACAGGTAGAGCTAGGCTGGACGGTATTTAAATTCCGTAGTTTGCTCTGGATAATTGACTGAGTTGCCGTCCCACTTACCACTCGAAGACATTTTTGTGCCGCTTTCACGCTGTGTAAATGAAGAATGTCATAGTTATCCACCTGAACAGTTATAATCTTTTTGTTGAGAGATATGTTTTCGAAAGCCCCATCTTTAGCCTGCTCGCGCTCCGATATTAACCCCATACGATAGCGCTCAGTAGTGTCGTATGAGACAATAAGACTTTGGAAGTTTAGTACACTTGTCCAAGATGGAGACGATTCTAAAATATTAGCAATTAAGGTTGTCATCATTAAAGGCCCGCCAAACACTCGAGAGCGAGAGAAGACCATCTGCTCGATGACTCTGTAAGCGCGTACTTACAAGAGATAGTATGCGCAAATAATGTCTTAAGAATTGGTTTAGGTGAGCGAGTTCCATTTATGTTTCTCGGAATCAAGGATCCTGTCAACATTGTCGTTCAAGGGGAAAAGATTAAAGAGCTGTTCATCTTGGACCGATGCAAAAACCTTCCACGACGCCAGTCCACGATCAGATGCCATTTCAATAATAGTTGCGGACCACAGTTTCGTTGGAATAGCACATATTTCTCCCAGAAGATTCCACTTCTGCGCCTGTAGTCACTGCCACGCTCACGGTAGCGCTTTGCTACAATTCCAATTAGCCGTCTTATTAGCCGTCTTCGTTCCGATGTTGAAAGTGGTGACAGTTTAGACCCTTTCAATGTGATAGCGCTATGAACAGTTCCTCAAAGCGCTGCGGGGGTAGCGTAGCAACGTAGTTTTCGAGACAATGAGTAAATATGAACATCACGGGCCGCGAGTACAGAGCCAAAACGTGCTTCAATGCTTCTCGTGCATATATCTGCAGAGGGATTTGCAGAATGACTGTTGAAGATCTTTCGGCACATAAAAACTACTCGAACTGGCAGAAAACGCGCGCTAGGTACGACTGAAAATAAAGCAATTATGTTTTTCTTCAGGTCCATTTCAACTTTGAAAGAAAACTCGTTCACCACACAAAACTGTGCTTCATATTCAGAACTGTCAAACGCAAATAACACGCAATCCACCAGACAGTGGTCAGCGGATTCATTCAAATTATGCAGCAGAAACATAGGACGGACACCAATAAATCCTTTGGAAATGACATATCGACAAGTCCCACACGTTTGTTTGCCCGATACATCTTCTATACTTTGCCTTTTACAAGATAAACTTTTGAATCACCTCACTGATTTCCATAAATTCTTCTGTTTATTCCAGTATAGTATTCTTAAAAAATGGCAGAGGCCTTAGATTACCACTTGAACCAGAGCACCCAAAACATTCAAAAACACAACAACCAGCGAAGGCCCCGCGAAAAGTAAAATCAGATCTTAGGGCTTCGTTCGAAGCGTGTCTGCAGTAATTGTGATGAAACTTGCAAAAACGTGTTTTCGGTATTGTTTTCAGAATGTATTCAGCATCCCCAACTTCTATTCCGGAACGAAGACATAGCTCTTCAGTGAAACCTTTTCGCACATCGTTAGATCACATTGAAACAATATAAAGAGGAAAATTTAGTGACACGGGTTGGGGATGTGCAGTGACTTCAAAACTTTGTCCATTAGTCTGACGTAATTTTGAGCAGATGAAACAACAGTATCAGTGTTGAACTTCTTTTATGAACTCTACCTCTCCATTTTTTCAAAGCGGCCATTGACTTTCGACACTGCTTCTTCAAGACAATTTCTGCCGAACCCATGGTTTTGTCACGGCAAGATGAGCACAGCAAGAATAGTCCTGCACTTTTGCCAACAAACGGATTCGGGAAATGATAGGTTTGTATAACTGCTCTGTTCTGGACTTGTTTGGAGCTTAATTGAACGTACTTGGTCGGCTATTTAAGATGAAACTGTCCACAAGCTGCACAATCTTGAGCAAAAGGGTTCAAAGTAAGCTTTTGACCCACTGGGCGCAGTCTCGTTTCCGTTGAACCCATGTCCTCTGAACACCAAATAATGTAGGCTGGAGATATATGGTGAGCAAAAGGAAGGTTGAAGTTTTCGACGTTGCGCGTTGACCGACGCGACAAAAGATGTTCCGCTGTAAGGAAAGGCTTCAATAGCGTTGAGTTCGTCGGTTACTTTTGTAGAACAAGAACGCAAAAATGGCCATTCGACTGACCCCTGAGTTTTTTTTTATTCACTCAGCATTTCGGGGAATTTCCAAAATTTTCTGGAATCCCACGGTCTGCGCTGCTGGAAGTTACTGTTTAGTGAAACTGGTCGTGGTTTTGGTTTTGTGTTGGTGGTGGGTGGGGGGTGCACTGTATAGCTAGAGCAGTAAAGCTCCACCGGTCTTTAAACGCATTTTGGTGGAGCATTGCTGTCAGTTGCGCACAACAGCCGACACTCGTGACTACACGGCATTAGTTACATGCAGGTGATCGGCATGCCTCAGGCATGATTAGGTCTTGCTTTACATTCGACATGATTCACTTCAATGCTCACATATGCGAACTCATAAACCTCAACTGTTACCACAGTTGTGAAGCAACAATTCTTCTTCTACGCATCAGCGCACCGATATGGAAATGCACGCAAGGCGTGATCTCAAGAAACTCGAGAAGCGCAGGCATTGCTGAGGCGTCTTCGACAGAAGGGAGTCAAGAACGGGTATAAAGGCCGAAACTCATCTCCGTTCTTGTTCACGTCGTCATCTCAAACACAACCTTCACCTCTTGACTTCAATCAAGCCACCATACACAACACCCTCATCCACATCGCTCAACATGAATTCTCTTGTCCGTTTTTCGTTTTGTACCGTTCTCCTCCTGATCGTCTTGTGCGCACCGACTGGGTCTCATTCATTTTGCTTCAAAGATATGTATCTCTCCCTGGGTGACGATCAACTCTGGGCGGCTGCCAGAGAGGGCAGTCGAGTTGGTGGATGTTACATTCCCTCTGCCGGCCCACCAGCCTTTTGTGACCTTTATGTCAAATCGGCAGTCAGAGGATCTGATGGCGATTTTGGATGGCCAAAGAACAGAAATAACCGCGGAACTGGATGTGTCAAGGCTCCTGAACTTCCCCGAAGCAGGTCACACTGTTTCTTCAACAGGCGCGATTACGATCTTCCGAATAGTGAATTGAGTGCTTTCTGTACTGGAAATGGAAAAGCCAACGCTCTGGCTCAGCTTCGCCATGCTCTTCGTAATAATGCTTGTTTGCTACCTACCTGCTAGGAGCAGGTTGGTAATCGCAGTACCTGATGAGTGGAACTAATGTCAGCCATGTTGTAATTGGCGGTCTCATTTTCCATCGGCTCGAAACGTTTGTCTTTTTATTTAGTATTAGACTCAGATTGGGGATTAATTAGACTTGCTAAAACTGATAAAATCCGTTGTGGAACACTTTTCATTGCGTTTTGGTTATTGAGCATTGGAACATGTATTGAAGGAGCGGAGCGGATTCAGTTTCTATAAATTCTGGATAATGAACTATGGGACTAATCGATTACCTCCGCTACAAAGATAGACTATTGTTAAGGATGCGAGCAATCTGTAGCACGCCAGCGCATTGCCATCACTTCCAGCGTGGCATTCACATGCTACACTGGCAATTCAATCGCTAGCAAGTTTAATTCGTTCGACCAATCACCGACCCCCTCGCCGGCTTACGTCCTCCGAAGGGACCTCTGCGCTACCGCAGGCATACGTCCTCCGATCGGACCTCTGTGCCACCAAGGTAGCCTCCCTGGCACATGCACCTCTTGGCTACTGATTGCTGATGAGTACCAGAGCCAGCTACCCGGGAAGGTCTGCTAAAAAGCCGAACGGCTCCCCGCGACTACCCGCTACTACTGCATGGCGAAGGAGTGTCATAGCCAGTAAAGGAAGTCCGCAAGATCAAGAATTCTACCATCGCGTTCTTGCGGTCGCCCTGCAAGTACAACCGCAAGCGAAGCATCGACGACTGAGCTGTGTGCTCGTCGCTGGCCACAAATCCTACAAAACAAATCACGCAAATGCGCTGAATTTTGAAACAGCATGGGTTTTTCTGCGCAACCCACGCAGTCGTGGGTAGCAAATTCTGTTCCTTTTTGAACAGAGTTTGAACTGATGGATAAATAGATGTCTCTGATCTGTCTGGACTTTAAAAGTGTTGGTTGCTAGATCAGAACAATCAGCAGCGAACGTAACGTAGTCGTAGTCGCCTAGAAAGCAGCTTAGCAGTAGAGGCCACCGTGGCCCAAACAGGGTAACACACTACAGAAGAAAAGACTTGCTCCCACGGGAAGACCTGGAGAAGCGAAGGGCAGTCTCGGGAGAAGTCTTCCGAGAACTGTTGCTGCCTGATCTGTTGCCGTATTTTTTTCAAGTGCGTAGTCCATCGCCCGCCGTAGCGTATTGAAAAACAACTATCTTTTGCAGATGTTAGGTAGAACTTGTGGGATTGGCTTCGCCCCTCTGCTTCTTTTAATTTCGTTTGCCCAGCTCCAACCCAACATCATTCAAACTGTGGTTTCTTTTGTAAACAGAGACGACACAGTTCCTTCGTAGTCGAACCAGTTTCAATCCAAAATATCATAGTACAGCTCTTTGTCGTTAGAAAATGTTTTGGACTTTCAAAGAACGAGATGATGTTTTTATCGTGCTATGCGCATGGTGACGTCAATGCATGGCACGATAGATGACAGCAACATATTCACGGTCAACATGATCTGGATGAGGTAGGAACGAAGGTGGACAGGTTTACATTATTGAGACAATACATGGTCAGCGATGTATCTGCTAGATCCTGGTACTGTACACGCCACTGTACCTGTTTCAATCTTTGTCCATGAGGACTGTGGTTGTGTCCATTTTGCGTTCGGCAAACCCATCCACACCTGGGATTGCTGGAGGCAAACAGGGTTGCTCACTCTTAGCACCCGGCCAGCTGAGGTACCTTTCCACTCTGTCCCACGCTTTCCGATAGTTTTTCTCGCACAACAGAATGACGACTCGGAAAGCACCTCTACCCAAAAAATGCAATAAACACGAGATTCTTTCGTTCTTTCATCACGCACACTAGCATCATATAAAGCTAGGCGATCGATATTTAGAATTCATTTGTGCTTTGATTTTACCAAACGACTCCAAAGAAACAGCAATCGGTTTTGTGCATTCGACATTTTTTTCTATGACGCAGATGGTATTTGCATTGCTTGTGTGTTATCGGGTTTTGTAACTTTGCTTGACCCCACATAAACAAAGTATCATTACTCATGGAAACAGTGCTTTGCTTAACTAAGTTTTCTTGTTATGAAAGACAAAAGACGCTTGTATTTTCAACTCTTTGAGGTATCTAAGCCAAGAGAACAAAAGTAAATTGCCATGACAGGGCGCATACATGATTTAAGAATTATGGAACGGGAAGGCTTCCATTCCCCTGTTCAGCTTCGAGAAGTAGTATTGCCACCAAATAATATTCGACTCCCCCCTTCACCACAATTAACCTTCATTAAATTCGGCCCCTTCGTTTGAATTGAAATGTACGTTCACCGCCCTTTCCCCGGATGCAAGAAATCCGCGCTTTGCTGTTTGGAAAATGCGCCAAATATCACAACTGTTTTCCGAAAAGTTTTTTCGCCTGAGCTCTTACCCTGTTGTAGAGTATTAGCATTAGTATTTGATATCCTTCGGAGTAGTACGCTGTAGTCTTTGAACTTTTCTACTCTCGCAGCTAAGTCATGAATCACTTTTTTCTTATTGAGTTCCTGTCTTACCCACGTCGCAATTCTCATCAACTATAGCGCTGGCGATATCAAAAACCTTTATCCCTGAATCTCGAAGAACAAGATGGGCGCATCGGTGTCTCACAAGCTGCATGACGCATTCACGCCAATCTATCTCATAATCAACTTCACTCTACCTTCCTTTAAATGCCCATCCCCAATGTATTCTGCTTTGGATACACTCAAACACACTTAAACAACTATGCTGTTCTTTAGTTCACAAAAACTAGCTCTTAGTATACAAATACGCTTCTATACTCCAGTTCTCAGTTCTTCCCAACATGAACCGTAGCAATAGAAATCGCCCCCAATATAAAAACTCTTCGTCGTCCAGGGACAGTGGACGAGGAAGACCACGAAGGCGAAGCCGACACAGCGGTACTGCTGAACGCCTCCCCTCATTTAATGCAACTTTAAGCCGGATCACAAGTTTCTACCGCACACCACAGCCCGGCGCCTCCAGAAGAATACAAAATCTTTTGAATCCGGCCAGCCCGCATCCCCAGGCGGAAAGACTTCCATCCGTGGACCAAATATTTGAGGAGAGCTTGCAATATCGAGCGCCACCTCAGCAGGCTAATCCGTGCCGAAACGTGCCTAGTTTGCAACATCTACTGGTGGGAGCCATTGCACGACTTCCTGGGCAGCTGCAACCACGCTTTACCTGTAACCGAACCAAAACTTCACAATTTGGACGCAAATGCACACACACACACATGCAACAGTACAGTACGGAACAGCACAGTACGGAACAGCACAGTACGGAACAGCACAGTACGGAACAGCACAGAACAGAGCAAATGTGGGTTATGATAGCGAACAGTTTGAGAACAACAGACTGCTGGAGGGCAATCATAGCTTTAGTTAAGAACTAGTGACAACATCTATCCTCCAGGAGAGGAAGAAGCAGTGGAATACGAAAACTGAAACAACTTGTGTGAAACACAACCCTGGTCTAACTGGCAATTACTCCGGAGTACCCTACACCTGAAATAACGCGGAAAGGTATCGCTTTCTATGCTGATTACTCCGGACATCCGTTCTGAAATAACAGGTGGCGAGAACGTAGCTTATGCTGAGTACTATGAACTCTTCGAGTCCTGAACTAACAGATAGACTACCCAGACTACACAGTGTACAGTGCCGATCCTCAACAGAAATCACGTGAGGAGAACACGCCTTGCTGTGCAAGATCGCAGTGAGGCCCTGCCACGGATCCGCGTCTTTACATAACAGCCTGTGTAAGTGCGCAATACACGATTTCCACCTGGCACAATGCCGCCGGCGCTGCATACTAAACCTCACTATTGCTCCACCCTGAGACACTGGGGAGAGAGGAGCAAGAGGGGACACCTTGTGCCCGTTCCACCTTCCTCGGTTCCACCACGCGTTGCGAATGCATACTAGACACCAAACCAACAGCCCTCCCGCTCTGCGTGCGACTTCTTCCCATAGTTATGAGCCCAGCGGCAGGAGCTGTTATGTCTTTCAATCCGACAGACCCGCCAAAGTTTTATACGACCAAGGATCTACAAGAATGGCGCCGCAACGTTTGTCAATGAGTTGATACTATTTCTATGGCTGCCAAGAAGGGCACCGATCGTCGTTACCAAAAAATCTTTGCGACTCTAGGTCTAAAGCTGTAAGAAAGAGCTTTATCTAGTGCTCAGAACTCCGTGGTCGACGTAGCCCCAGAAAAGGGAATTGTTGATTAAAAGCGATAATAACAAGTGAAAGCGGTATGCAGAATCGTTAAACTTGTCGCAGTCGACCCTCCATTTGCTGTTGTTTCTCGTTTGATTTCTTCATTCAACCGTGTTACAAACTGCTATCCTTGCGAGGATGAGACTCTGGCTAGCATCGTATCACGTTTCCGCGGCTTCGCTGCCGATCATCCCATGCACGGTGGACTCTCATCTTCGTCTCAGGTTGGAGAAGTTCTGGCAATAACGCTACTCAACAATGCATCTTTGAGTGAGGAGACGTTGACCAATGCCAAACTACAACTCAAGTCTCTCGCCGAAGCTTGCATGAGAAGTGAAAGTTATACTGGGGATACCTAGCACCACATCAATCTCGTGAAGTTTCAGGAGTCCGTAAACAACCTTCGTGAACTGCTATCGAGGCTTGACCTGAACATTTAGAGGCCCGATAATCACAATATGACGAAGGCAAAGCTTTTGGTAACCAAGAGAAAGATCCATGAAGCGGTCGTTGAGTTAGAAGGACATCTTACAGACACTCACTCAAAGACCAGCCCAACTCCTTCAATCAACAAGCTCCTTCAACCCCCCAGCAGATGCCGTCTAAACCTGGATGACGCGGTTACAGTCATACGGAATCTGTCTTTTACCCCTTCGAGCTCTGCTGCTCACTACATAAGGGAAGACCTTGAAAACATCGTGGGTCAGAAAGTCCAAACTGCCTTATTTGCGACTTCCCAATCCAACCAGAGCGTACTAACTCGCTTGGTAAATATGAAGGAGTGAAATGTCGTACAATCACCTCTGGGGTATGCTACTGTCTTGTCTCGGGAGCGTAGTGACGCTCAACCGTAAGGAGCGTGTTGACGCTCAACCTTAGAAGGTAGACGTAGTAAACCTCGATGGTAACAGGGCACCGTCAAAACCTGCTGGGGCAAACGGCGAGGCGACTAGCCTATAACGTGTAGGTGAACGATGGTAGGCGTCGACGCGCGGGAAAGCCTGTGTGGTAGTTCAGAAACAATAAACCAAAAGGTATAGTCGTGAACCAAGTGATGCCTGTATTTATCAGATTAGGATGGGGGAGGTGCAGTTCCCTATATGCAGTAAACTGCACTCTCCAGATCACCCGGGAGGTGCCAGCAAGGCACGGTCTCTGACCTAGTGTCAGAGACCTGGCCAGCACTGGCTACAGTGCCAGGTGGCGACTCAACTACTGTACTCAAATACACATAATTACAATTACTATCACTAAGAATTACTCAACCAGAAGGTACATGTCAACACTACACGTGGCTGACAACACCTAGATGGTAGCTCGCCCGGAGCTGCATGACCGATGATTCCTTGCATCCATCACCTACAAGGTCAGTGTAGTATATTGACAACCTCAAACGTCAAACCTTTTCCCACTATACGACAGACCCCCTTCCTACCCGTGAGGCACGCCCCGTGTCTCCTTCCATCACAACGTACAGTGGTTGCGAGCGACAGCGGCGCCGGCATCAGAGTGGTGTCTGTACACGACACGCGATCCCTTGAGGTTCCGAACTTGGCGCCAGTATCGGTTGGGGAGGGCGCGCGACGACGTCTGCGCCCGAATTGAGCGACATCCATTCAGGTAGGGACTGTTATGAGGGCGATGCAGAGTAACTAACGCGCTCGCGGACAGCTTTTCGGTAGTGGCCCTGCTTGCTTGCGATTCTGCTTCCGCATCGCCCACTGTCTAACCAAGTTGGTATCGCATCCTTCCCGGTTACTGCAACTTCATTCCCTTCCTAGGTCCCTGCGCCGCGCCGTCCCGTCTCGTCGTTCCCACGGCTCGACAACCCTTCTGGTAGTACTGCCCTTAATTGGCGGCGTGGCGACCGTAACCGTACTGTCCGGCTTTTCCCTGAGGCATTCCTGGTTTCCCGACCTTTCAGGTTTCGTCTACCTTGTAAGGATTGACTCGTGGCGCCGGTGGGGCCTGAGCCTGCGTCGATACAACCATTGAGGTGTTTGTCTGGGTCCGTGGTGGAAACTTCCGGGTGTGAGACCTTATTGGTGTTGAGCGGCCCCGTCGGTAATTACGCGACCTTTTTCCGGTTTTTCATTCCGGTTTACTTTCGAGGTAATGACAGGATCGCGCCACCTCCGCGCACGCGTTCGAACCCACTCGGTACCACGTCAGTGCACCTCGCGCCGCATCGTGGTTTCGTCACCGATACCTCGAAGGGGTGGGTCGTCCCCACAAGCAGCACCAGCGCTCGAGAGACGCGAGATGCTGGTTACCATTGAGGTTGTAGAAGTTGGCGATTCCGAGGGGATTGATACCCCTGCCGTTATGCTTTTAAGCTCGCATTGGTCCTGTTCCACGATACCTCAAAGTTCTGGACCCGCTCGCAACCGCATGCCGGCCACTGTTGTACCCGAAAGGTCAGTGTCGGTACTACCGGAAAGGTTGGATCCGTTGGCCGTCTCCTCAGAACGGACCGAGGAGGCTCTACTTCAGAAGGATGAATACCTGCTGTTGTTCACCGCGGCGGTGGAGGTCAAGTCATCACTTTGTTCGTCGGGTGGAGCTACGGCCTTCCCAACCATGTCAGGTAGCGGCCCATCTCGTGGTCGTGGACGCGGTGGTATTACCAAGAGGGTAAGTCGCTCGACTTCGCGAACGGCTACCAACATTGGATTTCGCAGTATGCCTGTCCCTGCGACTGAGTTCTCCCCTGGGACTCCGGCTGACCCGTACCAATGCAGTGGTGGACTTCCTTCGACGACCCAAACCAATCGGGCTCATAATCTCGCGTTTGGTGCGGCGAACCGGACGACGAGTCAATATGGACCTTTTGGTATTACCTTCGACCAGGTGACGAACAATGACCTGTTGAAGCACGATTGGCCTGTGGCGGTAGCGAATTCGTCGTTGCCGGCAGCTCTTACCAGACCACAATTGGATACCTACTTGGGTTTGTCCCGTTGGGACTGCGAGCGCCTTCGCCCTGTTCCCTTGCTCTTGAAGAAACGGGACCAAGAGTCTCAACCTCATCAAGGTCTACTGGAATGTTTCCAGAGTCGTCAGCGTCATACACCTTTGAGGTATTTCATCCCGCCGATATATCCGAGCGACTTGCGGTATGTGCGCATCGAACCTGAGCTGGATTATTACCGTCGATTGGTGGTGCAAGTGTGCCAGTACCCGTCTATTCCGGAGACTTACCCTCCGGTTTCACCTGACTTGGTTTCCTTGAATCGGCCTTTCACCACTATCAATTGGGCTGAACGTAGTAGGTGGGGCGAGGATTCAGCGACGGAGAGTCGCGTTCGCACTCGCAATTCGTACACTCGCGTTATGCATATGTTTCATATCGTCGAGTACTTCTCACAACCTACGAAGGACAGACGCTATTGGTACGTGCTTCGACCAGAGTGGTGGGAGTCCTATGAGGTTCCGTTATCACTGAGCGTGCCCACTCCGCCGGTCTTGGCGTACTTCGGGAGTCAGATTTCCCGGAACCTAGAGCTGTATTACCTCATTTGGTCGATTTTCCTCTCGGAGTGGACCGTACTGGTTGCCATCCTGGCTCTGGAGGCCGCCAGTTACGGTATCGATTGGGATTGTCGCAATCCCGACTGTGACATATACCGAGATGGTGTTCAACCTGTAGGTCGCATCTTTTTCATACCTCCGAGGGTTGCCCAGGATATTTCCCGATTTGGTTACGAGAACATCGTGGAGGGGACCGATTATACTGTGAAGGATTTGGACTCGTATCTCGAGCAGAGCAAGAATTACCATTGGGATTCCCATCAAGGTTGGGAGGCTTTCGATCCCGCAACTTGGAAGATTGTGCCTCGCCACACCCAATACTATCCCGGGGAGCCTCCTGTTTATGGAGCTCCCGCGAGCCCCGAACCTTTTCACGGTACTGTGGAGACACCAGTTGGTCGGAATGCTGGTCTTTTCCCGTCCGAGCCGTTACCACAAGGTCGTAAGTCGCCTATCCCTACGGTTGTGACTCCTACTCAACCGAGCTCCTCGCGGGTTGCTGGTCCGGTTCGACCTCTGTTGGCGGGTATTGCTCGTCCTCCGCCTCAATCTATGATGGATTCTCCGGCCGTGGTCGGATTGCTGGCTCGAATTCGCCAGTCTTGCGTCACCAACTTTCAGAGGGCTGGACCTACCTTCGTGGTCGCTGCATTGACGCTCCTTGAAGATTTGCTGCCGCGCCATGCGCAATACATGAAGGCGCTGAACCAACTTGGTGAGTTCCGGAATCAGTTACAGGTGGACATGTACCAACTGGCCACCCGTCAGGTTGCCAATCTTGCAAGTGTCTCTGCTGCTGCACCATCTCATCCTTTGACAGATCCCCTTCTAGGTGCCAATTTGAACCCTGCGGTTTTGCAACCTGCTCCGGCGGTTCCTTTCGTTCATCCTCCTTTGGTTTTGACTTCTTTCCCCAGTGGCGGGGCTACCGCTCCTTCGCTACCTCTTAGGTCGATGGCTCCTAGTATTTCTGCAGGTTTTCCTCCGTGGGTAGTCACTAACACGCGTCCTCCTGATTCCATTGCTCCTAACCCGACAGGTCCTTCTTAAAGTAAATTGTAGTCTCTTCTTGTCTCCTCTACTGTTCCATTCGGTTGTTCTTTCGTGTCCTCACTTGTAGGTAATCTGACGCATATGGGTCCACCTTCCGCGGAAAACGACGTATCTTCTCCCCATTCCTTAGGCCTGAGTACCACGAAGGTCTAAGGTTAGCCGTCTGCAGGCATCGGCTCCTTGCGACGGCGCCAATACCTGATACGGAAGTGTGGGGGTATTGCGGCTGGGGGTTCGAGGGTGTCCCCTTCAGGGCCCCAGCCATACCACCTTACGGTGTAGTTCAGACCATTGTAGGTTCGCGTGTGGCCCACCAGACGGTCCACGGGAAATTCCTCTGAGGTTTGGTCCTGATCTTTCGGGGGAACGCTACCTCAAGGGTTCATATGTTCCGAGTTGGGAGCTTCGTGTGTGGGAGCCGGGTCAGGAGCTCCCGCTGTTACCGTTTGGGGTTCAAATTCCGTCCCTGTTAGAGGGTTGTAATCCGGATCATCACGTTGACGGTCATCGATCACCTCAATTGGGGTGGGGTCCTCCGAGGGTCGAGTGCGCAGAGCTACAGCTCTGGGATCTGGGGCTGAGGTGTCCGCCTCCATGCGATGTTGAACCGTTTCAGGTGCTACAGTAATACGGTCAATTGATATCGTATTCAGTATCCCATCTTGGTCAACCGTAACGGTGTGTTCTGATGCGTTCAATACCTTATAAGGTCCCACTGACTTGGGTAGAAGCTTCGATTTGATATCTGTGTCAATAGCTTCATCGTCTGCTTCATCACCCGGTCGGGGTCTTTTACCTGAAGGTGGGTTGTCTATGTAGACATATTGTCCCGAGGATACAGAGACCACTATGGTTACCCTACGGTCGTAGTCGGCCTTGTACCGCTTCTGGGCTGCAGTGAGGCGGCTCTCTGCATGTTTGAGAGCCCTCCTCAACCTCACAAGGGTATTCCGCTTGACCTGGGCAGGGGTCAGTGCGCCAGCTGCAGTGCTGGTGGTATGATCCCCCTGCACTACAATACCTGGGGGGTGTCGCGAAAGAAACAAATCAAAGGGAGTTGTCTGTGTTGACCGGTGTACCTGAAGGTTATAGGAGTAGGTGAGCGGTTGCACCAGCTCATCCCACCCAATTTGGTGCTCTTCCGTATAGTGTCGTAGCCTTGATACCGAAGTGTGGTTAAAGCGCTCGACCTGTCCGTTTGTTTGCGGGTGGTAGGCCGTAGTGAAATAGTGCTTGATACCCAAGAGGTTACAGACTGCTTCAAAGTACTTCGACGCCAGTTTTGAACAATTATCGGTAAGTAGGTACAGTGGTGCCCCGTACGGGTAGACCAAATTGTTGAGGAACGCGATTGCTAGCGTTGTTGACTTCGTCTCCTTGAAATTTATCGCTCCCGTGAGCTTGGAGAACCTGTCGGTGATCACTAGAATGTGCTGATACCCGTTCTTGGACTTTGGAAGTGGCCCTAGAAGATCTATCGCAACAAACTCCAGCGGACCCGCTGCTGGAAGCAGCTTGAGGTACTTTCGATGCTTTGGAATACCACGGCGGGTACGAACACAGGATTCGCATTGACCTACAAAGATATAGACATCATGAGCCATATGAGGCCAATAGAACCGTTGACTCAAGGTGTAATACATCCTGGTGGCCCCGGGGTTTTCCGATAGTGGCGGATAGTGCGCGAGATACAAGACTCTCGGGCGCAGTTTCCTCGAAACCACCTTTTGAAGGCTACCATCCAAGGTTCACCTTCTCATGATGTACCCATTGTTGTCCACCTCAAATGGTGATCCTTTGAAACCAATTTGGTTAGCCAGGCTTCTGCAGTACGCATCCTTGGCCTGTTCTCGTAGAAATTACTCTCGGGTTACGGGCATGACGCTCGTTTCCTCTAGGTTCAGTATCTTCCTGGCCATGTCGCTGTTCTGAACAGCACATTCTTCAGGGAAGTCCCAACATCGTTCTAGGTGTTCGCCGGTACCTTTTCGATTTGATGAAACCAAAAAGCAAGGGATGTTATCGTTCACAGGTTCTGTCTCTAACCCTGAGGTGTTTAAGCTTGACATAGCATCAGCTATGTTGTGCTTGATACCTGGACGGTACTGTACGTCGTATTCAAACTCCGACAGTCTCAAACTCCAACGGGCAAGTCTATGAGACGCATCTGCGAGTGCGAGGATCCACCTTAAGGCGTCGTGTTTCGTGCGCAACGTAAAGCGCTCACCACAAAGGTATGGACGGAGCATCAACATGCTCCACACTACTGCTAGACAATCCTTCTCGGTTACCGTGTAGTTCTGCTCCGCCTCATATATAGCGCGGCTCTAGTACCCTATAGATAATTCGTCTCCGTTGTGCTGCTCCTGCATGAGAGAACAACCAATTTGGGCATGAGATGCATCTGTATCCAGCGTGTACGGTAGACCTGTTTTCGGAAACGATAAGATTGGCGGCGACAACAGCGCTCGTTTCAATTCCTCAAAGGTATTCATTTCGTCGTTCGATAGATTCTCAAACCGTTCAGGTTCACCTTCCTGGAGCTTCTTGTTGAGGGGAGCCACTATTTACGCGAATCCCTTCACGAAGCGACGATAGACGTTAAATAAACCTATAAAAGATCGTACGTCTGTCTGGGATCGTGGCAACTTGACCTCCTGTACTGCTCTAATGTTTCTCGGCGCAACCTCTAGGGTACCAAGGGCTATGATGTGGCCCAGGTATTCAACCGTTCTGGTGAAGAAGATGCATTTGCGAAGCCTCAGCGTCACTCCCGCCCCAGCTAGGGGGGTTAGTACGGTGCGTAAGTGTGCAAAATGCTCTTCTACCGATCTGGAGTAGATGATTACATCATCGATGTATACCAAGGCGGTTGTCCATTTAACCTTCGAAAGGATGATGTTCAGTGCCCTTTCAAAGGTTGCTGGAGCATTGCGCAACCCGGAAGGCATCCGCGTGAAGCCAAACAAACCTGCATGGCACGTGAAGGTCGTTTTGTCTCGATGTTCTTCATCTACGGGTACCTGCCAATAACCACAATTGGCATCCATTGTGGTAAATATCTGCGCATCTCCCAAGGAGTCGATGCACTCATCCATTCTAGGTATCGGGTACGAATCCCTGATGGTCACGCTATTGAGCCTCCTGTAGTCCACACAAAACCTCATATGGGTATACCCTTTCTTCTGAACCAGAACCACGGGACTAGCCCAATCTGAGTTGGCTGGTTCAATTACCCCTTCATGGAGCATTCGCTCCACTTCTTTGAGTTCTATCTCTCTCGCCTTCGGACCTGCCTGGTATGGTTGCTGCTAAATCGGGTTCGAGTCAGGGAGGAGCTCGATGCGATGCTGTATGGCCTTAATTTGGCCCAGATGGCCTGACCACATGGTTTCGAACTCCTCCAGAAGGTCGATAATACGGCCCCGCAGTTGGCTTTTTTCTTCACCGATCTGGACTGTATCTTGCCATTTCCTCTCAGGGTCCGGTTTCTCTTCTTTGTCTACCGATGCTTTATCGGTTACCTTCGCTTCCAAGTTGGTATTTATCGATACCTTTGTGGTTGTGGAAGCATTTGCGCACCCCCCTTCCTTATGGAAGGCGACCTCGCCGAGATCAGCGTGAGCTACGGTGAAGACCCCTTGTGGTGCTGGTAGTGCGATGCCAACGTATTTTTCGGCAAGTTCACGTCATGACTACTGAAGTTACTGAGAAACAACTTAAAGGGTTGATTTGGGATGTTGTCGACAATCCCGTTGGCCAGTTTCGATGTGCTAACCTCGGATGGTTTTGTAATATGACCAGCCCGGGGGTCTCACACGACACCGGTACAAATGTTTGGTGCACTGGCGGGATAACAACCTGTTTGGTAATGCGCAATTTGTTGGAGACCGTTTCGGTGGATATCGTCTTCTTCGGTTTGACGAACCATCCCCGTTTGGTTTCCGTATTACCTAAAATGAAACTTCGTCCCCCGTGACGTAGGGCCACGATATGGGAACCAGAAAGGATTGCTTTGACATGTCTTTCGATGAAGTTCGTACCTAGTAGGCAGTCTGTTGGTAAACGGTCGACAACAAAGAATTTCAGTCTTAACTTGAGGTGTCCGAGCTGCACCACAGTGGTGAGCATACCTCGAAGGTTTACTGGGCGCTCATTTGCATCCACCAGCGGGTTGTTTTCGGGAGGTCGGCTCAAGTTCCGAAGTACCGCCTCAGGTATGACGCGGGAGTTCAGGACGTTTGGGCCGGCCCCCGTATCCGGCACGCAGGTGACCGGAACCGCAAGGCGATCGGAGAAACACATTGAAGCACGTACTTTATAGTTGTTGTACTTCATATGACAAACCGGAAGTGGTTGTGACGTGTTCTCTTCCACCTTCAATGTTCTGGGTATCGATTGGCCTTCCGATTGCAGGTTGGGTTCGGCCATTACGCCAGCCGTTCGGTGTTTTCCTCCTGTACGGGAGGGGTTGAGTCCAAGTTTCGTGTTTTTTCGATGGTATTGACCTGTACCGGTGTACTGGGTTGGACCCTATTTAGTGCTTGCGTTGAAGACCAATAGAGGCTTTGTTGATTCTTCATGCGAGCCTGAACCAACTGCTCTCTCATCCCTGGAGATAAGTTTGCGCAATTGTTTGCGAAATGGTCTGTCGCGAGACAAAACCAGCAAACGAGGACTGCAGTTTGGGGGTTTCGCGTTACCATTCAGGAAGGCCGTGAAACCTGGTTGGTAGGAGCAGTGGAGTAGGATGTGGGTGGCGAGTTATGGGAGCTCGCTCCCTGCATCCTCTGCGAGCTCATCGATCTCATCGCATTTGGCGGCGATTGTACCGAGTTTGGTGTACGCGTTGACGACCAATTTCCTACCGTGGAAGGTTTCGAGAACCGCCCCTGGGTCGCTACCAAGTGGACAGCGGCTCCTGTGGGTACTTCGAGGTGCGAGCTACCCTGTGATGTTGTGTTATCTTCAATTTCCAAGACCGACCTTTTCGGTTTATCCTTCGAGGTTGGAGGCATGGCTGGTCTCTTTCCCAGCCGAAGGGTATCTACAAGGCCCTGAGAATATCGAGCCAGCCCATTGTAGTCTACATTTCGGTTAGTGGCAAGGTAATTGCGTACCTGGGAACGGATCGCTTTGTCGACATTGTCGGCAAATTTCGACTTTAACCTAGAGAAAGTGAACACATTACCAAAACGGGTTGCCATATTCCACAGTTCGAGCGAAAATCCGATTCGGTTTGCCCAAACCTTTGATTATAAGCGAGGACTTCCGAGTAAGCCTCTTAGAAAACCTCATCGGTGGCGTGTGTTTCCAAAAGGAAATTTACCACCTCTGGGTATGACTCCAACATCTCCGTGCCATCCTCATCCATCTCTAAGGTACTGCCGCGGAGCCTACCCTGCAGCAAGTAGTACGATTGTCCTTTAAAGTAAAACTGAAATAGCCACATAGCAGCACCTTCGGAAAAACCCTTTTGGTGACATGCAAGCTTGAACTTCTGTAGAAACTCAATTATCGCAATAGGATCTGTACCTGTGAAGGTTGTGTCACCGATTTGGAAGCTGAGCTTCTTGTGGTGCTTAGTAATCTTCTGAGTCACCCCTTGGGTGTATTCAGAAGACTTGTTGATCAAGCGATAAGTCCTGTAGTCAACCGCTTTGGTGAACATATCGTTCAAGGGTTGGTGCACCTCCAAGTCCATTTCAGTGTCCGATTCAAAGTCAGGCGACTCATTGCATCCCTTTTTCTCCTTTCGGTTCTCTTTCGAAAACTTCTTCGTCGACCTGTTCGGTTTCTTCTTCTTCTTACCTTTACGGTCATCATCCGACGATGAATTCGTATCGGAACTGGAGTCTGAAGAGTCGGGGTCTGAATCATCCTCTCGATTCTTTCCCCTCTTCGTCCTCTGCTTCTTCCCTTTTTGGTTTCTTCGTCGCTCATCAAACGAGTCAGGCGAATCGTCTTGGGGACCACCTCCATGGGTATCCTTTTGAACGATACCAGTAATTGGCGGCAGTGAAATGACTTGAGGATCTACCTTCCCTGGGACCTCTTGACCCTGCCTTGGACCTTTTAGGTACTCACTATTAGTAGGTAAATTTTCGGAATGGGTGGAATGACCCATTTGGAACCCTTGTGGTATGCGCTTTGCGATGTTCACCTGTGTAGGTCGGGATTCTGCGAATCCCTCGGAAACCCAAAGGTCCTGCACAGCGCGGTAAACACTCTCCCTAGCATCTCTAAAGAGATACTGTTTCACCATTTCAGGTATTCTTTCCGATAGCTCTTGAGCTGCTCGGTCAACCACAATACGGGTAAATGCATTGACGTCCATTGAGGGCGGAACTATCCGGGTATCCGACTTCTCCTTCATGGTTAATGCATCCTCGACCGCGAGGGTGACGAGCGCTTTCGCTCGCTCTTCGAGCTGAGACCATCGCTCCTCCGCTGCAACCCCAATTCGTAATTCCCTTTGAGGTTCTGTTGCCATCGGAGGCGGACCATGTACCTTTCCGGTTTTGTCCCGAGGGTGCCGGAGCAGCTCCTCGGGGTTTTCCAGAATCGGTTGAGCTCATGGGGCTCCTTTAAGACCTTTATGGCTTGGCGGGGCGCTCGCACCACGCGTATTTCTTTTAGATCATTCCATTTGTGACCAATAGTGGTATCCTGTATTGCTTTGCGGGATTTCCTGAAACCAAATAGGGGTACGATCGTCCAATCCTTCTCGAAATCTCGTGTGAAACGTGAAGGTACGACGAAACCTAAAAATACTTTCTAAGTCGGGAGACCAAAATGTCGTACAATCACCTCTGGGGTATGCTACTGTCTTGTCTCGGGAGCGTAGTGACGCTCAACCGTAGGGAGCGTGTTGACGCTCAATCTTAGAAGGTAGACGTAGTAAACCTCGATTGTAGCAGGGCACCGTCAAAACCCGCTGGGGCAAACGGCGAGGCGACTAGCCTATAACGTGTAGGTGAACGATGGTAGGCGTCGACGCGCGGGAAAGCCTGTGTGGTAGTTGAGAAACAATAAACCAAAAGGTATAGTCGTGAACCAAGTGATGCCTGTCTTTGTCAGATTAGGATGGGGAAGGTGCAGTTCCCTATATGCAGTAAACTGCACTCTCCAGATCACTCGGGAGGTGCCAGCAAGGCACGTTCTCTGACCTAGTGTCAGAGACTTGGCCAGCACTGGATACAGTGCCAGGTGGCGACTCAACTACTGTACTCAAATACACATAATTACAATTACTATCACTAAGAATTACTCAACCAGAAGGTACATGTCAACACTACACGTGGCTGACAATACCTAGATGGTAGCTCGCCCGGAGCTGCATGACCGATGATTCCTTGCATCCATCACCTACAAGGTCAGTGTAGTATATTGACAACCTCAAAGGTCAAACCTTCTGCCACTATATGACAGGAAATTCATCAAACGTGTCTTTCAAAACCGGCGGTGCGAAGAGGAAACGCACCGATGTTAAGGCCGGAGAAGGTGGAAAGTCGTCTTTCTGTTTAGATTGTGGTGATACCGAGCACATGGCTGGCAATGAAGCGTGCCCAAGTCCCTTATTTCTGACAAATATGAGAAAGCTCGAACGCCAACGCAACGATTCAGACGATAGGTCCACAATTCCTCGTCGTGGAGGAAAACATCCCAAGAAAGATGCCTTCAAGAACGGAGCCATGGATCTAACGCGTATTTTACGCCAGGTGCCACCCCATCGAAGCGCAATCATGCCTAAACTCATGGGTTGGGGCGCCTTCCGATGTGGTTAGTGGTACGAGAGATCCTAACCCCATTATTGACATTGGTTGTCCCCGTAGTGTTGGAGGCATCGAATCTGCCGCTGCACTATCAATCGCAATGGGCATCCAATTTCACGCTAACGACCTCGACTGTGACCCCTTTCATCCCGGTTTTGGTCCAGAATGTTCAAATCCGAAACTGGTATTTGGAATTTGGAGGTTGTAGATCAAACGACTCAACGATGTGGAAGCAGACATTTAGTTCTACATTACGGAAGGCGACGGTCTTCTGCTACTGGGGAACTACATAGTGTCACGTTCGGACCTCATGCGTTCGGACAACACGCTCGTAGTGCCCGTTTCGGTCGGAATCTCTCGGGACGAGGCAGTTCTGTCAACGTACGTCCAAGGTGAAGAAAATGACCGCCGAACACACTTATTCGTCGTCCCTTCGATAAGGACGTCGTTCAAATCCTTCTTCTCTTCTCATTCTTCCTTTCTGTCTAGGAATCCTAATCCGATCGCCGAATTCTCTGGAAAGCACGGCATGGATCGGACCCATTCCCGCCGCTTCGCAACAAAGCCTCACTGCCAGTCCCATCTCTCCACCAAGGACATGAAAAAGCTTTGCAGTCGAGGCGGGATACTAAATCGAACACTTGCTGGTGAGCTCGAACAGGCCTACAATCCTTGCTCTTCATGAAAAAGGTCTGGCCGTCCATTACATTCCCGAAAGATATCACTCAAGAGAATACTGGGTGAGTTCAAAGAGCACCTTCAACAGGATTTCCTATTCATACACGAGTTTGGAAACCTTCCCATTCTGCATATGAAGGATGTATCAACTGGTCTCTTCGTTACTGTCTTGATGACTTCAAGGGATATGACTGATACCGCTCGCATGATTGTCTTTCATTGGTTTGATGTCTTTAGGCCTCCACCAAAATTATCAGGAGACCCAGAGTTCAATAAGAACTCCATTCAGCGATTGTGTGCCGAGAATTAGATTTCATTCGAACCGAGGCCTGCTCGACGCCACAACAAAATTGGAAGCGTTGAATCGAGCAACGAGACAATCCGTAAATCTGTCCAAACGCTCCTTCTCGACGAGCCTCATCTGAGGGAAACTTGTCAAGTGTATCGCACGGACTTTGAGAACCTCTCCAAAGCCATATTCCTGAAGAATTTGCTGTATGGTAACAAGTCAGTCAGCAGCTTCGAGATTGTTCACGGCTACACTCCTTCGGTTTCTGGTTTACCCAAGCAGATGCTACCAGAGAAGCTCCTTTCTTCCTACCACGAACAAGTTTCCAGGCGTGTTGTACACACCTTACTTCGTACCAAGCCATCGTATCCATTATCACAACACCTTCTAGCCCCAACCACTCCGGTATATGTCTTTAAGAGAGTTGGAAAACATGGTGCCTGGTACAAGGCATTCATGGTCACTACTAATGACCATATAGTATCGGTCTCTCCGAGCAAAAATCTCCAGGGACCGAAGCATCAGATCCCCTACGAGGACATAAGGTTAGTCCCGCGTTCATCCCTTCTACCGGAACTGGACAAACAGGAGCTTGGATAATCGTACTTCCCGGACACTAACGCCCAAGAAGAACCGATCCCAGTACCTGAAGAACGGAATGATGCCGATCGTTCTTCTCTTCCGCCCCTCCAAGATGAACAAATCACAGACTTCCCTGTGCAGAACATAGAAGACCCTTTGAGTTTCGACCCAAACATAACAAACGAACCAAACTTGTGGTCTCTGCATCCGTTTTATTCATCCTTCTTCGCGTCGAAGTAAATTACAACGGCTGTGAACACACCCTCAATGGATTTCGGGAACCCTCAACTCTGCAGAGATGTTGGCGACACCTCGCTTGGGTTCCCTACAATTGGCGAAAATCTATTGTCTTCGGAGCAAAGAATTCTCGAGCAGATCAAGAAGATCATTGGAGACAAACCCAACAAAGAAGCTAAACTACAGTTCGCCCTGCGATGTATAATCGACGAGGCCATCGAAGCAGAGGAGAGAAACTACTCTGAAGCCGAGGCATACAAGCCGATCACCATCAAAGGACTCCCTCGAAATGCAAATATCATAACCTCCCATCACTTCTTCGTGACGAAGTTCGATGGAGAGAGTGGTAAGCTCAAGCTCAAGTGCCTTCTGGTACCACATGGAAATCGGGACTCCTAAAAGGATAACATTCGATCTGACTCCTCTACGGCTCAATTCACCTGCATCAGACTTCTGCTTTCCCTCGCAACTTTACTACTCCTCACCCTTGGAAGCATTGACATCTCTAGAGCGTATCCGCAATCAGGCGACCTCAAACGAGATATATAAATGCGGCCTCCAAAGAGATGGGCACAGTTCGTAGACGAAGTATGGAAGCTACTCAAGACAGCATATGGCCTAGTAGAGTCCGGTCGTCTCTGATATCTATGCATCGAGGAAGGGATGTACGAGTACAAATTCCGTACTGTCCCTGGTATGCCACAGATGTTCATATTTTCGGACGGCCATGGATGTATATCTCTACTCCTGGCCAAATTGGTGGACGACCTTCTCCTTGCCGGATCAAAGAGTGAGATGAACAAAGTCTCCAAGGCTCTCTTAGCTCGCTTCAAGGTTGGCAGAACACTCTTCAAGAACGAGATTATTTTCAACCGCCTTTGGATTCGGCAATATGAAGACTTCTCGATCGAGATCTCCATGGCAGAGTTTATGGAAAAGCTCGCCCCCATTCCGATCTCGAGGGATAGGAGGAAGCAGTCCGAGGATCTATGCACCAAACAAGAAGTCCGAGAAATCTAGTCTCTGGCTGGAAAACTCAACTACCTCGGCCATGGTGTGCTGTCTCAAGCCGCGTACGCTGCCAGCTTCATGCAGCAGCTGGTCCCAGAGATGCGCGTTAGGCATTTTCTGCAGGCAAACCAGATACTCAACCTCGTTTTTAAGCTGCGTCCGGTCGTGAAGTACATGGCTCCGAGATCCGCGAGGGTATCGGATAATATGAACGCTTGCCACATAGTGACGTTCTCTGACGCCAGCACTGGAAAATCATCCTACGGTGAAACTGGCTATATCAGTGGCATCGCCTTCTCCCAAAGTTAGAATGATTCCTACGACATCGTCGACTGGCATACCGTAAAGCAAGGACGCATATCCTTTAGTTCAATTGGTGCTGATATTCTTGCGGCAGCAGAATCTGCAGACAGATCCACACTACTTAGGGAATGCATGGAAGTTCTTGCAGCGGATTTCGGTTCGCTCGTCCTTTACGTCGACTCATTTGGTTTGTACTGAACGATCACTACCCTTCACGAATGCCGAGACTACTGATTGCGCCCCACCGTGTCGCGCCTCCGTGACTCCTTCGAAGCTGGAGACATATCCTCCATGCGTTTGATAGCTGGAAGTCTCAACTTAGCCGATGCGTTAACAAAGGGCAATCATCATTCATTTACTAAATTGATCCAAGCTATGGTTCAAGGAAAACTCAGCAAAGGTATCATATCTACTATGGGCCACCATCTTGGGGCATGGAACCCTAAGGCTTAGGATCTAATATGGCAAGGATTTCAAACCCTGTTTGAAGAACCTCCTTGGTGATGACGTTTCTTCCTGCGGAGAGTGCGTTTCCCATCTTTTCTTTCTGGGAGCAAGCGCACTACGCGACAGTCTGAAATGTGACTGAAAGAACGGTCCAATCCTATAGAGGACTCGAGGGCAACCTGCGTGAGATCCAAGTGATACTTCTCCACTGGATCAATTATCACGTTACACTCCCCATATATGCAAATTGCATGCAGGTATCCGTCAATCGCATAAAGACTGGCAAGGAAGACTTTTCCGCTATCGAGAAAGTCATCCAAATCAAAGTTTTCTTCTCGGTGTCCAGTCCCATCACGAAGGTACTCGAGGCTAACAACACGGATCATTTCCTTTACAAACCCCTTCATATCCTTGAGGTTCTGAAACTTCCCTCGAACCTCCCTTTGCGCCTTCCGGCTCCAATGCTGAAGCTCAATAACATCATCAAACCCAAGACCTGCAATGGCGTTCAGATATACCTCACTATCGTCTGCGTTCTTCCTGACCCGATCCATGAGATACACCCAACACTCTGCAGCCTTCTCGGTCCCGATTGTGAGCGCTAATGCATTACATAAGGAAGCTTCAAGGCATAGAAATATCTCGTCGCGAAACTGCACAGGGGAATGACGGAGATGGAAACTTCGGATGCGAGAAGACGGCGAGCGCTCTTCGAGTTGAAGCACGGTGAGCCTTTGCCCGGCCGTGCGCTGGAAGTAGCAAGGATTCTTTTGATCGCGTCGTAACGATCCTTGCCACCCCAGTGAAATGTTCCTTCGGCTCCATCGCCACCATTTGTCACCCTATTTCTCGTTGCATCACCTCCGACTGCCTGACTGTACTCGATTCGGAAAGTGTGCATATCTATGTGAAACACGACGCTCGTGCCACGCTCAAAAGAATAGAATTGGTCCTTGATATCACCCTGACCTCCTCGTGACAACCACACCTTCTCTATCATCCGAGCGTTGTATTCAATGGCTATCTCGGGATCTTCATCGTCATTCAAGGCCTCTGAAAGGTCCAATTGGAACAGCATCAAGTCCCCAAACTGAGTGCCTCGAAATTGCCGAATAAAATGTGTTATCTTCCGCCCAAACAAGATAATGGCTTTGTTCTCGCTAAATCGCACCAGTTTGTTGCTATCTTCGAATATCATTGCGTAGATTTTCGGCACGCCACGCTGCCGTTTAGAACATAGACGTTACACGATATTCTTGCCTAAATACTGGTCAAGATATGTTTCGCTCGTAATTCTCGCCACTTTGCCCGCAAATTGGTGCTTTGGGGTTTTTCCGCCGACAGATTTTCGAGCCGTCTGCTTAGTACGAGCCATCGAAAAGATCACCTGAGCAGAAGTCGTCCACGCTGTCCGAAGGGAGGTGACACGTCGACTTCCGCGTCAAAGGTTTTCCCCAGAGTGATGGAAGCAGTGACGTCGCGAATATGGCGTAGTGGCGCGTGCGTGGCAAATAGAGAAGAAAAAGAGAGGTAGTCGCAAATCGCTTAAGGCCTGCACAGCCCGTGAGGAAGACGCCCGAAAAAAATATCGCAGTTAGGGTCAGAAAGCGAGTTCCCGGGTATTTGACCGCACTCCGAAAAATCTAATTTTATTGTATCGCGCCAAAGCGGGGGGTGTGCAATACACGATTTCTACCTGGCACAATGCCTCCGGTGCTGCATACTAAACCTCACACTTGCTCCACCTCGAGACAATGAGGACAGAGGGGTAAGGAAGGGACACCTTTGTGCCCGTTCCACCTTCCTCGGTTCCACCGCGCGTTTCGAGTGCATAATAGACACCAAACCAACAGCCCTCCCGCTCTGCGTGCGACTGCTTCTCACAGAAAGCTCCACTTCGAATAACTTTTAGGGCTCTTCTAACAAAGCTTTTTGATGTATGGGAATAGTGTATGCATGCCGATTTGCATACGGCTCATGGCACTTTTCCTGTGCCAATTTGGCGTCAAACGGGGATCGCTCAAATTAGCCTTGAGCTGGAGCATACGGCAAAGTTTTAATTTACACACGTGACACGTCTATTTCTTTCCTGCTTTATGACATGTAAAAGTTTACAGTAGCGCCGAAATGAAAAGAAAGTAAAAACAAATATTTCTGATATATTATCATTTCTCTAGTACTGCGCATGGGCCACGTGTATTTCAGTCTTTCAGCGCTTGCAAAATGAAGGTGTTCAACAAGTGCTTCTTTTTTAGCAACGCAGAAATGCGTTCATGCAAATCAGAAGTTGGCGAATTTCTTCCCCATACAACGTCATCTCGTCAAATAACCCCTCATCATAGAGGTAAGCTTAAGATGTATAGAAAGAAGTTTATTAAATCCTTTCTAAGTGGATGGTTTTCTTATTTTTCGCTCTTGAAAATGGCATAAATGTGCCAAAACAGCAAAACTCGCGATTAGAACGCGGCGATTTTTCATACTTCGGATGAAGTTTTCTTTTTCATATTACTATCATGCTAAAGATCTCTGTCTTCTCTATAAAGATTCGCCATTGATTTGTAGATGAGATGATTCCAAGTAGAAAAATCGCCGACATCTAAAAAAGTTCGAACGTAAGTTGCAAAGGAAAGAAGTTGCGATTCTGGGTCAAACTGTTCAGTGATATTTCAGTCCAAAAGTTTTGTTGACATTGTAAATGTCCAAGTATTGCCTTAAAAATAGGACATAGAGCATTTCTAAAAAGAATACCATCGAATTGGAGGCATGTCTACAGTGTCAAACGGCATTACAGTGAACGCAACAGTAGATAAGAATGACGACGACGTCAGTCATGAAGTAAAGAGAGGAGGCAGTGCCTTCCACTCACATACAGTGTATTAACTTATATGCCTGCTTTTTTTAAAACTCCACTTTCTATGATTAAAACGTTAAGAATCACAATTTCCTGCTGTCGGAGACTGAGCTGTAAGTCCCCGGGTTTACGCGAGACTGGCGCTGCTCGCGTCGCTCGCGCCGCTCGTGAGCACCTCGACTTGGAGCGATCGGGGACTTATGAATAAACGTAGAGCTGGTCTGTCCTTCGTTCACCTGACCGACCAGAAGAGACCTTGGTCCCTATTGTGTTTCCAGGGGAGAGCAGAATCTTCTACGCGACGGTGCCACGCGCTCTGCTCCACTTCCTGATCAAACCGCGTACGAGAGTTAAGGGCCCAGATTCTGTTCGTAATTCCAATATGTCTCCATTACAACCTCCCATATTTTCTGCCTCTACATCTGTATTTCAGTGGCGTAAACTTGTGCAGAATTGGACAGACCTGGTCTACACCGCTGCCGATAAGGGGACGGATAAGGCTTACAAGACAGTATTTGTGACACTTGGACGCCATCTTTACGACCGCAGCTTGTCTACTGCTCAGCAATGTATCGTCGATGAGGCACAGGCTCGTGAAAAGATCAACTTCAAGCAAGACGATCAGCTGAAAGCTGTTTTGGAAATCGTTAATCTTGTGGCTATTAATCCGCCAATTGCCGTCATCAACCGCCTCATTTCCTCATTTCAAGAGGTGAACGGGTGTCGTCGCAAGAAGCAAGAAGACCTTGCTTCCTTCGTTACTCGATTTCGGGGATTGGCGGCTATTCTCCTTACCTATGCCGGTGCATCTCCTTCGTCGCAGACTGGAGAAGTTCTTGCGATTACCATGCTGAACAACACGGAACTTCCCGAAAGCACACTCAACAATGCTGTACTCCAGCTCCTGGCTCATGCGGAGACTTGCATGGAAAACGGTTCTGCTGCAGCCTCTGTTTCTGTTCCAGTTTCAATCATTAATGAAATGAGTTGCTGTGCCGAGGAATTCAAGAAGGCCCTTGGCCCTCTACAATCCGAATCGACTTTTGCCGGGCTGAAAATAGCCTTCAAAGGTTTTCGACTCCAATTGAAGGACATTACCGACAGGCCCCGTGGCTTTGTTGCTGAAATACCGAACAAGAAAGATGAGGAACAGGTTGGTCCCATTGCAGCTATAGAGAGCTCGTTCAAGTCGCGCGCTTCTCTGAACCTGGACGACGCCGCATCGGTCCTTCGTTCTCTTTCTATTTCTACGAAAGCTTCTTCTTCCACCCTCACCAAAACGGACCTTGATTCAATTCTTAATCAAAAAATCCAAAAGGCGCTCTTTTCAGTTACCAACAAGGATCCCTCACACCCCAAAGGTGGTCCTGTCCCTTCAAATGGGAGCAATGGTAACAAGCCGTCAAAGCAGAAGAACAAGAGAAAGAGAAACTCAACAAAGAATAAGGACAAGCAAACCATCGAAGAGAAAGGTGCACAACCGCAAAATTGCGCTCGAGACCCCAACTCCTTCGATTGCGGTTCCAAGACTAAATACCGGGGAAGTTCTGATTGCACCGAGCAGTCATATGAAACGAGGAGACGATTGGCGAAAAAGGAGAAAGAAGGGGTTTTTCAATCAGGCTCCACAGTCTCGAAAGACAATCAAGCCTGATTGTTGCCCGTGGAGCCAGTCTTGATAAAAACCATCACATTGATCCGAACCCAATTATTGATATAGGGTTCCCCAAGTGCGTTGGTGGCGTCGAATCTGTTTCTCGTTTGGCTTCGGCCATAAGAGTTCAATTCCATCTCCGCCCTCTCGATCGGGAGCCATTCTATCACGGCTACGGAATCAATTGCGACGACGCTCGTCTCGTCTTCGCCATTTGGGGTCCCCCGATTGTCGACATGGGCGGCCAATCGGCAAGTATCGGATTCTATGTCGTTGCAGGTAATGGCCTCTTCCTCCTCGGAAACCAATTGGTGCACCAGTGTAACCATTTAGGTGAACAAAATTTGCTGGTGATACCAAAGGATTTCGAAGGACTTTCCAAGGAACAACTCCGCCTTCAAACTTACGCCTCGCGTCTTAAGGACGACCCCGAGGACGTTATAGGTACTAGGATCCTCGTCGTTCCTTTCTCTGTCTCCTCGATCTCGTCCTTCTTCTTTTGCTACCGAAGCCTACGCACTTCATCCACAGAGCTGTCGAAAAGGTTGGCTGACGGAGGAATAGCGAAGAAGTTCGCCTCAAAGCTACACGGATTCACACACATGCCCCTCGATGACATGAAGGAGATCTGCAGACGTGCGCATGTCCTTACTCCCGTCCTCAAGCAGGCCCTTAAAGTCGCTCTGGATAAGTGCACGAGCTGCAGAACCACAGGACGCCCACTAGCTTTCCGGAAATTATCCTTCCGTCGGCTCCTCATCTCCTTCAACCATCATGTACAAGTTGAATACATGTTCATAAAGGACATGGAAAACATTCCGATTCTCCACATGGTGGATGTCTGGACAGCATACTCGGTAACTTTCCTGACGGGATCAAGAGAAATGACAACTGCCGTGTCGGCTTTCGAAAAAGGGTGGATTGATGCCCATGGGGTACCCGAAGTTGTTTCTGGAGACCCGGAGTTCTTTAACTAACAGTTCCGGAGCTTAATCCGTGCTCATTTCATCAAATTTGAGCCTCGTCCAGCTCGGAGGCACAAAAAACTGGGTATTGTGGAGTCGAAGAAAGAGATTATCTGCAAAGTTTCAAAACGTCTTCTACGGGACGCCAGGTTCTTCTCTTCCAACGGTAGCACAACGTTCTCTTATGAAGATGTCCTTTCCAAGGCCACCTTTGTAGGAAACATAATGTACGGTGGACGCAAGGCAAGTAGCTTCGAACTTGTAAGAGGTTACACGCCTTCCATACTTGGCTTGCCGCAGACACGCATACCGGAAGATTTAGTACAAGCCTACCAAGATCAGGTGGCTAGGAGAGCCATCCAAACCCTCCGAAAAAAGCACAAGCCACATGTGCTTCCCCCAAGCTACTTCGCTCGTGGCAAACCCGTGTACTGCTTCAAGCGCAGCCAGAAGTTTGGGACATGGCACACTGCATACGTGAGGGATATTGGCGATCATTCGCTAAAGCTCTCATCCAACAAGGAACTACGCTGTTCCTCTATTCACGCAGCAAATGAAGATGTGCGCCTTGTACCCAACTCTCCACTGCTCTTTCAACTAGACAACATGGGCTATCGCTGGCCTCTCTCTTTCTCTGTCATCGATGAAAAGGAAAACGCCGATTTGGAGGAACCAGGAATCAGCGTTGGAGAGTCTGGAAATGCCAAAACGGTGAACTCTGCTGAAGACATTGACAGCTCTCCAACACCATCTGCTAAAGACGATGGTGGAGATCCAGATCCAGGAAGCAAAGGTACCAACCGCGGCTCTCTTGATTTCATCCTCAACGAAGAGCATTCTCTCTGGGCGTCACATGCAAATAAATGTTCACTCTTTTCCGGACAGAAACCACCCAAGCTAGATGATCCGTCCAAGGACGTCGGTAAGTCTCACGACCCCCCTCGTCCTGACAAGGACATCGGTCGTACTCCGGTAAAAGAGCCTGAACTTCCCTGTTCGTTGAATTCTGCCGAGCAGCAACTACTTCAGAATGCCACAAAAGTTCTGGCCGGAGAACATGTATCGGAGTCGCGCCTACAATTTTTGCCTCACTGGGTCGTTGAAAAAGCGATACAGAAGGAGAAGTCTGTCTACTCTCGCTGCTACGCCGAAGTTCCTCGTTCTTCGCTACCCAAGGACGCGAATGTGGTCAACTCCTGTAGTATCCGCTCCAACGGAGAGAGCAGACACCTGCGACAGCGTTCGAACTGCCGATGGGTCGCTTGCGGCGAAGGAAAAGGGGTGGTAGAGCTACAACACCAGCGAGCTGGAAGTGGGGTGTAAGGCCACTACTCGCCAGAGAGAGTGAACAGTGCAACTGTAAAACGTTGATGGGACGTAGGTACGAGACGGCTCGTGAAGTGGTTGGGGGCTCACTATCTATTATAGCTCGTCCGGATCTCCGGTTAAGGAATCCTAAGCGAGGAACAGAACAGTCATGATGCCCATGTTGTCTCCTTTACTTGGAGTCGGCGCTCACCTCTGGTACACTATATACTGTGTACCAGGGTGAGTGCCCAAATAAATATATAAATAATACCCAGTGATCATCCACTTAGCCAAACCACTGTATTGGTATGGTCGCTAATGGACGTCTAGCTACAAAGGGTAGTAAAGCCCTCCACGTGGATCGCCACTACATGCGCCGTTGCCAATATGGCATTCCCCTAGGAAGGGTCACAACTATGCGTGCGCCGTGGTAAGGCACTAGACCCATGACCCCACGTGTTCCACTAAGACATTCTGCCTCTAGGCATCCAATGCGGGATGCCGCTTCATATCAAAATGCTGATGATAACACTCACTCATGAGTTTTAACCTCGAATTCGCGAAAAACCAACCTATCGGATTCCCTGGCAAAGTAGAATACTACACACCCCCCTCGTTAAGCGGAAACCATGGGGGACGCATGAAGCGTTTATACGCAGTCGGACCGGTGATCCGGGTTCTCATCGTCATCACGAATTCCTCGCCGCCCGACCAACTCTTACAGTTCTCAACAGCATTCTGTTCCTCACCGCTCTTCAGCTCGATCTCTAGCGATGGATCCGAACGCCGGGTCCAACCCGTTCCAGCCCTCCTTATCTTCTAGTCTTCATCTCTTCTCGCTTCTCGAGTTCTTAACTTCTTCTTCTCGCTTCTCGAGTTTCATACATCCCTTCTCGCTTCTCGAGTTCTTAACTACTTCTTCTCGCTTCTCGAGTTTTTCATAGGTGATAATCAGTAAATGTCCTTTGCTTGCGTGTCTTCACGTTTCCTCTTCATGATTTTTTGTTTTCTTCTCACCTTTCGAGTTTTTACTACCTTTGTAGCCCATACTTAGAAATGGGATGTGCCCATGAGCCCGACCATCGAGGATCAGATCTCTCTGGGGAGTGGTTATCGCATGCATCGATGATATCGCACGAGCTGCGAACGGGAGATATGAGCTATAGGTTCCTACGTATCCGCTTCTGGAGGAAAACCGTACCAACGGACTCGATACAGTAATTCTCTAGTATCTTCATGCTCGCCATGTTCACATATGCGATCCATAACATATTCCTGGGCGTTTCCCAATGCTTTCGCTGTTGGCGCGAGACTCCTATTAACAGGTTTGAAATGCCTTATGGCTGACCCAAGCGTCTCTGTGTTAGCAGTCTCAGCGTCGCTAAGCGTTCGCTCGTCGACTAACTATCGTTCTGCCCGCAGGGGCAGTGTACTCATTCCTTGAGAATCTTTCTCAGATAAAGAGCTATCCTGTTTTCTAGGCTCCATAGAAGCGTACTTCTTGCTACTTTTCAATTCCATTCGTGGATGAACTTCCTTCGGTATATCCGATTCTGACCGCTGTTGGGTGGACGATGGTGCTTGCACCACGACAGGAGGCGATACCTTTTCTTCTTCCTGCCCACCAGGGATGGGAGCCGATATCGGCGGAACAGCGAGTGGCGCTTCACCTGACGGATCAGCCTGAAGCGGCAACGGCGCGTCTTGGCGTGCACTCGTTTCCAAGTCCTGGGGGCCAAAGTCCAAAACATCTTTCCTGCTTTCAGGTTCCATTTCTGTACTTACTGGTGTGCGCGTTCCACGGGGCATATCCCGATACTTCGAGAAGCGGTCGGTGATTACCAATAGGTAGCGATAACCTCGCCTTGAGCGAATCAATTCCCCTAGGATGTCGATACGGACGTATTGTAAAGGCGCTTTTGCCTGGAATAACGTCATCGGTTTCCGCTTCCTGTAAAGCTTCACGCGATTCTTCGCACATGTTGTACACAACCTCACTGTAGCATGGCAGTCCATTGCCAAAGTAGGTCAGTAAAAATCTCTTCTTAGAGTCATGAACAACTTTGTTCCTCCTGGATGACCAGACAGCCTGCTGTAGTGTGCCAGATAGAGTACTCGACTCTTCAAGACGTGTGGAATCACGATTTGATCATGCTTTTCGACATGTCTTAACAGTATTCCTCGTGAATCGAGTGAAAAGGGGAGCTCCTCCCCCCCCGTTAAGACGAGAGCCTATCGACGCACAAAACGTATCGGCGTGTTGCTCATTGAGGAGCTCAGTGCACTAGATTCGCTCGAGTTGAACTGAAGGATCAGTGTCTGCTAATGCAAGGAACGGGTCTGCATGCGAATAATCATCAAGGGTCTCTTGTTCCTCTTCTTCAAAAGATGGTCAATGGGTCTCCATGTAGAAGCAAGGTATCTATTAATCGATTTCGCCTTGCGTTTCGCCCAGTGCTTTGAGTCGCGATAGCCCGTCAGCTTGGACATTGGCCAATCCCTTCTTATAATTCACTTCGAAATCGAATTCAGAAAGGCGTAAGCGCCATCGTGTGAGACGACCAGACGGGTCTGTAATGGACAGTAACCATCGTAGAGACGAATGATCCGTGTTGACAGTAAAAAGTTCTCCTTGGAGATACGGTCGCAAGTTGGCTAGAGCCCAAACAACTGCAAGGCATTCCTTTTCTGAAACTGAATACTTCTTCTCAGCTGCGTTAAGCGATCTTGACCAGTAACCAATGGGTTTGCGTTCACCATCAGAGTGTGTTTGAAAAAGAAGGGAACACCCTACTTGGTACTCGCTAGAGTCGGTATCCACTGAGTATGGCAGGTTGGGGATGGGCAGCGCCAAGACTGGGGCTGTAATAATCTTTGTCTTCAGCGTGTCGAACGCTTCCGCTTCAGCTTGTCTGAATTGTTCCAGCTGTACTGGTTGTCTTTTACGCAGCTTTGCCTTGAACGGTGCCGCTATATGCGAGTATCGCGGCACGAATCGTCGGTAGAAGTTTCACAAGCCGAGGAAAGAACGCAATTGCTTCTGTGTCGACGGAAGTTGTACTTCGCGGAGAGCCGCTGTTTGTGCCTCTTGAATGGAAAGCTGTCCCGGCTTGATCACATGTCCTAAGTACCGGACGGTACCAGCGCACCATTCGCATTTCTTGAACTTCAAGGTGATACCTGCGCTCTGTAGTGCTTTGAGGATCTTCTCGACAGGCCGTTAATGGCTTTCCACATCCTGGGAAAAGATGATCACATCGTCCAAATAGACTAAACAAGTCTTCTACTTGTATCTTGGGAGCAAGATGTCCAGAGTATGCTGGAAAGTAGCCGGTGCATTCGTTAAGCCAAAGGGCATCCTTTTGAAACTGTAGAGACCGGCGTGACATGCAAATGCGGTTTTATCTTGGTCTTTTTCCGCTACAGGCACCTGCCAATAGCCAGAGTTTACGTCCAACGTGGTGAACACGTTTGCTTCTCTTAAGCTTCCAATACACTCGTCCATTCGAGGCAACGGGTATGTATCTCGAACTGTAACTGCGTTCAGTTTTCGATAATCGATACAGAATCGTAAAGAACGATCAGGTTTTAGAACCAGCACCACTGGTGAGGCTCAAGCAGATTGAGCTGCTTCGATTACTCCTTCTTCCAGCATTTTGCTCACATTCTCCTCCTCGACTTGGCGAGTTCGTGGTCCCGCTCTGTAGGGCGGTTGGGAGATGGGTCGTGACCCTCGGATCAAATCAATGTGGTGTTCTGTAGCGGGGATCTCTCCTAGTTTTCCACTCCACATGGATGTATACTTCTTCAGCATAGACCTGATCTTCGTTCTGTAGTGTTCCGACACATGTGATAAGTCTAGCTCATCGACCAGGCTCTCTGGATCCTTTGCCATTTGCAATTGATCTCCAGACGGAGTTTGCAGTTCTTCGTCTGTGTCACCGACATGGGTTAATCCCAATACTTCTGCAGTAGAAATATGAGTAGGGACCACCACTGTGGGATGAGGCAAAGCTGTTGCAACAACCTGATTCTTCGGTATCTGATAATCGTTATCGGTGGAGTTACTCAATAGTATCCAAAAGGGGCTACCAGGATCAACCTGAACAATGCAGTTAGCGACTAGCAATCCACGGGATTCGTACATCCGATTATTCGGTTGAATTACCACGAGTCCGTGTCGTTCTGTTCTTACTTGAACCCAAGTTTGGGTTTGCGCCTTCAGCATGGCACTCTTCGCTACTCGAATCCTCGGCGGGACACGTCCTCCGGATTTCCCGTATTCCATAGATGGTGGAAGTGGAGGTGCTTCAGTGCAACGACGCATTGGCTTGCGAACAATTGGTACCATTGATCCATCATCTAGTTCCAGTATTTTTCTTCGCGGGCGAATGGCTTCGACAAACTTGTCGCAATAATCACATCCCAGTATCACTGGTACAGCTAACGTATTACAGACGATGAAGTCGACTAGGACTACAAAGCGTCCCAAACGCACCACGAGTCGAACTGTTCCCGGTGTCTTCAAAACATTTCTGTTGGCATCCCGGATATCCGGTAAAGGACCGTATCGAATACGTTCTAAGTCAGCAAAAGCGAGCTCTGATTCCCGTATAAAGTTTGGACCAGCAACTGTGTCCAGGATAGTCAATCGACGAGATAAGAGATTCCTGTCAGAGCCGATGTCGGCATAGACCTTATAGTTTCTTTTAGACACTACCATGAGGTAACTTTACCGTTTTGACGGGCAAGTATAACGTCTCCAAGGACGATGTAACTCACAGTCAAACTGTACTCGCTTTCCGTCCGGCGGATTGATTCCGTACGGCAGAATCTGGGAGGCCTCAAGAGAATCTTAGGTTTCCAAGCGCGGGAGCAGGGAGGCGAGCTCTTCCTGGTCACCACTACGGGATGGACTGGTGCCGACCCCCTAGGGGCTCCCTCACTTAGTTTTCCGGTTGCACCGGCTTATTCGCCTCAAAGGCGCATCTTCCTACCGGGGTTACGGGTTGTAACACTTCAGCATTCTGAGCAACCGGCTTGTCTGTCCGGCGCATTGGTGTCTGAGAAAACCAACTTCTGGCTTTCCAATACATGCCCGCCGGTACGCGGCTCCTTTCCTCTTCTGAGACTGCTTCATAATTCGTCATGATACGACTCAGATCATTTGCAGGAAGCGTGCATTCTGCACTCAAATGGTGTTTTCCATAACATGAATAACATATCAAACCGTCACGACGGTTGGTCAACATAAATTGTGAACAGGATGCCGTGCGAGTATCCACCCATCCGGGTTTCCCGTTCTTAAAACCTCCTTGTTGAGGCACCTTGTAGGGACGGTACATAGAGCGACGGCCCTCCATAGCCATTAGGGCTTCCTCGTCCTTAGACTACGAGTGTGGGAGATCCACTGTAGGTACAGAAGAGTCCGTATATTCCATTAAAAGGACCGCCTCCTCATGCGAGTCACTCCCTTTGGGTGCCAACGACGAATCTCATGAGTGCACTGGAGATTCCAGATGTAGCAGTTTGCTGCGCTGATTAACTCTGGCGGATATCTTCTCCTTACCCATTGAGGTTCCAAAAGCTACTGAACGACGGGGGCATCCACGCGCTCTGGCCGCGTCTCCTTCAGCTTTCGCAAACTGAATTAACTCCAAAAAGGAGACTCTTTCATGCTTCTCTCGATATCGAGCTACCAACGACTTGATGCTCGGGTCCAGCCCGTCGATGTACAAGATAATCTTGTCCTCCGTCGAATGGACGTTTCCACAGCGGACTGAAGCTTTGTTGAGCCTTGAGCTGTACTCAGCTTCGCCCTCCTCAGGCTTTTGGGTCACATCCCTTAGATCCAGGATCGCCTGACGTATCGCGTTTGAAGTCGAGTAACTGCGCAGCAAATACTGCACCGCCTCTGGCCATGAGGTAACGCCGCCTTCATCGGCTGTCAATGATCCGCATACGGAACGATATTTCTCTAAAGCAAAACCCTTCAGGAAGTGTGGTAAAGACACAAATGCCTGTGGTTCAGTCATCTCTACAGTGTCTGCTTCGGCAACGAATCGAGTGAGAAACTCGATAACGAGAATGGTTTTCCCATCAAATGTTAAATCATTAAGGCCGATCTTCAATCGTTTGATGTGATTCTTCACCTTCGCGGTTTCGCGTCCTGAGCGCTTCTTGCTCTTCACCTTCAGACGGTAGTACCTGTAATTCAGGACGTTCCGATAAAGCGGATTCGTGCATGGGAGCACCTTCAATCCTCTGTAAGGTGAGCCCTTTTTTCTCATTAACCACGAAGACGTGTTCTTCTTCCGAGATCGGAACCTTCGATGACCATCATCACTGTCGTCGTCATCTGACGTATCTGAATCATCAGAATCATCAGTACTGGAACTGAAACCCTCCGTACTTGACGATTCATCACTCGAATCCCGTGCGGACTTCCGCTTCTTACGTCGTGACTTCGACTTCTTCGAACGAGCTTCCTTCAAAGGAGCTCCTTCCTCTTCCAGCACGACTGGTTTAGCAGCATTCTGCGCATGAACTGCCGCATCCAGGCGTTCTAAACGAAGGTTAACTCGAGTAAGGACTTCCTCTACATCCACGGTTAAGCCGGGTAGCGCATCGTGCGTATTCCCGTACCTCTCCAGTAGATGGTTCAAATCCTCACGTAGTGTTTTCACTGATGCAGAGACCTGCTTCCTATCTTCTTGTCGAACGAGTGCTTGATGCGCACTGCGTAATTGTTCGACATCAGCGATAAGAGCAGCGATCTGCGATTCCAACGCAACCATGCGCACACGAGAAGCGCTTGACTCAGACTTGAGATGACGCACTTCCCTGCGCAAATCATCCTCTTCTTGAGGTCCGACGACCTCAGGGTCAACTACGGCTTCTGTGGTGGGCGTGACTGTCGCTGCCACAGGGGCCGGTACATCCGAGAGATCTCGTTCATCATTCACCGAGCGTGAGCGCGACATCGCTTGACGATACAGCCGCTCTCCGGCTTCAACAGATGAGGCGAGCCTCGGTTTCGGGGATGGTCCCGCAGGACTGGGGCGACCAGTACTCGACTGGCTTCGGGTCTTCGGCATCCTAGACCAAACCTGAGTCCAGGGGCGAACCAAATGGTGTCTTCGACTTCTCGACCACGTGTTCAACCACGATGAATTCCGCAATTGCCGGAGGTTGTTCGATAAACAATAACTATAGTGATTCCACTTCTTCCCAGTATCGATATCGATTCCACGTTCCAGGAACGAATTGTTCAGTGCATCTGACCACAGTGGTTCTAAGTCGGGAGACCACTTGTAGTATCCGCTCTAACGGAGCGAGCAGACACCTGCGACAGCGTTCGGACTGCCGATGGGTCGCTTGCGGCGAAGGAAAAGGGGTGGCAGAGCTACAACACCAGCGAGCTGAAAGTGGGGTGTAAGGCCACTACTCGCCCGCGAGGGTGAACAGTGCAACTGTAAAACGTTGATGGAACGTAGGTACGAGACGGCGCGTGTAGTGGTTGGCGGCTGACTATCTATTATAGCTCGTCTGGATCTCCGGTTAAAGAACCCTAAGCGAGGAACAGAATAGTCATGATGCCCATGTTGTCTCCTCTACTTGGAGTCGGCGCTCACCTCTGGTACACTATATACTGTGTACCAGGGTGAGTGCCCAAATAAATATATAAATAATACCCAGTGATCAGCCACTTGGCCAAACCACTGTATGGGTATGGTCCCTAATGGACGTCTAGCTGCAAAGGGTAGTAAAGTCCTCCACGTGGATCGCCACTACATGCGCCGTTGCCAATATGGCATTCCCCTAGGAAGGGTCGCAAATATGCGCTCGCCGTGGTAAGCCACTCGACCCATGACGCCACGTGTTCCACTAAGACATTCTGCCTCTAGGAATCCTATGCGGGATACCGTTTCATATCTCAATGCTGATGACAACACCACTTATGAGTTCCAACCGCGACTTCGCGGAAAACCAACCTATCGGATTCCCCGACATAGTAGAATACTACATCTCCCACCACTTCTTTCATATAAAAGACAAAGGTGAACTGGGGACCCTTAGACTTAAGTATCGACTGGTACCACACGGAAACAAAGACAAGGATAAGGACTCAATTCGCAAGGACTCCTCCTCGGCTCTATTCCCAATCATCCGTTTCGTTTTTTCTCTGGCAGCTATTCTCTCGTTCCCACTAGCTACCATCGATATCAAAGGTGCCTACCTCCAAGGAGGTCGTCTTGAGCGGGACATCTACATGATCCCACCCAGAGGCTGGGCGAAACGAGGAATTGTTTGGAAGATCCTCGTCCCAACCTACGGCCTTTGCGAGTCCGGAAAACTAAGTCAGCTGACCATAGAACGTTGGCTCTTCGATAAAGACTTTGAAGAAGTCCACGGACTACCGCAGCTCTTCGTCTTGCTCACCTCCAGTGGACGGATTAAGCTCGCCCTCGCAAAAGTCGTGGACGACATCCTCATTGCGTATGCAGCACAAGATATTCGGTGGTTCCATGAATCAATTTCTTCTCGCTTCAAAGTTTGTAAATTTGAACTGGCCCACCGGCTCATCTTCCATAGATTATGCATTTATTATCGAACGGATGGATCCATCTTCGTCAGCATGGCAGAATATCTCGATACCATTAGCACAATGGATGTCACTCGACCTCGGCGTAAGGAGTTCAATAAGGCCTGCACAGCTCAGGAATACACCCTGTTCCTTGGGTTAACCGGTTCGCTCAATTTCCTTGGGCACGAAATCGTCCCACAAGCTGCGTTTGCAGCAAGTTACCTTCAGCAACGTATTGGACAACTTTGCGTTTCCGACTTGCTCCTCGCTAATTCAGTTCTTCGCCTAGTATTCTATATGTTCGACCACCGCTAACCCAATCCCACCCCCGGTACTTGGCTTTCTCGGATGCCAGCCAAGGAAAGGGCTCGTATGGTCAGACAGGTTACATCTCTGGACTTTACTTGCCAGCGGAGGGCGCGGCAATCTACCACGCTCTAGATTGGAGTAGCTACAAGCAATCCCGAGTATCGTTTAGTGCCATCGCCGCAGAGATCCTCGCTGCAGCGGTGTCTGCAGATAGAGGTTCACTGATGTCCTCAAGTGTACAAGCTGTATATGGATCCGATCAACCACTCCCGTTCGTCTTGACGGTGGATTCACACGGCTTGTTCTCCACCATCACCGCACTTCATGAAGGACAAGACTACCGTTTGAGGCCCACCGTTTCCAGTCTCCGTGATTCCTTTAAAACAGGTGAAATCTCGGTGTTGCAGTGGATCCCTGGTACTCAAAATCTGGCCGATGCTCTAACCAAGCGTAATTTTGTAATGAATTGCACTTTGAAAGAAATCGTGAAGACTGGATCTATTCCAGACGAAGTCCTGCAGAATTCCAAGCGTGTTTCTGAGCCTAAATGAGTTTATTCGCCCGGAAAACGTCTCTTCTTCGTTGCTCTAGTACTGCATCGGCTCGCGAAAACTCTTCGAACATTTTCGGATACACCTCCTGTACCAACCGGTGCGCCAAAGTCACCGAGCCTTCCTGCACACGGCTGCCTCGCAGTGCGGAAGCCCAGACGGCGCCTAATCAGCATGTGCGCTTGCTCCGCGAGACACGTGACAATTACCTGGTAACTTCGTCGCCGATCCGCATTGATCACCTCTTTCTGAAACTTAGCCTGGATGAAATCACCATGCTGGGGTAGGAGACAGCGCCGCTTTGTCGGGATAACCGAGCTAAGCTCCACTTCTCGCTGTCCCTCACTTGGATCCCCAATCGCAGTGTGTTTCCCTTTCTCTTGCACCCTGGGCACCTGCATCGAGCAAGTGTCGATCCGCCAGACACGCTTTTTATGTGCGTGTTGAGGGAATGACATCAAAGGCTTGACCGTGGTAAGTTCCACCTCTTGGCTGGCGCTGGTGCTTGCTCTGCAATCATGGGCTTCTTTCGCGCCGCGATGGTTGTAGCTCGTTCGGCCATGTCTTTTTTTTTTGGTCGTCAGTGCAACAAACGACTTGGAAGCGATCGCCGCCGCCGCCGGCATCTACTTATTTCCAGCTATGCTCTACTTTGGCAAACTTTACAAAAGTTTGCTACTGTTAATGCGCCGTGCCGACACAGATGATCAAATCCTTACTTCTCCTTGATCTATGTTCGGAAGGCTACATTAGACTACCGCTACGTTTTGCTATGCGATGCAAGCAAACGGGAGGTGTGTCGGAGACTCAGCTGTAAATCCCGGGTTTACGCGAGACTGGCGCTGCTCGCGTTGCTCGCGCCGCTCGTGAGCATCTCGGCTTGGAGCGACCGGGGACTTATGAATAAACGTAGAGCTGGTCGGTCCTTTCTTCACTGGACCGACCAGAGGAGACTTTGGTCCCTATTGTGTTTCCAGGGGAGAGCAGAATCTTCTACGCGACGGTGCCACGCGCTCTGCTCCACCTCCTGATCAAACCGCGGACGAGACCTGCACCCTCCTGGGAAATGCGAGAAATCCAGCATTTGAGTGTTAGAGTGAAAATAATGAATCATTTAGCGGTTAGCTTTACAATACAGCACTCTATGTAATGACTGTATACCATATGTTTGGTGACAACCATGCTGACATTGTCAGCATGGTAGACAGTGGGTGAATTCTCTAATTCTGTGTGTTGAGCAGTATCACGCACTCAATCTTGAAGATGTCGATTTTCCCGTACCATCCAATTTTGGTAGGCCTCTAGCTGCTGTAGATAGTAACTTATCTTGACAAAACTAGCGTACTCCGCTGCAAATAAGGAGTCTGAAGCGGAGTACGCTCTTTTCGTCTTGATTCGAGTTTGTTAACTCACAAACCGAAGCATGCCAAAGAGCGATATGTAACTTAGTAAATTGATATAAGCGTGGGTTTTCTATATAATGACAAGTTTTCTACAGATTCATTAGATTTTTAAAGTTGTACTCAGCTTCTACAGATAAATCGTATTCACAGAAATACTAGAGTTAAGTCTCAGGCTCTAACTTTCTCTGTAAATAACCATTTATCTGTAAAAGACAGGGTATTCTAAAGTTTGCACAGTATTTCTATGAATACGATTTATCCGTAGAAAACTGAGTAGGTAGATGGATTACTAAACTACAGAAGTGTTAAGTGTGTCATCATCCGAGCCTATGTCACCAGAAATCAAATTATAATCTTCAGCTTCACCTATGTTGCGCTCGTCGTCGTTGACCTCCTCTATATTATTTGTAATATCTCCTAAAGTCCTACGCTCTTTCCTTTGATAGTATTGATTTCTCTTAGCCACCCTTTTCTGCTCGGTAGATAAGCCAATTTTGAAAATCCTATTCTGGATTTTTCTGAACATCACCATGTCTGCGGAACGCAAAGCATTTTACATAATATAGAAATTAGTTATAGCAAGAGAGAACTTAAAATAATTTCCAATAATGGATATGTCCCACTTTTGTTTTCTCCCAAAGAGCTGCAAACATCCTTGAAATCGACCAACAAAAATTTCCACCACTCGATGGCTTGAAAGTTTTCTATTTTTTTCATGATCGGAAAATGATAGAAATCCAGTTTTAGGCTTCTCGTTTGGGAAGAATACCCGACTCTTGGAGTCTGCATCAGTGTTACCTTTGTCCTGTAAAATGGCCCAGAAATCGGGATATTTTTCTCTACCAAAACTGTTCTCCAAAATGTTTCTATGGTTACACTTTTTCCGAAATCCGATATTGTGAAAATCAATATTTTCATAACATATTTTCAAATCAGACGTAGCGGCCGGGATCGGTTCTCAAGAATTCACTGCCAATCCACAGAACAGAACTGATACCTTAACCATCATCCCGTACAATTTGTTTTTTCCACTAAAAAATAGTTAAGCATCTTCAAAGGATCCAGAAAGACAGTCGCAGGGTAGAAAAACTACAGCCGTAGCATAACGTGCGAATGAAAATTTTTTGAAAAATCTCTGACGTTCATTAAGGTAAGATATGGTAAATCGGTTTTCCACTTCAACCATAATGTCCAAATAGAAATCAAGGAAGAAGGTATCAATAAAATTAACAACAGCTCTCTGAAAGGTTCCCTATTTGCTTTCGAATATATGCGCTAACTTTTCGTAGTTGCCCGCTAATTTGCAGGTCGCAAGAAATATCGAACGCTGATATATTATGCTGCAATAAATTCCTTCTATCGAAAAGAGTATTTAACACCGTTGCTAACACTTTTGCCATCTTAACAATTGCGTCACTACCTCTGTTTTCAGAAAGAGAATCATAAATTGGACGATCAAAGCATATTTCCTCGTCACTTTCACATACAACAGCTTGCGGATAATCTGACAGTTCATTTTCAGTTTTTTTGGACTTCTTCGGCATATGCAATAGCCTTAGTAACTTGTGTTTGGTTCATGGCGAACAGAAAAAAATGCCAAAAATAAAAGGAAAAGAGATGCGAAAGATTAGCTCCGTTTTTCTTGCAAATTTGTTAGGCAGATATGGATGTTGGCCCCCACTTTTATAGATAGACTGAGTTTTCTAGAGTAAACACAGTTTTCTATAGTTTTGCGCTACTTCAATAGATGACGAGTAAATGCTAGTAAGTCCACGTCATACATGGATGACATAATGATAATGAGTTGTCTCTGTATTATAGTATGACGAGTAATGTTGCTGGACGTTTATCTTCTACGTTTTGTATAAGTTTTCTACGAATCAAATCTGTCTTCTACGAAATACTGAGACACTGTACAGCAACCTTATTGATTACCAATTCTTTGCGGGTGCAGTCGGACACGCAAGTGATTCCGAATTCCTTTTGAATTCTAACATTGCCCGCATGAGTTCAAAGGGAATCGATGACGTTATTCTCCCAAGGCTTCCGACTTGTTTCCAGTTCAACATGTCTGTTTTCACGCTAGGAATCACACCATACCGTGGATGCCTCTCAGCAGACGGGTATTCGATTGCAACATCTGTTGACGGTCTTCCGAACCAATAAGCTTCTATTCTTGTAAGAAACTTCACTGAAGTGGAAACATACTTACCAGAAGACCAAAGTTCGACCATTATGTTAACAAGTGCAGCAATGGGAACCTTCTGTGCCTCTGGTGTGGATTTTCCTGCCAATGCAACGATGCCCGAGGTATTTACTCCGGAATTCAACATCGAGTTTGGTTATCTGGCATTTGGATTAACCATAGTTGGGGTTGTGGGTGTAGCTGTTTCATAGGTAACATCTAGTTCTTCCTACACTGCACTGGTCGGAACCGCTGCCGCCGCCTGAAGTTCTCAAGATGTGCCCAACCCTGAACCTCTTATCTAAGACATGAAGAGGGTTCGTTCTTTTCCCTATCAATCCAGGGATTGCAAATATAAGATCGACAAAGACAACGCATGTCGCTAAAAAAAGTTGTTTAGACAAGTTCCACAACGGTTTTTGGCCTTTTTAAAGAGATAGAACTACCTTTAGTATATAGTTTTCTGTTGTCTTTGTAATCAAAAGCCTACGTCCATAATAAAGAAGAACAAGAAGACGGGGCTAGAAGCCAACGTTGAAACGGGAAACAAATACTTTACTGTAATATAACGTGAGAACGCCAGTGGTTTGCACAGTCGAGAATCATTCACGTTCATGACCATGAGCAGGAGTGTGATTTGCTTTCAAGTACAGTGTAGGGATATCGGCGCTCTGATATGGACGTTTTTCAATCGTAGTCTGACTTTTTCCTCTGGCTTTGTTTCTCTGATTTTTCTCCATATGGCGAGAACCATTCCATAGCATGCTTTGACTTCCGTTCCCTCTGGAATTGCAGGGGACCTTTGAGCCACATATCCGATGTATACTGGCTTCTGCAGATTTGGTCAGTGGAATTGCGCTAGATACCGCATCCTCCTTGAATGTGGACAAGAGTTTGTCGTTCACGCTCTGTGTCATGACCCTGTTTGACAAGAAGTCGTCTTCATTGCTTGAAAAACGATACAGAACTCTGTGATCTACATACAAGGGTAGAGTATTGTCAAAGGCTTGTGAGACGCTTGTAGTCGAATAACGTAATGAGGAGAGCAATGGCTAAGATCATGTTTGCCGAAATGAACTCTGCCGAGATAGGTTTTGATACTCCTGAAAAGGGGCAATCTCCATTCGTCAGACCGTGCTTGTTACCGTAAGAAACTTGAACTAGTGTTTGTGAAATCTTAAAGCACACCTTACCCCAACCATTGCATTTGCATCATGGTGATCAGTGCTGTAAAGACTTTTACAAATATTAATTTTCTACTTTAAAAAAATGCATCATACCATTTGTGCACATTGCTTTTAAGAAAAAAAACCGGAGTTATTGAAAAACATATACAAAATATATGTTGAAAACGATGCTCTCGAGAATTGTGACCAATAAACAACACGTTCCTTGAGCACAGCTTTAGAGCAACCTTAGAAAACGTTTGTGATTTCATGGTTGCGCCATAAGCCACGCTCCCCATCAAAACCAATGGTAGTTGTCGCGCACAACAACAGCAACCGCTCCCGGCAACCGCAATTTCTCGTCCACAAAGTTACTCGTAACTGCCCCAAGCCCGCCATCTGCCACCACCTCGAATGGCGGCTTTGTCACCAACCACCACGAACGACACGTGGTGCTTGCAAACCGACAGCACGCTACGCGTGTCAACACTCAGCAATGTGCACACATCACTCACACCATCCACAGAACAGCACACCGTAACCTTACCAGCCCTTACATCGAACGCGGAGAGCAAGCCGTTGATGGCGGCAGCGACACGCCCTTCGCCCAGCACGGCGAGCGTGCAGGTTTTGGCGGACACCCGTAAGCTGGCAATGAGGGTGGCGCCGCTCGAGAGGCCCACACTGGCGGCGCACAGGAAGCGGCGGTTGATTGGTTTGGAGAATGTGGCGGCTATGTGCAGAGTGGAGCCATTGTGGTGCAGCGAGAGGTTGTCGCGGAACCGGATACCGTGCGACTCGAGGTCGTAGGTGGAGGTGACGCCAGCGGAAATCACGGAGGCTTGCGGCTGCTAGGGGATGTGTACGGGATGCTGAAGATGCTGATTGTGGCTGCTGATATGGGGCGGCACCTGGGTAAGTCTCAGGGTTGATATAGATTAGATGGCACCCAGTTATTCAAGTATTCGTATTTAGTGTTTACGAGAGCACTTTGTGCTCTCTACACCTTTATATAAACCCCAAAAGCTGCCTCATCTGCATTCGCTCTTAGAGAACTCGACTTGATTCGGTTGTAAAAAGTTATTTTTACATATCACTGAGAAATAGAATCAGCGACCATCACGGTCTAGGTGCAAAATTGCGGCGAGACAACTAAGTGTTCGCATGCAGGTTACGAAGCAGAGCGATGTTTTGCTCCAGGTATATGTTTGTACCCAAGAACGATGACGCATATGTGTTGGAGGAGAGCATGAGCTTGTTGATTGATTAATTGTAGGTCCGCCATATTATTAGGGATCTTGTTGGCAACCGACGCGAATTTCTGTCGTTTGTTCGCCACATCGTCATATCTGTACTGAATGTTTTGTTGCTTACCTCTAGTGGACACAATGGCTTCAAGAGAAGACACCCGGCATTACAGACACTTTGGCATGCATTCAGCATTCCCACATGTGCATGTTGACATTGCTTTCGACGTGTCACAAATGAAAGACTTATCAAGTGTAGGTCCCACTTTGTGAGAATCACAATGTAGCCTTGCTTACTGTCCCAAAAGTTGAAAATGAAAAAGTTTTATTTCATGAAAACGTGCTTTTGCCTGCCGCGAGAACTCTTCAGTGGTCAGCGGGAGAACACTCGAGACAAAAACGCGGGCATGAACGATTCTTTAAGCTCATGATCAGCGTAAAACTGTTGAAGAGACAAGGTCAACATTACCAGCAGCCCCGTGTAATGTCCTGGCTCCACATGCAATTCAAAACCCGTCCTAGAACGTATCCGATGTCCAAAAGCTACAATAACACGGCTGCGAACGTCCATTATCCTAAAACTTTTCACCGACATCAAAGAGCTTGTCCTCAACGAAACCTTCATATTCGCTTCAATTTTCATGAAGAATTCTTTCTTGTTCGCCCCCATTCCAACATCCACCGAGTGACCAAATCCATGTCTGAGCAGAGTGGCCACAGTCTCTTTCGTACTCCCATCCGTTATCTGCAATTGAGGGGGAAAACGAAACGCGAACGTTTTGAGTTTGTAGACGAGCTGTTCATTTTGGTCAAACAAGCAGATTGTGCCAGAAGAACGAGAGCCCTTTTGTGATAGGGTGAAAATCTTCTCGCGTGAGCACACTTCAGCTACGTCCAAATCAGAGTATCTTTCGCCTCTCAATTCTCAATCGTATGGGGCGCTTAAATGAAAAGAGCAAGAACATGTCCGGCGGAATGCCCGACTTCGAGCTTTTCAGTGCATTTTGAGGAGGTTTGGAAGATGTGGAAGAGCTCGAGGTCGTGGGAAAGCTCGGCGGGATGCTCGATTGGGACAGCATTTGTTCCTTTTGGTACACTGGTCTTCGGAGAAAGACAGGTAACCTTTTGGAAACTTCAGTAGTATTAAAGGCCTTTTTGAGTGCGTACGAAGACTGCAACGCGCTTCTACTTGCGTGAGAGCGTTGTTGCGACTATGCTCTATCACGTGATTGATACAGTTGGGTCAGGGCGTTTGTAACTCGTTAAGTACAAAGGCCCTACCTTTTAGTTCAGCACTGGCAGGAAGGAAAAGATGGAACTCGTGCAGCGAACGCCCACTTTTACATAATCAAATGCCCCGGTTGTGCCACACAACTTTCAAAACCGAGCGAATAATGGCAGTGGTGAGCTGTTTCTGGAGAGTTTGAAAGCAACAGGTTGTCCTTTCTGCCAACTGAACCTTCCTTCTGGAGGCTCGATAAAACTCAATGACGCAATAAAGGAGCAGTGTGCTTCAATGACGGCTCAAGGGAATAACAGTGTTCTGAAATGTATCCACATAGATTGACTATGATGCGTGACGTGTTTGAAAGCAGACAACTTTCATGGTTCACATGGATAACGGGGTTGGTGTTGTCATTGCAACCGCTGGGAACAAATGGGGCCAAAAACGGTGCTTAGACGGCTGTGGATTACATTACGGGGCTTTTGAAAGTGTTGTGAAGGCGTACAAAATGAGAATTGGCCCCAAAAGTGTGTTCGTAGGCGAGGCAGTGAGGCTCACGCCGCAGACTTTCTTTCGCAATGATGTTCTTCATTTGCCGTTGATGGGGCGGGGAAAGCCTCGGTCGCACGTGTTCAACGTGTTGATCCGATTCACTTGTAACGAACAACAGAAACTGTCGTTAGAACACCTGTCGCAATTGTACCGTTTTCTGAATTTGTACGATCAAATCCTTGGCCGAAAACGGTGGGTGCTCGGAGAGGAGTTGAGAGCAAAGGGACGAGTTGAGACGGGTGAAAAGCGTCTCTTCGCTTCCCGTAGAAATGCTTTCAGAAGCTTTCTTTCCGAGTTCTACGTCCTACCTTCACGGCAATTGTAGTGCTGTGGAGGTCAGAGAAAGTATAATACTCGCTGTGGTGCCTTTTCATGCCGGCGCTACTCTCCAGTGGGCAAAAGGAAATTAATTAAAATAAATAACTGATTAGCGCATCTTGGAGATGCACCAGGTCACTTGCAGCCTAAAGTACACAGCTAAAATAGAAGCTCCCTCCCTTTCCCGATTTGGTACGGCAGCGACCATCAACGACTCTCGTACGTGTTTACAACTGCCGTTTGGCGGCTTTCCTGGCACAGACTTGACCTTCGGGTGACGTTTTGTCCCAAATACGAATTGCACTAAATCCTGCAGGCAATTTAAACAATACAAAAGCACACGGTAGCGCAAACAAACAATTGCAATGAAGAAGGTAATGAAATGTGACTGTTCCTTACTTATCGGGAGCTCCTTCGCGGCGAAGCAATTCTATGCCACCCCGAGCGCTCACAGCGGCCCAAAATCTATGTTAAGAATTACTTCCACGATACAGTGTTTTGCGTGTAAAAACGAAACTTAAAGCGTACGCTGTGAAACGCAGCGATCCAATTCCAGACCTGGGCCTGCGCCACCTGCATTTCATATTATCAAGCGCAATTATCGACGAGCGAAAACTATAGTTCAGAGCACTGTTCGGCAGTGGTGCTTAGATAATTCCGGGATCTCTTTTAGTATATCACGACTCGAAGCGAGGAGACAAAGCCAAAAATCTAAAAAGCGCGCGAATTATTCGTCGAGAGTGGACGCATGATCATTGAAAAGCGTGCGAAAGGTCCCTTTTGTTCTCTTGCTATGACCAATGAAGTTCCAAGGTTAAAAAACGAGCAAACGGGACGTCGCTTGAAAAATGCAATCGAAAACAATGATTTGCCTTTCAAATCGATCGGAGCATTCAATCGTGTCTTTCACAAATTTCAAGGAGGTCTCAACTTTGCAAAGGTTCGTGACGGACAGTTTAAGAAAAACAGGTTCGAATGGATTGCAATGCACAAAAAAGGAATATGGATAGAGCGAATGAGTGCTGGTAACGACTTTGACCATTGTGTGATGGTCGATGGCGAACGCGGCGAGATAATCGACATCGAGGAAAAGAAAGCCATACGACTTTTCGAAGCAGCACTCAAAGCTTGCGGTGGAGATGATGCTGAAGGAATGCATATCGCTGAAATACGACTACTTGAGAGTTTCTTTCCTACCAAGTAAAACCGTTTTCAGGTTCCATCTTAGTTGCGTACAATCTATAGCTCTGGGCGTACATCCACTACACCAGTGGAAATGACTTCCCTTAAAGATGCCTGTTATATCGAATTTGTAAAGCCGTCAGCTATATTCTTTGAACTTTTTACGAATTAAATATTAGAGATAGCTCTCCTTTTAATCCTTCTCTAGCAGCAGCGATGTCAAGCATAGTCCTCTTTTCGGATGTGCGTGAACCTTTGGATATCACGTCAAATAGGGACTGGCTATCGGTAAAAAGAGACACTGGGATTCGTTTCACTACTATATGGCTTAGCTCATCCGCTAACGTCGCTGCAACATCGAAGAGGTCGCTGAAGGCGTTGAATTCGTCTGTTATGGCTTAGGGCGTTATTCTTTTATATTTGTAGGATCTAAAATGAATAGGAGCTACTTTTTTCGGTATTGTCACCGAAAAAACAGGTGTGACATACTTTCGAATATAATTCACAATTGTTGGCGAAAGAAGAATTCAAAAAGCCAACAATTTGTAGGGAATCAAGCTTCAAAGGGGGTAAACGAAGCGATAAGGGTTTGATTTAACGTAGCGACGAGCTCTGTTCACTTGCTTGATAATCTTGAACTTTTCCTTGTCAAATAGCTCCTCATTGACCTATGGTAGTTGTGATATTTCTAATTTGCAATCTGGTCTGGTGTTTGAAATCCAAGAAGCTAGTCTCATGCGCATAGATTGAAAAGCAGCAAGAGATGCGGTAGTTGGAAGTTCATTATGCTTCCTCAAATACTCGTGCTGATTCTGTATTATGATTTCATCCGTTTCCCAAATGAGCGAAAATCCCATGAAACTGCAATGCATATACATCTCGTCCGTGGTTTTAAACGTCATCTTCGTTTTCTTGCAGTGTTCCTTGAAGGAAGAGTCACCGCATCGCAAAAGATCATCTATATAACCGCCAGATAGTCCATTGAGGATACCGTTCTTCATGTGGGTATAAAGAGCCTGGTCCGATCGAGTGGGTACCATGCCAAGGTCCTTGGTTTGTTGATTTTTTATGGTTTGGTGCCATAAATCCCCAGACTCATACAATCCATACAGTGTTTTTACCAGCTGAAGGCATTGAGAAAGATGCAGTTCAAATTCAAGAACAGGATTCCTTATGAATATCTCGCGAAAGATAGGTTCTGTTGATTGAAGGTAGGCTTGAATAATATCAGAGGTCCAGATATCAAGCTTATACATTGCGGCCAGTATGGAAAGCAAATGCATCTTAGTCAATCTATGCATACCCTAGGCGCATTTTCGTATAATGCAAGCCTTCTAGGAGAGGTTTTGCATGACATGGTGCTGCAATAATCATGTGCAGCAAGAGAGTAGATTACGTGGCCGTTAGCATTCGATTGCGTGGCCTTTTAGTGATAGATTACATGGCCGCTAGCCCGCCTTGTCGGGTATATAAGCCCAAGAGCCTGGACTTGGACCCTTGGTTTATCCGGGGCAGGCAAGCATTCGAATAGTAATCTGAATCAGTAAATTGCATCTACAACTCACCCTTTAATTTGCCAGTGCTGAAAAGAGCCTGATTGATGAAGGTTGTAGCGTGCTTGTGGAATGTACCGTCATATTCTTCATGCGATTCCGATTTTCGCCGATTATGTATCTATCTTTGTATTTCACTTTTCCATCCTCAGTAGACTTCATTGCAAGCACAAGTTTCCCAGGTAAAACGTTTGCATTTATCGGGATATTCTCTCTCAAGATAAACCTGAAGGTTCCCCTGCTCAGCAGATTCTTGATATCCTCTCGTTTGGCACAAATCATCTCATGCGACATGGCTCTTAAGTCATTCTTGTCCAAGATTTCCGTCAGATGAACTTTGGAGTATTCCGGGGAAGACAAAATCCTTAGGCTCTGTCGAAGATCTGCAAAGAGTGAGTGTGCCAACGTCTCAGGTTCACAATATTTTTTAACCTGTGCAAGAGAAAATGGTTTTGCTGCACCCATGCAAACGTCTCGGACAAAGACCAGTCTTTTGTACTCTTCGACGCTGCAGACGATATACGGGCCAATCCACTCTCCAATACGACTGTCTACGACTTTCTCTCGCCAAGCTAAGACCTTGTCTTCAATTTTGTAGAGTTTGTCAGTCGCCGGGGATATTCTGTGCCTTAGGGCACGATATATACCGAGCTTGGCCATCAGTTTTTCAACTTCTTCTCTCGACTATCGAACAATTTTCGCCGTAGATAATAGTGTCCCTCGTTGATCTGGGAGCTCAGATCGAGTATGAAGTTTCGGATACTCCCCGAAAATTAATCCAGACGGAACGATACCTTCAAACCCTAAGATATCATTCATTGCTTTAACTGCAGCAGTAAGAGCAACTTCAGGGTCTGTTGAAGAGTCCTGGGCGAGTATCTTTCGATATATTTGCCGTAGAGACTGGTGATACCTCTCGCCAATGCCAAGACTTGAGTGCGCTTCTATCCCAGTTCGGCTAACAAGAACATTGGAGAGGGCTGCAATATTAATGAACAGAAAACCAAATGCTGTTCTTTGGTCAGTCAGAATTCGGTTCGATATTCCGGTGTATATGACTGCCCAGCACAAAAGTGTCTTTCGCCAGATCGTTTTTGTCAATACATCCGGGAGGAAACATGCAGCAGAGAAGTGTGTACCTTCGTCTATAAAGTGCAACACCGGTTTTCCGTCCAGATACATGATATCGAGCAGGATTTCCTCTTTGAAGCGAACATTTTCAGCACCAAATTCAACTCGAAAACGAGTAGAAGCATTATGAATCCTTTGAAAAGGATCACATCTCTTCGTCAGGTCTTTGAAATGGACAGTGACTCTGATGGAGCTTCTTCCAGACGAGCGCAATTCATCAAGTTGAAAAGCTTTTCGGCAGAGGGGTGAAAGAAGTGCTGGTTAAGTTTCATCAGTTGGGACCTCGTGAAGTATACTTGGCTCTGTAGAGCTATATCCACAAATACATGCCCACTTCTGGCTCGACGAAGTGGAATAGACCATTCGTCAACAAAATGTTCCAAATCATGGTCGTTTTGAGTTCGATATCGCTTCGTTAACCGATTGGAGACTATGTCAGCGATCAGGACTTTTTTGGCAAGAATGTCCATACCCAAGGGTGCAGGTGTGTCAGCCTTGACGACATTCAATTTTACCAGTATAAGAGGAACATTGGCACGCGCCGCCAAAGGGAGACTAAATTGACCAAGAGAGTCGATGATGGTATCAGCGAAGTGGAATCTCGACGTGACAGGATTTTTCATGAGCCCTGGCATGCGAATTTTTTGTCCAGAATACATCCGTTGTAGTTCTTTAATGCCCACAACGGACTTCGGTGCTCCAATATCCGCGCAGAACCCATGTAATCGAAAACGTCGATGTTCTTTCATAATGGTTACCAAGTGAAAGTCCAACACATCAACATCCTTAATGAATTTCTTTCGCCTCGGGTGAGTGGTTCGGTGAGAAGCTATCCAATGAGCCGGGCGGCGAAAATGAGGCTTGTTCCCTCGTCGCCTTACTGAAAATACTGAAAGCCCAGGTCACTGAGAGGATTGATTTTGCTACTCATTGAACCTGTTAAGTAGTTAGTGTACCAGTTCATATCTGTTGATGCCAGTTCAGTGGCATTTTCGGTAGCCTTCGCCATCGTTAGTTCGTCAAAAAGACGGACTTCGAAGTCGCTATTGTCGGGCTCATATTCCTTATGGGAATCCGAAACCTCATCAGATGTAGAAGTCTCTCCTTCTATGCCATAAAATAGATCAGAAACGATTTGAACAGCGGATTGACCGTTCTTCAAGAGATGGCAGACTTGGCTACGAATAGAACCAGGATTGCAGCGATGGCCGGGCTGCCAAGAGGCACGGCATCTTTGACATTCATTCCTCCGTCGGCTTTCTTTAAACAAGCGAAAAGTTTGGGTTGAAACCATTTCATGGCGTGCTTTCTATTGACGGAAGTCCTTGCGAGGATCATGCTTGCGAACATGCCTCGGGTCTCTTCCGTACTGTTGGCAGAAGATTTGGCCCTTGGAAAGGTGAGTCCCAGTTGACCGGTTTGCTTCTTCAATTTCTTCTAGCTGTAGGTTTTCGCGAGGAGATGTAATGAAGCCATTTGAGGTTTACTTAGACGTCACGATGTTGCTGATCGGTAGCTTTGACCATTACAGACCAAGTAAAGCCTTCTTTAGATTCCCAACCTTATGGGTTTCAGACCCAAATTGCGGGGGACACTGAGGAAAAAGTTTTTCGATGACCGTGACTATTTTTGTCAACCATTTTAAAGTAGAACTGATCTCCATCTCAGCCATGAACTTGTCGATTTTCAGAGTGCTCTGCTTGACGTACACTTGAAATTGGCGAGCGTTTCTGTTGTACTTGGCTACCATAAGCTTCGCCACATCTTCGATTGCCATATCATCATTTTCATCGTTGAAAAAGAAAGTGCTGGCTGGCCCATCAAGGACATTTACGAAGTAGTCAGCCTTCTGTGACGGAGTAAGACGAGCCTGTCCAGTACAAACATTGTAATGTCGTAGGGTGAGCTCAATAGACAGGTTAAGCTCTCCCTTAAAGCGACTGTCCTTGAAGTGTTGGAGAAGATAGGTCTCTTCGCGAAAAGCTCTGGCGAAAGAATGACTACGAATGGCTGCCGAAAGCACACTGCGATGGTTTTGATTTCTAGGGTTGAAATCGGGAGGAGTAATGTCAGCTTCTCTGTGTAAACCTCGGTTTTGTTCTATATCATCATCGTCCTGGACCTGGTTTCGAGACTGTTTTAGGAAGAGTACAGGCGAACATCTCTCTTCAGACTAGTTAATACGACGACTTATAGCAGACGGTGAATGACCACCTTAATATCATAGGACGCGAGAAGCGATTCTGCTACTACGATAGAGCTCTATTCCTGCTCTTATCGTGTCCATACAGACATCTGTGAAATTCATGAACCACAGTTGGGTCAAGATAGACCGGTTTGCTGTCTCTCTCAAATAAAAACCCAAAACTTGGTCAAACCATCATGAATTGTGTGCAGGTCATAGAGTTAGGAGATTTCGAAGCAGATGAACCGTAAACTATGGTGCATGAAAGAATCTGGATCGAAGAATACTTCCAGCGATGGTAGAACACTATTCAAAGTTCCTTCGATCTCATCTTTACGTGATTGCAAAATTGAAATCAATGAACCACTCTCATCGATTACGGGGTACAGGATAAGCAAAAACAAGGCACTATCTCGTAGTGGATTTCCTGCTTTTGTGTGCGGCTCAATAATTGTCGCAGAGCGCTTAAGGCGATCATATCGAGGTTACAACTGCGAGCGGGTAGACGAAGCCCTACAAGGTATATTATCTTATTGCAACAAAGTGCTCAGAATCCGGATTGTCGTTAAAACGCCTGTCGCAATATATCGTTTTCTGAATTTGTACGATCAAATTCTTGGTAGAAAACGGTGGTTGCGCGGAGAGAGGTTAAATAAAAGGGACCAATGAGACTGGTAGAAAGCGTCTCTTCGGTTCCTGTAGAAATGCTTTCAAAAGCTTTCTTTCCGAGTTCTACGTTCTACCTTCACGACAATTGTAGTTCTGTGGAGGTCAAAGAAAGTATAGTATGTGCAACAAACCATTTCAATTATTCGCAATGGCTTTTTTTGGCGAACAGAGATATGGCCATTTTGGTTCCAGAAACCCCTTTTAGGTGTCGAAACCAAAGCTCAACCTCACTCTTTCTGCTTCAAACGGCAAAATATAGGAGTCAAATTCGTTGTATATTGACGAAGTTATGAATAAAACGAGACTCACGTACTACGCACCACCAACGTCAACGATTTTCCATTCCCTACGGCTACCAAAGTAGGCAATTGTTTTTGCAACATCATGCTCATAATATTTATCAAGATCCTTTTTAACAAGATAAGCTTTTCTAGTTCTTTCCTGCGCAGAGGGAACTTAACTCAAATGAGTGATTGAAAGCCTAGATGACACATCTATAAACAACTTATTGCTTTGAATCATAATTTCAAAGACTGTCACTCCCGCCTTCAATAATTTGTTTCTCTTCCATTCACTGTATGTTGACAACGTCTTTGCCAATAGCCTTTCCTTATATGTAGACGAAAACTTGAATAAATGAAACTTGGAGAGCTTGAAAGCGTTCGGTACAGCGAAAAAACAGCTCAAAATCTTTTTCCAATCCATCCATTGAACATCATAGGCACAGAAGACTTTGTTAGATACAGAGCTTTCATCAATAATCCTAATCATGTGATGCAGAGAGAAAACATTGAATTTATTAAGGCTCTGTTTCACCAATCCAAGCGCTGCGTCGCAACGATTCTTGGTATGGCCTGCTACCAAGAACAGGAAAACGATCTTCTTCTTGCAATCCATACAAACCCTCTACAGAAAATACCATAACATAAAGCGGTTTTTGTTTTGACCTATACAGTTATCTGCATGGATATCTAACCTTTTTTTGTGCGCTGTAACGGACCCTGTAGCACGGTGTGATTCTATAGTGTGATGAAGCATTGATGCTACTTCATTGCATGTCTTTTTTTTTAGCCAGTGCCCTTGAGGTAATCAATATACGTGACATATCTTTCTTCTACTGCAATATACTCCGAAAATGTCGAACTGAAAACCAGTGACGAAATATAAATGCCCTGGTTGTCTCAGGAAGTGAGGTAGTAAAACCTTCTTTGCAAAATAAAATAGCAGATGAATAGGTCTGTTGGAAGGATCATTCTGTGCGGCAGTTAGATTATATTTGTAAAGCTTAAACTCGATCGAAGCTTCAGTACGATGCTTTCTACTGGCTGCAAGTAGCGCTTCGCAAAGATCCAAATTAATTGTAGTTGTCGAGTAGTTTAGTAACGTGGTATACTGATCACATAAATCACTGCGCGCTTTGAGAATTCTCAACGTGGGGAACCCATTCGGCCATACTTTCAAAAAGGGAGTCTTTGAGAGCGAACTTTCCGATCTCATGAAGTTCGAACGCTCGAGTGCTGCGGAGAGTATCTCTTCCCATCCCTGCGCATACTTCCCATAAACGATCTGTCTCCTCGTATCGCTGGACAGCCATTGCCCCGGCGATTCAGCCGATGACTCTCGACCTGTGGGACACGAGAGAGCATTTACTTCAGCATATCAGTGTAGAAAAGCCAAAGCGACTGTAGTTCGTAATGTGAAACGACCTTTCTTACCCTTACTATGCTCATTTCGTTGTATGCAAAACACCGCATTGGTGCTCACGTTCGCGAAAAAACGTTGGATGGTTGGAATATGTGACTGCACATCGGCACAAAATCCACACTCACCTACAAATGCTCAGCGAATTTCATACCCTGTGGTTGCATTTCCAACACACGTGCTCTTCGTGCGCCTTTGTTTTCGGTTTTGGGCTTTCTTTGGATTTTCTTCCAACAATTTATTGGACAACCTAGGGGTTGCAGCAAGCGCGAGGAGCATTGAATTGACGGTATTACTTCTGTCGTTCTGAGAAAGAGCTGCAAAGCTGTCTGTAAGAGAGAAAAACTTGACGGACACAAATGTTGGCTCACGGAGACACCTGCTTGACATATTGTTAAAGGGGCTATGCCCTTCTTGTTAGGTTGAGGTTAAAAAGCTGCACTCAAAATCATATGCGGAAAACTTTGGTGGGAGGTAGGCCAGATCTCTTGCTTCTTCATTGCTACAAAGTTCTTCAGATGGAGATATTTGAATGGTTCGTAGAGAGGTCAGTCGCTCAAGGTCCTCTTCGATGAGTTTTTCGACGTCAAAGTAGTTCTCTGCCTTAAAAGAGTTTTCAGGGCCAGAGATAGCGACAATAATTGATATTATTGCATCTTAGATGGTTCTAAAACAAAGAACGATGTTTTGCTCCGTGTTCTTGTGGGGTGTGGAAACCCGGTCTTCTTGGAAAGAATATTTCCTTGCTCCATTTGCGGACAAACTAGTGGGCCAATCTGTTCAGTCTGGGCCTCATTTGAAAACTTTTATTGAGCCGAATACGTCCGTACCAGTATCTCAGAAAATTTACAGTGAGCCCTTCCGACTAATTGAAATGGTTTCTTGCACATATACGCTGCGGGGCCTTTACACGCCGGCGTTACTCGCCGGCGGGTAAAACGGAAATGTTTTATTACCGAGCGAATGCGTAGGTAGTTTTATTTCCGAGTGAAACAATCCAAGACGCCTCTACATGGTCGGTTTGAAACTTATCTCTACCTCCTCGCGGTGCCGGCTGAGCAGTATTAACTGGCTAACGGATAAAGTCAAGGAGTGATTTTAGGTGGGTGTGAAATCAGATGCTACAGTTGCGATTTCTCACGCTAATAAGCGAAAGAATTCAAATTAGTGGGAAAGGTGGGACTGCAAGTGTGGTGTGGGGAATACCCCACGAGCACGACCAGTTTAAGAGACTATATTGATGACTAAGTTATGAAAGACTGCGAGTGTGATGAGGACGAAACTATTTGCCTCGGGCACAACCGGAATTGATTAGGTGTCATGTAGAATCAACAATCTTAAATAATGTCACCTTTCTCACATTTCCGTCGCGGTGAGGCCCGAGAAAGTTTCTTAAGCTGTAAGGGTGAGTTGCCGAAGGGGAATAATTAGTCAAGAAGATACGGGCCGGAGTGAATCTTATCTCCACCTCCTTCGCGGTGCCGGCCGGGCAGTATTAACTGTCTAATGGAGAAAGTCAAGGAGTGATCCTTGGTGGGTATGAAATCAGATGCTATTAAGCAGATGTTTTCAATCACGATTTCTGACGCTAGTAAGCGAAAGAATTCAAATTTTTGCAGTTCTGGTCAGAATTTTGGAATTCTCTGAATATTCTGGCTGGGCTGCGGAGAAGAATTTTATCTTCTCTGTGTGGGTGAGTCCTGGGAGAGGTTAAAGAAGTCGTTGGTGCTGTTTGTTTGTGTCTTGCTGTCTGTGTGTGGTGTTGTGGGTTGATTGGAGAACTCTCTCAGGACTGTTTTTCTCCTTCAATCCACATAGATACCACACGTGGACAAATGGACACGACGGACAGATGTAAGAAAAGACTTGGTGATTTTGGCAATCACAAGGTCCGACCATGTACCACTAGGGTAATTCCTAGGGGTCTGGCGGATACGAGGCCTAGACCTAGTTTCCACTAGTATGGGGGTCAGGTGACGGCTGGACCTTTTTAGGTCACGCCCTCAGTCGGGAGCAGCCCTCTTTAATGCGCAAGCCTCTTCTATGGGTTAAAGTAGCCTGCTGGTTGGCTTGGGTCGGCCTTCCGGGGCAGTATAGACCTGCTACAAACAAAGATAAAACTCTGTGCTCTATCCTGGCGAAAGCCATCAAGGGAAAGGGCGGCGGTGCCCTGAAATTGTTCAGGGAGAGACTCGGGGCGAATGAGTCCGAATATTTGGGAGAGAGGCCGACTAGTAGGCGTGCCCTGCTTGAGGCTCTCAGAAAGGAATTGACGGGGATCCCAAAAGAGGGAGATTTCAATGATCTCTTATGGGGAATCCAAGATGGGACATACCCAATGAGTGTTGCCCGCAAAGACGACGAAACTGGACAGGCTCCTGGTGGATCGAGTGGTTCAAAGCAAAAAGACACTGACGAGGAAGATTAGAATGGCGACGTGTACTCTGATAGCTCTGAGGCTGAGGAGGCTCCGAAGACGCTCAAGGAAACTGAATCGCTTGGTGTTATATTGTCGGCCATTTCTGCTATGCAGAAAGGGCAGGCCAAGATGCTCGAAATGCATGGAGCGCTGGAAGGGGAGATCAAAAAGTTGAAGGGGAAGCGGCGTTCTGGCGGCCGTGATCTAGCGAAGGATTTGGATAGAGCTTTAGCTGAGGGAGGGTTTGACGGCCCGGGTCTCGGTGAGAGTTCTTCTGATTCGGAGCCAGAGGCCGATAAAGATGTGGCTATAAGCGAGAATAAGAAGAGCAACAAAAATTTCTTCGAGAAGTTTGCAGCTCGCCCTTTCCCGGAACAGTCTTTGCAGGTAGATCTCTTGTTGGGGGAAAATATGCTCCGCAAAGCACTCACGAACTATCCGACGGTGTCGGCGTGGGTGAAGGCTTGGCGTTTGACAAATATTCGAAGCAAGCGAGAGGCAGCAAGTCTTGCTAAAATAGTAGACTGTATCATTGGATCGTTTGGGATCATGAGAGCCCGGCGTGAATTGGCAGTTGAAGTCGCTCTACGGCTTTTGGAAGCCGTCATTATGGCAGAGAACTCAGGCAACTGGGATGCTGCTCGCGAGCTAGAAGAGGATGACAACGAGCTAGTCCCGGAGAAATATCGACGAAGGCTGCATAAATCTGCAAAATTACGTCGTGAACTCGCGGGGCGCTCCCGTAAAGATAAGTCTGCCCCGGGTGGCGGGGAGACGAATTAGGGAGTTCATTTAATAAAACAACAACAACAGCAACTCGGGGGATTTGGAGTAATGGACATGCGGGACTTGCTTCCCCTACAGTGGGCGATCCCAGGTGGATCTGGGCATGTGCAAAAACAAGCTAGTATGAGTAGTCGACTAAGGCAGCGTTACGCAAAGTGGTGCATGCTGGACATGGTTACTAGAAGACTTGTAGCAGGGCTGAATGGCCTATATGCCGGTCATGTCTTCTCTCTAGAGCCTCAAGATGAGGAGAGAAACGCGGTTCAGCGGTTAGCGACCGCCTTCTTGCGAGACATCGGGGAGGCAGCATGCCGCCGAAATTATTTCGTTGCGGCGGCTGCCGTCGTTAAGGATGAAGGCATATTTTATTATGTTGAAAAGCACTCCTGGGAGCTTATCAACCCTGATCTGATGTCACTGCCGGTCGAAGTATTGGCGGCGTCCGCGGACGTCTTGACATTACTGCCAGAAGAAATTCGGGTCGCTTATGAGTCGCGAGACTCACAGGTGAAACCGAAGTGGGAAAGGGAGGCCCTCCGGAAGCCCTTCTGTGGGGTTGAAGGAGGAGCATACAAAAGGCTTATTGAAAAGCTGGAGGGAGTGGGAATAATATCGTTACAAAGGGAACAAGCAGAAGTAACGAATGGAGTTTTTGCGATCCCAAAGAAAGAAAAGGGCAGTCAACGCCTAATTATCAATGCAAGAAATGCTAATAACGCATTTTTCGCAGCCCCAGATACACAGTTGCCCAACCCAGCAGACCTTGCTAGACTTTATCTGCCTTCGGGCACTAAGCTCTATGTAGGGAAAACTGATATGGACAACCAGTATCACAGAATGAAGATGCCTGAGTGGTCACGGACGTTATTTGGTCTGCCCAGTATCAGCTATGGAGACTCGCAGTTGTTCCCTGTTGTCTGCTCGATGCCGATGGGATGGTCTCATTCTGTCTACATAGCCCAGAACGTGCACAGGTTTCTGCTTGAGAGAGCCGGGTTGAGACAAGAAGATTGGATATCGGATGTGATCGAGGTATCGGCTTTCCCTTATGGGGCATACGTCGATGATTATTTTTCTTTGGGTACCGGTTGGGAGGAAAGCGTACAGAATCTGAGAGTGGTTGTCGAAGAGTCCAGGAAGAGTAATCTGCCCTCCAAACCACAAAAAATATCGTGGCCAGGAGAGAGTGAGTTTACGGAAGTCCTAGGCATTGAAGTACACCTCAATGGCCTGCTAATGCCCGACGCAGTAAAGTTGCGTAAACTAATAGGGTTAACGGAAGCGGTCATAGGTAGGAGAAGATGGAATTTGAAAATGCTACAGCGACTGTTAGGCAAGTGGGCGTGGTTTTTGTTGCTCCACCAACGTCCCCTGTTCTCAGTTTTATCCGCGGTATACAAGTTGAGCCGAGCAGAGCATGCGTCCGTGGTGGCCTCAAAAGCCGCTAAGCAAGAATTATCTTTGCTCGTTGCTCTTTCACCTTTAATACGCGTTGATTTAACTAGACAATTTGCGGAGACGGTACTTTGCGTTGATGCCAGTTGTTGGGGAGGAGGCGTCGTTTACACGGCGACAGAAGACCCTATCGGGCTGCTGACAGCGTCCGCGGATGATAAAGTACAATGGATTAACGCGCAACCATGGAAGCTGGCTATTAGACACAAATGGCATAAAACATCACCCATCCATATCCTCGAGGGGGAAGCGTGCATTTTAGGGCTTCGATGGGCACTTCGACAACGGAAACATTTTGGCAAGCGTCTGATAATCTTCATTGACCACCAGGCTCTTATCGGAGCTTTGAAGAAAGGACGCAGCAGTGTGTGCAGTTTTAACCGGATTTGTCGTAGAGTCGCGGCTTTGCTCTTGGCTGGCAACATCAGACTGGAAGCATTCTATGTGCCGTCAGTAAATAATCCTGCTGATGAACCCTCCAGGCCTGTTTGAGCTAGCCAACAAGAGGGTAAACCCAAGAACTCTCCAAAATTACCGTAAAAACTTGCAACGCTTTGTCGAATGGTTGAAAACACTGGATGATTCTAAAAGAAAGTACTCTACGGCACAGGAGGTGGACAGGTTGTTCACGAGGTATTGTGTAAAGCGGCACAGGGCAAACCCAAACTTGCAGTGGGGCCAAGCGGCCCAAGCCAAAGCAGGGTTAGAATTTTTCTACCCAAACTAAGTTGGGAAACTACCCTTGTCGGGACTAAGTATCCAAGGGTGGGTAAAAGCTAGGCTGGTACAGCATCATGGGGTTTGCCCTGAACCGATTACTTATGCAATAGCACTCGACCTGGTTCGGCATGGACAACCGGACATAGGCGTTGGAGTACTACTGCTGTTCGATGGGTATCTCCGTCTGGGGGATCTGTTGGGACTTGGAATTGACGATATTGTGATACTCGATCTGTCAAGGAAAAGGCCGCACTATGGAAGCATGAATATTTCTATTTCAAAGCGCGGCCGAAACGAGGCAGTAACAATACGGCCATATTTTATGGCAGTATTGTTGTCTCGATTGATAGAAAAGAGAAGAGTATTAAGGGAACATAAGCTTTTTAAAATGCCTCCAGCACGATGTAGGGAGCATCTTCGGCGTGCTGCTGCGCGACTTTCAATAACACAAAGTGTTACCCCTCACATGCTGCGGTTTGGCGGTGCCACAACCGATAAACTTTATGGTCGCCTCACCGACCATGAAATAAAGAACAGAGGTCGTTGGGCGTCAGATAAGAATTTTAAACTCTACATACAGCCCCACAAGTTGTATGGGTTCATGAAAACTTTGACAGACGCCCAGCGACTTCAGTTCGAGGCGGTTATTGCCAGAGCAGCAACGTTATTCAACGTTAGGCAACCCGCTTCGGTTGGGGGGTCGGGAGAACGTGCAAGCACTAGAGGAGGCTAGGAGCAGAAATTAAGGGAGGCTCCAGGACTTAGTGATTTCTCGGTGGGTCAATTTCAGTTTTGGACGGAAAATTGATCAGAATCAAAAAGCTCTGTATAAAATCAATAATTTCTGAAAAACTCTGATTTTCGGACCTCATCGAGACTTCTTGGGTCCTGGGGTAGTATGGCGTGGAGATGGGTTTGAAGGAGGATGGGTTAAACCGGCTAAGGCTAGCTAGACTTAGGCGCTCGCATGGGCTTCGCGTGGAATTACAATTAATGAATGCTTTACAATAAATCCTTAGAAATGTTGTTGTTTCAAATAGTATTCCTTTTGTTTAAGCGCGAGCGGTGAGCGAGTGTAGTTCTATTAGCATACGAACGTAGAGAGCTGGCTAGATTGTTGAAAGTAGGAAATAATTATTATGAATTACTGCTCGGCGCATCTCAGAGATGCGCCAGTTCACTTGCAGCCTAACCCTGTGGTGCTAAAGTGGTGATTTTTTTAACTTTTCATTCAGTGATGAAATGTGGTAGACATTCGTAGATCTGCCACAAACAGTAGGAGACATCACCAAACCATCACCGAAAGTAACCGTGGTGAGCGCCCTTCACAGGGGCCGAAGAGTGCGATGTGCACCACGGTGCACAAGGCAAGTGGCGTCGTTACCCGGTTAAAGGGGGATCGTTGGAATGCGGACGTTCGCGCGCAAAACGAAAGGGAATGCAAACCATGTCACATTTTTTCCTCTTTTGTGCCCCGCCACGATCTACAGAACGAAAATTACCTTTCCCTTTCCTCTTTCCTCTCGATATAGATATCCGGAGAAGATACTGTGAAGCTCTCCCACTTATAGCAATACAGTCGAATAATTGCTGTCCGCAATGAGATCGACACACCTCTAACCGCTGATGATCTGTTAGTTATTCAGACGCCAGAAGACATCACAGAACAAGATCTGGGACTAAATGTAGCTGATGAACGCGCTCCCATAAATACTGCTTCTCCCAGGCATCCCCTGTTCCGTCATTCACTTAATACGCCACACCATGACTCTCTCCTCGGTCGTTTACAAGGACCAGCAGATCGACCTAGTGTTCTTTTTGATCGCGCACAGCCGCGAGTCGGACAGGACGATTCAGAGTGTCTCGAAAACGTGATAGACAGGACGGAATTCGTGTACAGTGCGCAGACAGGGCGGCGTTGTCGGACAGGAGAGAAAAAAAAAGGTTCAGAGCTTTATATCGAATCGCAGCAGCTAGGACTGCCGGTCACTGAGTTTTTTTTTGACGGGGTGGAACGCAATGTATCCGGAATAATCCATCGGAGGTGACGGGATGCGCGGAAGGGTTACTGGCCCTTCGAGGGGATGGAAGAGTTCTGGGTGCCAACATGGAGAAGGGAAGGTGTAACGCAGAAGCTGTATTACAGCGAGAAGGAAGGTCGGTAAGACGAACGAGGAGGGCCATTGGCTTCAGTTCAGAGTCAGAGCACGAATCGGATGACGATCCTCCATTCTCCCAACAACCGCCAAGGCTAAAGGAAGATGAATTAGATGTCGCCACATCGGACGAGGAGTCCCTCGTCGACAGCCAGCTTGCATTACAGGAACATCACGTGTTCAGGGAGGGAAATGGTGTAAATGACTTACAATGCGCAATGAAGGACGTAGAGTCCGACATTTTTTTCGATCCCATGTCCTGTCAGGGCGAAAATGGTGGTGCTGAGGAAAGGTTCAATAACGATGGCTCCCTGGAAGATGGTTCTTCTGATTCACTGCAGCAGGGTGGAAATATGGTAAAACAGCCTGTACTTTCGTCTGACATCAATCAGGCGCAGCAAATGCGACAAGACACAACAACGCGGAGAGGGAGCCATGTCGGAGGACTGCCAAACTGGGAGTACATGAGCCCTTTTACGGAGCTGCAGGTCGCTGTAGATGACGTTAATTGCGAGCTTGAAACCTGATTTATTTCAGAAGTGACAGATATTTTGCGGAATTTGGAAGCCGATATCTGTAGTAGTACGGAAAAAGAGGTAGCGTTAGGTGACAAGGGAGAAGCGCAGGAGAATTCTGCTTTCTCTAGACTAGAGGCAATGGAAGTGTTCTTACCCAACAGTTTACTTGAAAAGTATGCTCCTGGGCCAACAGGTCCTTAACGAAAAGAGGAAAAGGGTTTGTATCTGTGAAAGAGCTTCGTGGAGTTGTCATTTTGCACGTTTTAAGTGCATCGTACGGCACCTCTCCGACAGTGATGTACTCGAGCGACGAACAAAACAGCTTCTTGCAGATGGGTATCAGGTCAAGTCGGTATAGAGACGTGTGGTCAGCACTAAACTCTACTATGGAGAAAAGAGGGGGAACGGAATCGCTCTCAACTGGATGGCGTCTGAGATCGAAGGTTGCAAACGACCTTATTGGTGAGCTCGAACATGATGTAGCAGCTGTTAACAGGAGGCTGCTATATGTCCCAAATGGTACAGTGTGCTCCTTGGACGATGATCACTAGCGATTGTCCTCACGTGCAGTTACCTCCATAACGACCCTTAAGGAAATCAAATTCCCCACGAAATCCTTAGGACCTGTGTGCAATGTAGTTTGTTCGGCGTTGACTTCTGTTTTTATAGCCGGTAATTATTCCAGACCGCAAGAGCACCTCATTGATACTTGGTTCGCATCGCCCAGCTCATTCAAGAAGCCCCGACAAGAGGGTCTCTACTACCAATGGAAGATGCCATTTTTGCCTCCGACAGGGGCTATAACTGCAGTAAAAGCATTGCGTTTGTTAGTGATGTGCTCGGAGCAACTTGTTTTGGAACGCACAAACGATCCTTGGACTACCCGTTCGTGTTTGGCGATGGACCAATACGGAAGAAGCACAAAGGTATGGTAATCGAGGAGAAAGGCTGCAGAGCTGTATATGCAGCAAAACAGTAAGTTGGCAAAGGGACAATGAGAAAACTCCATGCATCTGTTTACAGGGAGAGTTGCTCTGGGAGGATTGCGTCGATATATAGCATCAATGAAAGAATGTTTGGCTCCTCTCATTTTACTTTGATACCTAAGGATAACTTCAGAGGCTTGAGAGATTTGGAAAAACCGAAGGAAATGAAAAACTTCTTCAGTTGACAAGTTGGTCGAAGGGAGTTACAATCTGTAACAGCCGACTCAATATCCCAATCTCGAAGCCATCTCGATGAGCATGTCAGTTCTCTGCATCATCTAACATTGTTTCAGTCCGAGGATCCAGTCTGGTTTCTACTACGTGCCTTCTGGTTTACGTCACGCACGTCCATCGGATTTGTCAGAGTCATTGCGAAGTCGTTCGATGAAAGAATGGACGTGTTTTCAGAATTATTATATGAACTGAGGGATGGTGACGTGCAGGTTGGAATAGAAATTGCAGAACTGTGAGAAGGCCTCAATCAAAAATGGAATCTGCTTGTGTCTTGCTTGGCCATGTGCAAAGAACTGAACAAGTTAAACGTAAATGAGGTGGGACTGTCCCATCATTTATTGTCTCTAGAGGTGCCAGCATTGCAATCATATCGGAAGACGGAACTCAATGACATCCTTGAAAAAGCAGGAAGACACCAAAGTGCTTCAGTTCGTAAGAACGAACTCATAGATATGATCGCTGTCCTGCAAGGAGAGGTGAGGGATGGGTCCATAAATTTGGATGGAGTGCAGCTTACAGACTTGAAACGCAGCCAGGAGAGAGGCAAAAAACTTTTCCAGCAGCTCAGGAAGGCTTCTATTGAAGCCTGGGTAATAAAACCATTGGTGTCGACCGTTGGCATGCGAGAAGGTAGTAGAAAAGAGCCTGAAGTACTGCGAGCTTTGCCTAAATTCCTAGCCAACCCAAAACTTGTGTTGCAGAAGGCTTTAATCCCCTTCGAAGACGTCATTCTAGACTTGATATCGATATCAAGTGGGAGATCTCCAAATGTACGTAATGAAGTGGATGAGTTGGCGGTGAGAAGAAGCCTCGTCATGTGCAACGCCTCAAGAAGAATTGATTGCATAAAAACTGTGGGGCTAGTTTGTAGTCAGAATAACCAGGTGATGGGTGACAGCCGGGATGGAATCTGTGCATTCACAGATGAGCTTGGCAATTGCAACGTGGCTGCTGTTCAGGTGAAGACAATGACTTCCACCAAGACTATCGAGGAGGCAAAACTTATACAGACAAGGACATCGAAAGCTCTCATATAAGAGATCATTGGAGAAAACGAGCATAATGTTTTTCTCTTCCGGCAAACCGTTCCGAACACAACACATAGATTGCAATGCTTGCATCAGGCCATGGTGACAGGAACCCAAACTGTTGTCTATATTGTCGGGAAGGGAGGCTCAATATCCATCGGTGAAATTAGATATTTGGTGTTTATTTCCTTCTCAGAAAAAGTCTTAGAAGCTCATAAATATTGCTTGGAGAGTATTCAAAAGACTACTTTTGTTTGGATTGGAAAACCTCCCATGGAGCATCCGGAGGAGTATGACGCGATACTGAACAACTCACAAGCATCTGAACTACAAAGTTTGTCATCATATTATTCTCTAAGTCAGGCTTTAACAATGAAAGTGAAAATATAGAACATTCTCCTTCCCCACGCTCGTATGATTCGACCTCGTATTTTAGTTTATTGCAAAGATCTGAAATGCGGGGTTGATGAAAACTCGAGTCGCATGAAATCTTTCGCAAGGGCCAATGTTAGCAAAAGTCCAATCGTCACAATAATTGGAAGACTACTTTCAACGCAGGTGTCCAACGCCGGACTTGTGCACTCAATGGCCCTTTCCAAAGAGTTGGGACGATTTAGAGGAGATGTTGACGCTCTACTTGACCACCGCAGGGAATACCGTCAACTTCCAAAACGTATTTCAAGTTGTCAAACCGCCGATCATTTTGTCCGTAGGCTTGCAAAAAAATGGATTGCAAAAAGAATAGGCTCCCCAGTTTAAGACAATCTTCAGAACCCACTCGGGGAGAGGGATATCAAAATTGTGCCATGGTTTTCGCGTAATGCAGTCCTCGAATACAACAAGATGAATAATCGCGCGCTCCGGCTGGGTGGTGCAGAGGGTCACGAACTCATTTCTGCTCAGGCAGCCTATTGAACGCTTGCGGTTTTACTTTCATGTACCGCAAAAGTCGCTTCGTACCGATTCTAGACAGAATAATTGGTGTCAAACTTGTCTCCAAGCTTCATGTGATTCGTGCTGGGAAGAGTGGCTCACAGAACCCCGTTCAGTGAAGAAGAATCCGTTTAGAGCTCGTATCGAACGCTTCAAAGCATCCGTGGATGCACGCTTTGGCTCATTGTCTTCCAGAAGACGTCGTGTTAGGAATTGAGCTCAGGCTTTTGGGGGTGGATGAAAAGTGATGTTGTTGATGAATTAGGAGATTGGAAATTTTAGTGATAAAATATGGTGATTTTGGAGATATTTTCCATGGTAAACCTGCTTTCAGCCTTTTCTTTGGCTCCCCATTCCCATATCCCTAATATTTTCAGTAATGTACGGTGTATCGTACATTAATGTTTACGTGGTTGTAGTGGCGTTCGTGAATTTTTGGGGAAACTTTAAAGGTGACAGGGATGGTATGGAGTATGTCAGAAGAAGATGTGAAAATTTTGAAACTAAATGGTGGTCGGGATCCCTGTCATTTTGCATGGGGAAAAATGGGTTTCACATCACCTCAAACAGAGGCAAAATTGCTTTATGTACGATGCACCGTACATTAGAACAACAACAAAACAACGTTTAAAGTAGGACCATCCTTATTTATAGGTACTACGAAGTCGAGATCGTAGAGATCGTGGCTCGGACTCGGTGCTACGACGTCGTTTACGACTCGGACCGTCAGAAGATGACGCACTTATACCTTCATTTCCTTCACCACTAGGCTCTGGCGTTATCCGTGGCGAGCGTGACAGCCGTCTAGCTTCTAGGCGCCTGTTCGAGTGCCAAATATCCCAGCACGAGCGCCGGGAACCCGGAAATGTTCTCACACAAAGATGTACATCACAGGTACAGCATTAAAAGCATGACCGATGACCTCTAAACCCTTGGGTTCCTTTTCTATTCATGCCGCAAAGAGCACACCATTTCTCGACACGCAGCTGCTTCTGATCATGCCCAGGAACATTTAAGCGAAGTTTCGTGCCGTCACTAGAATTAAAGAATTGAAGTCTGTATCTCTGCTTTTTTCTTGCCATTTGTCGTAACATAGAGGCCTCCTCCCCGATTATACTTTTGGGAATGCACTGTGAGGCATCATACTGCATTCCAGTCTGTAGTTCCATAACATCGCCGTATCTTAATAGTTCTGTACATGCATCTGCGGAAAAATTTGCTAGTGAACCAAGAGTATTTAGCTTATGTCGAAACGAACTCAAGTTGTGAAAGGTTTCAAAATCATCCACCAAGGCATTCTTTTCCATGATCCTCCAGGCCAAAAAGGAATTCACGAAGAGGGTTTTAAGCGTTTGGCCAACAACTTTCTGCTCCCATTTTAACTTTGTTGTGGCACTTCTTAAAATGGCCCGTGCCTGTGCGCTGCCGTCCACACCACCTTTCGTTTTCGAATACATGCCTTGAATTCCGTGTTTGAACAGTTTTAAAGGTACAAATGCATCGTGGTTGGTGACGTGAGTATTGATAAGTGTCCAAATCACAATCCGTTCCTTCAGTAAACGCTTCGTGGTGACGTCGACGAAGGAAGGGACAACAGGAGTGTCTGTGTGCGCCCATGTAACGAGTGGTCCAGCTTGAGATACTAGGCAATCCTTGTATGCCCGAAGCTTATCGTTAGAGGCATACAGTAGAGTACAAGAAAGTAGAGCCGTCTCTGAGCTGACTGCATAAATGCTGTAGTTTGTATTGATGACCAACATCTGCTGCAGTACCTGTCCGATGTGTTCTTGGGGCATGCGTTGTAGCATGGAAGCATCCCCAACCTTCATGCATGCTAAATCCAGACTAGCATTATTTAACGCTCTGTTTAAGGACGACGAGGCTACACTTGTCTTGATCTCCACGGTAGCAAGGGCCACATTGTCCTCTCCACCAATGGCGCTCGCAAAAGAAGTTTGTGCCAAGTCGATTCGGGCAATTACATCTGCAGAACAGGCCAGCCAGCTGGGCTGTTTATCGGCTAGCATTCCACACTCATGTATGCTAAGAACGAAGGGTTTTTTGGAAAGAGCATTAAGGACTGCCTGCTCAGTACACGTTCCTCTCATCATACTTTCATTAGATCTAGCTGAACTAAACCAAGAAGCACCTAGCCTCTTCATTTTCTTAGACATTGTGTCCTCATGCGGAGATCCGGGCGGCGGCAAGTTAAGACCTGATCTGAAGTTTGCATCTGCCAATAACGTTGCCCCTGCCGTAATTCCAGTAATTATAAACTGCCTTAGAATGAACCAGTCGGCACACCGTTGTCCCACTGTTAAAATGCGGCAATGAGCATGGCAGTGAAGCTCCACAGTATCCCTGTCGTCTGTTGCATCACTCTGTGGTATGACTAGTTTCCCGTCGTTGGTGCGTTTGCTGAATAGAAATTTACGATTGCTTTTAGAGCGGGGAACAGCAATCCAGCACTTAACAAGATCTGCCAAGCCATTCGGGAGTAAATAAGCAAACCATAGTACTTTTGCAAACTTGTTCGAGCCGCGTTCTCTTATCATGACGGATGTGACAGTCTGTCGCTGCCCGGACTGCTCATCTTTAAACACCTTTTCCGCATACCTGCTGAGCGGTCCTTTCTCAGGGCTATCTTCAATCAGGAATCCCGCATCTCTGTCAAAAATGTCGGGATCAACCCTAACTTCTGGTTCATTAATAAGATCTCCCTGTACAGAACCTGATTCCTCTGCCTCTAGATCCTCTCTCGCAGGAATGAAATGTGAAATGCCGACAAAAGGGTGGGCTTTCAGGAGATGCTCAGGCATGATGAAAATAATGCCGATTCCTTTCTTATCAAGACTTGGAACCATACTGAACTTACCATAACCGCGGTCTGCTGTGACGATGAGACCCGTTAGCGACTGTTCACCTCTCATTTCCAGTAAAGTTTCTATAATCTTCTCCACATTTAGGGACTGCGATTCCCCTCTTCGCCGAAACCGAACGAATAAAGTGATTCGAAAGAGAGCGTCGGCCACTGCATCGACGCAATGTCCCTCTTTGTCAGCTTTTCGGGAACTTAGAAGCTTGACTTGGTTGTCCACTGCCCGGGTTCCATAAAGATCATCATCTAACGTCGCAAATGTATGCGCAGGAGAAAGAAAAACTCTGCTAGACATTCGGTATGCTGCTCGTTCGAACTCATTTAAACGCACAGTCTGATCCCGCTGGGAGTTCCAAACGGCTTCCCCATTTTCTCCGCGTCTCGTAGCTGAGTAAGCCAAGATATTTGTGGAAATGTAGGGAACGAGGTCGAGAGAAGGTACAGGGCAGTCCATCTTCTGCAGCAGGTTAATACATTTTGATAAGCTAAACCCCGAACACTGTGAAAACATAAAGACAGCCACGAAGTGAAATAAGTCAGGAACCGTGAATGGGTCTATTCCAGTGTCAGCCATTACACCCTTTTCATTGAGCCAAACTAAACAGCGTTGAAGAACCTCCTGCAAAAACAGCACGACATAGCTTGAGCGCGAATGGCAGAGACGAAGAATGCTTAATTAGGTATCAAGGCGATCGATAGCTGCGCGACAGAATAATCTTGCACGCTGTGACAGGGCTTCAGATACAAAATCATTGTTCATCCGTACTTTTTCTCCTGCCACTTGCTTAAGTTTCCATCCGTCGGATGGTTTGGTCCCAGACGAGGACTGGGTGCGGGAGGCTCTCCGAGCCCGAAGGCGTCCTCTTCCACTACCACGGGGACGACCTCTTCCCCGAAGTCCTCTACGAGGCGTTTGTGGACGCGTGGCGTCCGTGGCCGCGACGAGGGTGCTCTGCAGGTCATTAGCCTCATTATGCTCTACTTCTGGTGCGATATCGACAGTAGCCATGATTTCTAGGTATTTGTGATGAGTACAGGAATGTTCTGAGGGCTTGGTGGTCTTTCGGAGGTGCCGCAGGGGTCCTGAGGAGGGATAGAAGGCTGGAATGCACAATTTGTGGATTTAAGCTTAGTTTAACACGTGGACAGTAAAGAAGAGCCTCCTCTTCAAGATGGTGTGAACATAATCGCTCTCTAATTCAGCCTTTAAGAGCTGCGATGATTCAAAGAAGTTCCCAAAACAGGACCTAATGTACGATACACCGTACATTAGCTGTTTTTCTACATTTTTGATTTTTTGCTAATGCACGATGTATCGTACACTGCAATTATTAGGGATATCTTAGAGAATACTGCTCCGTTTGATCTCATTTTAGCTCCGATCGAATATCTTATTCAAAGCCTTCCATCCATGGCGATAATTGGGGCAAAATAGTAAGGTGGGGAAGCTCTAGGCGTCTTTTTGGAATTTTATAGAATTGCGGTATCATCGTTTCGTACGGCACAGGGCTACAGTACACAGCTACAATGGACATTTCCTCTCAGTGACTACAGTGACAACTCGCTACGTTCGTACTTTATCGCTACGCATTCTAAGAAAGTATTAATTGGCAATGTAAGAAAATAAAATTTGACAACTTTAATTCAATTTTTAATACGAAACTACAGTGTTTTTAAACTACCACGCGATGATATTGTAACGCAATGCGCTACTCGAAAGACCAGCCGCGGGCGGCGAGAGCTACGCACAGGCAGAGCCTGGAAAGCCGGGGTCGGCTATCTGGCCCTAGAGTCCGCAACGACTCAAGAGAGGCGTCGTCTCACAGGCGAGGAGTGTCGACTAGACACAGACTCCTATCGTTCCACAGGAGCTCTTGGCGTCCGGAAGACGTGCTCGGAGTGGTGTCGATCCGACACGAACCGAAGTGATCGGCCTGGATATACGCCGCGTATGACGAGTAGCCGGTGCGAGCCCCGGGATTGTACCAGAGCCCGGACGAGCGCCACGACCCTAACGTCGGCAACGACGCACCAACCACTTCCCCCAACGGGTGGCGATAACAAAGCAGGGCAAGCCCTGAGATTGTACCAGCGCTCAGACGAGAGCGTCTGCTTGGCTATGCCGACTGGCGCCACAAAGTGGTAATCAGTCACACCCAACGGGTGACGATAGCAAAGCAGGGCAAGCCCTGGGATTGAACCAGCGCCCAGACGAATGCGCCTGCCTGCCTTTACCAGCTGCACCTGGAAGTGATACTCACTTATTCGAGGCTCCCGATCCACACCTCGGTATCCAATGGATACGGGTCTACAATCTGCTCGGGCAGTAGAACTGCCAGCGGTCCAATAGACCGAGCGAAAGTGCAATGAGCCACGCGGCGACCGATGGCCGTGAGGGCAAGGACTAGACGGGGAATCCTCGATAGGCTAAAACGCGAGCTCTGCAGCAGTTGATCAGACTGTTGCCTGTCTTGTCGGAGTCGATTGGGAACGAAGGTCTGATAACCCCATTGTCTCAAGACACGAACTAGTAGTTCGGAGGGCCTCTGGCCTTTCTTTGGACTTTACTTCGGTATAGCCCCCGGCGACCCGGCGCCCAAGTACCGCCGGCCGCTTAGCAGGTAGCCATTACGATAGATTACAACTAATAAATACAATTAAAAATTACAAGGCAGCAGTGCAGAGCACTGTATGGTGCCAACCACACGAACTAGCTGCCGGCCATTGCCACACGTATGACACCTAGCGCCATGCACGTTATTTCATCCTGGCAGTATGCCAGCTATTACGGCGTCGTCACTGCTTAGTGTAAGGAGGTCGGAGGAGGATGGCTACTTGTCCTCAATAAGAGCCCGGCGCGTTGCGTCACATCACCCCCTTCTCAGCTTGTAGCGTCTCCGCTACAGCCAAGAGTGATCCCGATCACAAGACAGCACAGCATCGCTGATATTGCTTCAACTGTGCCACGCACAGTATGATAAGAACGGATCCCTGGAAGCGCCGCCGCGATGGCCACCGCGAACCGCTCTTCGATCGATCGCTTCAATGGGTTCGCTGGGCCTCAGAGACAACCTTGTCTCGTCCTGAAGTCCCAATAGGACTCGGAAAAGTAGCCACATGGCTACGAGATGTCGCAGACATCGAAGAGTGCTTCCGCTCATACACCTTCAGAGAGATGGCTAGCCATCCTTCATCGGACCTGACCGTGTGGGGTCGCCGTCACTTCTTGCAGCTGCTAATCGAACGACGAGCGCGTCTTGCCGCGTTCCGCCGCTTAATTTCCGATGACTTCATCGGCCGGGTAGACAACGAGTTCTACCGACGTCCGGCAGATGAGCCGTACGTAGCGAGGACGCTACGCGAAAGCTTCCTGAATAGGGTTGAAAGTTGGGCGGACGACCGCCCTCTGGTTCCCAAGCTTTGCTTGCCTTTCCCGTACCTCTACGAGGATGCTGAGGGGATTCCCTGGCTGACCACCTTCGAGGAAGTCCACAACGGCATGGGTGCCGAGGAGATTGAGCGCATCCTACGGAATCCGAAAATACTCCGTGTGCTGCCTCCGACGGTCATCCGTGACAACGGAGCCAATTGGGTCCTCGACCCCTGTAGGCGCGATGCGTCAGGCGAATTTGTCGCAAGGGTACTACCTCCAATGGACGCTTGGCTCGACCAAATCATGACGTACACGCCACATTCTTGGCGACAATTCGAGCGCATGCGCCGACATAAGTACCAGGTTCTGGTAGCCTACCACCAAGTCGAGGTCGACTGCTTCCAGAAAGATGTCATCCGCGACATATCATGGCCTTTTCCATCGTGGTGGGAGGAAGTTGAAGTCCCGTACGGGTTCTTCAACGAAATTCCGCCGGTAGTCGTCTACCGTGGCTCATACTTCACCACGTATCCTGGATACCAAACAGTGCTCCGCACTGAATGGGCCTGCCCGGTGGCCCGCCATCTCATCTATGAGGCCCGCGCGGGTCGCTTATGGTGGATCCCTCCACCGGTACGCAAGGACATAAGAGATCTTAATCTCACTGGCGTCGAGCCCGATCTGGCTGATGACGAGCGACGCAACGCCGAAGCGAAGAATCTGGAGACTCTACTCGAATTTATCGACAAGACCTGGTGGTCTTCTCTTCCAAAAGACGGGGTGTTTCCTGACTTCCCTGCGACGCCACGCGTCCAAATGTGTGGCGCAATGCGCCCTGCCCACAACGATGGAGCAACTCCAGTGCATTGCGGCTGTGATTGGGTTGTCTTCAACCCAATCCTTTGGACTCTGGACATTCCAGAACAATACCTAGTCATCCATGACCAAGGAGGCAACCTCGTTGTGGAGAATCCGCGGGCGGACTTCATCGCTCCTCTCTCTGTAGGCCGGGTATCTACCTCGTCGAACTCGACGAAATCGGTACGCCTTGCAGAATGGCGTCGCCAACAACTAGCGAAGCTAGCCTCCGAACCGAAGGATGTCGACATGGTCGACCAACCGTTGGTTAAACGGCCAAAACTTGGATTGGTGCCCGCACCGCCAAGTGAGCTTGCAAAAGAGAACTCCGCTGCAGCTCTTCTGGATGCCCTCAAGGCCTACGGGGTGACGAGCCTTGCTCAACTCCAGGCCAGGATGGCCAACAACCCTTCGTCAACGCCGGGACCCGCTGCAGTAGCCGCACCAACCACTTCGACTACGGGGGCTATCCCTGATATCAGCAGCACTGCCGTGCCTACAGGGCCGTCGACGGCCCCTGGGGACGAACTCCTAGATAGTGAGGAGGAATTATCTCCAGTGTAGCTGTCCAAACCTTCTTTTCATAAAACAAATGCGTTCCCTTGAACACCTGCTTGCCTCCTTTGCTCTATCATTCCAGTAGGTTAGCCATCTAGCGAGTGTGTTGGGATTGGTACGGGGTCTGCTCCAGCCGCAATAGCGGGGATCCCGCACAGGTCCAACAGTTTCAGTGTTTTGTTTACACTTGCAAGTTTGCCTCAGCGGGTTCCACTAGGTCATGAGTGGAGCCATGGTTAGCTCGCAGAAGTATCTCATCCCGGTCGGGGACGCTGATCTTCCGTCGTCGGCAGTAGCGAGCCACGAGGTTCCACGGCAGGCTATCAGCGGTGTGGAAGGTGTCTTCCTCTGCTGTATATCCGAGCCACCGAACTTTGTACTCGCGTTTCTCCGCCGCTCCCTGGGTATGACCCACTATCTTGTCTATGACGCTTTCGTCATCTCCCGTCACCCCGGGCGGCTTAGACGCCCCAGTGACCACGTGGTCCAAGTTATGACGCTCCTCGAGTCCATCGTTCTCAATAAGAACCGTGTGGTTTTCCTCGTCACCGCTGATGACCTTGTAAGGTCCAACGACCTTTCGACTCAATTTACGGGAGATCTTCTCACCTGGAACCTCTGGCTCCCTAAGGTCTAAGTGCCTCCGCAGGTACACATAAGTACCGGGTTCCGGCATTCGCTTCTCAACGACGCGAGCATCGTACTGCTGCTTGTAGCGTTGCTGCGCTTTAGTTAAGGCACCGGTCGTGCGCGACAGCAGTTGACGCAGCTGTGTCAAAAACTGCATCTTAATCTCGCGAAGAGCCTTCCCTTTTAGGGTTCCGAGTCTCTGTAGAGCCAGCGGCTCTGGGGCGTTAGCAAGTACCACCTCGAACGGGGAATGGCCCGTGCTAGAATGGACTTGTGTATTGTACCCAAAGGTCAGCGCATCGCTGTAAAGGTCCCAGTTGTGCTGATGCTCAGCAACATAATGCCTCAAGGCAGACAACATGGTTCAGTTGAACCTCTCGACTTGACCGTTGGTCTGCGGATGGTACGTGGACGTGAAGAGGTTCTTGATGCCAAGGATTTGGCAGGCGATCTGAAAGAACTTCGAGGCGAAGTTAGATCCATTGTCCGACAGGACAGTGACGGGTGGTCCGTAGACAAACACCCAATGGGTGCAGAACGCCCTTGCAATTGCGAACGCATCGGTGTTCGACAAAGGGATGGTCTTCGTCAACTTTGTGAAGCGGTCACAGATCCCCAGCAAGTAACGATTACCTCTACTCGTAGTCTGAAGTGGCCCCAGGATGTCGATCGCGACACTTTCCAGCGGTGCGGTCGCCGGGAACAGCTTCAATCGGGAGCTTTTTCTCAGGAGAGAAATCCTCTCCTTCACACACGAGTCACACTCGTTGACCAAACGGTACCCATCGGCGGCCATGCTTGGCCAGTAATAGCGTCGACGCATCGTGGCGTACATCCTTCGTCCTCCCGGGTGTCTTGCGACACCGGGGTAATGATGCATATGCATCACGCGCTCCCTTAGCGATTTTAGTGTGAGCACCTGCTCGCTTTGATCTATTCTAGCTTTGCGGACTAGTACTCCATCGTGGTCCGTGTACACACGGAATTTGGGGTCATGGAGAGACCGTTCTCTCATGTCCTCACAGAACGAGTCTGTGGCTTGCTCGCCGAGCAATTCTTCTAGCGAAACCGCCGTAAGCTCATGTTCTTCAACGTCGAGGGCGGCATCCCAAGGATGCGAGGCATTGCAGAACGTGATGCTCGGGCCTGTAGCCTCCGACTCACACACAAAACAGGGTATGTCTTCTGAAGGTCTCATAGCGGTCTCACCATCTGTGGGCATGCGCTCTAAGTAGGGCCGTAATATGGTCAGCGCCCACACAACTGCGATACATTCTCACTCCGTAGTGGAGTATCTCCTCTCGGTGGCGGACAAGGTCCGGCTCCAATACCCAACTGGATGATGGATTTCGTTATGAACTTGCGTCAAGACGCAACCAATCTGGCCAGCACTGGCATCGGTCTCCACCGTAAACGGGCGGTCTGCCCTTGGTAGCTTTAAAACTGGCGCGTGCGTCAGTGCTTGCTTAAGCATTTCGAACGCTTCTAACTGCTCAGCTGTGAGCTGCGGCAATCGAGGTGAAACCCCTTTCTTCGTAAGCTCCGTCAGCGGTGCAGCAACTTTCGCGAAATTTCGCACAAAACGTCGGTAGACGTTGCACATTCCGAGAAAGGATCGAACTTCAGTCTGCCTCGCAGGTGGTCGCGCCTTCTGGAGAGCCTCAAGGTTCTTCGTGGCAACTTCCAACAGGCCCGGTTTGATTACGTGGCCAAGGTAATCTACTGACCTCCGAAAGAAGTGACACTTCTTCAACTTCAGGGTTAACCCTGCGTTTCTGAGAACAGTGAGTATCTCGTCCACATGTCGTATGTGTTCGTCCGCATTTTTGGAGAAGATGATGACACCATCAATATACACCAGGCAACATTGCCATTTGAATCCTGCTAGCAGGATATCCACGATTCTCTGGAACGTTGCTGGGGGGTTGCAAAGCCCAAAGAGCATACGAGTGAACCTATAGGTCCCTGCGTGACACGTGAACGTGGTTTTGTCCTGATCTTGAGGCGCGACGGACAGTTGCCAATACCCGCTATTGTAATCTAGCGTGGTAAAGAACTGGGCCTCGCCCAAGCTGTCAAGACACTCTTCTATGCGGGGTAGGGGATAGGTATCTTTCACGGTAAGGGAGTTGAGGCGCCTATAATCTACGCAGAAGCGTAGGCTTCCGTCGGGTTTCGGAACAAAGACAACTGGGCTTGCCCACTCTGACCTGGCCGGTTCGATGACACCTGCATCAAGCATACGCTTAACTTCGGCGAACTCGTGTTCTCTAATCTTCGGTCCAGCTCGATAAGGCTGCGAGTGAACAGGGGTTGCCCCTGACATCAACTTGATCCGATGAGGAGGTCCTCGAATCTCTCCAAGCTTACCGCTCCACATGTCTTCATGCTTACCAAGCATCTCTTTCACGGCACGCTGCATCTTTGGCGAGATCTCCAAGAGATCTATCGAGTCCAAGAGGCTCGTTGGAGGCTCGGTCGTCTGCGACTCTCTAGTGTCACATGCCGGGTGTGGCCTGAGGTTTCCGGGTTCCGGTTCCTCGGGTTGTCGATCGTGCAGGATTGCTTAGATGTCTGACGGGCGCTGCGGAACAGCACGACCAAGGACTTGTCCTTTACAAAGCGTCACTTCGTGACGAGCGAAGTTGGCGACAATAACTCTGAACGGTCTGTTGCTGCGAACGTTCGCGACGCCATTCGCCAGACGAACGCGATATTTGTCGAAGAGCTTCTCTTCTGGCTGGAGGAAGAAACTTTCTCCATCGGCGCACCTCGCCCAGACGATGGTTTCAGAGCTAGGAGAAAGGGCTATCTTCCGTGCAACGTGAATATGTCTGCAATGGTAGAAGGGGTCCTTCTTTAGCTTCTTTCCCTCACCCTTCGGTGGCGTGTGACGCCAATCAGATGCCGGTCGTCGGTATATCGAAACAGATGAGCAGTTACTCATATATAGGGTCCCTCTTTTAGGGTGGATAGCGTCAACATGCTTATCGATGAAATCACATCCTAGGATCAAGTCTGTACTCAGACGTTCGGCGACCAGGAATGGCACGCGTGCCAGATAATCCGCGATGCGGACGGTTAGCACGGTGGTGCCGCGTATTTTGAGGGCATGCCCTCCTGCGTCGTTAAGTCCGAGGGACTTCTGAGCGGGTGCCAATGGGGTTATCCTCAACCCCGGAACTGCATCCTGGTGGATGAGGTTAGGAGCGGCCCCTGTATCCAATACGGATAAAACCTCCATGGCATCGTCTTTGGTAAAGCCCACACGGGCTACAACTTTGTAGTTGAAACGTCCTATTTTGAGGACGGGGTCCTGTTGCGGCGTAACAACTTCTGCACACTTGTCTAATAGACACTTGGTAACGATTTCGTCACCTTCGTCTCTGATATCCGGAGTCTTAGAAGAAGAGACTTGGGCCTCTAAGTCCGGGGGACGTTTCCCTCATCTTGGGGCTCAGCGTTGTCCTTGCGACGGACCTGGGGTTGCGCGGACACCGCGCTAGGTCGTAGGGCCTGGTATCCTCTTCGTGGAGGCGTGAGTCCTGCCACGAAGTAGACCATCGCCGGCATCCTTGCCGCTATCTCTGGAGAGGCCTCCATTATACGCTGTCGAGCCTGCGCTCGCATGGGCGGAGTGATCCACTCGCAATCAGCGACCACGTGGTCGGGATTGGCGCATAAGTAACAAGCTCCGTAAGCTTCGCGTCGCGGCGCATGCTGGCTCCGCCGGAGCCTTCGATCAACCCATCCAACGCGCTTGGGCTGCGCCCACTCCTCCATACGGGTGTTATAGTTTGACACTACCAGAAGCGCGGGGTCACTTTGTCCCAACGGGTGAGATTGCGGAAGGGTTTCCGCCTCTGTTGTGCTACAACTGTAGCTTGGGTCCGTAGGTGGACCCTCTACATCGGTGCCGATATGCAGTATGGCGTCGTCGCCAAGATTACGGCCTGTTAGAGCCGTATCGGTGGAAAGGGTCGTACCCTCCAGTGACATCACCGGTGCCTTAGCCTGATACGGCTTAACATTCAACGGATGCCTGAGCGGTTGCGTCAGCCGTGACGTATGTCCATGAGACATAGCCAATTCAACCACAGCGTCCAAGGTCGTAAATCGATCGCGGTGGAGCTGGCGGTCTCGTGTCACACACGAAGCGACGCTGGGCAAGAGCCCTTCGATAAAGGAAGCAATTTGCTCTTCCTGTGAATAAACCCCACCAAGTCTCGAGAACTTCAGGCGGACACGCTGTGCGAAAGACTGCTCAGTCTCACCAGCCCTCTGGCGTAGTAATCGGAGATCACGTACTAGATCCTGGATATACTCATCCTTCGCGTAGCTGCGTAGCAGCCATTGGATAGCCTCTGGCCATGACTTGATTCCCGTGGAGGAATCGTCAATCGCGTCCACGTGCAAAGCACTGTCGTACGCTATACGGGCATTGCCCGTCAGGAAGTACGGGAGTACTAACTTTGCCATACCTTCGGAGATGCCGTTGTTATTGGCCTCGCGTTTGAACGCGGCTGAAAAGTTCAGGACTGACATAGGATCTGCTCCGTCGAACCGACGGTTCGCCATGGTGGTATTGAACCGCTTGACCATAGAAGCGACACGTCGCTTAACTTTCGAGCTCTCGCTTGTTTCTCGATTATCTAACCGATATGTCTTGTACGACAAGACTTTCTTGAAGCGGCTATTAGCAGGGTTAATCTCTGCAAGATTGTGCTTCCGCAAGTCCGCACCGGACTCTGAGCTCGAGGATGATATATCATCCGTGGACGAAGATTCCGAACCGGATTTGCGCTTCACCTTAGGGCGTTTGCGCTCCTGCTTGGCTCTGGAAGCCCTGGGCTTGTGTGAGGGAACCTCACCTTCTGATGGAGAAGTACCATGCTTCATAAGGAATTCTACATGGCCTTGCTGGGCAGCTCGTTGGAACTCTAGGTCCTCGACCTTCTTGTCCAGGTTGACAATTCGAGTCTCTAGGCCCTGGAGCTCCTGTCCATTAGAAGTGACACCTCCTCGTTGTGTGGCATGCAACACCTGGCGGGGGTTCTCGACCGCAAGAAAAGATTGAAGGCGTTGTTGCAGCGCAGCTTGCACTTCACCTACAACCTTTACAGTTAGTTCGGCGAGTCGAGCTTCGAGGGATTCCCTCCAACTCCGCTCAGCCTCGTTAACCTGCTGGGTCACGAGCCTGGGCACGAGGTCTACGACCTCGGCAACGACGAGCTGTCGGACTTGCACCGGTACTACGTCCATTGGAGGTCTTGGGGATGGAGTTTCATCCACGTTGATAGGAATTCCTCCCGTGGGTGGGGCATGAAGACCTTTTTCAGGGGGAAACACTTTACTGGGACGAACGGTATCAGTCTTCGTAGACTGTTTGGCTGGGGGGTCCAGCCTCGGTAAGGGAAGGGGAGTGAACTCCACCCTAGGCGAGGTAGCAAGAGCTACCGATGGTGTGTTCACTAGCACACTAGGACCTGCAGGTCCGGAGGAAGAAGGTTCTTCCACGACTGGGGAGGGTGAGGAGGCTGCATCTCTCGCAGTCGCTGACTGCACCTCCCCGGGCGTCGGGCCATGGGCTAACTGGGCAACTCGGAAAAGTGTCGAGCGTTTGCTTCCGCTGAGTGCTGAGGCGTCGTTCTTTATAGAACTAGCCTCTCGACCACTGACCGAAACGGACTGATTGTCGTTCGAAGTCGAACGCCTGAAGAAAGCACCTGATCGGGTGCTCATGACTGGGTCCGGGTGACGACTTGGGCAAAAAGACGAGTATCTCCTTGAATTTGAAGAAGTGAGACTGCGTAGTCTCTTGTGTTTCTAAGTCGGGAGACCAGAAATGTAACGCAATGCGCTACTCGAAAGACCAGCCGCGGGCAGCGAGAGCTACGCACAGGCAGAGCCTGGAAAGCCGGGGTCGGCTATCTGGCCCTAGAGTCCGCAACGACTCAAGAGAGGCGTCGTCTCACAGGCGAGGAGTGTCGACTAGACACAGACTCCTATCGTTCCACAGGAGCTCTTGGCGTCCGGAAGACGTGCTCGGAGTGGTGTCGATCCGACACGAACCGAAGTGATCGGCCTGGATATACGCCGCGTATGACGAGTAGCCGGGGCGAGCCCCGGGATTGTACCAGAGCCCGGACGAGCGCCACGACCCTAACGTCGGCAACGACGCACCAACCACTTCCCCCAACGGGTGGCGATAACAAAGCAGGGCAAGCCCTGAGATTGTACCAGCGCTCAGACGAGAGCGTCTGCTTGGCTATGCCGACTGGCGCCACAAAGTGGTAATCACTCACACCCAACGGGTGACGATAGCAAAGCAGGGCAAGCCCTGGGATTGAACCAGCGCCCAGACGAATGCGCCTGCCTGGCCTTGCCAGATACACCTGGAAGTGATACTCACTTATCCGAGGCTCCCGATCCACCCCTCGGTAACCAACGGATACGGGCCTACAATCTGCTCGGGCAGTAGAACTGCCAGCGGTCCAATAGACCGAGCGAAAGTGCAATGCGCCACGCGGCGACCGATGGCCGTGAGGGCAAGGACTGGACGGGGAATTCTCGATAGGCTAAAACGCGAGAGATACCTCTGCAGCAGTTGATCAGACTGCTGCCTGTCTTGTCGGCGTCGACTGGGAACGAAGGTCTGATAACCCTATAGTCTCAAGACACGAACTAGTAGTTCGGAGGCGTCTCTCGCCTCTTGGACTTTACTTCGGTCTAGCCCCCGGCGACCCGGCGCTCAAGTACCGCCGGCCGCTTAGCAGTTAGCCATTACGATATATTACAACTAATAAATACAATTAAAAATTACAAGGCAGCAGTGCAGAGCACTGTATGGTGCCAACCACACGAAGTAGCTGCCGGCCATTGCCACACGTATGACACCTAGCGCCATGCACGGTATTCCATCCTGGCGGTATGCCAGCTATTACGGCGTCGTCACTGCTTAGTGTAAGGAGGTCGGAGGAGGGTGGCTACTTGTCCTCAATAAGGGCCCGGCGCGTTGCGTCACAGATATCCACGCGACTTAACCATAAATTAAATAAGTCCCAGCCAGAAGTTCCCGATATTTTCCCGCCTTCCATCCAAAAGAAAGGCTTCTTAGTTCTCTTAACCTTCACTTCGCGTTATTATTTGCCACCTACTTTAGTTGGGTATTGTTAGATAATAATGAAATATACCCGTCGAGGCTGCCAGAAAAATTTCAGGAAATGATACTAAATCCGGATTCAGAACGACCCATTAATGGGGTCACTGTATTCAAACGTAGAATCAAACTCTCCTACAGACTCCTCCGCAACGGGATTAATTCCGCCGAAACGAATCCTCCCCGATGCCTTGCAAGAATTGCTCGACAGGCCATTCGGGTAGCGTTTCTCTCTTGTACCAATAGAAAGAGGGGTGAATATGCTCGACATATAAGCAAATAATTACACATCAAAGTCCATCAGGTATGCTTTGGATTCCTCTTCTTGTGCTCCTTACATTTGTCGTTTTCGTGCACTTGTTTTCTTTATATGGCCGTCCTATTTGTCGGACGCCCCTACGATAGGAAACACATCCCGAATGCCCATCGAATTAAAAATTACAGTTGCTGTTGTCATTTTTTCTATGCTTTGTTCCAGTCACCTTGATCAGCCAAGGCTGATTTGTCCTCCTTAAACTCCTTCTAAAGTTTCGCCGACTTGTGAAGCTTACGCTTCATTGACTCGCATATCAAATCGTCGTGCTCTTTTTCGAGTTCTCTGGCCGCTTCCCAGTTTTCAGTCTTATCACCCATTATCACTGCCTCAAATCTACGAATTGTAAACTCCACTGCCAACTCGTTTTTTGGCTCTTATATGCCCAGCGAGCTGATGAGGCAGTCAATAATCCGAGCTAGCGTTGCAGCTTCCCGGCGGTTTCGAATGCCCGTCAAATGACGAGCTTAAACCCACGCAGAGACTGTCGGATATTTCGTCAGGGCTTTGGGGAGCATATCTTCACCTTCAAAACTGTGAACCGATTGATGTTGTTCAGGAAACGGTTTGCTAGCGAGAGCAACCCAGAACTTCTTGTTATCCTTCTGCCGCTTCAAATTCAAAGTCTTCCACGCCAGGATCGAAATTCCTTCATCTCCGTCATTGGACTCTGAGCCAGAGTCATTGCCGGAATCGACAACAACCCCTTCCATCGCCCGTATGATGTTGGCGAGAAAATCCTCCCCCTTTGATTTCTTCTTTGAACTCTTCCACGACTCCTTCAATTTCTTTATGTCCTTAGTCATGCGCTTTGGCACCTTCTCCAACACTCCATGAAAGAACGAATTCCTTGCATTTCACTGAGGCGGGCAGCAGTTTCTTCCTCTGAGTCAGAATCTGGAGCGGACTCGGACTGGTATTTACTCGATAACTCACCCACTTTGCCACCTACTGAGCGTTTTGAAAGCTCCAGAGGTTTCTGATCCGAGACGGTTACAACTATAGTACTCGCAACCTCCCTAGAAGGTGAAGTGCAACCCTTGTGAGGGCCGTTTTCCAGGACTTGGTTGTTTTTCCGCCTCGGGCGATACTTGTGAGATCTATCAGTAGTACCGCTACTAGCGGGTTGGCGTAGCCAGGTGTATACGCGTTGTACGCGAAGTGCACCGGCGGCCGTGCGCCGTGGCCCCGATTCGGGTGTGACTTACCCACGTGTACCACGGGTGGCCCAGGACAGGTTGGCACAGCATAGCTGGATATTTCTCTATTTATTTAGCTTTATTACACTAGGTTAGGGAGCTCTCTACAGTATTCTACACTATATAGTGCCAGGGCGACCTCGCCCTGACACTCAGTAAACCTCCCCAACCAGGGTTCTTGGCTCTAAATCTTTTTCCGCTTTCGCGAGTCTTCCACACTCTACGGAGGTGAAGCCGCGTTACTAACGGTAGACTTATCCACCCTGCGTCAACAGGAGACTCACCGCCGTTAGCGTGTATATCTTTCATACCAACCAGGGTTCTTGGCTCTAAGTCTTTTTCCGCTTTCGCGAGTCTTCCACACTCTACGGAGGTGAAGCCGCGTTACTAACGGTAGACTTATCCACCCTGCGTCAACAGGAGACTCACCGCTGTCAGCGTGTATATCTTTCATACCACTGCCGTGTTCTCGCCCCAGTATTGGGTTTGCTACATATTTCTTTTGGCTCTCGTGGCCCATGCCCCCGATCGCCCCCACTGGGTGGTCCCTTCTTTATCACTCGCCCACTCCCGTGGAATACAGCTCATACCTGGTCTGCTCCCTTCTAGCATCCCGCACTCTCCCCGCTTGGCGTGCCGGTGAACTTCGGCCTTACACCCCGACTTAGTCGTGTTCGCTCCGGAGAAGCTCCGTCGCCGTGCTACCCTCCTTGGAGGAAGACTCGGACATCTTCGTGTGTTTCCGCTGCCCTTGGTGTTGCACTACAAACTGGTCTCCCGACTTAGAAGGCTAAGCGGACCTGGTTTGGTTGTTTTTCACATTGCTGTGCTTTCTTCTCTCGTCGAGATCTGCTTTCCAATTTCTTGGTTTGGACACACTTGGTGGAAGCTTTTGTTGTCCTATTCTTAGTGGTCAACGCTACAACCATGTCACGACTACCGACGGAAGCGGAACCCGCGATCACGCGGAGCCGTTCCGTCAATGACGTGGCGCCTGCGGACCCTGGAAGGGTTCCCCGCCGTTACCTCAAGCCGCTCCGAAAGGCAAGAGTAAGGGGTCGAACTCCTCCAAGAACAACAAGCTACCGCCTAATGCGTCGAAGAATGGACCCAATTCTGGTGCTGGACCGGCCCCTGCCGTGGATGACCCGGCTCCTGCCGACGAAAAGGCCCAGGAAAACGAGTTCCACATCGACATAAACTCAAGTGTGAGGCAGCAGATCCGCGTAATGCGGGAAGCGCACAATGCCTTCGTGGAAGAGTTCGAAGCCCTGCGTTCCAGGTGTGATGGCTCTTCTATGAAGGAAGTGGTTGGCGACCTCCACGTGTTGCGGGCGGACGTCAACACCCTGTTGGAATGTTTTGGTTGTCCCGCCGCTTACGTGGAAGGTGTCGAGACCCGATTCAATCGTGTTAGCGCCCGTTTCCAGACGTTAGAGCAAACCATCTTGATGGAAGACGTCCCGGAGAAGCCGGTTGCTGTGTCGCACCAAGTGAAACACGAGAGGAAAAAGGACGATACCCGCAGTCGGCGTGGAAAGCGTGACAGCGATGACTCGGACTCGTCGAACTCCTCACGGTCGTCGCGTGGCTCTCACCATTCAAATGGGTCGGACTCGTCAGATTCGTCTTCTGACGATGGCCATCGCAGGCGTTCATCCCGTTCTAAACGGTCGTCTGCCACCCAAGGTGTGATCCGCGCCCGCGAGAAGGGAAGGAAACACTCCGGGTTGAATGAGCTGAAATGCACCAACCCCCTAAACAAGAAGTTGGTTTCTTACCGATACTATCGGCTAGAGAACTCCTCTTTGGATCGCACGCCCCGTGGCACGGGTAGAGTGAAGGATTGCATAAATCGTATGCAACTGTCCCTCAGGAACCAGAACTTTTCTGGAGAAGACCCCATTTTGGTATTGGATTTCCTTGCGAGGTTCTTCGCCGAAGCGGATATTCTCGGTATGACCGAAGGACAGGCGTTTATTGCACTCCCGTACTTTATGAAAGGCCTCGCCGAGGATCAATACAACTCTGTAAGAGGTTCGTCTAGAGCCTCCGAAGGAGGGGTAACCTGCTGGCCAGAAGCAGTACAATACCTCTTGAGGTCCTACGCCACTAATCACGCGATTCAGTCGACCATTCTCGCTCTTCGCGATACGCGCCAGAAGTCTGGAGAAACGGAAACCGAATTCTCGGTGCGCCTGAACAAGGCTTTCCACCGTAGTGGGAACGTACACTCCGCCGGAGAGCGCTGCACCATGTTCATCGATGGACTGAACCCCGCTATCCGAACGCTCGTTGCCCGTTACCGGGAAGACCGAAGGAAGACCACGTATCTGGGGTTGGTCCAACACGCGCAAGCGGAAGGTGACGCTTTAAGAGCTCGTGCTCCCGGACACAGGTCGCGAACCGCCAAGGCGTTGGTGATGGAAACGAAGTCGCCATCCCTATCGCTGATTGCGAGTGAGCGCCCCAAACAGGAATACGACAACGTACACTTCGCCCGAAGCGATATCCATTCGGTCCCGACAACCGAACTACCGTCTACGACGGACGACTCATATGACACGGCCCAGGATGGACCCCTGCTGTACGCAGACTCTCCCCGTGTTCACGGACCTCGCATCCCGTATTCAAACGGTGCGCTCCGACAGAGTCGCCCTGGATGGAAGGATACCCGCCAAGCGGTGAAGTTCACGGATGCTCGCTCCGGTTTGCAGCCCTCACGCCAGGGACTCATATGCCACATATGCTACGAACACGGTCACATTTCACCGGACTGTATCCTCACCATGAGGGAAGTAGCCCGTGTAATCGGTAATTATGAGGCGTTGACCCCAGTGGAAAAGTGGATTGTTCCGATGACGTCGTATCTTCGAGCGAAGATCGATTTTCCACGGAGTATTCCGGAGGCGAAACCGCGCAATGCGTTGCTTTACCCTGCCGAGCAGGCTCCCGACCACCGCCCCGTTCCTTCAAACCCCGCCGCTGGCGCCCCATTGCTAGTGGTTCAGGATTCTGAGGCCCCGCCCCAGGCGGATGGGAATCAGGAAGACTGACTTCGGGAGTCTCCTCTTCGGGAGAGGCGTCCCCAACAGTGAGGTTGACGATGCCCGAGGCGTCTCCGCCTCGCTCCCCGGTCACAATCCTCACGAGGAAACAGGCCGTCTCAGACGTGGACTCTGAACACTTTGGTGTTCCACGTCGACCGTGGAAACGTGTTCTTAACCGCCGGTTCCCGGATAGAGTCTTAGTAATGGGCAAGCGCAATTACAAGGTGTATGCCTACCTTGGCCTTTCTACCCAGTTTATGGTTCGAGTCTTTACTGTTTTGGACACAGGTGCTGGTCCGAATTTCATCGTGGAGTCGCTGCTGCCCCCGCCCTTGCGGTCTCAGATCCGCCTTGGCGTGGCGCCCGACGTTGCGGACGCGAATAACAACATTGTCAACGGTGGGAACCGTCGCTCTCGTCGTTCGCTTGGGCTCCTTCGTGGTGAAACTCGACTTTATTGTATGCCGGAAATTGGCTGCCCCCATCATCTTGGGATGTGACTTCTGTGAAAGATTCGTTGACGTCATAAGGCCCCGCTTAAAGCGTGTTGAGATGGAAGACGGCTCGTCGCTCCCGATTGTCCGTCGTCCGCTGCGGCGTGCCTCCAAGAAGCACGTACCGCTCCCTGCCGCGCAGGAACCTCCACCCGCTTCTCGGGAGTCTACCAAGCTCCGCGTGGCTGCGTCTGTTCGAATCCGTCCAGAGTCCCAAGTATGGGTGCGTGTCACTTCCCGTCAACACGGTTTACGAGTCATTCAGCCTCTCTCATCTCTGTACGATGGATATCATCTCGCCGTGGCGAATGGAGTCGTGCAGATTGTCCCAGACAAGCCATTCACCGTGCTCGTTGCCAATCTGGGCTCCACCCCCCAGTCACTGGTGAAAAACCAACTTATTGGATCGGTAATGCCTCACCCCACCGCGATGGTCCCCACTAGGCTGACCGCTGCCGAAGTCCTCGGTCTCGTTCACTCTAAGGAGGGGGAGGAACCTGCCGTCCAATCACCGAATGATTCGGAATCGCAACCTGCCGAAACAGAAAAGAAGCCCATTCCGACGAGTTACGACCGGGTAGACCCCGTGAAAGAACTCGAGGAGCTCGACCTCGGTCATGTACCGGAGTCAAACCGTGAAAGTCTGCGTGAGATGTTACGGGAGTTTACCACAATGTGGGATGGCTCTCTTGGTGAGATAAATACAACGGAACACCGGATAGATTTATTGCCGAACACCCGACCGGTGGCTCAACACCCTTACAGGGCAGGCCCCAAGGCTCGAGAAGAGGAACAGTTCCAAGTGGACAAAATGCTCCGAGCTGGAGTGATCGAACCGGCTCAGTCGCCGTGGGCATCCCCAGTGGTACTGGCTCCGAAACCCGATGGTTCCTGGCGCTTTTGCATCGACTACCGTCGCTTGAATGATGTTACCGTCAAGGACGTGTATCCAATCCCACGAATGGATGAGTACATCGACTCTCTCGGCACTGCTACCATGTTCACGGCTTTGGACGCCAATTGGAAATATTGGCAGGTTCCCGTTAGGGAGGAGGACCAAGATAAGACTGCGTTTGTCTGTCACTCGGGACTCTACCGTTTTAAACGGATGCCTTTTGGTCTAACCAATGCTCCCGCTACCTTTCAGCGTGCTATCGACTTTTTGTTGGCCCGCTTTAAGTGGCGTACTTGCCTCGTCTATTTGGACGATATCATTGTATTCTCAGACAATCTGGATGACCATCTCACCCAAGTCAGGGACATAATGACCACGCTACGTGACGCTGGAATAACCCTCAAACTGAGGAAATGTGAGTTCTTTACCGATACTGTGAAGTATCTCGGGCACATTATCCGTCCTGGACGTGTAATGATCGAGGAAGCTCGAGTGAGGTCCCTTCGCAAGGCGAAAGAACCCGCTACCCAGACGGAACTGCGCTCCTTTCTAGGATTGGTCAACGTCTACCGACGGTTTATCCCTAACTTCGCTGACATCGCGGCCCCCTTGAACGCGCTTCTGCGGAAAGGTCAACCACCTAAACTGGACCCATTTACGTCCGCCCAGACGGATGCTTTTAACTCCCTTAGGGAGGCTGTCACATCAGCACCGATTCTATCGTTACCGAAACCCAGACTACTGTTTTCCGTGGACACAGACTCTAGCGACTACCAGGTAGGCTGTGCGCTCTTTCAAACTACTCCCGAAGGAGAACGCAAACCCATTGGGTACTGGTCCCGCTCGCTCAATTTCCACGAGCGGAACTACTCCGTGTCGGAGAAGGAGTGCCTCGCAGTTGTGTGGGCCCTCTCTACACTCCGCCCCTACCTCATGGGTGTGCACTTTACCGTTTACACGGATCACTCGTCCCTACGATGGCTCATGACCATCTCGGAGCCGTCAGGCCGCTTAATGCGTTGGAGACTCCGCCTCGCGGAATATGACTTTGAAGTGATCTACAAGAAGGGCACTCAGAACGCGCAAGCGGACGCGCTCTCGCGTTTACCCACGAATGGAGAAGCTCTAGCCGTCGATGACGAGGATATACCTTGCTTCGTCGTAGACGATGGAACACCGGGAAACCCGGATTGGTTACACGATAAATGGAACGAAAGCCCGGAATCGGACGATGATATTGACGCATTGCTCGTCTCGGACGATTCAGAGAAACCCCCGCCGGGTAATTTTGTGCCGATACCCCCGGAGGAGATGGTCAGAGAACAGCAGGGTGACCCCTTCTGTACGAAGATTTGCGCCTGGTTTAATGGCGGTGCACAACTCCCTTTCGAGGTGAACGATCTTGGATACCTCGTTAGGACGGTTCAGTCACCCCCACAAGTCGTGGTGCCGCATACTCTACAGTCTAGAGTTTTGCATCAATCGAACTATGCGAAACTTGGTGGAAACGCCGGTGGACGGAAGCTCTACCTCACTTTGCGAAGGAACTTCTGCTGGCCCGCCCTGGCGGTGGATTGCTACGCAACGGTGCGGTTTTGTACCGAATATGCTAAGAATCGGGTTAAACTTCGCAAGTACTCAACGAAGTTGAAACTATTCCCGGCACGGGCTCCTCTCGAGTTGGTCGCCATTGACATCCTCGGCGAGCTTCTCACCACACGACGTGGGCATAAGTTTTTACTCGTTATCACGGATCGTTTCTCAAAACTGGTTCGGACCGTACCTTTACGGAAGATATCCGCTTTCACGGTTGCACAAGCACTTGTAACCCATTTGGTATTCGTCTACGGCCCGCCGGTTAATCTTCTATCCGATAACGGAAAACAGTTCGCATCGCAATTCTTCGAGGACGTGTGCAGGATTCTTGACATCAAGAACCTGTTCACAACGACCTATCACCCCCAGTGTAATGGGCCAGTGGAGCTGTTTAACCGAACGCTATTATCGTCTCTCCGTTCTTACGTTGCCGACGACCCAAAGACATGGGATTTATATACCGACGCCTTGACGTTCGCGTACAATACGCAGGTACACCGTACTACGGGCTTGACTCCATTCGAACTGGTCTTGTCCCGCCCTCCGCCCGCTCTCGCGTTAGAACCCCAGCCCACGCTGGATGCGTTCCCTTCCGTGAAGGATTATCGCCACAGGTGGAAAGAGTGGCTTACGAAGCTGATCCCGGTCGCCCGAAGCTCGATGGCTCGTGCCCAAGCCGCTTACAAGCGTGATTTCGACTCTCGCGTACGCGGTAAGGCCCCGCCAATCAAAGCCGGTGACTTCGTCTTCGTCCGTAAGGAGTACTGAAACCCTGAAAAGGAAAAGAAGGACAAGCTTTCTTCCGTCGCGGACGGTCCTTACAAGGTCATTTCGGTGAAAGACGACACCATCGTGGTGGAAATTGTCGACGCTCATGAGCGGATCTCCAGAGACCGCGTTGTACTCGCCCCGCCACCGACGTTGGAAGTAACCGAAATGGGTCAACAATCCCTCTCTGAGGATGATGGTGTTCGGCACACAACAGTGTCTCAGCCCGCTGCCGTGGTTTCCAGACCTTCTGCGTTACCACACCCTACCCGGGGACTCTCTAACTTGCCGATCTTATCGGACCAAGGCCAGAATGGCCTCTCTTCTCTCACGCCACGGCGCGGTGTCTACCCCCGCCCGTTGGGCGTTTCAACCACTCCCCATGCCGCTCCGTCTCAGGAGAGGGAGGAGGCTCATAACTTTCGTCGAGAGACGGAAACCGCTTCGTCGCGTCATGGCAACCGTGGTCCACGGACTCCTGGACACACCAGCAAGAACAAAGGTGATCCGGACGTCCCGTCTACCGACGTGCCATCTCCGCGTTTGCGCGCTACAGCCGTTGCTGAACCCTCTATGGGAAGCGCCACCGCATCTGCGTCTGATCGCACTCCCCACGGGGACTCTACTCGACAGGGCGCACCACGTAGTGGAAATCCTCTCGCCGAAGCGAAACCGAAATCGTCGCAGGATGCTGTTCGCCCTCGCGATACTGGACCGGCTATGCCGTCGAGCGTTGACCCGCAGCCCGTGGGTCACGGTTGGTCGACACCAGCTACGCTGGAAAACTTAGAGCACGCCCTCGCAGGCCCCTCTAGGCCGAATCGATCGGAAGTGGTCCCTCGTACTGTACGGCAGAACACACCGGCTAAGCCGGGCAAGCACACCGTAGCAGACGGGAGATTCACACCCAGCACGCTTGATGCTGGTTCAGAACCCGCGCGAAGTGGCGGACGCACTCCGGGTGTCTCGGTTGACCCCGACAGCGTTGTCGAAGGCGCACCGGTCACTCCGGAGAATGTGCCCGTCAAGGACGGAAGCACCTCGTCGCCGAGTGAAGTTGAACCCTCGAAAGGGATAGTTGAGGACGAACTCGCTCCCTGCAGGGGTTCCTCGCCGCGCACTTCGCCGCCCGTTGGTGAGGAAAACACGGTTGACCCGGAGTTCCACGCCCGTCGCGGTACTGTGTCGCTTAAGCGAGCAGACATACAGGCAGCGCCGTTGCACACGCCCTCACGTGAGGAGGCGGAACGCAGCACTGCGCGGAGTACTCCCAGCCATCAGCCGGACGTGTCACGTGACCAGACGACACCCAGCTCGGGAGATACGCCAATCAACGCCCAAGGCGGCTCACCCGGCAAGGCACGACGCCCCGTGATGAAACCGCCTCCCGCGTCAAGTCCAGCACCGTCGCGACGGATTTCACCCCGACGACTCGCGGAACGCGACCGCGAAACCCAGCCTTGAGATGAGTCCGCGTTCCCCCGAAGGGTGGCCTCTGCACGAGAACTCTCGGAAAGCATTCCGACCCAAAAACTGGGAGAATTGCCCCACAGGAAGGCCTCCGGCCGAAGCCGTCGAACTGACGCTCTTCGTCATGACGCCTTGGCGGAAGCAACCCGCCAAGCGGCCAAAGCAACCCGGAACCCGGTTCGTTCCCCTACCCAGGGCATGGAAAGGCAACGCTAACCCATGGACCCCTCGGGGGAAGCGCACAGTAGCCCACACGCACCCGCGGACGTACACCGGTTTGGTCCGGTGACGCGTACACCGCAAGGGCGGGAAGTCTACGAGAAGGAGTTCGTGGTCGACCACATAATGAAGCACTCATACCATCCGGATGGTTATATTCAATACCTCGTCCGTTGGTACGGTTTAGGGCCCGAATGGGATTCGGATCAGCCGATGGAACATCTCCCACGTTCGAAGGTGGTGTCATATCACCGCAGAACGTGGACGGGAATCCCGGCATCGGTTGTTAAAGCCCAGGTGGGATAACACCCACCTCGGTGGAAGAGAAAAGAGAAGTAGGTTTGCTTGAGAACAGGCTAGTGAAGGAAGGTTTTGGGTTACACAAGTCACTTGGTTTTTATTCGAAGCTATCGATGGAATACCGAGCACTCGGGATACTACTCTAAGTCACAAGGGAAAACTCCCCATCGGGATCGCGTGCCCCGTCACGGGTTCGGCTCACCGCCCTCTGGTTGGTTACCTCCGTGGAGGCCGGTGATCAAGGCCTCGCGCATCGCGGCAACATCGCCACTCGCTGCGTTGGTCCCGAGCCCCACCTGTCGCAGGAACTAGGAGATCACGGCCGCCTGACCCGCCGGAGCGGAGCTCGCATCGCCTGGGGCGGACGCCCCACCACTTGGGAGATTCACCGGTGGAACCGGAGGTGGTCCAGCTACCGCGTACTCCGACCCAGCCCCCGCGGGGTTATCCAAATCCACATAGGGCGTGGCTGATGCCCCCGCGCTAGAGGGACCTTCCGCTTCGGATCCCTCGACCCCCGCCTCGGCGTACGCTTCCCCGTCGTCGGGTTCGTTGTCCACCATTGGATCGTCGCCGTCGTAGACGTGGTAATATTCATCCGCGTCCACGAAACCGATGGGATGCCCCTCGGGGATATGGCGCGGTGCAAACCGGAGTTCGTTCGCTTCCTCCGCGGAGATTTCGTGCCGTTCCCAAGGGTCAAAGTATACGAAATCACCTCCCAAGGGAGTACGCCTTCCTGGTGACAGGTCCTGACCCCGGCTACCCACAAGGCGCCCGCTTTGTTCAATCGGAACGGCGGTCCAGTCCAACTGGTCGATGTAATTGAGAAGACCCGCCACTTCCCCGGCGTTGGTTACTCCACCAAGTGGGATGCTCAGGTCCAGGCTGCGAATCGCGGACCTCAACCGGAACGGGAGGAACCACAGTCTGTACTGGTCATACACCTCCCAGAGGAGGAACACCGCCGCGCGGACTGCCCATTCGGTAATCACCACGGACTACAGTCCGGACTCGGGATCCTCGATGAGGTACGAACCGTAATACGTGATGACGGGTGGCAGCTCGATGTAACAGCCCCGGCAGGCCTCGAGGTTCGACCACCGCGGTGGAATGAGGACATAGCGACCCCGTCGGTCGGCCACGCGAAGGCGTTCGATCTCCACGTTCTGATACGGGACCAAATACCCGAATCGGGATCGTGCTCGACGCTCGAAGCGGATCAGGGCGAGGAAGTTGGCCGGCGCAAGTCGACGCATGTAGCGGAATTCTGCCCGGATAATCGGTCGCGTCCAGCACATGGCCTCTTGCCATGCTATCGGGATGCCCCTCCACGAGAGTGTTTCCAAACCCGCCAGGCGGTTGACGTAACCAATCTCACCTTGAGTGCGGTAAAGCCGAATGTCGGTGTCGAGACCATCGGGGATGGGATATTCGAAAGGAGCCCGGCGAAGCCGTTGATGGCCAAGAAGGACGAAGGCCGCATGAGCGGAAGCCGAGGTTTCCCTACCCCAGCGCGCCACAGCGTGGACCGGAACTGCTACGCGGCGTCGCCAATCCAACGAAGTTGTCGCCACGGCCGGAATATCGCCCGGCAGCATCCCGTTTCCATCGGTGTACATCGCTATGAGCGCTCCGTTTAACACCGCAATCGGGTGGAACCACGGCGCAAGCCGGAGAACGGACGCATGATGCCCAAGATGGCGCCCGACAAGCATGTCGTATGGCGGCCACCCTCTCGGGGGGAACATTCCGTACGGAGCAGCAGCGGCGTTCGCGATAGGAATCTGTGGCGCAGCCGATGACGCGCTTTGCGGAAGCGGAGCGGACCGGAAGCCGGAGAAGTACCCGGCAGGGAGACGGTTGGGTTGATTGTTTTGGTTGCTCATCGGTGAGCGAAGAGGCCGGATGACCGGAAGAAAAGACCGGCGAAGCGGGAGACGATGCCGAGGAATCGGAGGACTGGCACGCAAGGTTGCGGATTCGGTTGAGATGGAACGTTGAGAACGGTTGTTGCCAGGAGACTGGAGTTTTGCCGCACTGCGTTTGTTGGCATCGGATGAAATGGATCCCAGCGAGCTGGTTGCACTCTTATGCATTCGTCTCGGCGCGTTTCCCACCATCGCAGATGTCGTACTCGCGCCTCAGGAGGGGGATATGAAGTGCAACCCTCGTGAGGGCCGTTTTCCAGGACTTGGTTGTTTTTCCGCCTCGGGCGATACTTGTGAGATCTATCAGTAGTACTGCTACTAACGGGCTGGCGTAGCCAGGTGTATACGCGTTGTACGCGAAGTGCACCGGCGGCCGTGCGCCGTGGCCCCGATTCGGGTGTGACTTACCCACGTGTACCACGGGTGGCCCAGGACAGGTTGGCACAGCATAGCTGGATATTTCTCTATTTATTTAGCTTTATTACACTAGGTTAGGGAGCTCTCTACAGTATTCTACACTATATAGTGCCAGGGCGACCTTGCCCTGACACTCAGTAAACCTCCCCAACCAGGGTTCTTGGCTCTAAGTCTTTTTCCGCTTTCGCGAGTCTTCCACACTCTACGGAGGTGAAGCCGCGTTACTAACGGTAGACTTATCCACCCTGCGTCAACAGGAGACTCCCCGCCGTTAGCGTGTATATCTTTCATACCAACCAGGGTTCTTGGCTCTAAGTCTTTTTTCGCTTTCGCGAGTCTTCCACACTCTACGGAGGTGAAGCCGCGTTACTAACGATAGACTTATCCACCCTGCGTCAACAGGAGACTCACCGCTGCTAGCGTGTATATCTTTCATACCACTGCCGTGTTCTCGCCCCAGTATTGGGTTTGCTACATATTTCTTTTGACTCTCGTGGCCCATGCCCCCAATCGCCCCCACTGGGTGGTCCCTTCTTTATCACTCGCCCACTCCCGTGGAATACAGCTCATACCTGGTCTGCTCCCTTCTAGCATCCCTCACTCTCCCTGCTTGGCGTGCCGGTGAACCTCGACCTTACACCCCGACTTAGTCGTGTTCACTCCGGAGAGGCTCCGTCGCCGTGCTACCCTCCTTGGGGGAAGACTCGGACATCTTCGTGTGTTTCCGCCGCCCTTGGCGTTGCACTACAGAAGGCCCCGCCTTCGACGCACTTCCTTCGAAACTTGGGTATGTTTTATCTTCAATGCACTGGAATACGGTATCCACTACACCCTCTTTAGAGATCCCCGGTACCTCATTCCTGATTACACGAAGAAGAAAATTTTTACTCTGCGAATTTTCTCCAAGGTAATCTAAGAGATTACTTCGAAAATCTTTTCTAAGGATGCCGAAAGAACCCATCCCCATGCCCTCGATTTCCTGCACGAAAGCCCTGCAGTTTGATATTTTATTTGTTGCAGGTCCATCACCTCTGAGAACGGTCAACCCATTCTGTTTTCGGGACTACTTTAACCTGTAGTACACGATTGCGCGTTTAGGAGGGCTGCTAATGGCTGGTCCCGTGACCTCAATAGGTCCAGCTGCAGCCTGACCTCCGTACAACTAGAACTATGTCCCTGCCTCGTATCCGCCACTTTACTGAGATTCATGCCTCGACAACACTACCGACAGTTACTAGTGGGTAGAACTTGGTGCTTTAAACACCCTTGTTCTACTTCAATACGCAGAGCGCTTGTTGCAGAAATTTAAACCACAATTATTTAGAAAATACTTCAGAAATCAAAAACCAATATCACAAAAAGCCGTTGATTACAATTTGTTTTAAAAAAGCGTTATGAGACTAGACTAAAAAACACGCAGAACCCCCAGATAAATACGGCTTTCACGCGATTTCTCGGGTCTGATGATAAACTTGCGCACGGAGAAAAATCTCTGACCATCCAATTAAGGACCCTTATGTAATCCCGATTTTGGACTTCAACACAAGCAACGCCAGTACAGCACAACAGAGAACAAATCATACGGGACTTCACTTAAGCTCTGCATTTCGTCGAGCCACGCCTTAAAAAATTAGTATTCACCCGCATACCGCAACGCCCGGCCTTGAAATATTGATAATTTAAATTCCTCAGAAACTTGAAACAAGTTTCAAGAATTCTGAAAAATACACCAACTTATTAGGGATCACTGACCTACAGAGGCCTGATCACTTCCCTCTCCAACAGGGATCCCTCCCTGTCTTTCTCCTTAGCCAGCTTACGCTGCCCAGTCGACACCACGAGGAGGTGGAGTAAAGCTTTAGTCGACCAAACGCAGTTGCGTCAATTTTTCGTCAAGTCTCCGGAAATAACAATCCCTACGCAGGCTCTGGATAAAACAAAAACATTGTTCGCATAATTAGTGTGGGTCGCGGAATGTGTAGAAAGTTCTGCACTGCTGGCACACACGTGTAGAGTGTGCCAGACGCGGCTAGAACATCAGCGTCATTACTGTAGCTGACGTCACGGTCTCATTTTCGCCACGCTGGGCATATTTGGCGCAACTTGATTGGTTAGTGTGCTGCTCCAACGGCTTCTAGAAGCCAATGGAGTAACCTAGAAGCACATAGGGTAGAAATTAGTTTCTGAGTAGTTCTGAATGCTTCAAAACTCTATAAAAGGAGGTCCAGAGTCGCCGACTTCGGTCTCGACTCACCTCAAGCCATCGACACACACTTCAAGCACCCACCCCCCACATCTTGCAATCATTCTTTCAACCTATTCAACTTTAATCGTCAATCACCAAAGCGCGCAACGCTAGCGCGTATTGGGGTGGGGCACTACCGTCGCTAAGAACGGTTGAAGCGCCATTAGGCGTGGACGGGAGACGGGCAGCGTGTACCAACGGCGCTTCTGTCGGCTGTGAGCCCCCACTGGAGCTTTTGCTCGGATAACAGTGACGGTCGAAAGACCTGGTGGTTTCCGGACGGTTGTGCTGGACGGGATTCTGTCCGCAGGCGACGTGCCGTGTAACCCTTCCCGTAAAAGGCCAGCTTGGGTGTATGAGTGAAGGCATATCTCGCTCTCATTAGCTCTCCTCGGGAAGCCTTGTAGGGATTGTATACGCGTGCTTCTGGTTGGCGCAGAAGTACGTAGGCTGCAGAAATCGTCTCACATCCGGAGTGTCTTACCGGAAGCCGAGTGTCTGACACTTAGTAGCCCTTGACATAAGTCTCGGGTTGCGCGTCGTTTGAAGAAGTTTTAAGAAGTCGTCGGAGTTCTACAAGAGATTGAGCCTGTGCTCTCTCTTTGTTTTCATTTTTCATTAGTGTTGGGTTGAGTCCTTTTGGTCCCCACACTCTTCTGTTTTCTGCTTTGGCCTTTGTTCTTTCTTGGCCGCTTTCATCTTTTGGGGCTTTTGAGTCTACGAGAAGCACGTTTTCATTCCTTTATTCGCTTTAACTTTAGCCCCCTGCGTCACAGTCCCGTGATGGCGCCCACATGGTACTCTCGAGGAGGCAGTTCTACTGATTCCGGTTCCGTTTTTACAAGCTTTGACGGATCTTCCATCGATGTTGTTAAGTTTTTCTTTTACTTCGAGAATGTCGCGATGAGAGGAAAATCTAATGAAGATATGGCTCTTGAGTTGCTCGGTTTTCTCGAAGACAAAGCGTTCGAGTTCTACTACGATTCATATGCGGTGAATGGCTCACTTCGTGATGAAGCCAAAGACTACCGATCCGTAAAGCAAGCTTTCATTACACGCTTTGGAAAGGTTGAAGAGCCCGAAGAAGACATGCGCCTTGCAATCTCCGCTAAACTAGATTATGCGGATTTGGTTGGTTCCTTGAGTCAAATGGACAACCTCTTTATGAAGGCGGGATTCAATGCCAAAGATAAGTTTGGTTTATTGAAGAAAGCAGTAATGGCATACGCTGATCTTGCCCAGTTCGTTGTTTTCCGTGGTGCAGATGATTATGGTGAGTTAAAGGCACAAGTAAAAGCCTTTGACGCTGCCAGGAAGGCGATGGGTAATCACGTCCCCTTCAACACACCTCCTAAGCGGATCGTTCAGAATCAAAAGTTCTCTGAGAAAGTAGCTTCTCACGCTTTGGAATCCAGGGTTGACAAACTCTCTGAGCAGTTTGCACAGCTTTCACTGATGATGAAGAAATCCCAAACGGAGCGCAAAGACTATGAAAGGACTTGCTCGTACTGTAGAAAACCTGGACATTACGCATCGCAGTGCGATTCAAACCCCCATCGAGATACAAGATGCTCTCGTTGTGGAAAGCTTGGACATTCAGAGATCACCTGTTGGTGAAGAATTCGACCAGAAGAAACTCGTAAAGTATGGGGTACGAACGAAGATCCTGGAGCTGCAAAGGAAAGTCAAAAGGGACCCGATCCTGTCTCAATTGTCACCGAGAAGTCTGATGAGGTTGATTTAGTTGCCACAACCAAGAGAAGTGCTGATGGCGAAGCTCTGCCAAAACAGCGCCGTTCAGATAATGGTGCACCCATTCCGTTCTTACTTAATCCAGCTCGAAGTGACGAGAGAGTTCGAAGACCAAAGGTTCATGAACAGAAACCAAGGAAGTAGAAGCAGAGGAAATCAAAGAAAGAGAGTCTTCAAGATCACGCTAGCGAGTATAATGTTCTCACTGAGTTGGCAAATGCCTCGGCTGGACTGACCTTTGGACAACTTATCAGAGGAGATGCAGATGACGCTAAGAAAGAGATTCGTAAGCTCATCGGGCGTAAAAGCAAGGTTCGTCGTCCCTTCGTTGGTCCAGTCGGAAAGCAACCTAGGCGTCTTAAGGCGGTTTCTGTCATGTTATATGGTACTGAGACCGAAGCTTTGCTTGACTCTGGAGCTGTTCCCAACCTCATGTCATCTAAGCTATGTGAGAAATTAGCATTGGAGCCCAAGGAAACCACCAAGAAGATAACCGTTGCGAATGGACAAAGTGCAGTATGTAAGGGAATACTCTATGATCTCCCGATATCATTCGGGGGAGTCTCTGTTCCGTTAGACTTTCTCGTGATTGAAGGTCCTCCGTTTGACGTTATCGTGGGTTGTCCAACTCTTGAAGCCTTGCAAGCCTATCTAGATCTCGGAAACCAGCATGTCAAGATGAAAATCAACGGAAAGAGAGTGACGCTTGCCTTTGACTATACTCGTGTTGAGGCACCGGACGAAGGTGGATATAAGACCGATAGCGAAGACTTCACTTCCGACTCTGGTGCTGCGATTGACTCTGAAACTGCATCTGAAGATGATGAAGAGCTCGTCGTTGTTTTGACGGAAAAGAACCAATGTGATACTCCTGAAGAGGTTCCGCAGCTAGATGCGACTAACAGCCATTAAAATGAGAATTTGCTTCTTTCGAAACTGTGTCACATCCTAGAAACCGAAAGAAATGAATTGGTTTCTTGTCTGGAGGACTCTAATATCATCGCTTGGTCTGTGACGGACTTGCGCCCCGCAGATGTGCCTGTTTCACATTCTTTCGAGCTTACGACTGACAAGCCGATATATTTCAGACCCAGGAGGATGTCGCCCAAGCACAATGAGTTTGTTCGCAAGGAAATCGATCTTCTTTTGGAAGCTGGTATCATCACCCCTTCTAACTCTGCCTGGGCGTTTCCAGTTGTCATTGCGTCGAAAAAGGACGGTAGTGCAAGGTTTTGCGTAGACTATCGAGAGCTCAATCGAGTGATGAAAGCCGACCGCTGGCCGTTACCACGCATGGAAGAGATTTTCGATGAACCGGGAGGCTGTTCTGTTTTTACCACCCTCGACCTCTTCTCCGGGTACTGGGAAGTGAAGATGTCCAAGGAATGCAAAGAGATGACGACATTTGTCTGCAGATATGGAACCTTTATGTTTGAAGTCATGCCGTTTGGTCTCATGAATGCTCCGTCAACCTTCCAGCGGATGATGGACCATGTTCTGAAAGGCCTATCATTTGTTCGAGTCTATATTGATGATGTTGTCGTTTTCTCTCGAAGTCTTAGAGAGCATGTGGTCCATCTCAAGATCGTTGTTGATCGCATCTCCGAGCACGGTCTGAAGCTAAAACTGTCGAAATGCTTCTTTGCCATGTCAAAGGTTTCCTTGCTAGGTCATGTCATCGACGGAAGTGGAGTACACGTAGACAAGGAAAAGATCTCGAAAATCCAGGACGCTCCAGTTCCCACTACCACTACAGAACTTAGATCTTTTCTTGGACTAGCTGGGTACTACCGAAGGTTCATAAGAAACTTTGCAGAAACCTCCGCTGTGCTTCACAGTGCCACTTCTGGAAATAGAACGCTGACTTGGACGGAAAAGATGTCAGAAGCTTTCAATGGTCTCAAGAAGAAGATGACTGAGCCCCCAGTGTTGTCATTCCCGGACTTCGATCAGCCATTCATCGTTGAGACGGATACCTCTAGCGTCTCACTCGGAGCGGTTCTCTCCCAGAAAAAGGAAGATGGAAAGACACATCCGTTGCAGTTCGCCAGTCGTACTATGAAAGCTGCGGAAAGAAACTATTCCGCATGTGAAAGAGAAGCATTGGCTGTGATATTCGCTCTGAAGAAGTTCAGGGTGTACTTGCTCTCGTCGATTCCATTTAAAGTCATTACAGACCATATGGCATTGAAACACACCTTTCAGAAGCGTGACATACATGGGCGTTTGGCTCGTTGGCTAGATTTCTTATCCGAGTATGACTTTAAAATCGTGTATCGTGCCGGAAAAGAGAATGGTGCCGCCTATTACCTATCGAGAATTACTCTTGGTGATAAGATCGAAAATGAAGAAGATGAAGGGGACTTAGTCTGCGTATCGGGTGAATCTGATGACTTCTCCGGTCTTGAGCCACTATATGCAAATATTGCACGTTTTCTGTGTGGTTTGCCCATAGATGAAAGTGACGCATCTACCCGCCGGTCCATTAGACGAAATGCGAAGATGTTTCTGGTGTGGGAAGGCAAGTTATTCAAAAGGGTGTGAAATGGTTTACGAGTTGTCCCTAAAATCAATACGCGACGTACCATCGTGAAGTCTTTTCACGACGACATAGGACATTGGGACTTGAAGGCAACGAGAAAGTTCATCACCGAGAGATACTGGTGGCCTTCCATGTATGAAGAGATAAGCAAGTATGTCAAGAGTTGTGACCTGTGCCAGAGGTTGGCCCCGCTTCCTCGTTACTATAGTAACCTTCACACCCCCATGTCTTCTCTCTTTGAGGTCTTTTCCATCGACTTTGCTGGACCTCTTCCTACCACTAAGTCCGGAAACCGCTTTCTTTTGGTTTGCGTCGAGCACTTGACCGGATGGCCTCTAGCTATGGAAACAAAAGGATCCACATCACAGGAAGTTATACAGTTCGTTAGAAAAGAGATCATCTCTCCTTATGGCCTTCCTCGAGTCATTGTATCGGACACTGCCACTTGCTTTACATCAAAGTCTCTCGTCGCGTTGATGGATGATCACGGCATCAAGTGGAAGACAGTCTTGGCATACGCACCCATGTCCAATGGAAGGGCAGAAAGAATGATTGGTACTCTCAAAAGAGCATTAGGAAAGAAAGTCTTGGAAAACCGTTCGAATTGGGACGAGCAGTTGCCTTCAGTTCTTTACGGGTACCGACGTAGGCAACTTGCCAGTGGAATCTCTCCGTTCGAGTTACTTTACGGCGTGAAGCCACGTATGACTTCGGATGAAAGTGGTGTTGTAGCCCGGGATGGAGACTCTTTGAGCGAGTTTCGAGCTTTGGAAACACTAGCGTCATTGAATCACAGAGCTAAACGTTCCGCACTAAGGAATACAATTGATCAAGATACAGTCCCTATCACGAAGTTTGAAGTCGGTGATCTGGTTCTTGTGGCTCGTGGAAAAGCTTTAAACAATACGGTGAAGTGGCCCGCTTTCTCTTCAAAATACTTTGGTCCTTGTCGGGTGGTCAGGGAAAATCACCCCCGATATATTTTGGTTTCTCAACACGATCGGTACACACGTAATGGGATACACGCTCGTCGTTTGAACAAATATGTTACGCGCCCTCTGGATGTTTAGATTTCCAGGTCGCCGCGGCGTGGCAACCTTTGAGGTTGGGGTAGTGTGGGTCGCGGAATGTGTAGAAAGTTCTGCACTGCTGGCACACACGTGTAGAGTGTGCCAGACGCGGCTAGAACATCAGCGTCATTACTGTAGCTGACGTCACGGTCTCATTTTCGCCACGCTGGGCATATTTGGCGCAACGTGATTGGTTAGTGTGCTGCTCCAACGGCTTCTAGAAGCCAATGGAGTAACCTAGAAGCACATAGGGTAGAAATTAGTTTCTGAGTAGTTCTGAATGCTTCAAAACTCTATAAAAGGAAGTCCAGAGTCGCTGACTTCGGTCTCGACTCACCTCAAGCCATCGACACACACTTCAAGAACCCACCCCCCACATCTTGCAATCATTCTTTCAACCTATTCAACTTTAATCGTCAATCACCAAAGCGCGCAACGCTAGCGCGTATTGGGGTGGGGCACTACCGTCGCTAAGAACGGTTGAAGCGCCATTAGGCGTGGACGGGAGACAGGCAGTGTGTACCAACGGCGCTTCTGTCGGCTGTGAGCCCCCACTGGAGCTTTTGCTCGGATAACAGTGACGGTTGAAAGACCTGGTGGTTTCCGGACGGTTGTGCTGGACGGGATTCTGTCCGCAGGCAACGTGCCGTGTAACCTTTCCCGTAAAAGGCCGGCTTGGGTGTATGAGTGAAGGCATATCTCGCTGTCATTAGCTCTCCTCGGGAAGCCTTGTAGGGATTGTATACGCGTGCTTCTGGTTGGCGCAGAAGTACGTAGGCTGCAGAAATCGTCTCACATCCGGAGTGTCTTACCGGAAGCCGAGTGTCTGACACTTAGTAGCCCTTGACATAAGTCTCGGGTTGCGCGTCGTTTGAAGAAGTTTTAAGAAGTCGTCGGAGTTCTACAAGAGATTGAGCCTGTGCTCTCTCTTTGTTTTCATTTTTCATTAGTGTTGGGTTGAGTCCTTTTGGTCCCCACACTCTTCTGTTTTCTGCTTTGGCCTTTGTTCTTTCTTGGCCGCTTTCATCTTTTGGGGCTTTTGAGTCTACGAGAAGCACGTTTTCATTCCTTTATTCGCTTTAACTTTAGCCCCCTCCGTCACAGTCCCGTGATGGCGCCCACAATTACTAAAACCAATGAATGTGTACAGGTAGGTGCGTTGGCGCTCGGCTTACACCTTTCGCACGGGAAAGTTTCCGCCGGCGTTTCACGAGTGCAGTGCAGTCGTGAAACGCTCGCCTTCATTGAGCCGCGACCTGACAAGCCGCACCATGAGCTCTCCATCTCGAGCGCCGCTCAAGCTGGACCTCCATCTCTGTCGCCGCCGTTTGACGCTTTTTCTGCCGTTCATCGCCATCTTAACACTACTCTCCGTAATTTCCGATAATCGGTCCGTCCCGCGCGGCTTCTCCGCCACATGCAGCAGTCGCTCCGAGCCGCTGCATGGCGGCGACTGCGAGGCGTTGCGGGAACCTAGACGCCCGACATGGGCGTGCACGGACAGCATGAAACAGGCACTTCCTAAGTTCATCTCCTTGTACAACTCGCGCCCGGTTCGAAATAACACGGGCGGTGTTATGTTTGACCATGCGTTTGCGTTATGGTACACGCTGCGAATGGAACAGCCCAAGACGGTGATCGAGAGTGGCGCGTTCAAGGGACTGACCACATGGATCATACGAACAACTCTGCCTACCGCGCGCATCATCTCACTTGATCCGGCCGAACCGAGCCGCCGATTGAAGGGTGTGGAATACTTGACAGATAAGTACTTCAACGACTTTTCCAGTGTGGATTGGGCTACAATGGGCGTTGACCCTAAAGAAACGCTCGTGTTTCTGGACGATCATCAAAGCTCATTCCGTCGAATCTTCCTTGATAACAAGCACTCTTTCCGTCGCTTCATCGCGGAGGACAACTATGGATACCTTGAAGGAGACAACGTGAGTCTCAAATGGGTGTGCGAACTGACGAGGAAGTCTTTGTGGGCGGGCTCCGTTCGCGATAATTTTGGAAAGAACCACACAGCACAGAGCTGGGAGCAACACTTACGTCTTGGGGAGCATCTGAAATCCACGCTTCGTACATACTACGAATTCCCGCCGGTGGCATCCATGGAGCTAACGCATCAACGTCGATACGATGAGAAGCACACCACGCCTCCGATCGTGAAGGATGCCGCGTTCTTTGAAAAACATCTTGCACCGTTTGGAGAACGTGAGTTCGCCGCGTACACGCACTTCTGTTTCGTGGAGCTGATGACACACAGTTGAAGTAAGATGTGCTTTGCATGGCGCTTGCGCCATTGCGCTCGTAACTTAGCTAGGATCGAGGCGCGCCGTACCTTACGAAAGGTTACATCCAAACCTCTTTCCCTTTTGCCGAATATGCCGAGTCGTCGTCGTCGACTGTTATAAGGATTCCCACAGGTATTAGTTCAACAGGGGTGGCCGCCCCCCGGCGCTCCCGCCGAAGAATCGCTGTACAGTGCGCAATGCGAGCAGGTTAAATTGTGCACTGTAAAACAAATTGGCGTCAACGCCTAATTTTTCAGCAACAGCAGCAAAGCTCACAGCTCATTGGCGCATACACAATCTCTTTCTGGGCTGCCCGCGCAGGGTCCCGCCCGAACCCCTGTACTGCCCGACAGCGCACGTGAATGCGCCAGCTAATTCTTGTTGGGCTGTTATATTTGGGCTGTTATAAGGAGTGTGTTGAGAACGAGTGTCGCACCCCTCCAAAAGGGGGTGCAGTGCGCCGTCGCCGTGGTTTTGGCGGGAGCGTTCCACGTGGCCATGTTGGTCAGAACCCCCGGCGGTGGCAGACTGAGCAGGTGGCAGGTCTGGGAGGTTGCAGGTCGGGGAGGGGACAAGGCTAGCGAGTAGGCAGGCTGACGAGGTGGGGAGGTTGGGGAGAGATAATGCTGGGGAGTGGGGTTCTGGCGGAGGACTTAGGGCTCGGAGGTGAAGCATTGGGCAGAGGGCGTTGCGGGCTGAGGCTGTGGCGAGTAGCGCCGCCAGCCGCCAAACGACGCGTTCTACTTGGCGGATAGGTGGGCAGAGAGGAGAGGGATGGGGATCAGTTGGTGGACGGGTTTCCCTCGCGGTGTTGCGCGCTGCAAGCCACCAAAGGCTGCATTCCGCTTGTCGCGTGCGATATTTCGGAGATGTGGGACAGAATGGAGACATGTTTTATTGGCGGCGCGCAGCGCCTCAAACGTCCGAATGCCGCGTCTCACTTATACTATTGTAAACATTTGAACAGGTTGCAACGATTCTGTTGGCAAATTGCGTTGATCATCCTTTAAAGAACTACAAGGTTATACTCCGTAGGTCCGACTGTCCGACTCCAACAAGCTCAGCTTGAGTCAATCATTCAAGTGCAAGGAGAGGGTGAGGATTTGTATTACAGACGAATACATTCATTCTATTCTAATTCAAATTGAGTTAAACTTTAGCACATTGACTCATCCGTGATATGACTGTCACACGGTGGGACAGAATCTTCACACTCCGGTTCACATCTTTCTACTCATGCGAAGCGAAAACGAAAACTGAGAGGTGTAGAGCCTAACCTTAAGCACTTTGTGCCTTCCACGAACCAGATTATCATCTCAAGAGAAGGAGGAAGGTCAGTCGTAGTTTTATTAGTGAAGTGCAAGACCTTCGAGAATGGTTTCCTAAGACTGATGGGTTTTTCGCGGATGTGCGAGCTGTGAATAATACAGCTATATGCGGAGCATCATCGCCATCTACCAGGTCGGCGAATGAGTCATACACATATGCATGCGCCGTGGCCCCATCAGAATGGTATGACTGGAACACGTGTAGCAAGGATGACTGAGATGTGGTTAGTAGCATTGCTGTATAATTTAGATACTTAACTTATATCTTACACCTATGTAGGGAGATACACTACAGTATGTAGTGCCTCGGCGACTCCGCCGGGACACCAAGTAAACTCCAGAACCCAAGGAGTCTTGGCTCTAAACCTTTTCGCCTTCGCGAGTACTCACACCTCTAAGAGGATAGTCCGCGCAGCTTACGGCTGGTTTATCCTCAACAGGAGGTCCACTGACACTGTCGTCGTGCCCCTTTATACCCACCGACGTGGATTCTCACCCCAGTATTGGGTTCCTTATTATTCCCCTATTATTCCCTTATTCTACCCACTTTCGTTTTTTGTTTCCCCCGTTTCCTTATTGATGATTGTTTTGTTGTCTCGTGGTTCCGGACTCCCGACCACGTGCCCTCACCGTAACCATTGCTTTGAACTCATCTACCCTTTCAAGGATATTTGTTTTAATCCACTACAGACTGTATTAGTCTCGGAAGTGGTAGAAAAAAACAGGCAAACACAAAAATAAATAACCAGAACTGCCCAAAGTAGAAACGATTCATGAAACAAGACCTATGGTTCATAAATATATAAGTACTGATACTTTAGGTGCCGTTTTGTCGTCCCCGACTTTATGATTCAAAGGTCTCAGCAAGATGCCGGTCAAATGGTTGTGGGTTTGCTTCCGCCTTCGTCACCTGTGCCATGCGCCATTTATTTTGCCAATAGGAAAAAGCGTTAATGTACAGTTATCGCAGAATCGCTGTTGGCCATAAAACATTTCAAACGAGAAGGCTGTGAGAGAGGATTGGGTCGTTGAATGTTGGAGAGATGAGGGCGATGAGAGACAGGATACGCCGGAGAAGTCAAACTTTACAGCGGTCTGTTTATGAGAATATTTGGCGTTACGTGTTGCTGGAGTTGCTTTTCTCTCTTCCTTCTCCAGTGCTTCGCTCAGTGTCTGGCTGAGCAGATTAGGTAGCCGATGCTCCTTCCGATTTGCGTTTTCCTGTTCGATCGTCCTCTCTGTTGTGTTTTCCTGCTATTTTCATTTTAGATTAGTGTTTTATCACTTTCATTAGTGATCTGCTCTCCAGCATGCTGTCAATCGTGTTTTGTTTTCTGATAAAAACGTATTCTTACCGTTTAACTCGACTTTGTATGTTTGGTGACCTCTCTTCCTTCTCAATATGACTTCTTGCTCCTCGTGTCTGCTTTCTGTCATGTATTACGCGTTTTCCAACAGCAGTACTGTAAACAAATAAAATCCTATATACTAGATAATTATCTACGGAAATATAAAATAAAATATCTGGTGATGGCACCTTACAAGTTACTAAAATACGGTATCCACTATAATAATTCTAATTTCCATTCTTTTCATGAAGTAGCAGTTCATATAATTCCTCGTATTCGAGTATATTCCAAGCAATAGCTTATGATTTCCGTATATCGACTTTGCAATATTTCGCAGTTTCGAACTGAGATGCATCCTGATTGCTACAAGCATGACAAAACTTTCTCTCTGAATCTGAGACTGGAAAAACAGGGCACCCTTTTTCTGTTCTTCTTCCTTGCGGATACGATTCTGGATGTCTTTTTCTTCCCCACCCAAAGTTCTCGGACATTTTTTCAGAATATGGTTGTCGTACAATCACCTCTGGGGTATGCTACTGTCATGTCTCGGAAGCGTTTTGACGCTCGACCTTACAAGGTAGACGTAGTAAAACTCGATGGTAACAGGACATCGTGAAAACCCGCAGGGGTTAAGTGCGAGGCGACTAGCCTATGCCGTGTAGGTAAACGATGGTAGAAGTCGATGCGCGGGAAAGCCTGCGTGGTATTTGAGAAGCAATAAACCATAATGTATGGTCGTGACCTAAGTGATGCCTGCCTTTATCATATAAGGTTTAGGGAGGTGCAGTTCCCTATATGCAGTGGACTGCACTCTCCAGATCATCCGAGAGGTGCCAGCAAGGCACGGTCTCTGACCTAGTGTCAGAGACCTTGCCAGCACTGGCTACAGTGCCAGGTGGCCACTCAACTACTGTAATAAAATACGCATCATTACAATTACTATCACTAAGAATTACTCAACCAGAAGATACATATGAACAATACACGTGGCTGACAACACCTAGATTGTAGCCCGCCCGGAGCTATGTGGCCGATGATTCCTCGCACCCATCACCTACAAGGTCAGCGCAGTGTATTGGACACCTTAAAGTTCAACCCTTCTGCCACTAAAGGACAATCCCCCTTCCGACCCACAAGGCACGCCCCGTGTCTTCCTTCATCACACCATAGAGTTGTAGCGAGCGACAGCGGCGCGGGCATCAGAGTAGTGTCTGAGCGCGGCGCTGGATTCCTTGAGGTTCAGAACTCGGTGCCAGTTTTGGTTGGGGGAGGGCGCGCGACGACGTCGGCGCACGCATTGAGCGACAACCACTCAGGTAGGGACTGTCATGAGGGCGATGCAGTGTAGCTAGCACGCTCTCGGACACCTTTTCGGTAGTGGCCCTGCTTGCTTGCGATTCTGCTTCCGCATCGCCCACTGTCTAACCAAGTTGGTATCGCATCCTTCCCGGTTACTCCAACTTCATTCCTCTCCTAGGTCCCTGCGCAGCGCCGTCCCGCCTGGTCGTTCCCACGGCTCGACAATCCTTCAGGTAGTACTGCCCTTAATTGGCGGCGTCGCGACCGTAACCGTACTGTCCGGCTTTTCCCTGAAGGTTTCCTGGCTTCTCGATCTTTCAGGTCTCTTCTACCTTGTAAGGATTGACTTGTGGCGCCGGTGGGGCCTGAGCCTGCATCGATAAAACCATTGAGGTGTTGGCCTGGGTCCGTGGTGGAGGCTTCCGGTTGTGTGACCTTATTGGTGTTGAGCGGCCCCGTCGGTAATTACGCGACCTTTTTCCGGTTTTGCATTCCGGTTTACCCTCAACTTAATGACAGGATCCCGCCACCTCCGCGCTTGCGTTTGAACCCATTCAGTACCACGTCGGTGCACCTCGCGCCGCCTCGCGGATTCGTAACCGATACCTCGAAGGGGTGGTTCGTCCCCACAAGCAGCACCAGCGCTCGGGAGACGTGAGATGCCGGTTACCATTGACGTCAACGAAGTTGGAGATTCCGAGGGGATTGATACCCCTGCAGTTATGTCTTTAAGGTCGGATTGGTCCCGTTCCACGATACCTCAAAGGTCTGGACCCGCTCGCGACTGCACGCCGGCCACTGTTGTACCCGAAAGGTCAGTGTCGGTACTAATGGAAAGGTTGGATCCGTTGGTCGTCTCCTCAGAACGGACCGAGGAGGTTTTACTTCAGAAGGATGAATACCCGCTGGTGTTCACCTCGGCGGTGGAGGTCGAGTCATCACCTCGTTCGTCGGGTCGAGCTGCGGCCTTCCCAACCATGTCAGGGAGCGGCCCATCTTGTGGCCGTGGAAGCAGTGGTACTACTAAGAGGGTAACTCGCTCGACTTCGCGAACGCCTACCAACATTGGGTTTCGCAGTATGCCTGTCCCTGCGACTGTGTTCTCCCCTGGGACTCCGGCTGACCCGTACCAACGCAGTGGTGGACTTCCTTCGACGACCCAAACCAATTGGGCTCACAATCTCGCGTTTGGTGCGGCGAACCGGACGACGAGTCAGTATGGACCTATTGGTATTACCTTCGACCAGGTGACGAACAATGACCTGTTGAAGCACGATTAGCCTGTGGCGGTAAAGAGTTCGTCGTTGCCGGCAGCTTTTACCAGACCACAATTGGATACCTACTTGGGTTTGTCCTGTTGGGACTGCGAGCGCCTTCGCTCCGTTCCCTTGCTCTTGAAGAAAAGGGACCAAGAGTCACAACCTCGTCAGGGTCAACTGAGATGTTTCCAGAGTCGGCAGCGTCATACACCTTTGAGGTATTTCATCCCGCCGATATATCCGAGCGACTTGCCGTATGTGCGCATCGAACCGGAGCTGGATTATTACCGTCGATTGGTGGTGCAAGTGTGCCAGTACCCGTCTATTCCGGAGACTTACCTTCCGGGTTCACCTGACTTGGTTTCCCTGAATCGGCCTTTCACCACTATCAATTGGGCTGACCGTTGTAGGTCGGGCGAGGATGCAGCGACGGAGAGTCGCATTAGCACTCGCAACTCGTACACTTGCGTTACGCATATGCTTCATAACGTCGAGTACTTCTCACAAACTACGAAGGATAGACGCGATTGGAACGTGCTTCGACCAGAGTCGCAGGAGTCCTATGAGTTTCCGTTATCAAAGAGCGTGCCCACTCCGCCGGTCTTGGCGTACTTCGGCAGTCAGATTTCCTGAAACCTAGAGCGGTATTACCTCATTTGGTCGATTGCCCTCTCGGAGTGGACCGTATTGGTTACCATCCTGACTCTGGAGGCCGCCCGTTACGGCATCGATGGGGATTGTCGCAATCCCGACTCTGACATATACCGAGATGGTGTTCAACCTGTAGGTCGCATTTTCTTCATACCTCCGAGGGTTGCCCAGGATATTTCCCGATTTGGTTACGAGAACATCGTGGAGGGGACCGACTATACCGTGAAGGATTTGGACTCGTATTTCGAGCAGAGCAAGAATTACCACTGGGATTCCCATCAAGGTTGGGAGGCTTTCGATCCCGCAACTTGGGAGGTTGTGCCTCGCCACGCCCAATACTATCCCAGAGAGCCTCCTGTTTATAGAGCTCCCGTGAGCCCCGAACCTTATCACGGTACTATGGAGACACCAGTTGGTCGGTATGCTGGTTCCTTCCCGTCCGAGCCGTTACCTCAAGGTCGTAAGTCGCCTATCCCTACGGGTGTGACTCCTACTCAACCGAGCTCCTCGCAGGTTGCTGATCAGGTTCGACCTCTGTTGGTGGGTATTGCTCGTCCTCCACCTCAACCTATGATGAATTCTCCGGCCGTGGTCGGTTTGCTGGCTCGAATTCGCCAGTCTTGCGTCACCAACTTTCAGAGGGCTGGGCCTACCTCCGTGGTAGCTGCATTGACGCTCCTTGAAGGTTTTCTGCCGTGCCATGCGCAATACATGAAGGTGCTGGACCAACTTGGTGAGTTACGGAATCAGTTCCAGTTGGACATGTACCAACTGGCCACCCGTCAGTTTGCTAATCTGGCAAGCATCTCTGCTGCTGCGCCATCTGATCCTTTGACGGATCCCCTTCTACGGGAAAACTTGAACCCAGCGGTTTTTCAACCTGCTCTGGCGGTTTCATTCGGTCATCCTCTTTTGGTTTCGACTCCTCTCCCCAGTGGCGGGGGCTAACGCTCCTTCGCTACCTCTTGGGTCGATGGCTCCTAGCATTTCCGCGGGTTTTCCTCCGTGGGTAGTCAATAACCCGGGTATTCCTGATTCCAATGCTCCTAAATCGACAGGTCCTTCTTAAAGTAAATTGTTTTCTCTTTTACTGTTCCATTCGGTTGTTCTTTCGTGTCCTCCCTTGTAAGCAATCTGACGCATATGCGTCCACCTTCTGCGGAAAACGACGTATTTTTCCCCCCTGTCTTAGGCCTGAGTACCACGAAGGTCTAAGGTTAGCCGTCTGCAGGCATCGGATCCTTGTGACAGCGCCAATACCTGTGGGGGTATTGCAGTTGGGGGTTCGAGGGTATCCTCTTCTGGGCCCCAGCCGTACCATTTGACGGTGTACTTCAGACAATTGTAGGTTCGCGTGTGGTCCATCAGATGGTCAACGGGAAAGTCCTCTGAGGTTTGGTCCTGATCTTTCGGGGGAAGGACACCTTGAGGGTTCATATGCTCCGAGTTGGGAGCTTTGTGTGTGGGAGCCAGGTCGGCACTTTCCGCTGTTACCGTGTGAGGTTCTATTTCCGTCCCTGTTTGAAGGATGTAATCCGGATCATCCCATTGAAATTTGTAGGACAACGCTTGGAGCGGGGACACCACGAAGATGTTCGGGATCTTCCTCTCTTGAGAGACAGGCCTCAGGCGGAGGAGACGAGTCCCAGCGGAGCACAGAAACAGAGTCACTCTGGAAAGGCAAGACAAAGTCGGGTGTAAGACCCACGCCAATCCGGCGGGATATACCTAGAGTGTTTAGGTGAGCACCGCACACTCCGGGGTGTGACCAATCCTAGGGGGAGCGGTACCACGGCGATTGTCGGAAAAGGAGCGAGGAAACAGTCGTATGAGGTGGACGAGCGAGGTGAGTGAGGCGGCCACTCACGAGAGCCAAAAAAAGGAGAACAAGAAGAAAACGGGGGCGAAACCCTATACAGGGGCGAGACTACGATAAGTGTCGGCGATTAAAAATGAACCCACAGTGGTGGTAGAACTCTGTTCGACAGAGAGGTGGATGAGCTAATATGCGACGGGCGCTCACGCAGTATGCGGTGAAGACGCGCCGAAGGCGAAGAGTTCAGAGCCAAGACTCCCTCCTTGGTCTCCCAAGAGGATGTTTACTGGGGAGCAGTGCTCAGCATCCTAAGTAGCGTGGCGTGCGGCCCCTGACAGTGGGCGCACGCCCGAAAAATAGACACTACATAGCGATAGCGTAGCTAAATAACTACTAAATAATACTAAAAAATACTAACCATTAGTTAGAATCCGGGCCACGTGTGGCACGCCTCGCACTCGAGCGTTGGCATCCGTGCAGTCGACGTGTTCCACCAGTGTGCAATTCCGGTCCTAACCGGCCGTCAGCACGGAATAGCGGTATAGCTTGTCATAGCCCAAGCTATTCCTCAAGCGAGCGAACTCTCTAAGTCCTGGGAAGAAACCCCCTTGAAAGGCATTGTCCTTCATATCCCCCTCCTTAGGTGACGAACACGCCGTCGACATGGCGGGGAGGCAACGGTCCAACCGACATAAGAGCGAGCCACGTAACGCGTCCAGCGACCACTCGACTGTCGAAGGCAGAGCTGCACACCCGAATGACAAACGCACCAACGCCGTAATCACTCCTCGAACTAAGAACGCTCTTCCGCATCGTACGCCAACTTCCCGCGACCACATCCCGATACCTCGGCGACCAGTACTTCCGATGAACGGTGGTAACAATCCCGCCAGGGTTACTTCTCTGGTTTTCATTCGTCTCCCCTTCCGCGGGGGAGTGCCTCGTCAACCGCGCCGAGCCGATCCTGGGGTCCCGTTGAAGCTTCAAGCCACATCACTCCAGTGGAGGACACCTGGCCCAGTTACGACGAACTCGTCGGGTTAAACCCGCGTCAACATGCGGCGATTCTCCGGAGAGCTCCGTGGTTCCATCCGACAGCGGTCTTCGAAGAAGAACTCGTGGCCGCGTATGCTGATGGCAATGCGCGTCTCCCGGGCGAGCTGCCGGCTTTGATCACCACTTCGTGGGACTGGCGACGCCGTGTGGCGGTTCCCATTCACGCGATTCTGCGGCGAAGGCGCGAGTCGGCGGAAGAGGCGCGTTGTACCTTCGTCTGCATCGGCTACTCACGGATCAACCGGGAAAACTTTCAATACCCCATCCCCGACGAATTCGGCTTCGACCTACGGAATGTACCGGACGCAGAGTGAGATCGGCTATTGTGACCGCCTTGCAGAGTTGGAAACTTACGCATGGCGCGGTCAACCGCGAGCGCGTCAAGAAGCGATCTGCTGGGTCAGTCCGATCATTCGTGCCGAGTTCCGTCACCTTCGTCGTGAGTCCCGATATCGCTGGTTACAGAACTTCATCCGCGAGGAGCGTCGGGGTAGATCCCGCTTTGGGTTCCTTGTTTCTTATCAGAACAGGGAGATAAACCGGATTAGTCCCTTCTATCTGTTCGGGCGATACGTTCCCCTGCCTGGGTGGTGGTCCTACGTCGAGGTGTGCCGGGGATGTTTCGTGGAGTTGCCTCCAGTCCTCTCCTATCTGGGCTCGTACCTCATTGAGGATCCGCACTCCGGCTTATGGTCCGTGGTTCTAACCGAATGGGCAGTCCGCACCGCGGCGTACATCTTGTGGGAAGCCTACGACCAGTATCGACTGTGGTATCTTCCTCCGCAATTGCGTGGTTACATCCAGCAGCTGGACCTTCAACCACCTCTTGGAGGTGTCAATAACGCTGATGAAGCTCAGGAGCTCATCGACATCATTGGGCGTGTCGACTGGGCTGTCGTGCCTGTCCAACAGAGCGGCCGTGGTCAAGAAGTCGGTGGGGCTGATCTATCTCCGGGGCGTCGCACGCCGTTGGCGGGAGATTTCATCTTCTTTAACCCGTGGGAGCAGCAAGGGATCTCCGAGGCGGAGGCGTCGGCACTCTGGATGGCTCCGCGAGGCATACCATACGGGCGCCCCGTGGGGTTTGTCAACTCGGATGACTTCTACTAGGCCTATGGCAGTGATGATCTCCCGGAGAGGGCGGGCGAATACCGTGGCGACGACGTCACGGAAGACATGGGAGACCCCAATGATGCCGATAATAAGGCGCAGCCGGCGCAGGGAGCGACTCAAGCAATTGCAGTCGTCGATCCAGTGGCGGCGGCGTTGCGGGACGAACGGTAAGTTATCGAGGTTCCCATACGCCCAGAGGCTGTCGTGATCTCCCAGTTCCTTCGGGGTGTTGAACTGAACGCGCAAGTGGCGAGCGGCGACATCGGTGCGATGAGAGACGCCCTCGCGGCACGCCTAAAAGGCGGGAGTAACTCCACTAGCGACTCGGTTGGCGATCAGCACGTGAAACGGTTGGTTTGGCTCCACATGGACGATTCCATTCGCAATTGCGAGGCTGTGCCTGTCATACAGTGACGACAATGGTTGCAAGACCCGGAGTCCATGTTGACGGGAGGTTACATTCACCATCATTTGGGACTCAGGCGGGACGCACAACGACGCTGCGACGCGGAGCTTATTATATACACGGTTATCCGGTCCAGGTTCCTGTGCTGCCGGTAGCGGGACGTGCTTCTTCGTGGCACGCCTAAGTGGACGACGAACGATTGGAGTGGACGATCCATCCTCCATCTCGACACGCCGTTGGCGGGGGAAGATCGCTTCGACGAAGCGGTCGCAAAAGTCGCAACCCAAGATGACTGGGGCGGCTAATTTCCGACATACGACGAAGTCGAGTTTCACCACGCGAGCGCCAACGCGGACTACCAGTTCTATGAACCCCACCGTATCCAACGGTTTGTTGTTCGCGTTAGCGACCTCCGGGACGTGGTAACGGCGGATCCTAGACTGCAAAGCAGGCGGTAACACTTCCTCCACGACAAAGTTCGGACCGGCACCGGTGTCTTAGACGGTAAGGTGTCGCACCATAAACTGGGGTGAAAGGCCAAGATCAGCATAGACCTTGTAGTTTCTCTTGGCCATCACCAGAACTCTATCCGGGAACCGGTTATGGGAAACACGTTTCCACGGACGACGCCGAACACTAAAGTGTTCCGAGTTCACGTCATTGACGGCCTCTTCCCTTGAAAAAATTTTGACGGGGGAGCGAGGCTTGGACGCCTCGGGCGCCGTCGACCTCGACTCTGAAAGCGCCCGTCCTTGAGAGGAGACTCCCACATTTAGTTTTTCTGGCCCTGCTCCGCCGGAGGCGGCTGCTCAGGACCTTGAGCAGGCAACGCCGGGGCATCAGGTCTAGAAGGTACCGCAGAAGCGGTGGGGTGACCGACCACGTCGGTGACACGGGATTCCGGTGCAGGTACGATCCGAGCTCGAGGAAGCGACACGTGACGTGGAACATCCATTCGAGCACGGATATACGATGCAATCGAAACAGCTGCTTGGTCCTCCGGGGATAGGGCCTCGAAATTGACTACTACTTGTGCCCATTCTCGGAGGGGCAACACACATTGCGGAGAAGTATGGCCTGGTTTGTAGCAGAGATGAAAAATCAGACCAGAAGGCGGCGTTGGGTGGCAAGGCGCGGCGAACTTCACCGCGGGGCGGGTATCTCTCCAACCAGGACGCGAAAAGCGGACATTACCACTCTCTTGTGGGACGCGTGGCGCACGGACGCGACCGTTATCCGCATAGAGTAGCGTGTCATCCTCAATCACGTATTGTGACTCGTCCAAGGTTGAGGGTAACTCCGTTGTCGGGATGGAATGAACGTCGCTATGGGCTAGCTGCACGTTATCATAATCTCTTCGAGAGGCCTGTTCGTCGATCATCGAAGCTGACGGGGTACCCGGTTGTAACATCAACGCTTTGACGGACCTAAACCTGGATCCAGGAGTGCGTGCGCGCAGGGCTTCACCTTCTGCGCGAGCGAACTGCACTAGTTCCAAATACGTGGCTTTAAGTCTATCCTCTCGACGTCGAGCAACAAGAGTCCGGATCGCCGGGTCCAAACCATCGACAAACATGGTACAACGCTCTTCAGCGGGGTGAACATTGCCACAGCGGTGAAAGGCCTTGTTAAGACGCGACGAATAATCGGTTTCCGACTCGCCTGGACGTTGGCGAGTGTCCCGCAGGGCGCGTATCGCCTGCTGAATGGCGGAGTTAGTAGCATTGGACCTCAGGAGGTACTGAACCGCTTCGGGCCAGCAGGTTACCCCTCCTTCGGACGCGCGTGATTTACCTCCGACAGAGTGATACTTGTCTTCTACAAGCCCATGTAAGAAGTACGGTAAGGCAATGTAGGCCTGTCCCTCGTTCATTCCAAGGATGTCAGCTTCCACGACAAAGTGTTCCAAGAAATCCTACACCAATATTGGGTCTTCTCCAGAAAACAACTGGTTTCGTAGTGAGAGCTGCATTCGCTTAATGCAGTCCTTCACTCTTCCCGTACCACGGAGTGTACCATCCAAAGAGGAGGCCCCCAAACGGTAGTACCGGTATGAAAAGAGCTTCTTAAAGAACGAATTGGTCGGTTTCAGCTCCTTCAAACCTGTGTGCTTCCTTCCCTTCGTGCGGGCGCGGATCACACCAGGTGTTGCTGTTGACCGCTTAGACCGTGAGGAACGTTCACGGCGAGCTACTTCCACCGATGAATCGGAAGAGTCGGACTCCGAGGATGAGGAATCCGACGGTTCCGGATTCGTGTTACTTCGCTTCTTTCGATCCTGGCGGTTCTCTTCCTTATTTCCTTCGTGGAATACTGCAACCGGCTCGGCCGGATCATTCCCAGACACTAGGGTTTGTTCCAACGTCTCTAGAAGGCTTCGGACGCGCGAGAACTTGTCCGCGACGTCCTTGACAAAGGCCGAGGGTCCACCAAGGAACTCTAGAATCGAGTTCAAATCCGCACGGATGGCACGGAGGTCCTCAGAAAAATCCTGCGTAGCAGTGTCATCCACCTTCTTGCGAAGGGAATCAAACTCCTCTGCAAGGATGACTTGAGCTTCCCGCAAAGAGCGGAGTTGCTCTTCCACAGCTGCAAAGCTGGGATGGAGAGTGACGTCCCTAGCAGGGGAAAGCATCTGGGCAGCGGCAGACGCCGGTCCTGCTCCACTTGCTGTGGGTGTCAAATCAGAGACGGGAGGTCTCGAGGTTTTTCCATCTGGCACGCCAGTCGATCCACCGGTATGAGACCGTGAACGGACCGAAATACTGGATGGTTGCAATGGTTCCGGTGCACCGGTTTGACTCCGTGTCCTCGGACGGTCTTTGGAAGACATGAGATCAGAATCCGTTACACGTGAGTATCCAAACCCGATCGGCTAGTGGGGCCGAGAAACTTCCTCAAAGAGGGCAACGGAGATCAATCTCAATTTGTGAGTCCTCTTTCCGATTAATCGTGACTGAGTGTGCCCGACTCAAACTTCTAAGTCGGGAGACCAGTTTGTAGGACAACGCTTGGAGCGGAGACACCACGAAGGTGTTCGGGATCTTCTTCTCTTGAGAGACACGCCTCAGGCGGAGGAGACGCGTCCCAGCGGAGCACAGAAGCAGAGCCACTCTGGAAAGGCACGACGAAGTCGGGTGTAAGACCCATGCCAATCCGGCGGGATATACCTAGAGTGTTTAGGTGAGCACGGCACAGTCCGGGGTTTGACCAATCCTAGGCGGAGCGGTACCACGGCGGGTGTCGGAAAAGGAGCGAGAAAACACTCGTATGAGGTGGACGAGCGAGGTGAGTGAGGCGGCCACTCACGAGAGCCAAAAAAAGGAGAACAAGAAGAAAACGGGGGCGAAACCCTATACAGGGGCGAGACTACGACAAGTGTCGGCGATTAAATATGAACCCACGGTGGTGGTAGCATTCTGATCGACAGAGAGGTGGATGAACTAACGTGCGACGGGCGCTCACGCAGTATGCGGTGAAGACGCGCGGAAGGCGAAGAGTTCAGAGCCAAGACTCCCTCCTTGGTCTTCCAAGAGGGTTTTTACTGGGTAGCAGTGCTCAACATCCTAAGTAGCGTGGCGCGCGGCCCTTGAGAGTGGGCGCGCGCCCGAAAAATTGACACTACATAGCGATAGCGTAGCTAAGTAACTACTAAATAATACCAAATAATACTAGCCATTAGGTAGAATCCCGGCCACGTGTGGCATGCCTCGCACTCAAGCGTCGGCATCCGTGCAGTCCACGTGTTCCACCAGTGTGCACTTCCGGTCCTAACCAGCCGTCAGCACGCATTTGCGGTATAGCTTGTCATAGCACAAGCTAGTCCTCAAGCGAGCGAACTCTCTCAGTCCTGCGAAGAAACCCCCTTGAAGGGCATTGTCGTTCAGAATTCATCATTCACCTCAATTGGGGTGGAGTCCTCCGAGGGTCGAGTGCGCAGAGCTACCGCTCTGGGCTCTCGGGCTGAGATGCCTGCCTCCATGCGATGTTGAACCGTTTCAGGGGCTACCGTAATAAGGTCAATTGATATAGTATTCGGTATTCCGTCCTTGTCAACCGTAACGGTGTGGTCTGATGCGTTCAATACCTTATAGGGTCCCCATGATTTGGGTAGAAGCTTCGAATTGATATCTCTATCAATAGCTTCATCGTCCGCTTCATCACCCAGCCATGGTCTTTTACCTGAAGGCGGGTTGCCTATGTAGACATATTGTCCCGACGATAAAGAGACCACTTTGTTTACCCTACTGTCATAATCGGCCTTGTACCGCTTCTGGGCTGCAGTGAGGTTGCTCTCTGCATGTGTGAGAGCCCTCCTCAACCTCACAAGGGTATTTTGCTTGACTTGGGCAGGGGTCAGTGCGCCAGCTGCAGTGCTGGTAGTATGATCTCCCTGCACTACAATACCTGGGGGGTGTCGCGAAAGAACCAAATCAAATGGAGTGGTCTGCGTTGACCGATGTACCTGAAGGTGAACGGTTGCACCAGCTCATCCCACCCAGTTTGGTGCTCTTCCATATAGTGTCGTAGCCTTGATACCAATGTGTGGTTAAAGTGCTCGACCTGGCCGTTCGTCTGCGGGTGGTAGGCCGTAGTGATATAGTGCTTAATACCCAATAGGTTACAGACTGCTTCGAAGAACTTCCATGCCAAGTTTGAACCATTATCGGTAAGTAGGTACAGTGATGCGCCATACGGGTAGACCCAATTGTTGAGGAACGCGATCGCCAGCGTGGTTGACTTCGTCTCCTTTAAAGGTATCGCTCTCCAGAGCTTCGAGAACCTGTCGGTGATCACTAGATTGTGCTGATACCCACTCTTGGTTTTGGGAAGTGATCCTAGAAGACTTATTGCAACAAACTTCAGTGGACCCGCTGCTGGAAACAGCTTGAGGTACTTTCGATGCTTTCGAATACCACGGCGGGTACGAACACAAGATTCGCACTGACCTACAAAGGTATAGACATCATGGGCCATATGAGGCCAATAGAACTGTTGCCTCAAGGTGTAATACATCCTGGTGGCACTGGGGTGTCCCGATAGTCGCGGGTAGTGCGCGAGATACAAGACTCTCAAGCGCAGTGCCTTCAGAACCACCTTTTGAAGGCTATCATCCAAGTTTCACCTTCTCACGATGTATCCATTGTGGTCCACATCGAACGGTGATCCTTTGAAACCAATTTGGTCAGCTAGGGTTCTGCAGTACGCATCCTGGGCCTGTTCTCGTATAAATTCCTCTCGGGTTACGGGCATGACGTTCGTTTCCTCTAGGGTCAGTATCTGCGTTGCCATGTCGGTGTTCCGCAAAGAACCTTCTTCAGGTAAGTCCCAACATCCTTCTAGGTGTTCGCCGGTACCATTTTGGTTTGATGACACTAAAAAGCAAGGGATATCATCGTCAACCGGTTATGTCTCTAACCCTGAGGTGTTTAAGCGTCACATAGCGTGAGCAATATTGTGCTTAATACCTGGACGGTACTGTACGTCGTATTTATACTTCGAGAGTCTCAACCTCCAACGGGCAAGTCTACCAGACGCATCTGCGAGTTCGGGGATCCACCTTAAGGCGTCGTGGTCCGTGCGCAACGTAAAGCGCTCACCATAAAGGTATGGACGGAGCATCAACATGCTCCACACTACTGCTAGACATTCCTTCTCGGTTGCCGTGTAGTTCTGCTCCGCCTCATTCATAGCGCGGCTCCAGTATCCTATAGGTATTTTGTCTCCTTTGTGCTGCTCCTGCATGAGACAACAACCAATTTGGGCATGGGATGCATCTGTATCCAGCGTGTATGGTAGACCTGTTTTCGGTAACGCTCATATTTGCGGCGACAACAACGCTCGTTTCAATTCCTCAAAGGTGTCCATTTTTTCGTTCGATAGATTCTCAAACGGTTCAGGTTCACCTTTCTGGAGCTTCTTGTTGAAAGAAGCCGATATTTTCGCGAATCCCTTCACAAAGCGACCATAGACGTTCCATAAACCTATAAAGGATCGTACGTCTGTCTGGGATCGTGGCAACTTGACCTCCTGAACGGCTCTACTCTTGCTTGGCGCAACCTCTAGGGTACCAGGGCCTATGATGTGTCCCAGGTATTCAACCGTTCTGGTAAAGAAGACGCGTTTGCGTAGCTGCAGCGTCACCCCCGCCTCAGCTGGGAGGGTTAGTACGGTGCGTACGTGTGCAAAGTGCTCTTCTACCAATCTGGAATAGATGATTACATCATCGATTTATACCAAGGCGGTTGTCCATTTAACCTTCGAAAGGATGATGTCCAGCGCCCTTTGAAAGGTGACTGGAGCATTGCGTAACCCGAACAGCATCCGCGTGAAGCGAAAAAAACCTGCATGGCACGTGAAGGTCGTTTTGTCTCGATCTTCTTCACCTACGGGGTACCTGCCAATAACCACAATTGGCATCCAACGTGGTAAATATCTGCACATCTCCCAAGGAGTCGATGCACTCATCTATTCTAGGTATTTGGTATGGATCCCTGATGGTCACGCTATTGAGCCTCCTGTACTCCACACAAAACCTCATACGGTTATCCTCTTTCTTCTGAAACAGAACCACGGGACTAGCCCAATCTGAGTTGGCTGGTTCAATTACCCCTTCTTGGAGCATTCGCTCCACTTCTTTGAGTTCTATTTCTCTCACCTTCAGACCTGCTCGGTATGGTTGCTGGTAAATCGGCTTCGAGTCAGGGAGGAGCTCGATGCGATACTGTGTGGCCTTAATTTGGCGCAGATGGCCTGACCACATGGTTTCGAACTCCTCCAGAAGGTCGATAATACGGCCCCGCAGTTGGCCGTTTTCTTCACCGATCTGGACTGTATCTTGCCATTTCCTCTCAGGTTCCGGTTTCTCTTCTTTGTCTACCGATGCCTTATCGGTTACTTTCGCTTCCAAGTTGGTATTTATCGATCCATTTGTGGTTGTGTACGCATTTGCGCACCCCCTTCCTTATCGAGGGCGACCTCGCCGAGATCAGTGTGATCTACGGTGAAGACCCCTTTTGGTGCCGGTAGTGCGATGCCAACATTGGTATTTTTTGGCAACTTCACGTCATGACTGCTGGAGTTGCTGAGACACGCCTTAAAGGGTTGATTTGGGATGTTGTCGACAATCCCGTTGGCCATCAAGGTGAGGTGTCGATGTGCTAACCTCGGATGGTTTTGTAATATGACCAGTCCGGTGGTTGCACACGACACCGGTACCAATATTTGGTGCATTGGCGGGATAACAACCTGTTTGGTAATGCGCACTTAGTTGGAGACCGTTTCGGTGGATACCCTCTTCTTTGGTTTGACGAACCATCCCCGTTTGGTTTCCGTATTACCTAAAATGGAAATTCGTCCCCCCTGACGTAGGGCGACTGTATGGGAACCAGGAAGGATTGCTTTGACATGTCTGTCAATGAAGTTCGTACCTAGTAGGCAGTCTGTCCGTTAACGGTCGACAACAAAGAATTGCAGTCTTACCTTTAAGTGTCCGAGATGCATCACCGTGGTGAGCATACCTCGAAGCTTTAATGGGCGCTCATTTGCATCCACCAGTGGGTTGTTGTCGGGAGATCGGCTCAAGTTCCGAAGTACCGCCTCAGGTATGACGCGGGAGTTCAGGACGTTTGAGCCGGCCCCCGTATCCAACACGCAGGTGACCGGAACCGCAAGGCGATCGGAGAAACACATTGAAGCACGTACTTTATAGTTGTTGCACATCATACGACAAACCGGATCTGGTTGTGACGTGTTCTCTTCCACCTTCAAGGTTCTGGGTATCGATTGGCCTTCCGATTGCAGGTTGGGCTCGGCCATTACGCCAACCGCTCTGTGTGTTCCTCATGTACGGGAGGGGTGGAGTCCATGTTCGGTGTTTCCTCGATGGTATTGACCTGTACCGGTGTACGGGGTTGGAACCTATTTGGTGCTTGCGTTGAAGACCCATAGACGCGTTGGTGATTCTGCATGCGAGCCTGAATCAACTGTTCTCTCATCTCTGGAGGTAAGTTTGCGCAATTGTTTTCCAAATGGTCTGTCGCGAGACAGAACCAGCAAACGAGGCCTCCAGTTTGGGGGTCTCGCGTTACTACTGAGGGGGGCTTCGAAACCTGGTTGGTAGGAGCAGGGGCGTAGGATGTGGGTGGGGAGTTATGGGAGCTCGCTCCTGGCATCCTATGCGAGCTCACCGAACTCGGCGGCGATTGTACCGAGTTTGGTGTACGCGTTGACGACCAATTTCCTACTGTCGACGGTTTCGAGAACTGCCTTTGGGTCGCTACCAAGTGGATAGCAGTTCCTGTAGATACTTCGATGTGCGACCTACCCTCTGAGGTTGTTGTGTCTTCAATTTCCAAGACTGACCTTTTCGGTTTAACCTTCGAGGTTGGAGGCATGGCTGGTCTCTTTCTAAGCCGAAGGGTATCTCCAGAGCCCTTGGAGTATCGAGCCAGCCCATTGTAGTCTACCTTTCGGTTAGTGGCCAGGTAATTGCGTACCGGGGAAGGGATCGATTTGTCGACATTGTTCGCAAATAGCGACTTTAAGCTCGAGGTAGTGAACACATTACCACAGCGGGTTGCCAGATTCCACAGCGCGAGCGAAAACTCCGATTCGGTTTGCCCAGACCTTTGATGGTAGGCAAAGACTTCCGAATAAGCCTCTTGGATAACCTCATCGGTGGCGTATGTTTCCAAAAGGAAATTGACCACTTCTGGGTATGACTCCCACATCTCTGTGCCATCCTCATCCATCGCTAAGGTTTTGCCGCGGAGCGTACCCTGCAGCAAGTAGTATGCTTGTCCTTTAAGGTAAAACTGAAATAGCCACATCGCAGCGCCCTCAGAAAAACCATTTTGGTCACATGCAAACTTGAACATCTGTAGAAACTCAATTATCGCAATAGGATCTGTACCTGTGAAGGTTGTGTCCCTCATTTGGAAACTGAGCTTCTTGTGGTGCTTATAATCTTCTGAGCCACTTCTGGGGTGCATTCAGAAGACTTGTTGATCAACCGATAAGTCCTGTAGTCAACCGCTTTGGTGAGCATATCGTTCAGGGGTTGGTGCACCTCCAGGTCTATTTCGGTGTCCGAATCAAAGTCGGGCGACTCATTGTATCGCTTTTTACACTTTCGGTTCGTTTTCAACCACTTCTTCGTCGACCTGTTCGTTTTCTTCTTCTTCTTACCTTTACGGTCATCATCCGACGATGAACTTGTATCGGAACTGGAGTCTGACGAGTCGGGGTCTGAATCATCCTCTCGATTCTTTCCCCTCTTTGTCCTCCGCTTCTTCCCTTTTCGGTTTCTTCGTCGCTCATCCAACGAGTCAGACGAATCGTCCTTGGGACCACCTCCATGGGTATCCTTTTGAACAAGACCTGTAATTGGTGGCAGGTAAATGTCTTGAGGATCTACCTTCCCGGGACCTCTTGACTCTGCCTTTGACCTTTTAGGTACTCGTTATCAGTAGTTAAATGTTTGGAATGGGTGGAATGACCATTTTGGAACCCTTGTGGTATGCGCTTTGCGATGTTCACCTGTGTGGGTCGGGATTCTGCGAATCCCTCGGAAACCCAAAGCTCCTGCACAGCGTGGTTAACACTCTCCCTAGCATCTCTAAAGAGATACTGTTTCACCATTTCAGGTATCCTGTCCGATAGCTCTTGAGCTGATCGGTCAACCACAATACGGGTAAACGCATCGACGTCCATTGAGGGCGGAACCATCCGAGTATCCGACTTCTCCTTTACAGTTAATGCATCCTCGACCGCAAGGGTGACGAGCGCTTTCGCTCGCTCTTCGAGCTGAGGCCATAGCTCCTCCGCTGCAACCTCAATTGGTAATTACCTTTGAGGTTCCGTTGCCATAGGCGGCGGACCATGTACCTTTCCGGTTTTGTCCCGAGGGTGCCGGAGTAGCTCCTCGGGGGTTTCCAGAATCGGTTGAGCCGATGGGGCTCCTTTAAGACCTTTATGGCTTGGCGGGGCGTTTGCACCACGCGTATTCCTTTTAGGTCGTTCCATTTGTGACCAATAGTGGTATTATGTATTGCTTTGCGGGATTTCCTGAAGCCATATAGGTGTACGAGCGTCCAATCGTTCTCGAAATCTCGTGTGAACCGTGAAGGTACGACGAAACCTAAAAAAACTTTCGAAGTCGGGAGACCAAAATGTCGTACAATCACCTCTGGGGTATGCTACTGTCTTTTCTCGGGAGCGTAGTGAGGCTCAACCGTAGGGAGCGTGTTGACGCTCAAGCTTAAAAAGTAGACGTAGTAAACCTCGATGGTAACAGGACACCGTGAAAAACCGCAGGTGAAAACGGCGGGGCGACTAGCCTATACCGTATAGGTAAACGATGGTAGGCGTCGACGCGCGAGAAAGCCTGTGTGGTAGTTGAGAAACAATAAACCAAAAGGTATAGTCGTGGCCCAAGTGATGCCTGACTTTATCAGATAAGAATAGGGGAGGTGCAGTTCCCTATATGCAGTGTACTGCACTCTCCAGATCACCCGGGAGGTGCCAGCAAGGCACGGTCTCTGACCTAGTGTCAGGGACCTGGCCAGCACTGGCTACAGTGCCAGGTGGCCACTCAACTACTGTACTAAAATACGCATAACTACAATTACTATCACTAACAATTACTCAACCAGAAGGTACATGTCAACACTACACGTGGCTGACAACACCTAGATGTTAGCTCGCCCGGAGCTACGTGGCCGATGATTCTTCGCACCCATCACCTATAAGGTCAGCGTGTTGTATCAGACACCTCAAAGGTTAACCATTCCGCCATTATACGACATATACATTCATTAGTTAAATTATGGGTCGTGGCGCACCTTTGACATGTTCTAAAAAGCTGAAAATCATTACATTAGTGGATCAGGGTATGCTTCCAGCAGATATATCCCGAAAACTCAGGCGCAGCCCAAAGACAACCAGGACATTCATCAAAAACCCCGCTATACGGGAAAAAGCGTTCAACCGGCCAATCTAGATCAGTATCCCCGGCCAATAAGCTTTTTATTAAGCGAGAAACATACCGTAACACTTCATCTTGCGAAATAAGTTTCAAAATCTAAATTTGTTTCTATCACGATCTACCATATGGCGTGAAGTCAACCGTCAAAATTTGTTCAAGTACACAAAAATGAGGAAAACGTTTTTCTAAAAGATGATCACAAGAAAATGGAGTGTAATGGTGTGCTTTAAAGGCTTATTGTTTAACGGAATGGAATATTTTAATCTTTTCTGACCAAAAAAAATTTAACCTTGATCGTCCAGATTGCTATGTATTCTATTGGCATGATCTACGAAAAGAAATGAAAGAAATTGTGACCAGGCATTCATGAGGCGCATCAGTAATGGTTTGGGAAGGACGATTTGCGAAAGAAGCAACTGATAGGGCTTTTGTTGAAACAAGAATGAACTTTGAGAAGTATGTTGAGGTTCTAAAATGCACGGAGAAGAAGTTTTTTTCAGCAAGTTTTTGCACCTGTGCATAAGTATAATTTTATGAAACAGTGGTTCAATAGTCTACGTATGTCGGTTATGGAATGGCCTGCGCGCTCTCCTGACCTCAATCCTATCTAAAACATTTGGGAAGTTTGGCCCGACTGGATTATGGGCAAGGAAGGCAATTTGATACTGTTTTTGATCTAAAAAATTGTATCAAAGATTGCTGGGAAAATATTGACTGTAATGCTATCAATCCTTTTATAGAATCAATGCCAAAGCGTTGTATAAGTGTTATACAGGCTAAACGAGCAAAAATAAACTACTGAACTCGCGTTAGAATAAAAAGGATGCAATAAAGGTTTTGTTTTTGAAACGGTTTTTTTACTTGAAATTTTTTTAACACTAACTTTTTTAGGTTTAATGTAGCCAAAACGTCAATTTTTGGAAAATTTTCGCGAGGGATATGATTTTGAAACATACTTTATGCCCAGACCAACTCCGTCGGCGGCGAACAGTATCAATTAGAGTAAAGTACTACCTTCTAATTAATTTCCAGTGTCCGTAATGACGAGTGTAGCGGATTGAGGTTGCACGAAGGTTGAACGAAGGTTTCACGAAGGGTTGAGTGACTGAGGTGACTAGAGAAGAGAGGTAGGCGAGGTTGAGGTAGAAGAGCAGAGCGAGTTGAGCGGGCGCACCCAAGAATCCGACGACCGATGTCTTTATTCCCTCGTCAGAGGTCCGGCGAGTGCCGGTCCTCCTTTTATCTGGGACGAAGTCAGGGTGTGACCCGCGAACCTGTAGTCTTCCAAACTATAGTACTCACTCCGTCCGGACTAAAAGTAGAATAACTAGAACGGTTACAGACAGTACGTAAACATCAATTCAGAAGATATAAGAAACCCTAAGTAGAAAGCATGTACCACAGGATCCAAGGAGAAATGATGCACACCCTTGCCCACTCACAGCTCGATACTGAAAGGCAGTACGTAACGGTCATTGGACAGCGAGTCAACCTGCTGTCCAGTACAGAACTGTAAAGGATGACTTCACATTGCCAGTACCGCAGGAACTGTAAACAGCGCCCCATGACGGGTGAGGCGAAAGATGAACACCCGACAGTCAAAGTGAATTGGCAATGTTGCGTTTACGCTTGGTCGCTGTCTTGAGCAAGTCAGCGATGAAGTCAGCGACGAGTTCGGGGACGTCATCGCGATGAGAAGCGGGACTGACCCAATCCATCTCATCCTCGTCAAATCCACGCCACTTGACTTGCAGCTCTACTTCTCCAGCCTTACGGCGGAGGTCCTTGAAGAGTTCAACGATGAGAAGCTCTCCCTTCTGGTAAGAGAGGTGGTCCAACACCCCCTCAGTCACTTCGAAGTCCTTGTTGCGGAAGAACTTTAGTCGACGCCCGTGGACTTGTCGCTTCTCGCCAGTCACCAAGTCCTCGATCACGAAAGTGTACCCGGATCGGCATTCGGTAACGCGGAAAGCGCCCAGCCACTTGAGCGACGGCTTGCGAGAGCGTTCTTGCTGCATGATGCCACGAAGTACGAAGTCACCTTCAGCGAGGTTGATGGCGCGAACGTTGGTCTTGCGGTTCTGAGTGCCAACTGCAGACTCACGCTTCTTCTCTGAGCGTTCGGCGACATCTTTATGCATCTCTTCCAACGATAAAAGCAGCGAGTTGATGTTGACCTGCTGAGCAGTGCGAATGTCCTTGATCGAGTGAACCTTGACCTTACCATGAGCCTTGCGAATGACAGCCTTGAGCGGAGTATCCTGTGGATGCCCCGTGAAGACAGTCAGTGGGCAGCGGTTGCCCTGGCGATCCAACACTGAGTTGTTCAAGGCGGATTGAACGACCGGCATGATGCTCGGCCAACAGCTGTGCGGCAGCTGATATTCGGGCAGAATAGCACGAGTCGCTCGGGGAAGTTCCCGATTCACGACTTTGACTGTGCCATTCGACCACGTGCAGTATGTCAGGTTGAAGTGGTGATCCGAATACGTCTTCTTCTTGATGAGACGAATCAGCGCGTTCTTGAAGTGTGAGCCACAGTCTGATACTCACTGGTTGACAACGCCGAAGGTGGCGAACCAGTCGATGAGGATCTCGGCCACCATCTCAGCGGTAGTATCCTTCGTAGGTGTTAGCCAGACGTAAGAACTATGGTCGTCCTTGAATACGAGAACGTAGAGGAAGTCATCCTCTCCAGGAGAAATGTAGCAGAAGTCGAAATGCAGGAGCATGTTCGGCAGGACGGCATGAATAGCATGACCCAAAGGACGTGGAACAATCTTCCCCGACTCGGTGCAGAGACAGAGAAGACATGAACGAACGAAAGACTCCAAATCGTCGGGCATGTTCTTTCACTTGAAGTAAGCCTGAATTGTTGCGAGGATGACGCGCCAGCTGCGATGTCCACCGTACCCGGTGTGAGCAGCGACCATGATGCGCATCTTCATTAGCTCATCTTCAGCCGGAACCCAAATGATACCCTTGTCGTTCTTCCACAAGCCATCCTTGTTCTTGAAAGCATGAGGCGGCTTGACGTTTGAATCTTTCTGCGACTTCTCCATATCTGCGAATTTCGGCCAGTCCAGACGTGGATCTATGCCGGGGTTGATCGGAGCCAACATAAGCGACTTGGCGCGACCAACCTTGGTTGCATCAACGGTGTGCTTGGAGTTGACAGCCCATCTTGTCAGCATGTCAGCCCAAACATTGCGTTCACCAGCGAGATGATCGACGACGTAGCGAAATGCACTGAGCTTGATGGCCCAACGCATCAGCTTGCTTGCGGTGTGACGTGCAATTCCCGGATTCCTTACATATGGATCATAGAGGTAGACAAAGTTGGCGTGACCTGTGAACATGGTAACCTCGCGACCCAGAACCAAGAAATCCAGGCGACACATGGCTTCGACGATTGCGTACCCTTCCTTCTCAGGAACGGACCAGTTGACAGCTGATCCGGAGAATGCGCCGGACAGGAAACAAAGGGGTTCGTGCCTCTGATCCTCGATGTCCTTGCGTTGATCTTCTTCTGGTACTTGAGGCAACATTGCAGCCCAATGAGTTTCCGATGCATCTTTGAACAAGCAGACGCAGAAATCTTCTTTCGGGTGAGCGAGCTTGGATGGTACTGAACGCCTTCGTTTGAGATGATGCGGCCGCAGAACTGGACTTCCTTGGCGAACAAGGAAGACTTCTCGGCGTGTACCTTGAGTCCGATTTCCATACAGACTCGAAGATATTCCTCGATGTTGTCGAGGAGTTCCTTCTCATTCCTCCCGTAGAATAAGAAGTAGTCGATCCACTACAGCATCCGATCGAAGCGTCCGTCGAACTTGTGTTGGAGTACATCTTGAAAGTGGTTGCCAGAATCACTTCCACCTTGGAGAAGGCGGTATGATGAGTAGACACCTAAGGGTTTCTGAATTGACAACATCTCTTGCGACTTTCCAGGTGCAAGAGGGACTTGCCAGTATCCGTGAGCCATATCGGTTCGACCGAAACAGGTACTGCCAGAAATTTCCTGGAGGTGTGAGTCCAGGTGCGGCATTGCTGACTGAATTGGCATAGTCCTTGAATTGGGCCCCCTGAGGTCGACAGTGAAGCGAAGACTGTCTGACATAGGCTTCGGCACTGCCAATGCCGGGCTTGTCCAGTGCGATGAAGGGTTCTTGTAGATTGCGCCGATACCTTCGAGTTGACGAATGGTATTGGAGATGAAGACCCGCTGCATAGGAGCATACCTTCGTTGGGGCGAACGGTATGGCTTGGCATTCTCGACAGGAGTAATGACGAGAGGCGGGACATCGGCGGGAGGATCATCACCGAGCTTGATGCGGAAGACGTCGCGGTACTCTTTGAGGAGAGCTTTGACTCGAATCATTCCTTCCTTGGAGATTCCTTCCATCTCGGCCTCATCGATGATCTTCTTGAACGCCTTCTGGATCGACTCTTCGGAGTCCTTCCCAAAGCCTGCGGCTAGGCAATCTGGCAGCTCGATGGGATCATCATCGGCTGCCATGTACGAAAGACCCTGGTACTTCGCAGCATTGGTCTTGAGCTTGTCTGTGTCGATATCGTCGACATGCTTGTCATGGATGATCGAATGGATCCTTTGCAGATGGTCCTTGAGATCGAAACCAATTGCCTTCAGGAAAGGCCTGCTGAGTAGGATCTCATCCATGTCATTGTCGACCACGAGAAACTCAATGCCACGAACACGAACGGGAACGGTCGAGCCAGGTACGTAGATGGTGACAGCCAGCTTGACCTTGTGCGACACGGTGAACATCGACTTGTCGGACTTGAACGCTCCTACCAATTCGAGAGTCTCGTCCAGTGATTCGAAAGCCAATGACGGGTTGGCATTATTCACCTTGTCGAAGACTTGCGTTGTAATAGCACTGAAATCGAAGCCAGAGTCACCGAGGACCGTGTCCAGAACGGTATCCTCGAAGCCGACGCGGAAGCGGCCCTCCTCGGCGTTGTGCATATCGAAGTCGGAAGAGGGTTGAGCATGTGTTGACAGCACTTTAGCCCTCTTTGCATCCTTCTTCTTGTAATGCTCATCGAAGAGTTCCTTCTTCCGATCGTCCGAAGTGTTCGGACACAAACGGAGCGGATGCTTCCCTTTGCAAGCAGGGTTCAAGCATTCTTGGGTCCACTCATCAGGGGTCTTGCGTTTCCCCTTCGGATGGTACTTACCCTTGTCGGGATCTCCGTCTTCCTCTTGCTTCTTGCCCTTACGGGATTTCGGAGGCTGACGAAGTTTGCCGGGCTTGACGCGCTGCCTCGCCGTCTCAGTAAGATTGAGCTCTACAGCGAGGGTAGATACCTCGTTCTTGAAGAACTTGATGTCGGCGAGTTGATCTTTGGTCCAGTCACGGCGGCGCATCCTGATGCGCTCCTGCAGTACCGGGTCCTTGACCTTGTTCTCGACTCGGTTGAGAATGAATTTAGCGAGGTCTTTCTCCCTAAGAACTTCCGATGCGTTGTTCTCATCCAACCCAGTGATGATCTTTACGATGAATTCCATAAAACCACCAGAAGGATCGTCCCCATTCGCGACGTATGCGACGGACGCCAGAGCAGCGTCGATACGTTCGGAGAGATCCTTCGGAGACTTGGTGGAGGCGTTGTCGAACAAAGCTTGGACGGACTTTACAGTCGCCTCCTCGACAGAGTTGGCGTCTTGGATCTCACCCATGATACCCAGTGCATGCAACGTTGCAGGACCCAAACAATCCTTGATAGAGGCGACGTGCATCTGCTCATCATCGTTGCGGTCTTGGCTGATATCGTCGACCTTAGCCTTGAACGCACCATAGTCAACCTCGAACTTGATGAGCGAAGGTTGGTTCAAGAGCTTCAACAAGGGCGGCTGAACAACAGACACGAGACCATAGTTGGAAGCCATCTTGAACCGGGTTGACCTTCAACAAACAAACCGCTAAAATTGTTACGATTCGAAATCAAAGCGCTTTGTTGACGAGTGTAGCGGATTGAGGTTGCATGAAGGTCGAACGAAGGTTTCACGAAGGGTTGAGTGACTGAGGTGACTAGAGAAGAGAGGTAGGCGAGGTTTAGGTAGAAGAGCAGAGCGAGTTGAGCGGGCGCACCCAAGAATCCGACGATCGATGTCTTGATTCCCTCATCAGAGGTCCGGCGAGTGCCGGTCCTCCTTTTATCTGGGACGAAGTCAGGGTGTGCCCCGCGAACCTGTAGTCATCCAAACTATAGTACTCACTCCGTCGGGACTAAAAGTAGAATAACTAGAACGGTTACAGACAGTACGTAAACATCAATTCAGAAGATATAAGAAACCCTAAGTAGAAAGCATGTACCACAGGATCCAAGTAGAAAAGATGCACACCCTTGACCACTCACAGCTCGATACTGAAAGGAAGTACGTAACGGTCATTGGACAGCGAGTCAACCTGCTGTCCAGTACAGAACTGTAAAGGATGACTTCACATTGCCAGTACCGCAGGAACTGTAAACAGTCCGCCACGGAGCGTGAAGAAATTAGAACCATTTTAAGAAGACAAGTCTACAGCTACTTGCTACTCTTCCATCCGATTCTTGAGCAATTTTCAGCGGCAGCTTCTTTGCTCCTGTTCTCAGACGCATTTCGTCCAAGGATGTTAACTTTTTGAATACAGGGGAACTATTGTTTACTATGCCGTGGAGATTCATGCGAGTGTGCCGACGGGTCAAATGTTTTGGACTGTAAACCTCTTCCATGCTCTACAGCTACAAACCCTTGTAATGAGGCCGAAACTTTTGTAGACAACCGATGTGGAGAATGTGCAGTTGAGTTTTTCACGTCAGGAGGCAGCGTTGCGTGTTATACGCCTCCTCCTTTCAATTTGTTTTTGGGCCATTCCTCTCTGCTGTATTCATAGAAATTGGGAAAGAAGGAGTATCTTTGTTTGAAAACGTGAACTAAGAAAGGTTAAATCTTGAATAGCAATGGTATTGGGAATTTAGAAGAGAAAAGACTTGTTTGGTCTCTACATTAAGTTTCGACTCGCAAACGGTGGCAATCCGGAAGTCACAGATATCTACATCGTTCTGCACTTACTAGATGCAGAAGGTTGTAGATTGCTTCTTAACAAAACCAAAGGATCTCTATGCGCTGCGTTTGTGGGTATCAGAGTTATCACAAAGCTCTTTCAAGTTGTTAAAACTTGAATACACCTTTTCAGGATACTTCCAGAGTTCCAAGCACATACTCCTCGTTTCTGCTCGTGAATGGAACATCATACACATCAGCCGATATGCGTGTAACTTGAATAATATTCTCTTCGGACGCAAGGTGTGGAGCCTAGCGTGTCGCCTTTTCTCAAGAATAAAGGGAGCCATCCGTGGATTCTGGAAAATTCGCTGTGAACGACGGGCCCAGATAGTATTAGCAGTAAGCACATCATTATTGATGCACTGTCTGCGCAGAAAGAAATATGGCACGAATTTGCAAGAGGAACTCCAGTCTTCACCACGGCGCGGCAAGCACGGTAGGTACGCAATGATTTTTGACTCAGATATACTCGAGGCGTTTGGACCAAACGCCTCGAGTATAACGTCGAGCATAAGCACATCACCCTATAACATGAAAGCTTTATGCTGGTTAGCTTTTATGTTTTAAACATCTCTATTTCCACTCCGGTATCTAAATTAGAATTAAAGCACAGCACAAATCCTAAAGCCAGGTTATTGCAAGATACTGAATTACAAACCAACCTTACAGTTAAATCGATGTTGGATCAATTCCAAGCACAGTTTCTATATTATTGACATAATGAGCCCCTTCCACTTCAATTCCATAAATCGTGAGATACTGGTTATCGGGTTCTAAATGATCCTTTGCGTAAGACGAAAAAGTTTTGCCGTCAGCGCTGGGAATAAGATCAACTAACATGTTTCCTAGCCCCCCTCTGGAAACCTTTGCTCCGCCGCCAACAAAACATGATCCCTGTGTCGCATAGATCGTTCCGGATGGGTGCTGCGCCGGACCAAATCTGGACGATCTCTCGCGCGCGGGAGGGTTTTGACCTTCTCTAGGTCTCATCCCAATCACATAAGCAATGACGCGCGATGGTACGGTTTGTAAATGACTTTTTGCTGAAGCAATCCATCCAAGAGAATACCCCTCAGTAGGAGAACTAGTGACCAACAGACTTCCTGGGTGACTCCAAACAGTATTTGCTCCACCGCCTGTCACCATGTATCCAGAGGAACTCGGTAGGAACGCTTGAGCTCTAGGATGTGTTGCGTTCGATGATGTTGTCTGTCGGGCGACAACATCCCAAGAGTCGAATGGATCCCACACAGCAACGGCGAACGCTTGAATCTTTCCTTTGTCAGATCGCAGATGGTCCTTCGACTGAACAAACCATCCCACCGGGATTCCATTTTCCGAAATCGGATACGATTTAGTCAAGAGCTGTCCAGAGCCGTAGTACTGTACCTCTGCGCCCCCACTGATCACCTTCCAGCCCCGTGGCACGTAAATTTGAGCCTCTGGATGTGGAATTCTCCCAAATAAGTTTAGCGACGGGCTTTCGAATCGCTTTAGAATCATAGAGCGCGTACCAAATATTTGCTCGTAGTAATCCTTCACACGCTTCGATTGATTTTCTTTCTGAATCAGTTCCCATATTGGAATTGCACCCTGAGACAAGAATTGGATAGCTTGAGAGTTAGACTCGGTAGACTGGAACCAGTTTGATTCTGCGTTTTCGCCAACACTGAACGTCCCACCTTTGACAATAAGACCCAAAACCGACTCCATTCGTTCCCCCAAGCGTTTTTCGACAGTTGTAAGGGAGAATGGGCCTTTTACGAAAGATTTGAAACTGGCATCAGCGGCTAGGGAGAATTCGCTCTCCGATGAAAACTTGGATTTCAAAGATGAAGACCAAAGCTCAAGCATTCCCCCGAAGACAAGACCAGTGGTGACATGCGTTCCATACGTTGAGAAAATTTGCTGTGGTGTCGCAGAAGAAAGATAGTTTCCAACGTTTGGCAACACAAGTTCTCTAAGAGAAGGAATTGAAGAGTCCACCACTCGCAAATGACCACGTTGAATGACTGTAGCCTCTCGAGAAAAGAAGTCATCAGAGCCTTTAGTAGTTTCAAACCTGTAGTGCAAAGCCAAATTTGTTTTGAATCCTAAGAAACCGCCTCCAACTGATATATCTCTTTTCAGAGAGGAAGTAAGCTCATCGAAACCACTTGCGACTCTTTTCTCTCTGCTAACGTTGTCTAACTCAAGAATGGTAGTTTTCTGACGAACTAGACGTCCATTCTTTTCGACGAGGGGACCGAGATCCAAAACACGGGAATGAAGCCGAGAGAAGTCAAACGTTCCATCGTAGGGACGAAAGCCAAATCCTACGGTGTCCCATGTGTCCAAAGCGTGTGATGAGGAACAGAAGAGGAGCCAGAACTGTATGATAGAAATTGTAAAACATCGATGGGGTGAAAGGGTCATGGTGACCTATATCTATGTTTGAAGATCATGGAAGCCGTGGAAATCTGAATGTGGGAATGTTAAATAGTGTAAGGTTTCCCTGGGTTGTTGGTTGTGAACGCTTGATGTTGCAAGATGCATGCGATGATATTGGGGTACTGGTGTGTGCCTTTATTGCTGTAGTCGTTTGCTGGTAGGTAAGGGTTAACGCCAAAATGTCTGATTTGTTTTTGGTCAAGGACAGTGGTAGCGGCGTGTCTGACACGTCCAAAACAATTGTCATACTGTTTATTCTAAATGGCGGTTCACGGGGGCTGCAGATTAATATTCGCAGCTTCGGGAATGGCGGCGGTAGCCGCATTTTCTACGAGACACGAAACAAAAACAAAGAATGTTTCTTCTTCTTCTTCTTTATTGTGGCCAAAAAGAATGGTTGTCACTCTTACTAAACAAATAGTTGAGATATCCTATTATCCTTACGGCAGAGTAATCACCAATACTACAAGGTAAAGATGCTCACATAATAATCGGAGCCCCTTCACGCCTGACCTACGCAGGACTCTTCCAGCACGTTTTTCTTCGCGTGTAGTAAGGCTCGAAATTAGTATACAGGCAGCAAAACGTCCTCTTTGATGGTTGCCAAATTGGACCATATAATATACTTTTTTGTTTCTCTCCGACAAGGTCCTTCTACACCGCTCAAAAAGATCTGTTCTCGCCCTTCTCTCAGCCCTCTACAACTACCTCAGAACGAAGATTCAATGCATTTCCACATCATGGAGTCTGCCGTCGAGAGCATCATGATCCCGCGTCTTCTGTTGTTATTTATAGCTGCTGTTCTTCTTGTAGCCGTGAAAGCCGTGTACATAACGTGCGAAAGCGATTATGTGGAAACTTGCTTTGACGAAGATCAAAACTGCTACAACTGTACGAAAGGGACGTACATACCGTTTCCTCTCCCAACTTCACATGTTATTCTTCTCACGACCGAAAGGCTTTTCGAAGACGATCCATCCACAGGGTTCTCGGACTCAGGTGGCTCCTCAGAAATCGATGCCAACTCAGATTCTGGCACCTCTTCAGTCTACAGCAGCACAGCCTCAGCATTTGGCGGCAGCTCGATCTCTGACGGCTTCTCCGACTTTCTTCCTGCCCCAGTCTCGGCTGGTTTTGGAAACGTCTCACCATTCTCAGCCTCTGGTGGTTTTCCTAGATTTTCTCATGGCAAGCCTTTTGACGGTTTGTCAGGATTCATGCGACAACAGGCAAACGTAACGTCACACCCTCCCTTATTCATAGGTCTTGAATGCTCCACCGTCACTCCTATGCTCGATGGCGCTGCTGCGATGTCAGCGACAAGCAGATTTCAGTCGGAGGGAACCTCAAACCTGTGCAATGCAATCTTTGATTTTGAAGACGAGACATCCTCCGTTATATGTGAGTTATATTCTGAATTTAACAAGCCGCCCCGACGAGGAATGGTGTGTGTGCCGTCGAAGAAAACAAAAGACTCAAGATCTTCTAATTCTGGGTCCGGAAGACGGTCTAGATCGGGAAGGAAAAGTTATAGAGTTTCTTGTAGATCTTAACGTGATAGTATGAAAACAACTGAGCTATATCGATGCTCCGCTCTGGCTTACTATACGATGTATCATATATCTTATACTCCTCTTTTCCTCAGAGGATGTCGACCAACTTGGTCTGTGCATGATTACATTTCTACTGCGTTTGCATCTCCGCCTGTGCTTGGGGAACGTCTGCGAAACATATTGGAGAGCCTCCATCCAAGCGTACGCGACTTGCACACGACTTCTTCAAATTCGATAAAACGATAAACTGTTTTTCTTCCGAGTCCAAGCAAAAGACCTCTGGGTTCTCAGCGCCGAGAAGGTGTTCACTAATTACAGTTTTCTGCGCCCAATCCAAAGGATTACTCATGTCAAAGCACATATGAGAACGGAAGAACAAACTCGCCACCGCAACCAGGAAGGACAGAGATGATGCAAGTGCCAACGCGTAAATAAATCCCTCGCTTACGGTAGTAGCCTCGATTTGCTTCTTAAAATCACACATGCCCACACCATCCACTGTGAACACTTCTCGACGCAAAGTGATGGCAGGAGGAGATGACTCCAACAGCATGGTTGCGGCCCTTCTTGCAAACTCTGTTTCCATTCCGGTGATATTGAAATAAACATCAGTGTGCCAGACGTGGAGCAAAAGTTTTTCATTAACCACATACGGCACATCGCTTCCAAGAACAGATTCCGTAAATGTTACCCGTGCTTTATTTTGATAGAAGAATACACAAACTGTTGTTTCATCTTCAGGAAGAGGCTCCGCTAGTTCGGGAAGTTCCACGCACCCTGTAAAGTAGTCAGTTTCTGGTACGGACTCTTGCGGTGCATTGTCCGTCGAAAAAGAATACAATGGATCCAAGCATTGAGCTACGAAGTCGTTCCCGTCCTGGAACAAATACCCTCCACTTTGTCGTATGGTAGTGCGATTTGCATCGAGACAATGAAGCAAAATGATACTCGACAGAGAGGTTGTGTTTGTGAAACCTTTCTGTCCCCCACCTGATGCCAGAAAAGTACAAGGCCTTCTCTCCGATATCTCAACTGTAGTTGGGTCGCTGTAAAAGGAGTTGAATAACTCGATGATGACAAAGATGACGGTGGCTGCCGCGGCCAGTAGCTTGGTGCGAGTTCGATGGTTCCGCACGTTAATGGTTCTTCGTCGTTGAAGCGTCTTGTTCTCGAACAGACAATTCCAGCGGAGTGCAGCAAACAGTAGAGCTGTCTCGGAGGTGACGGACATAAACGTGGCGACAAGACTGACGTGTTGGGACTTGAGAGGGATGATCACCATATCGCCTTGAAAACTGGGAAACGGCCAGTTTGATTCAAGGGCTTCAGAAAAATAGGCGCGTGGGAGAGGTTGTGCGCACCTATGACACTGTCAACTGTCGATGACAGCCATCAACCCACGATTACACATCCGGCGGTGGCGTTTGGGGTCTTCGTGTGTGTTTTGATGTGCTCGGGGCCCTGGGTTCAAGTTTCAATGGTGCCTCCTTCCCAATTCAACCACAGGAACAAATGATGGTGGAAGAAAAGCTTGTGCCGGAGATTAGCGTTGCTGCTTTTGGTAAGGCCAGCGATAAGGGGTCTGTTGGCATGACTGTAGATTTTCGTAAGTACTGCTACCAAGTGGGAACCAACGTACCCACTCAACAAATTATATCAGCCCACAAAATCATTTCAACTCCAACAATAGTGGTTTGCGTTCTGTGAGAGGACCGACGAGAGAAAATGTTATTTTACGATTGTAACTATTATATAAGACCGCATAACATGCCTAGGATTAATTATCAAAACCTGATTAATGTTGTACGTTGTGGGGCTTGCGTGGCGAACATCTAAATGCTAAAAACGAGCAAAAGACAGCCATACTTTCCGAAGGATGTCAAGTTAACGATAGCTAAAACTTTCAAATTCTCAGTTCCTCTCTTCGTCAGCGAGAGAACAATGATTGTGATACCTCTCAAGTCGCAGTACGTCAGTCTCATCTTCACCATCATATCCGGAGCTTCTGAATTGGCTCTGCTGTCTGCCACGCAGCGCTGGAACTGCTTCTACGAGAACAAAAGCCTTCAACAAGGACGAAAGGTCAACGTGCGCCACCATCTGACTCGAACCAAGTTGCTGATCGCATGCGCCACTTCAGCTTTCTTCATCATCGAAATCGCCAATTCATTCTACAGCGACCCGATCACAATCGAGAGATCGGAGACAAGGCCGTGCAGCTTTCTGGCTTCCGCCGATTTTCGAGCGAACGTTACAAAGGCAACTCTTGAGTTTCACCCGATTTCTCTTTCATGTCTAGAGGCAAACGAAACTTCGGTGTGGCAGCGTGGCGGGAATCGGTTCGAGACGGACGAAGGGTCGGTCATTCAATGCTCAGAAACGATGTACTCGTTCGATCGTGAGATTATGTCGGAGGAACCGATTCCAGACAATTTTGTGGTGGAATGTGTACCCGCTCCCCAACTAAATGTGAAAGAAGAAAACCCGGAAGCGTGCTCATTTTGGTATCAGAATGGAAATCGCGTTACCTTTTCGGATTTCGTCACAAGGAGCGATCTGGCGAATGTTTTGGACCAATCGGAAAGCATTCATGTGTGGCACACGGATGTGGCGTTTGACGTAGCCGGAAGAGAAAGAGAATTGGCATCCAGAGCAGCGTTTCATCTGTCCAGAGGTGAAGCAGACGACGTAGGCCTACGTCGCAAGATTTTCTCGCGAGATGGAGACGGTATGTGCGAGTTTACGCAAGAAGTAGACGCCACCGCATTGAATGTGGCGTTCGTGTCCGTGTTGGTGAGCTTGTGGGTTCTGTGCTTGTTCGTGTTCGTGGTCGGTCTGCTGTTTCAGTCTCGAATTATGTATGACATGAGCGACCCGCTGGACTGGGCGAGCAAGACGGTGATCGGCAATGGCTTTATAGGCGCGGAGAATCCGGAGGCTTCGAGCGTGGAGCATGACGGGAGACGGTTTGTGGTTTTGAGTAATTCGAGGGAGGTGAATGGTCGATGGCTGCTTTTGGTACCTTCCCGAAAAGGCTTAAAATAGAAAAAGGGTTTGTAGAGATTTGAATATGGTGCAGGAGACATGTCAATTTGATAAGCTTGCGTCTGTAGATTACGGCAATGAAAGTCCGCATGCTTGGGCGGTGGATCGAGACCACTGCCGGCCGCAGCGCATATTTGTTATGTCTGTTGTATTCGCTGTACAGTCAGCGAAATTTCTACACCTCAGATGGAAGAATTGCTCTCCTTCCAAAACAAAAACAGATAGAGACGTTATTCAACTTCTAGCAAATAGGAATACAAATTAGTAACCTGTAGATGTAAAATAAACAACCTCCGACAAATACATACATGGAACAAAAGTTACAAAACAAAACACGAAATTTATTAATATCACCTAAGTTTTATAACAGCAAACGCAATAAAACTTGCCCAAAAGCCTGTCAATACCCGGTCATTGCCCCTTTTTTTCTCCACAACACTAATTAAAGTTTGAGGAATTGATTGATTAAAATTTTGAATCAATGCATCAGGCAATTGATTCTACACCTGTGGGCGCCATCTAGAGTACGTAACGCGGTGGGCCGAACTTGACGGTAAAGGTCACTAAATGGGAGTCCCTCGTAAGGGAAAAGGCCCGTAAAGATAGAAGTGATGTGAATTGGCCAAGGGATGAGTAGACCGGGAGAACATGGAGCAATGTTCTCATCTTGTTTAATAAAAACGAATGAAAACAAGTGGCAAAGAGGCTCAACGCGTAAAATAAAATCTATTTAAACGATACTTTGAGCGAGACGCCCAACAAAAATAACATCCTTCAAATCTTCTTCAAACGGCACACAACCATAGACTTATGAGCACTAAAACTAAGATTCTCGGCTCCCGGTAAGACAATCCGGATGTAAAACGATTTCTGCAGCCGTCCCACTTTTGCGTCAACCAGAAGCAAACGTGTGCAATCCTTCTCCTTCTTCTTTTTTATTGCGGACATCATCTCTTTGGTACAGAGATGACGGATCGCTATCTACTATAGCTAGTTCTCTCTCTGTAGGAAGGCTTAAATCCTTTGTTGCAGTTGTCTTATCAATTTAGATAGTGATAAGGTCTGTTGTTCTCTTTGCGGTGATAAAGTATCCGAGAGGTAGCGTTAGTGAGTGAGCACCGAAAAACTGCGTGTTCGCTGCTCTTTATGACGTTAGTGCCGCGTTCGCAGCGTAATGGTTTTTGATTGACATAAGAGGCTACCGGATGCAAATCAGCGCTATGCCCAGTGTAAAACTGGGCCACTGACAACTCTGATTTTCGAACTGCCGGCTCGCCAGTGAACATTGGACCGCCATCTGGAAAGATTCTCTTGCATCTGTTACTTCTGGCTAGGTTTGCTTTGACATCGCACATATCCATTCTAATTTCTGCCTGTTTTCAAAGATCCAGGTCCAGGCCTGACTTAGCCAAACCATCAACGAGATCGTTCTGGGGGATGTCACAGTGGCTAGGAAATCTTAATATGTAGCGGTTTGCAATCCTTCCAAGGTTTCTCGTGGAGAGCTCCTAATAGCTGGATCTGCTTTCACTCTATGCCCAATTTCGCCTTTTAATGGAAAGGTTTGGCGGCACTACTTGAGGCAGCTTCCCGTTCAGCACTAAATGCTGCGTTTAAGTCAGATCTTACCGACCGATACAGGATTTACACTATATGCGGGACCCTTCACCAGAGGCAGCACCTTTGGCACAAACAAGAAGTCTCCTGTCTACGCCAGGAGCGCTTCAACCGGTACAGTAGGCTGATAGGAGGGTGCTCCTTCCAGCGGCAAACGATTCATTGGCCATCTATACGGTCCCAAACACCTCACACTTGTAGTGCAATCCCAGAATTGGAAGAGACCAAAGGCGTTCGATTCCCTGCTCTATTGAGAATAGTTGGAGAGCTCACTGTACGGATTTGTAGTATTCTCAATATTTGGTTCACGGAAGGTGAAATAATGGCTAAGTCGTGCTGTTACGGTGGGTTATGGTGCCACTGCACTGCCAAAAATTCCGCCATTTTTTATCCCCTTTTGGAGTGATTCAGCACTTGCAGACCTGTTTGACACGTGGCATATCACTAATTTGGACAACAGTAATTGTGGATAGTTGTGGGTCGCGGAATGTGTAGAAAGTTCTGCACTGCTGGCACACACGTGTAGAGTGTGCCAGACGCGACTATAACATCAGCGTCATTACTGTAGCTGACGTCACGGTCCCATTTTCGCCACGCTGTGCATATTTGGCGCAGCGTGATTGGTTAGTGTGCTGCTCCTGTTGCACGCTAGCGCCTGCTTGACCCCCACGCACGATCACGGTCAGCCCTAGATTGCTGACCGACACGCTAATCGGTATCCCGATGCGGCAGCGCCCGATGCGCTCGCAACCGATACGCCAGCGATGCGCTGGCTCCGATTTATCGGACCTTCGCCAATGAGACGCCGCCTACAGTTTGCTCTTTCTTTTTACAATAAATACCATCGCCCGCCTTATACATTCGGCAGCCTTGAACGAAGGAAGTCGGCACACTACCAAACAATCTCTTGGCCTGCTCACGCGCATTTGAACCCTCACACCTCTGAGGGTGTTGCCTTCCGCCTACCGCAGGCAACGCCTTTGATTGCCGCAGCCTCTGCGCTTTCGCTAGTACTCATTGTGGTCTCCGACGTTTGCAATTTTCTTCGACACATATATTCAACTGAACGTTCCGGTGTACTATTCTTCAGAGTCGTGGTGTGCCACAGAAATTTCTATCTGCTCATTTTGCGGATGAACACGCGCACCAAGGCACGTTTCAGTTCGCCGTTACGCTCACCCCTCCAAACCACGAAGCTTCGAGCCAAAAAACGTCACGAAATAGCCAACGACGCCCAATTCGCATCTTCGTCCCTGTCTAGAGCTGTCACCATGTTTGCGCCAATCTCAGCACCCATTTTGCGCTCGATCGATCCGGTTAAAGTCGCCAGATTTCTCAAAGAGCGCGAGCGGTACGAGTTGGAAGTCACTGCAAAGCAGTCTCAGGTGCCCTCGCTTGAAGTTCTTTCTTATAATTCCAGCGTCGACCGTTCGTTGCTCCAATCTCTCCACTATATGGGAAAGTTTGAGAAGTTGGCACCAAACGCCCAGTCGTTCAAAGACCTGACAGATGACGTCATCAAAACATTCGTAGAGTCATTAGTCAAACGAACGGAATCCGACGCTTTCGATCCAACAATCATCGAATCTGCGCTGAACGGATTTTCGATGCCAAGGAAGATTTTTGATCCTGTAGCAAGGATAACCACATACTGCGCAGATTTTCTAGAACGTCTCGAGTCGGTAGGATGTGGCACTTTTCCGGATCAAAACCCCAAGAAATCCGTTCGCCTCCTCTGTGCCCACCTTCAGCCTGAAGCGCTCAGAAAGGAGATGCGTAAATGACTTGAGTATGACGAGTCTTTGGAGAGCTCCGTTAGGGCATTTATCAAGATTTTTACACAAGATGCGATAAATTGTCAAGCCTACGCTGTTAGTAAGGGCTCCGAATCTGGGCCACAGAGAAAGCAGCAGAAAGATTCTCAAGTTCCTATCACCAAATTGTAGAGCAACGCCCAGTCAGGGGATACTTGAAGATGCAACTCATAGAATGAGGATTGAACCCTCCAAGGGTTATGATTATCATCCCCTCTAAGGTGTGCTGATGTGGCACTGTTTTCTGGTTATATTTCGCATATAAGGGAAAATTCGGATGGCCCATGGTTGGATTGGCCCCGTGATACACGTGGCTTAATTTTGGCACCGATTTTCGGATATTTGTAGAACGTTGGACTTTTGGACCCCGACAGTTGGATCTCCACGTGTATGGCCCTGAGCAGGTGTGCACTACTGTAGAGTTTAGTTAGTGGGCCCTACTTAGGGAGATGAGATCGGACAGTCCGAAGCTCAGAGTAAATGGTAACCAAGGTTGGTCTTCGATACCTTTAGAGGTTCTTCGTCGCCATCGTTTCGGCTTTACAACCCGGAACGGGCTCTGGTTAGCAACGCCTGCGTAGGGACACGACTCCACTTGGAGAGTGCCTACGTTTGGGTTCCGTGCAACCACCCCCTTGGGACCGCTCAGACGACCTGCGTGCACGATACCCCGTGGGGGTTCTGCTTACTTGTTGCGTGCTTTTTGTGTTTCCTTTCGAGGACAGGTTTTCGCCCCTGTATTGGGTTTCTTTTGTTGTTTTGCCCCTTTTCTGGTTCTCGGGTCCGGTGCCTGTTAGTGCCCGACCCTCGCCCCGTTTTTCCTCTTCGCCGGATTTCCCCCATTCTTTGGGATACCCATACCCATTCCCGATCCACGGTTTCTACCCCTCACCTCCGTCGGTACTGCCGGAATCCCCCGTGGGAGTTACACCCCACACTACGGGTGGAACGGAGGGCTCTGTCTCTGAGTCTGCCTCCCCCAGGGAGCAAGGCTTCGAACACCTTGAGAGCACTTCCCGTCGCCGGGTTTTGCTCCACAAGTGGTCTCCCGACTTAGAATCCGTTCTCGGACTTTTGAGTTGGTCATCCACGTGTTGGAATATCTCTTGGAAGAGGAAGCACCGTCGAGAAGATTTGTTGTAGTGGTTCGCTTTGGAAAGGGTGGAATTGGTTTTTATTTTTGTTTTGTGTTACGTCATCCGTTCTCCGGGAATCTCGTGATCGAATTTCATCGTTACCCCGAATCGTCGGTGTCGTGTCTGCAGCATGTCGCCGATTACCCGTGGTTCCAGGACTGGATCGAACCGTCAAGCGGATTCAGTGCCCCCGGCCCCGCCTAGGTCGAGGAGCTCTATTCCCGAAGGTCGGAACGATTCCGGTATCGATCCGGACACTCGGAGAGTACCCTCAGTGGTTTCAGGTCCTCGAGAGGTCATGGCTGTGGGCCCAGCTCCAGTGGTGGAGACCCTCTCAGCAGCACCCCGGAGTCGGGCCGACCCTGAATTACAGCGCCTGGAGACTCGAATCGATATCGCCAACGCGGCTCACATCGAGCTCCTTCAGGAGGTTACTACCCTCCGCCTCAAGGTGGAGGACGCCCAGCTGCGGGGAGTCGCCGATGACCTTCGTACCCTGAGGAGGGATGTGAACTTCCTTTTGGAAAGCTTTGGTACCCCTGGGGTCTTTATCCAGGAGTACCGGAGCCTTGTGGAGGAACACCGCGTGCAAGCGGAACGCTTCCGAGCTCGGCTGGACACCCTCGAGGCCATTATCCGTATGGACGGAGACGCAGAAGCCTCGAATGATAAACCCGAAGTTTCGGAAGACGAAGAACACCGCTCCGCTAAACGGGACCGCCGCAAGTCAAAGAAGAGGGTTCACCTCCAAGAGGATTTATCGGATTCCGATCCCAATCGCTCGCCATCGAGTTCGTCCTCCGAATCTTCGGATAGTGAAGATGAACGCCGGTCATCCCGGGCGACTCGGTCGAAGGCTACTTACACCTCTCAAGGGGCAATCCGTACCCGGAAGAAGGGTAGGAAACACCTTGGATTAAGGGAGCTGAAGCCGACGAATCCTCTCTATCGGAAGCTGCTATCGTACCGCTATTACCGGTTGGATAACCCTTCGGGAGATCGAACATCCCGCGGAACGGGTAAGGTCAAGGACTACATCAAAAGGCTGAGCATCACCCTACAGAAGAGGGAGTTCACAGGAACAGACCCAATTCTGGTGCTCGATTTCCTTGCGAGGTTCGTCCAGGAGGCTGACATCCTCGGTATGAGTGAAGCGCAAGCGTATCTTGCATTACCCTATTTCTTAAAGGGGATGGCTGAAGACCAGTTCAACTCCGTCCGTGGATCATCCCGAGCCTCGGAAGGAGGAGTCACGTGCTGGCCCGAAGCGGTGCAGTACCTCTTGAGGTCATACGCTACTGTAAATGCGATTCAGGAAGCAACCCTTGCATTAAGGGATACGCGGCAGAAGCCGATGGAAACCGAAACGGTGTATTCAACTCGCTTGAATAAAGCGTTTCACCGATGCGGGAATGTATTCCCCGCCTACGAGAGATGCTCCGTGTTTGTGGATGGTTTGGACCCTTCGATAAGGACATTGGTTGCCCGACATCGGGAAGAGAAGCGCAATCTGACCTACTTGGAACTGGTTCAGTACGCCCAGGCTGAAGGGGATACTCTCCGTGCCCGGCAGAACCGAAAGAGTCGGCCGACACGTGCACTCCTCGCCGATGGAGGTAACTCGTCTTTGTCACTCGCAGGAGGCCCTGCCTCTGTGGGGGTCAATGATAACATTCACTTCATGGGAAGTAACCCCGAATCTATGGGTACGTCTGAGTTGCCGTCGACATCCGCTCCGACTACGGATGAAGACCCTGCGCTCTATACCCAAGGCCGAAGGGTGCCAGCGGCATCGCTACCTTTTGCGAATACCGCTGCTCGGTTCTCTCGCCCCGGATGGAGGGATACAGCACCACGTCGCGTGGATTCACGTCCACAACCGAACCCGGCAGAGCTGATTTGCTATTTGTGTTACCTCCGCGGTCACAAAGCACCAGACTAGACATTTCCCCTGCGGGAGGGTTCACGAATTATCGCTCACTACGAGGCTCTGACCCCTGAGGAGAAAGCTCGAGTCCCGAGTAGGTCCTATGAGGAACAAAGGATACTCCGAGCTCACCTTGCTGACAGGGATACAGAACTTGTACCAGCGAACGGGGAACAACCGGTCCCCTTCGAGGCAGCTGAACCGAATTCGATGAGGTCTGCTTCGAAAAACTAAACTTGGGAGTCTCCCCTGCGGGAGGGGCGTCTTCTAAGCCGGAGTTGAAGACGCCCGAGGCGCTCCAGCTTCGCTCCCCAGCTGTGACTATCCTTTCAAGGAGAACGGCTGACACCGACGTTAATTCGGGATACTTTAGTGTCCTTCGTCGCCTGTGGATACGGTCCCGTAATCTCCGTATTCCGGATCGAGTTATGGTAATGGCCAAGCGGAATTATAAAGTATTCGCCGACTTCTGCCTGCCCAACCAGTTTATGGTTCGTCAAATATCTGTCCTGGATACAGGAGCCGCTCCAAACTTAATTCATGTTGAATTGTTACCCCCGCTGCTCCGGGTCCAAGTTCGTACCGGTCCACGTTTGGATATCACCGATGCAAACAACAACGCGCTACGGACACTGGGTACAATTTCCCTCATGGTGAGGTTAGGCTCCTATATCGTTCAGCTAGAGTTTATTGTATGCAAGTCACTTGCAGCACCAGTCGTACTGGGTTGTGACTTTTGCGACCGCTTCGTGGAAGCCATCCGTCCTCGGAATAGAACTGTGGAACTCGAAGACGGGTGTACGATCCCAATCGTTCGTAAACCCTTACAGGGAGCAGCGCGAACACGCGTTCCTCTCCCTGTCGCGCAGGAATCTGTGAAGAAGGACCCGGTGTCTACACGGGTAAAGGTTGCGAAGTCAGTGGCTATCCCGCCAGAAACCCAGGTTTGGGTCACAGTTGTTACCAAGCAAATTGGTGTGCATGTGGTACAACCGAACCCGTCTCTGTATACGCGGCGTCAACTCGCCCTTGCGAATGGGGCTGTCTCCGTGGAACCGGATAAACCTTTCAAGGTTTTGGTAGCCAACTTTGGAAAGACAACGCAGCATTTGGTCAAACACCAGATCCTGGGTTCTGTTCTTCCACACCTGCATGCGGTCGTACCTACAAAGATCTCTATCGTAGAGGTCCTTGGTGTGGCGGACCCTAAGGAGGGGGAGGACACTGCCGAAATCGCGGAAGACGGTGAGCATACGACTGCAGCTCCACACGCTGAACACTTTAAACCTCAGAAGGTTACGGCCCCTATCACAGGAGCAGACCAGACGGATCCTGTTCAGGAATTGGAGAAATGGGATCTCAACCATGTACCCGCATCTCATCGGGAGAAGCTGAGGCACATGCTTCGTGAATTTACCCCCATGTGGGATGGTTCCCTTGGAACTATTAGGATTACAGAACACCGCATCTACTTGTTACCGAACACTCGGCCTATTGCCCAACACCCTTACAGGGCTGGACAGAAAGCTTGGGAAGAGGAGAAATCTCAGGTGGAGAAGATGCTTAAAGCGGGCGTAATTGAACCTGCCCAGTCCGCTTGGGCCTCACCAGTGGTGTTAGTTCCGAAACCGGATGGATCGTGGCGTTTCTGCATCGATTACAGACGCCTGAACGAGGTAACCATTAAGGATGTGTACCCGATCCCTCGGATGGACGAATACATCGACTCCCTTGGGAGCGCTACTGTTTTCTCTACCCTCGACGCCAATTCGGGCTACTGGCAAGTCCCTATTAGGGAGGAAGATCGAGAAAAAACGGCTTTCGTGTGTCACCAAGGACTTTTCCGATTCCGGAGGATGCCTTTTGGGTTGACAAATGCCCCCGCAACGTTTCAACGGGCGATAGACATTCTGTTGGCTCCCTTCAAGTGGAGGACGTGTCTAGTGTATTTAGACGACATTATTGTCTTCTCCAACAACCTGGATGACCACCTCGAACACGTCAGGGACGTAATGAAAATACTCCGCGACGCGGGAATCACCTTGAAACTCAAGAAGTGCGAGTTTTTCACCGATTCGGTTAAGTACCTGGGTCATATCATCCGTCCCGGACAGCTTTCAATCGATGAAGTACGAGTGAAATCCTTGAAGGAAGCAAAACACCCGAAAACTCAAACGGAGTTGCGATCCTTCTTAGGTCTGTGTAACGTGTATCGCCGATTCGTCCCGAACTTTGCGGATATTGCCACCCCCCTCAACAGGCTCCTGACGAAGGGACAACCAGTTGAACTGGAACTTTTTGGCGACGCGGAAGCGTCTGCCTTCACGGCATTGGTGAATGCCGTAACATCACCGCCAATCTTGGCTCTACCCAATCCTGGGCTCCCTTACAAAGTGGACACCGATGCTAGTGCAAACCAAGTAGGGTGTGCACTGTTCCAATCCTCTGAGGATGGTGAACGTCACCCTATTGGGTACTGGTCACGTTCCCTGAATGTCCATGAAAGGAACTGCTCGGTCTCTGAGAAAGAATGTTTAGCCGTCGTGTGGGCCTTAGCTACACTTCGCCCCTATCTGATGGGTACTCGTTTCAAAGTCCATACGGACCACGCATGCTTGCGTTGGCTCCTGGAGATCTCCGAACTCTCGGGCCGCCTTATGCGCTGGCGTCTCCGACTGTCGGAATTCGACTTTGAGATCCTGTACAAGAAAGGGAAGCTGAACACTCAGGCTGATGCACTATCTCGCTTGGGAACGGAAACTGAAACTTCGGATACTCCCGAACCTGGGCCCGCTCCCTCAAGGGCCCAGTCAACGAACTCTTACAGAGTTACTCCCCCACCGGAGGTAATCAAGCCTCCTGGCTCTCCGCCTGAGGAGGGGGAGGAGGACTTAGTTCCTTCGCAGGACGATGTTTCGGCGTCAGCCAGGCGCCCTAACAGTGAATCTAGTTCTCACAGTGAGACGGCGAGCCCGACCGAGCCTGCGACAGAGAAGTCACAACCCCAACGTATGGGTAGCAACATCACCGCCGACCCAGCCGAGCACGACGTCAGAAAAGATGACGAAAAGCCGCCTAGGGAGAGTCGTGTGGAGAACTCCGCACCCGGAACGCCTACAGAGCCGACGATCACCCGCCGCTGCGGACGAGACATTGAGTTGTCGCACACTCAAACCCCGCTTTCTCGGGAACGAGCTGTGTCAGCGGACCCGCACGGGGAAGATCTCGACGACAAGGTTGACCAAATTTGGCTCTCCGTTATGGAATGGGAATAGGAACTCCTATGGAGACACTGGAACCCTCAGGAATGGGAAAGAAATGAGTGAGATCCGTCGGGGACAGCTCAAGAGAGTGCTAGCGCGTGTCGAAAGCGCCACCTCACATGCGCTTGCGGAGTGGCAACCGGCGCCCGCGCATTTATGTGGCACACGTCGAATGGCACCGAGCCAATCAAAATGCTCTGACGACCAACCGTCGCGCAAACCGCCTCCGTCGCACGGCGCGTTGCACAAGAGCAACCTTCGTCCCCGTAGCTCGGGTTGACGTTGAGGTCTTACCCCCCCTGAGATTGGAGACGCTACCGCGTCGCGGTTTCTCAACCGTCACGGAATCTAAGAACACCGTTGTTATCGGGAAGATCTCAGCTTTAAGAAGAATTCAAAACTGGGCCGGTTTGACTCCGTAGACGGAAGTTACAACGTAGCCCACAGGCCACTCGGCGCCGTTTGGACGAAGTGCTGAGACCCGCTCGCAACACGGAAAAGAACCCACCGGGGTGTGTATAGACCCTACGTTGACACCCTCAAGGGAACTAGAGCGTTCCAAGATGGAAGAGAAGCCCGAACAGGGAAAAGTGTACCCGCAGGAATTCGTTATCGATCGCATCGTGCGTCACATCTACACCCCCGAGGGAGAAGTCCGCTACCAAGTCCGATGGTACGGATTCTCGCCTGATGAGGATACAGTGGAACCCATTGAGCACCTTCCAAGGTCTAAGGTTTTATCCTATCACCGACGCGCTCGAGTAACCTTGCCTCCAAGTCTGGATCGTGCCCAAGTTGGGTAAGCCACCACGGGAACTGTTGTGGATGGGACCTCGAAGTGAGGAAGATGTTGGACCTCTGAAGAGGAATTGAGGAGAGTATCCCGAAGAACACGTATTGAGAGGGAATGTCTACTGGCCCTCGGCCTAGCGCCGTTAACCGGGGAACACAGCACCGGTTATTGGGACAGTTTATGATGAAAAAGGAAAAGAAGACCCACGAAGTGGAGAAGAAGATTAAGAAGAAGATTGGACCCTAGGAAGGGAAGAAGATGAAGACGAAGATGAAGAAGATCCTAAGAAGGAAGAAGAAAAGAAGTAGAAGTTAAGATCCTAGGAAGGAAGAAGAAAAGAAGTTATGCAAATATCAGAAGTTTACTATTGTCGCCAAGCTATGGACTCCACAATTGCCCGAAGGCGGAACTACGGAAAGCCCGAGGAGGGACCCGCCCCACCGTTGGCATTCTGACCCTGATGGTACGCCGAGGCGAAAGCCAACATCTGGCTCACATCCGTCATACCCGGGGGAATCGGGATGCCCGCGTTCACGAGGCCTTGTCTCACACTATCCGCTTGCGGAGTGGCAACCGGCGCCTGCGCAAGGGTGTTCACACCCCACCCGGGGGGAGCAGATGGACCTCCACCGGATGCATTCGCCGCCGCAGCTGAGGTCGTTCCCACTGGTTGGAAGGGTGCAGATGGTTCCACACGGAGTACTCCACTAGGAGCTGGCATGTCGTTATCCAACGCTGGATCGTCCAGGTCTACTGGAGGCTCGTACTCGTAATCGTCGGTATAAATGAACCCCGTCGGGTGTCCCACCGGCATCGGTCGAGGCGAGTCAATCAGCGCCCGTGCTTGCGCCGCGCTGATGCAAACCCCTTCGAAGGGATTGTAATAGACCCAGTTACCGGCGCCCGGATCGTACCGGCCAGGATACTTGTCTCGCGCGGATCCTTCCCCTGCGGGCTGATTTTCCACTGGAACTCGATCCCATTGGGTGTTGTCGATCACGTCCAAGATTGGATACAGGTCCTGCACGCTGCTGGCCGAACCCAACGCTGGGACAAGGTCGATCTGACGCATGATGGTCCGTAGCATCGGAGGAATATACCAGATACGGAAATGGTCATGAGCATCCCAGAGGAGGTGCGCCGCTACGCGGGCTGCCCACTCCGCTGCAACGACGGCCCAGTATCCCGAGTTCGGGTCGTGCATCAAACGAGACCCGATATAGTAGATGCATGGGGGCAGTTCAGCAAAGCACCCTCGGGGGACCTCGACCTTACTCCACCAAGCTGGAAGGGGCACGAATCGCCCAACCTTCGCCGTGTTATGGATACGCTCCAGTTCCACGTGAGGATACGGGACAAGGAACCCGAAACGGGAGCGCGAGCGGCGCTCGAAGCGCACGCGTCGATCGAACCCATACTGGGCAAACTGCCGTTGAAGGTACCTGAATTCTGCCGGAAGGATGGGACGACTCCATTGGAGCATATCTTCTCGGAGAGGAAAACCCGGTCCGCGGAACTCGGCTTCGGGAAAGGCTGCCAGGTTATCCCCATAGGAGACCTCACCGAACGTGCGGTAATAGGCGACATCGAACCCGTACTCCGGGGGAACCAGATGGTCAAAGCGTGACCTCTCCAATCGCTGGTAGGCCAGAGCCGCTATCGCTGCGCGCGCCTTGTCCAGGGACTCCCTGCGACCGCGGTATAGATACTGAGGCTCTATGGCTACCCGCGCCCTCCAATCGGGAGAACGTACAACCTCGACAGGTAGGCCACCCGGCAATAAGCCGTCCTCCACGTAGGAGTCGATGAGCTCATCGTCGCGAACCGCTGTCAGATGGAACCACGGAGCGCGGGAATATATCACCGGATCGGTAAGGGGACTCCACCTTCGAAAGGATTCGTTTGAGATCCAACCTCTGGAGTTTGCTACCAAGGGCATCGCATGAGCGGAGTTCCACGCCACCGCGGTGATGTCCAAATCCTCCTGAGGATGTCGGTTGCTCGCCGAGGCGGAAGGTTCGGCACCTGACGGAGCCGCATCCAAACCGGAGAAATATCCACCCTGCTGGGGAGCTTCGTTGTCCGCCGGCGCGGAGGCCGATGGCCCCGAGAGTGGGTTGAAGACGTATGGGTTCACTCCCTTGAGAGGGCTGGTTGAGACTGCTGTTGCGAGAAGTTGCTTATCGCCGAAAGTCGGAAGAGTAGAAGAAAGTGTACCGATGTGCCGGTTTTGTGGCGATCCTCAGAAGTGGTGAAGGACCCCATTGGGAGAGAAGTATATATGGTGACCGTAAAGCGAGACACCCGCGGCTCGGAATGTTCTTCCTCGTCTTAAGGAGGGGAAGATGTAGAGCAACGCCCAGTTAGGGGACACTTGAAGATGCAACTCAGAGAATGAGGATTGAACCCTCCGAGGGTTATGACTATGATCCCCTCTAAGTTGTGCTGAGATGGCACTGTTTTCTGGTTAGAGTTCGCCTATGAAGGGAAGATTCGGATGGCCCATGGTTGGATTGGCCCCGTGATACACGTGGCTTAATTTTGGCACCGATTTTCGGATATTTCTTAGAACGTTGGACTTTTGGGCCCTGACAGTGGGATCTCCACGTTTATGGCCCTGAGCAGGTGTGCACTACTGTAGAGTTTAGTTAGTGGGCCCTACTTAGGGAGATGATATCTGATAGTCCGAAGCTCAAAGTAAATGGTAACCAAGGTTGGTCTTCGATACCTTTAGAGGTTCTTCGTCGCCATCGTTTCGGCTTTACAACCCGGAACGGGCTCTGGTTAGCAACGCCTGCGTAGGGACACGACTCCACTTGGAGAGTGCCCACGTTTGGGTTCCGTGCAACCACCCCCTTGGGACCGCTCAGACGACCTGCGTGCACGATACCCCGTGGGGGTTCTGCTTACTTGTTGCGTGCTTTTTGTGTTTCCTTTCGAGGACAGGTTTTCGCCCCTGTATTGGGTTTCTTTTGTTGTTTCGCCCCTTTTCTGGTTCTGGGGTCCGGTGCCTGTTAGTGCCCGACCCTCGCCCCGTTTTTCCTCTTCGCCGGATTTCCCCCATTCTTTTGGGATACCCATACCCATTCCCGATCCACGGTTTCTACCCCTCACCTCCGTCGGTACTTCCGGAATCCCCCGTGGGAGTTACACCCCACACTACGGGTGGAACGGAGGGCTCTGTCTCTGAGTCTGCCTCCCCCAGGGAGCAAGGCTTCGAACACCTTGAGAGCACTTCCCGTCGCCGGGTTTTGCTCCACAAGTCCTGGGAAGAAACCCCCTTGAAGGGCATTGCACTTCACGGGGTCCCGATGGTGGCTGGGGGAACGTGGAATAAGGCATCGCGGCGCAGGTTGGAAACGGATGGAAAAATATCCAGGGGCAAGAACAAAAGAAGTAGGGCGGCCAAGTAATTTATAGTCAAATAGAGTCGATTGTAGTTAGAGAACCTCTGATTTCATTGGACGACCGCCTGCTTTTTCGTGCAATTTGGATCACTGATTTGGCAACGCAAGATCATGCCAGCACCTGGGCACCACACATTCGGCGCGCAACGCAAATGCGTTCTCCGTCGAGTAACGCCCACAGATAGAGACAGGCTGTTCTACACTGGCCGAAAGCCGCACGAGTTCTCGCACAGTTACGGACAGGCTGCCAGGTACCGGACCGGAAGCCGCACGAATTCTCGCGCCGGCCTTCCTCCAAGTTGTCTATATAAGGCCGACCTCGGTCGGCTCTGACCAACTCTAGTGAAGTCAGCTCGATAAAAGCTGCTCAACCCCCACTTCCACTTCTTCTCTGGCACCAAAACTGTCTGTTAGCATAGTCTGTGCCTCTCTTACTATCAACTCTCTTCCTTTTCTTTCTTTACTTGGGGTTGGGGCCTCTTTCTACCGCGACTGCGCCGACATTTTCAGCAAACCCGTCACTCACGTGGGACTATTTAGCACCTCCTGTTGTTAACAGAACCGTCTGATATGGCGTAAACCTCACACCCTACGGCCATTTGGCATTCATTCAAGAGTAAGTGACTTTCACTTCTCTTTTGGTATTGTGTGCAAGTACTGACTTTTTTTCTTGCATAAAGTGCCAACGTCTTCAATTTCTTCGAACGAATATTCAACTTTGCAAGGTTCCGATTCGGAAGTGGAGGCTGTCAGCGTAACCAAGGAAGCCACTCCCCTCACCCACTCTTTGCCGTCTACCGAACCCCTTAGCAACCCGCGCACCCGTCACATCCTTCGGGTCGTTACTCAGTATCAGAAGCGTCGCCGCCGTCCTCCTTCTCTTAAACTCTCCCTCAAGCGCTGTGCCGTTTGTAGCATCAAAGTGCAGAGCCAGCGCCAATTAAAAGTACACAAAGGCGGTCGTAAGCACCAAAACGCACTAAGACGGGCTTATTACAGAGACACTGACCTCTGGTGCCGTGTATGCGATATCAAGTTCTCCAAAGCCCACGATCTCCGAGTTCATTATAAAAGTCGTCGTCATCGTGCCGGCGTCAGGAAGAAGAATAATACTATTTTCTAGAACGTTTGCGATATATACACCCAGTCTTTAAATCGTGGTATAGGCCTTAACACATTTTGTTTATTACATCACACCTTCATACATTTGCCTCGTTCTGCCACATATATTGGTCATCTTATCATTCACACTCCCTACCCATTACACTCAGTCTTTCTGTCGTCTTTAATCGACGTCTTTTCTTTGCCCTATCCTGGGCTGGTACTCTCGAGAGCATATCTACTGCTTGTGTCCCCAAACTATATTTGAACGGATATGACGTTTACAGATACCACGACTCTTTGGTTTGAATTACAGATGTGGGGCGCATCTATTTATTCGTAGACTAATCACGTGATATCACGGCTCTTCGTATTTGGCCAATCATGTACTTCGATTTGCGCGTCGCGTTCACGTTCACTGCTGTTTAGACAGACCCTAAGAGTACGACTCGCGCATTTCTCACTAAATTCCTCTCGCTATTCCGCGCTACCCACATCCGAAAAGTTCTGATCCCCCCTGGATGGATCTCAACAACGTCCCCCCTACAAACGCCGATCGCTGGCAACTGCACGGAGGAAATGAAGCATCACCTCCTCTGCCATGCCATAGCACGGGCGTTCCGCAAAACGGGCAACCGACCCAATCGCTTTGTAATGAACAAAGTGGAGAAAGCGTGGGCTGTAATTCAGCTAATTGCTCTTGATGCTCCAATAGAGAAGGTGAAAACATTAGACGCTACTTGCGGCCGTGTTGTCACTAATTTTCAGATCAGGCAACTTCCGAATGCTGAGCTCGTAGCTGATCAGAACAAGTATGGCCTTTCATGGAGGAGAGGATACATGGCGCGTATTGCGAGTGAAAATGTTCGTCACGTGGCTAACAGTATTAATGAGATGGCGAAGGAGGTGATCGTCGAGACGTCGGCAGTGGGGGGAAGGTGGGGACGATGACCCAATCGCGAAAGCGAGCGGCAAGGACGGCGACGCTCAACACCTTCTGGTTCAAGCTGTGCTTGACTACAAGCACCCTTCGTCCGAAAGAATGATGAAGTGTAGGGAGAGTGCAGGGAAGGCTCTGTCTAAGCTCCAGGAATCCCGCGCGCAGAAACTGAAGCGCAATCGAGAGAGGAAGGCAGCCTTCGAGGCCAACAAGAAGCGCCGTGCGCAGGAAAGGGAGGAAGGGGATCGTTGTCGTTCGCCTTCTGAACTGCAGCTGTTGCGGGGGCAGACCCGAATCGCGAATGCTGCCAGTGCAAGCGCCGCCCCGCAGAGACGGCAAAGCGAGCAGTTCGGGATTCTCTCACTAATCTTTTCGCGAGAGGTGAAAATCTGGAAGCACAAGAGCCCGACACCGCTCGTTTACGTGCCCTCCCAGAAGAGCCGCTGTTGATTTATCTTTCTCTGGTTGAGCTCGCGGGACCCTCCGCTCTAGTCGCCTACGGCTCCCTACGCTGCGGGCTTTGCCCTCGCCGCTCCGCGCGCCGCTCTCACATCACCATAAATCACCCACACTTTATTGTTCTCCTTCCGATTTGGAGTCCAACTAGCGCATGTGCGCCTCCAATTTTGTTTCATACCTCTCTCGAGATTAGAGTGCATAACCGCGACGCCGGAATAGCCAATTGCACATCATTGCATCCGTGGTGTAGGCTACGGGGAATAGCTCATTCTCAAACCGCCACCGTCCTAAAAAGAGCCTGTATCGGGTGTCCAGGTATCCAATCCCCCATTCGTTGACCATGCGCTGCTCTCTAATGCAACGATTATGAAGTACGCGATATATTCAGTTCGAATTTTTGTTGTGTTTGTAGGGCACAACTAACGCTCCATTACCCATGTCCGCCATGCCGTGCTGGATAGTGAATTGAAAGCTACTGGGGTTGCGGTACAATTTGGAGTTTAGATAGAGGTTTCGATCGCTCTCCGCTCCCTATTCGAGAATCACCAGCCTAATAAAGCGTACATAAAGGTTGCAGAAGACAACTATGGCATTAAACATGTCTCGCCACCCAACCCCAGACATTTTCTATAATACTCAAGTCTGGGCTCTTGGCTGGCCAGTTCAGAACACTAACATTATTGTCCTGTACCCACGTTTTCATAAAATTTGCACGATGGGTACTAGCCCAATCATGCATAAAAATCCAGTTTTCACCCATTGTCTCAGCAGCATACGGTGAAAGGTCTTTAGATAAAACATCTATATATGACTTAGCAGTGATAGAGCTGTCAAAAGCCACCATAATTCCAGCACCATGATACGAAATGCAGGCCGAAATCATTAAAGTTTTTCTGCCTTGTATACGACGCGAAAATTTTTCCGGTGTCTTTTAGAGATCGGGCGAATATGCTGCTAGGCCATCGGGACCATCTAAAACAAACTTCTTCTCGTCCGAAAGAATAACTTTCTTCCACTGTACTTCTTGCCCACCAGGCTTCTCTTTTGCCGAAGTTAGGCGATTCCTTTTATGAATTTGCTTCATGTAAATTCCGAAGCTCAACCTTTTATACTTTAGGTATGGCACTTCCTTTCATGTCTGTTGAATCTTTCTTACAGTAATATCCAATTTTTGCGTTTTTAACATCGCTTGCACTGCTTTGATGGAATATATTATCTCGAATTATGGTAATGTTAGTAGCTTCTGGAATTTTTCGATTGAGAGGCTTCCACTTCTTCTGTTGAGACTTATTCGGGCGCATCATAAATTGTTGTATGGTCTTACGGTGTCGCCCGACTTCTTTCGCGATTGTTTGGTTCCACAGTCCATGCGCTGCATGAGCCCGAATATTAGCCTTCTCGAATTCTGTTAAAAGGGATCCTCTCGGCATTTTGAAGGCTATTTTTATGTTTGGGAGGGATCTACTGATAGAGAAAAAAATTTGAGGAATTCCATACAGTTTCAGTAGTTCAAGTTCGTGCAAAGCGCGTCAAAATGGTTTGAATCTATCCCTAATGGCATGATATTTCGTAGATGTATATAAATCTCGTGTAAAGTTTCCCTACAAGAAATATTTTATTTTATTGGAGGTTAATTGGAGTGCAGTTTGACACTTTTGGGGCATTGGGATTCTGTAGTGCGTGCATATTGCTGTCTTGAATGCGTGCCAAAATCTCTAGTATCAGAAACAAGTGAAACGCGCCCCTCGGCCCCTTGCGGCGCGCAGCGCCGCAGCCGAAGCCGGGGGCATTATTTTGTGAGCTTGCGGGTGAAGTAGCGAGGGAAGGATTGATGCAAGGAATGCAGAACGGTAGCGAGCACAATGACGTTTCAAAGTAACATCGTATTCGTTTATTGATAGTTGTCTGCACCATGAGGATCGCAGAAATCAATTGCTTCTTGCATGATTGGGTTCGCTAATGGTTTCCCCATTGGGTGAATTAATGGTGCCTCTAGTGGTGTAGACTTTTCGTCGTGAAGCAGAAGAAGATTGTTTCTTTTCCGAGCCCTGGAGAGCGCTACGTATAGCTCACCGGCGGAGAGAAAGTTGAAGCGTACGTCTACGGTCATGCGCGAGAGCGTTTGACCTTGTGCTTTGTGCAAGATTGCTGCAAAGGCCGGACGAATCGGAAACTGTCCTCGAATCATACTGATCTCGGCAATTTTAAACTGGAGGTTTATTGGATGCTGCAGCCGAGTCACAATTACACTGTCATCTTCTCCAAATCGTGCCACTCGAAGTGTACTAATTCCTACGTGCGTAACTATGGACATTTCGCCGTTTAAAAGGTGCGGATGCAAAACTTTGTGAATGATCATAACTGGCACACCAAGTTTGAGATGGAGTTCGTGATGCGGGACGCCGGTTGGAGCGTCGTTGTGCGAGAGCTCAGGGAGGGTATTATCAGAAATAACCCCTATGAACATCGAACATGGCCCAAATGTGACCCAAATGTGGGCGTTTTAATTCAAAAAATTGGAAGAACGTGTAACTAGTAAAGAGAAGTGAATCTTGTTCATCTGGTCGGCCAAAATTCGGCCATATTTCGCCCATATTTCGGACTGTTCTTCTGGAACCAAACTTGCTCATCTTCACAAGTTACACGTTCTCACAGATTTTTGACCTAAACGCCCACATTTTGGTCAAATTTCGGCCATATTCGGCCATATTCCCTTTTTATAGGGATCGCCCTGGGAGTCCTCTCCTCGAAATTGTTGGACGCGTGTTGCCGAGAGCAGCTTTATCATCGTTCCCGGTGTGGACCAGATCGGACAATCAGAGTGAATCCAACTCATCGCTGGCCGTCTGATCTCAAATGCTTGATGCGTCAAACATGGACGCATATTTTTGTAAATATTGTTCATAATGAAGAGCAAATATTTTGAACTATTGTACTGTGCCTACAATAATAGAATACCAGACTGCCACGGCAGTTCAAGGGTATCCGCAAAGAAGGCGGAACTCATCTTTGGTGCCCATTCTCTGTGTAACGCGAGCGGCGTTTGCGGTCGATGATCTGCGACGAGACAACTAAGGGCCTTGCTTCTAAAGAGCAGGTCGTTGTCGAATCGTTAATCTCACAATGTCGAGCTACGGGGTAGTTGCTATAGTGACTGCACAGCGACTTGAAAGTCCGACGCAGCCGAGTATGATCAAGTTCGAAGTCGAGTACGAAGTACAAAGAGTATGTAACAGACATGAACCGCACGCGTTCTGCTGAAGACCAAATCAAACCGGCCATCGTTCGTCAGTGCATTATACCGGAGATGCGGCACAGCCTCTGTATTTTCGGAGATATTGAAGGCGAGGCCACGGTTGAGGATGCCACAGACGAAGTGGTTAGGAACTGGTTCGAGAAAGCACTGAAGACGGCACGGAAGGATATGGAAGAGCGAGTCCAAGCCTCGCTAGACGCAGTGAAGTACAAGACATGCACGGAAGACTTCAGTGGAGCAGCACGAGAATTAGTAGTCAACATTGTCGTGCACTTGGACTGCAACAATGCTTCTGAAGTAGTCAAAGACGCCGAGATCTGCAAGACCTTGGTAACTAGACTCATCAATCGTGTAGGACCAGCAGAACTTCGTATTCGCATTTTGAAGGAAAAGACCTACTGGACGGCCGCAGAGAAGTCCAGTATTTCTCATTTCATGAAACGTGCCAGTGCACTCGCCGTAGAAGTCCACAACGGTGAAGCAGACAGAGAGAAGTTGAAGAGGATAAATGATCGTGTAGGTGGAAGGTCATCCAACGTGGAATCTAAAGAAGAACATGGAAACACGCGTAAGCGTGAGAAACCTAATGGAGACTCCAGAGACAGTCGAAAGCCAAACAGCAATGCATTCATATGGAACAAGCCCTGTCCGAACAAGAAATGCGATAAGCTACATCGCATAAGCGACTGTACCACGACTCTCGCCGAAGAGCGAAAGCGATTGTTGGACGAATTCTATGCTGAAAAGAAGAAGCAAAAATCCATGAAGTCTGCAAGCGTGGGACACAGGAAGCTCAGTGATGGAAGGTACGACGTTCTTCTGGACGAAAAGATCGCTACGGTGGCACTTGGAGACTACGGATCGGACTTCAGCGCAATTTCGAAAGATATCTGGCGGAAACTAAACTCAGGGAACACTTTTTACGGCGTTAGTCTACCTCAGACAATCAAGCTCGAGGCAGCGATCAAGAGGACACCAGAAAATTCTATTGTGTTCCTTTCAAAAATGAAGACGACCATGTCTCTCGTCATAACGCTTCCGAGAACAAAGATCCCCATCTTGTTGCACGGGATTGAGTTCTTGATTTCAGAATAGCCAATGAACGAGGTGATCTATGGAAGACCATTGCTCAACGCAATTGGATTCAACCTGGACGAGCATTTGGAACGGATCAGACCAATGATCAACGGAATGTGTGTCAGCCGGATCGGAGTACAAAAAACTAACACCTTTTGCGGCGTATCATACGAAGACACCGACGACGACCCGATTGAGCCTCCCGAGCACTTGACCGCAGAATTTGGAACAGATCACCCAACGGAGATTGACGATGCGCTCCGCACCCTCGAAGATAACGCAAAGAAGAAGGGAATGACGAAAAAAGGCCTATGTGAGTTACACAAAGTCTTGCGACACCAACGTTCTGTGTTTCGCCTCAATCTCGGACCTGAACCACGAGCGAAGGTAGCCCCACTGTACATCAAGCTGCGCACCAGAGCTAAGCCAATTCGCTGTCCCATAGGTGATACGCACAGAACCGGAGAGTGTTCATCAACCACACTATCAGACAGCTCGAGAAGATTGGGGCGGTGTACAAAAACCCTGCAGCGCGATGGGCCCGTCGAGCACTAGCAGTTCCGAAGCCAGGAACAGATAAACTGAGATTCACCGTTGATTTTCGAGCTGTGAATTCCAGGACCGTGCCTATGCAATCTGAAATGCCGCACCTGGAGTCCAAATTGCAGGAGTGTGGTGGATCGGAAGTGTTCGCCAATATAGACTTCTGCCATAGCTACCGGCAGTTCGGCCTATCGCCTGACTCGCAAGAGCTAATGTCTATAAAAAAGCCACTCGGTGTGTACTTACCACGCAGGATGCTGCAAGGAGGCACCGACTCCGGGAAACATTTTCAATCGTGTACGCAGGAAACGTTCATGGAAGAAGTTCCAAATCTGATTCAATGGATCGACGATTTCCTGCTACACGCCAAGGACGATAGCAACCTGCTGGATTCCATAAGGAAGTTTCTGACTGTATGCGAACGGTACGAATTCATGGTGAACCCTAAGAGGAGTAGTCTTTTCCAGAAGAGCGTGAAGTTTTGTGGTCGTATCATGTCCAAAGACGGCGTACAGTATGACCCTCGATGTTTTCAGGTTCTAATCGATATGAAACCCCCAAAAACTGCGAACGAGCTGCAACAACTTCTCTGTGCAACGAACTGGATGCGTACGTCTATCCCGGAGTATGCACGTCGAGTGCAGCAGCTTTACGAGCTCATGGAGTCCGCTTACAAGGAGATAGGGTCTCGGAAGACGAGCGCTGTTCGGAAAATCAGAATATATGAGAGGTGGAATGGAAAACACCAAAGTGTGTTCGAGGATATAAAATGACAGCTCGTCTCAGCTACGAAGCTGTCCTATCCGGAAGAGAACCATACACTGTGTCTCTTCACCGATGCGTCTGACACCCACTGGGCCGCAATTCTGTCTCAGATCCCGAACCATCAGAGGAAAGAAGATCTCGAAGCGCAGGAGCACGAACCACTGGCAATCCTATCAGGAGCATTTTGCGGCTCAGCTGAAAACTGGAGCACTCCAGAGAAGGAAGGTTTCCCAATCGTCGAGGCCATGGGCATGCTCGACTGTCTCGTATCTGGGAAGACGGTACTGATATTCACAGAGCACGCCAAGCTTGTGAACTTGTACGACCCATATGGAAGAAATCTTGTGACACCACGACACACAGCGAGCAAACTCATGGGATGGGCAATGAAGCTGGGTGGGTTTCGCTACATAATTCAGCATCTACCCGGCGAGAGCAACGCGTGGGCAGTTATGATGACACGTTGGGCAGTGAAAAGCCAAAACAAAGTCAAGATCGCCCACCTGATCTCATGCAAAACCATTCTCGCGGCATCAATAACTCCAGGGACGAACGAGGAACTGGATTAGCCCAAACTCAGCGATCTCCAAACATCGCAGGACAACAGCGCGTAAAAACCTCCCAACGTATTTAGAAGAGAACTGGGGCTTCTCCGCAGTACCCAGAACCAGATTTGGATCCCAGGAGATGACCATATGTGTATTTTTCGAGTGATAGGCGCAGCATACACTGGAAGTACAGGGCACAGAGCAGCAGAGGCTACGAAGGGGAACATCGAGAGGCACTTTTGGTGGAAAAATATGGACAAGAACATCAAGAATTTCATAAGTACTTTCCTTCACTGCCTTGCGAGCCAACCCGGGCACATAATACCCAGATCATTCGGATCAGCAATCCACGCGACGAAGCCGAATGAGGTGATTCACTTCGATTTCTGCAGCATCGGCAGAGGAGAAAATCTCCACAAATATGTACTGATCTTAAAAGGATGATTTATCCGGATACGTCTGGCTCACACTCACTACCGATGCCACGTGTGAGACAACTGCAAAAACTTTAATACGGTGGTTTGCAGTATTCGGCACTTCGAAAACCTGGGTGTCTGACCAGGGCAGCCATTTCAAGAGTACTGTAGTGAGAAAGCTGAAAGAGCAACTCCATACCCAACACCATTTCACGCTGGCCTACGCACCTTGGAGCAACGAAACAGTGGATGTGGTTTGTCGAGAGCTCGCCAGAGCAGCGCGAGCAATTCTCTCAGAAATCCAGCTACCTTTCCGAGCATGGCCCAGCATAATGCCCATAGTACAATCTGCCTTAAACAACGCACCAATCAAACGTCTAGGAATGAAATGCCCGCTTGACGTTTTTACAGGAATACAGCAAGACAGCCATTTCTTCGGACTGGTGCGACGCAATGGAGAACTCGAAATCCTATCTCTTACCCAAGTTCGTTTCAGGCAGATAAACGAGTTCATCATGTGCAAAGAAGGAATGGAACAGGTGCACAGAAACTTCTTTATTTCTACATCCAGGAAGCAAAAATCTGCCATCGACTTCCACAACCGGAAGACAAAAGTACGTCCCATAAATTTTTCCGAAGGTGATTTTGTTCTGAAAGGGTTAGTGCAGAAGAAGAAAAAACACACAAGCTTTCTCTACAATGGATTGGACCGTTCCGTGTCACAGAATGCAAAAGCGAGTACATATTCGAATTCGAACATTTAATATCTCAGAAACGGGAAATAGTGCACGGTCGTAAGCTCAAGTTTTTCCGCAACAAGGATTTTGAACTTAGAGAAGAAGTCTATAACCATCTTGCCTACAAAGAAAATGAACTACTAGTTGTGGAAGAATTTCTAAATATCCGACAGAAAGACGGCAGAACAGAACTCAAAGTGAAATGGAAAGGATTCGAGGACAAAGAAACTGATTGGGTTGATGTGGAAAGCCTCAAACAGGATGTTCCCGACCTTCTATAGGAGTATCTGGAAAGCGTCAGAAAGGACAGAACTGCAAAACAAAAACGTCTGGTCAAATTTTTATGACCAACTCTACTGAATGCGTTCCGCGATTCGGCCATAGGGGACTGTTGACCAGATCGGACAATCAGAGTGAATCCAACTCACCGCCGGCGTCTGATCTCAAATGCCTGAAGCGTCAAACATGAACGCATATTTTTGTACATATAGTTTCAAAAAGAAGGGCACATATTTTGAACTATTGTACTGTTGTGGCGTTCGCGGATGTCAGTGCCATAGTATAATCTCTACGGGGAAGGTTAGTCGGCAACAGCCGAGAGACGCAGCCTCTCTGAGTAAAGTTTTACGACCAAGAATCTAATCCCCTTCGTTCTTTTTCTTCTCCCCTCTGTTCCCTCGATCCTCCCCTTCTTCCTCTGTTCTCCCCCTTAAGTAGACTACTCTGTCTCTTTCGTGTCTCTTCTAGACTCTTACGTTTTTGCATTATACCGTTCTCTCGCCACGTCGCTTCCGCCTCTTCCAGGCTGTGTCTGCATTTTCAGCTGCCGCCTATTATCGTGCCTCTAGTGCTATTCTAGCTCCTCCAATCCGCTTTCTCTGTGCTTCTCTGCATTCGGAGCATCCCATTCTCAAATGCACTCTAAATGCTCTCTATCTGTTCTACCTCTGCCCTCCTGCCTTGCTCCTCTCTTCGTTGGCGCCTCATTATCAATTCCATACGACCTCCTGTTCTTGCATTGTTCATGCGTGTACTGGATGCCTCTGCACGTGCCCTACCTGGCAGTCATTTTTCCTCCTGGAATCTCACAACTGTGCCTACAATAAAAAAAATACCGGACTGCCACGGCAGTCCGGGGGTAACCGCAAAGAAGGCTGAACTCATCTTTGGTGCCCATTCTCTGTGTAACGCGAGCAGCGCGTGCGGTCGACGATCTGCGACGAGACAACACCCGGAAACTTTGCAAGCGCAGTTGTGTCGTATTCATCGTCGAGCTTGTTTGTTTAGGCGATGAGCAAGTTGAACAGCTGTACGTCTTTTCTCTCTCCAGTTTCTTTCCACTTCCAGATGTGCTTGTATGCCTCCAAGATAGAACCGGTAGAGGCAAGTGGTAAAAAGCGGTGGATGGAAACGTATTGCGTGCAATATTATGCGCCATGGAAGCAAACTCTGCATCTTGTGCTTGACGTACTTGCTCTGTGAGGTACATGACTCGTATCGGCATCTTTGTCCAGAGGTCACTCTTCCATGGTAGCTCGTTGATGAGATTGAGGCGAACCCATCACTGGTTTCCGTTTTGATCGGTTCGAATGGCTGAGTGGGGAAAGACAGATAGCAACTGAGAGTAGTCGCCGGAGAAAACGATTGTAAGTCCACGAATGAGGGCTTCTCTGCCCCAGGATTGACTCCAGCGCACCGTTAGTCTTTGAGAATGACGTCCATGAATTCGAACAACCTCTTCTCTAGCATTAAAGCTTCATCTAAGACCAAAAGCTGCACCTCGCGAAGCAGAGCGGCCCGATGTGATCCAGAACCGTAAACCGTACTTTGAGGACGAAGTGGGCCCCGTAGTGGTGCTACTGTCTTTGTCTACGACACCGGATCCCAACAGACTGTGCAGTTTCCTCTCGTTTTGGTATAGATAGGCTGCAATCCCAATCGTGGCGCACAATTCTACGAGCATTTCTTGCGCCTGGCACATGTCACGCAGAAGAGATAGCAAGTACGTTTTGCCGGTTCCTGCAGGTGCTTGAATGAAGAACGCCTTACACGGCGTTGATATTCGGTCGTCGGTCCGTCGCTGCAGGAACCCTTGCAGAATAGAGTCTAATACATGCTGCTGTTGGGCCTTGAGTGATTCATAGCGATGGTGGAGATTGTTGGACGCGCCACTCACTCTTTCATTGCGGGCGGCAATCGATCGATCCAGTTCTGGGATTCTTGCCCCAGAGAATGCCATTGACTGCAAGGAAAAAAATTGGTGGTCTTGGAGCATTCTTCCGCCGTGCATATCGGAGATTTGGATGAGTCGACCGTACATCTCTTCCTTTTTCTGTGGCTCTTTGCGTTCGGTGATATCCTCGCACAGTGGCTCCCAATAATCTGTCGCCATCTTTTCTGGGTCACCTCTTTGCTTATAGAGCGTCACAACGAGCCTACGAAGCTCAGAAGGGGTGCTGTACACGTGCACGACCTTCTAGAAGGCTAAATTAAACTCGTTACCTTCGCTGTAAACTCCCATTGCGACTGAAGCTTCTTTAAATGAGTTGAATTCCGTTCCCTCATGCGCACGTGCATCTAGATAAGAGGCGGCGGCCTTGTTCATGAGAATGAGTCGCAAGGAGAACATTTCAACTTCTAAGGGTTGGACGTGAATGCGAGCCCCTCATCGCTCCTCTGCCTTGCGTTGGACTATAAACATTGGAGGAACGCCAGTATTCTTTGGTACCTGAGAACGATCGCCCCCGTGCTGTTCAAGCACTCGGGTACAAAGCTTCTTGTACGGTTCGGTTCGCTCATAGTGTTGCAAGTAGTCCTTATGGTGGAACGGAGGCGGGCGCTTGAGGTAGCGCTCCAGTGTAGAAGAGTGGAGTGGCTGATCCAGCTGATTGGGGTGCCGAAGCAAGACGTTTCGCCCCCCTTCGAGATGGATCATTAACTTCTCGACAGTGGGACTAATATGCACGTGGCGGAATTCGAAGATTCTCCATGCTGCATTAACAGCCCTAATTACTCGCGCGCATGTAAGTTCGGAAATCGTTGAGCACTTCGACTGCTGCAGCAGTATCGACTCGCTGTGCTTGCGAAAATTAGCCGTTATGTCCTTCCATAACGTAAACTATTCATCAATTGTCTTGTCTTTCTCGTGCAACACAGTGTGCTTGCTCGTTTTAACCTGTATGTCATTCCGTAATGTTCGAAGTGAGGCCTCCAATGGAATGGGCTCAGAAGGGCCCATGAGGGCCAGCTCTTCGCCGCCCAGCGTAGCTTTCGACGGCGAAACTTGATCCATGGATAAAAAGTCAACATGAAACAGCTTCGTCTGTATTGAGTCGGAAGTCGGAAGCTTTTCTATGAAGTTTTCGCTTCGGCAAAAGACTTCCCACTGAACGGGTGCTCGACCGAGCTAAAGTCTCCGTGAAGAGTTCTACCTGGCGCATATGCAGTAGAATTCTCTCGAGAGGAAACGGCGTGAGCTGTGACGCGCAAATGCGGGTTCGGCATCTTTATAAACGGTACTTTCGGTCCACTTTCATCCACATAGATGCTTTTAGAGGTCTGTGCATCAAGGTGACTATGAAGCTGCGAATCGATAGCAATCCCACAGCAAGAGTGTATATTTCTCTCCCTATCCTTCGACGGAAAGTCATGGAGTGTAGTTGGAACAATCAACTTTCGAGGATAGGCACCACGCGGTGACGTGAGCGAAAAAAGTCACCCTGTCCAGCATCCAATAACATTTGTAAATCAGAAAGTGGCTAAGCAGGGTGCCGTAGAACTGAGGATTTTTCTGTCACGGTTGTGTCCGGTGTTGCGCTTTCTAGTCGACACAGAATCTGACGGAGCGATCTTTCATAGCCGCGAGGACAAGGAGAATTACCCAATCGGATTGGGTACGAGGTGCCGGCTCTATGACATGAGCTTTGCTCATTTTGTCCATCTGGTCGGCGAAAGTTTTCCTCCCCTTCAGGCCTTTACGGTATGGGTGCTGGAACTGTGGTCTTGCATCATTCTGAAGCTCAATGCGGTGTATAGTGGCTCTGATATTTCCCAATCTACCTGACCACATGGTCTAGTGTTTCCTGAAGAGATCAATCACCTAGGGCCTATAGGATTCGAATTAAGCGCCTATGGCGACTGTCCCCTTCTCAGAGTCGACGTCCGCGTTGGAAGTTGTAGTTGAAATTTATACAATTGGGCCTCCATAATGGTTACAGGGGCTGTTAGTGTCGTATAGTGGCAGAAGGTTTGACCTTTGAGGTTGTCAATATCCTACAATGACCTTGTAGGTGATGGGTGCGAGGAATCACCGGCCACGTGGCTCAAAGCGAGCTAACATCTAGATGTTGTCAGCCACGTGTAGTGTTGACATGTACCTTCTGGTTGAGTAATTGTTAGTGATAGTAATTGTAAATATGCGTATTTTAGTACAGTAGTTGAGTGGCCACCTGGCACTGTAGCCAGTGCTGGCCAGGTCTCTGACAATAGGTCAGAGACCGTGCCTTGGTGGCACCTCCCGGGTGATCTGGAGAGTGCAGTCCACTGCATATAGGGAACTGCACCTTCCCCATCCTAATCTGATAAAGACAGGCATCACTTAGGTCACTACTATACCTTTTGGTTTATTGTTTCTCAACTACCACACAGGCTTTCCCGCGCGTTGTCGCCTACCATCTTTTACCTACATGATATAGGCTAGTCGCCCTGCCGTTGCCCCTGCGGGTTTTCATGGTACCCTGTTACCATCGAGGTTTACTACGTCTACCTTCTAAGATTGAGCGTCAACACGCTCCCTACGGTTGAGTGTCACTACGCTCCCGAGACTGAAGGACAATGCCCTTCAAGGGGGTTTCTTCGCAGGACTTAGAGGTTTCGCTCGCTTGAGGACTAGCTTGGACTATGACAAGCTATACCGCTATTGCGTGCTGACGGCCGGTTAGGACCGGAAGTGCACACTGGTGGAACACGTGGACTGAACAGATGCCGACGCTCGAGTGCGAGGCGTGCCACACGTGGCCTGGATTGTACATATTGGTTAGTATTATTTAGTCATTTTTAGTATTTATTTAGCTACGCTATCGCTATTTAATGTTTATTTTTCGGGCGCGCGCCCACTGTCAGGGGCCGCGCGCCACACTACTTAGGAGGTTGAGCACTGCTCCCCAGTAAACACCCTCTTGGGAGAGACCAAGGAGGGAGTCTTGGCTCTGAACTTTTCGCCCTCGGCGCGTCTTCACCGCATACTGCGTGAGCGCCCGTTGCACGTTACTTCATCCACCCCTCTTTCGACCAGAGTGCTACCACCACCGTGGGTTCATATTTAATTGCCGACACTTGTCGCAGTCTCGCCCCTGTGTAGGGTTACGCCCCCGTTTTCCTCTTGTTCTCCTTTTTGGCTCTTGTTAGTGGCCGCCTCACTTACCTCGCTCGTCCACCTCATACGGGTGTTTCCTCGCTCCTTTTCCGACAATCGCCGTGATACCGCTCCGCCTAGGATTGGTCACACCCCGGACTGTGCCGTGCTCACCTAAACACTCTAGGTATATCCCGCCGGATTGGCATCGGTCTTACACCCGACTCCGTCGTGCCTTTCCAGAGTGGCTCTGTTTCTGTGCTCCGCTGGGACGCGTCTCCTCCGCCTGAGGCGTGTCCCTCAAGAGAGGAAGATCCCGAACATCTTCGTGGTGTCTCCGCTCCAAGCGTTGTCCTACAAACTGGTCTCCCGACTTAGAAGTTTGAGTCGGGCACACTCAGTTACAATTAATCGGAAAGAGGACTCACAAATTGAGGTTGATCTTAGTTGCCCTCTTTGAGGAAGTTTCTTGGCCCCACTAGCCGATCGGGTTTGGATTCTCACGTGTAGCGGATTCTGATCTCATGTCGTCCAAAGACCGTCCTAGGACGCGGAGTCAAACCGGTGCCCAGCAACCCTCGCATCCATCCCGTATCCCTGTCCGTTCACGGTCTCATACCGGTGGATCGACTGGTGTGCCAGGAGGAAGGACCTCGAGACCTCCTGTCTCTGATTCGACACCCCCAGCAAGTGGAGCAGGACCGGCGTCTGCCGCCGCCCAGATGCTCTCCCCTGCTAGGGATGTCACTCTCCATCCCAGCTTTGCAGCTGTGGAAGAGCAACTCCGCTCTATGCCGTAAGCTCAAGTCATCCTTGTAGAGGAGTTTGATTCCCTTGGCAAGATCGTAAATGACAATGCTACGCAGGATTTTTCTGAGGACCTCCGTGTCCTCCGTGCGGATGTGAACTCGATTCTAGAGTCCCTTGGTGGACCCTCGGCCTTTGTCAAGGACGTCACGGACAAGTTCTCGCGCGTCCGAAGCCGTCTCGAGACGTTGGAACAAACCCTAATGTCGGGGAATGATCCGGCCGAGCGGGTTGCAGTATCCCACAAGGGAAACAAGGAAGAGAACCGCCAGGCTCGAAAGAAGCGAAGTAACACGAATCCCGAACCGTCGGATTCCTCATCCTCGTAGTCCGACTCTTACGATTCATCGGTGGAAGTAGCTCGCCGTGAGCGTTCCTCACGCTCTAAGCGGTCAACAGCCACCCATGGTGTGATCCGCGCCCGCACAATGGGAAGGAAGCACAAAGGTTTGAAGGAGCTGAAACTGACCAATTCGCTCTTCAAGACGCTCTTATCATACCAGTACAACCGTTTGGAGGCCTCCTATTTGGATCGTACACCCCGTGGTACGGGAAGAGTGAAGGAGTGCATTACGCGAATGCAGCTCTCACTACGAAACCAGTTCTTTTCTGGAGGAGACCCAATATTGGTGTTGGATTTCCTGGCACGCTTTGTCGCGGAAGCTGAAATTCTTGGAATGAACGAGGGATAAGCCTACCTTGCCTTACCGTACTTCTTACGTGGGCTTGCAGAAGACCAGTATCACTCTGTCAGAGGTTCATCAAGCGCCTCCGAAGGAGGGGTCACATGCCGGCCTGAAGCAGTTCAATACCTCCTGAGGTCATATGCTACTAATTCCGCCATTCAGCAGGCTATAATAGCCCTCCAGGACACTCGCCTACTTCCAGGCGAGTCGGAAACCGATTATTCGTCGCGCCTTAACAAGGCCTTCCACCGCTGTGGCAATGTTTACCCCGCTGAAGAGCGTTGTACCATGTTTGTCAATGGTTTGGACCCGGCGATCCGGACTCTTGTTGCTCGACGTCGAGAAGATAGACCTAAGGCCACGTATTTGGAACTAGTGCAGTTCGCTCGTGCAGAAGGTGAAGCCCTGCGCGCACGCACTTTTGGCTCCAGGGGTAGGTCTGCAAAAGCGTTGGTGTTACAACCAAGTACCCCGTCAGCTTCGATGATCGACGAACAGGCCTTTCGAAGGGATTATGATAACGTGCAGCTAGCCCATAGCGACGTTCATTCCATCCCGACAACGGAGTTACCCTCAACCTTGGACGAGTCACAATACATGATTGGGGATGACACGCTACTCTATGCGGATAATAGTCGCGTCCGTGCGCCACGCGTCCCCCACGAGAGTGGTAATGTCCGCTTTTCGCGTCCTGGCTGGCGAGATACCCGCCCCGCGGTGAAGTTCGCGGAGCCTCGCCACCCAACGCCGGCTTCTGGTCTGATTTGTCATCTCTGCTACAAACCAGGCCATACTTCTTCACAATGTGTGTTGTCTCTCCGAGAATGGGCACAAGTCGTAGTCAATTACGAGGCCCTAGCCCCAGAGGACAAAGCAGCTGGTCCGATTTCATCGTATATCCGTGCTCGAACGGATGTTTCACGTCACGTGTCGCTTCCTCGAGCTCGGGTCGTACCTGCACTGGAATCCCGTGTCATCGACGTGGTCGGTCACCCCACCGTTTCTGCGGAACCTTCTGGACCTGATGCCCCGGCGTTGCCTGCTCAACGTCCTGAGAAGCCGCCTCCTGCGGAGCAGGCCCAGAAAAACTAAATCTGGGAGTCTCCTCTCAAGGAGGGGCGCCCTAAGAGTCGAGGTCGACGGCGGCCGAGGCGTCCAAGCCTCGCGCCAAGGTCAAAATCCCTTCAAGGAAAGAGGCCGTCAATGACGTGAACTCGGAACACTTTCGTGTTCTGCGTCGTCCGTTGAAACGTGTTTTCAATTACAGGTTCCAGGATAGAGTTCTGGTGATGGCCAAGAGAAACTACAAGGTCTATGCCGACCATGGCCTTTCACCCCAGTTTATGGTGCGACACCTTACCTTCTTAGACGCCGGTGCCGGTCCGAACTTTGTCGTGGAGGAAGTACTACCGCCTGCTTTGCAGTCTAGGATCCGCCGCGACCACGTCCCGAAGGTCGTTGATTCGAACAACAAACCCTTGGATACTGTGGGGTTCATAGAACTGGTAGTTCGCGTTGGCGCTCACGTGGTGAAACTCGACTTCGTCGTATGTCTGAAATTAGCCGCCCCAGTTATCTTGGGTTGCGACTTTTGCGACCGCTTCGGCGAAGCGATCTTCCCCCGCCAACGGCGTGTTGAAATGGAGGATGGGTCGTCTACTCCGATCGTTCGTCGTCCGCTTAGGCGTGCCACGAAGAAGCATGTCCCGCTACCGGCAGCACAGGAACCCGGACCGGATAACCGTTAATCTAATAAGCTCCGCGTCCCAGCGCCGTTGTGCGTCCCGCCTGAGTCCCAAATGATGGTGAAAGTAACCTCCCATCAACACGGACTCCGGGTCTTACAATCATTGTCGTCACTGTATGACAGGCACAGCCTCGCAATTGCGAATGGAATCGTCGATGTGGAGCCAAACCAACCGTTTCACGTGCTGATCGCCAATCTAGGGACTGTACCCCAGTATCTGGTGAGGAACCAAGTGATAGGGTCCGTCATGCCACACCCCATCGCTATGGTGCCGACAAAGCTGACCGCAGCTGACGTTCTCGGACTCGTTCACTCTAAAAATGGGGACAGCTCGGAACCCGTTTCATCGCCGGAACCCGGGGTTCACCCTGTAACATCAGGGACGCAGCCCGTTTCAACGAGTGGTGACCGCCCCGATCCAGCCCAAGAACTCGAGGACCTGGATCTCAGCCACGTCCCGGAGTCATACCGCCATCGATTGCGAGAGATTTTAAGAAACTTCACCACTATGTGGGACGGCTCCCTTGGTGAGATTGCCACTACGGAACACCGGATTGATTTGCTACCTGACACCCGACCCATATCTCAGCACCCATACCGTGCCGGACCCGCCGCACGCGCGGAGGAAAAGGCACAAGTAGATAAAATGCTTCTAGTAGGAGTCATTGAACCGGCTCAGTCGCCGTGGGCTTCTGCAGTAGTACTGGCTCCAAAGCAGGATGGTTCCTGGAGGTTTTGCGTCAACTACCGTCGGTTGAATGCCGTTACCGTCAAGGACGTGTATCCAATCCCAAGAAGGGACGAGTACATTGACTCGCTGGGCGCCGCCACCGTCTTTACAACCCTGGACGCCAATTGGGGATACTGGCAAGTTCTGGTAAGGAAGCAAGACCAGAATAAAACCGCTTTCGCGTGTCACTCCGGTCTCTACCGTTTCAAACGGAGGCCTTTTGGTCTTACCAACGCCCCCCCTACTTTCCAGCGAGCCATCGACTTCCTATTGGCCTGCTTCAAAATGAGTACCTGCCTGGTCTACCTGGATGACATAATCGTCTTCTCAGATAAACTGGACAAACATCTCACTCATGTGAAAGATATCATGACCACGCTACGAGATTTGGGTGTCACTCTTAAGTTGAATAAATGTGAGGGATATCATGACCACGCTACGAGATTTGGGTGTCACTCTTAAGTTGAAGAAATGTGACTTCTTCACAAACACCGTGACGAATCTCGGCCATTTTATCCGTCCAGGACGTGTTACAATCGAGGAGACTCGTGTTAAGTCACTCAAAAAGGCTAAAGAACCGCGGACGCAAACCGAGCTTCGTTCCTTTCTGGGACTCGCGAACGTCTACAGACGATTCATCCCGCACTTTGCGGACAAAGCTGCACCGTTAAACGCGCTTTTGCGGAAAGGCCAAACACCAAAACTGGACCCCTTAACCCCCTTTCAAACGGAATCTTTCAACTCTCTTAAGGATTCTGTCGTCTCCGCCCCGATCCTCTCTTTGCCCAGGCCTGGAATGCCCTTCACCGTAGATACGGACGCCAGCGACTACCAAGTAGGTTGTGCACTGTTTCAAACTGCACCCAATGGAAAAAGACGCCCCGTAGGGTACTGGTCCCGATCGCTCAACGTTCACGAGAAGAACTACTACGTGTCGAAGAAGGAATGCCTTGCAGTAGTGTGGGCATTACAAACGTTGCGCTCCTATCTCATGGGTAATCATTTCACCGTTTTTACGGACCACGCATCACTTCGATGGCTACTCTCCATCTCGGAGCCTTCAGGCCGCTTGATGCGTTGGCGTCTCCGTCTAGCGGAATTTGACTTTGACGTGCAGTACCGAAAAGGATCGTGCAACACCCAAGCCGATGCTCTCTCCCGCCTGGTCACTACTGGCGAAGCACTACCCGTCAAAGACGATGAGATACCCTGCTTTGCAGTGACTGGCGACGACGCTACCATCGAGGACGAGGAACGAGACACGGTCTCTTCAGATTCCGGTTCCGAATTGGACGACTTTCTTCTCTCGGAAGATTCCGAGAAACCCTTACCAGGGAAGTTCGTGCCTATTACTCTAGAGGACATGATACGGGAGCAATTCGCTGACCCGTTCTGCGCGAAGGTCCGCGCTCAACTCAATGGAGGAGGTACTCTCCCCTTTCAGGTGAATGACGCCGGATACCTTGTACGGACCGTCGGATCGCACCCACAAATCGTGGTACCACATAACCTCCAGTTGAGAGTATAGCAGATGTCGCTCTACTCCAAACTGAGTGGACACGTCGGGGGACGGAAACTTTACCTCACCCTACGCCGTAACTTCTACTAGCCTGCCATGGCGATGAACTGCTACGCAACGGTGCGGTTTTGTAGCGATTGCGCTCGGAACCGTGTCAAACTCCGCCTTCATGCGACGAAGTTGAATCGGTTTCCAGCTCGCACTCCATTGGAATTTGTGGCCATCGATAAACTCGGTCCCTTCCTTACCACTAAACGGAATTACAAGTTCTTACTCGTAATTACGGATCGCTTCTCCAAGCTGGTCCGGACCGTACTGTTAAGGAACATCTCCGCTATGAGCGTGGCTCAAGCCTTCGTCCTACACTGGGTCTTTGTTTACGGCCCACCGGTCAAACTCCTCTCCGATAACGGGAGACAGTTCGCCTCTCATTTCTTCGAGGATGTGTGTCGCATCTTAGACATTAAGAACCTGTTCACGACCACTTACCACCCCCAAACTAATGAGCAGGCCGAACAATTCAACCGGACATTACTTGCGACACTCCGTCTATACGTTGCAGACCACCCCAAAGATTGACACTTGTTCACTGATGCGCTAACCTCTGCGTACAATACGCAGGTGCACAGGGCACCTGGATTAACGCCCTTCGAGTTGGTACTAACCCGTACCCCACCGCCCGTGGCGCTGGAACCACAGCCCACGCTGGATACCTTTCCGTCACCGACCGCTTACCGCGAAGCGTGGAAAACTTGGCTCACGAAGCTCGTTCCCGCCGCACGGCGTTCAATGGGCCGAGCCCAGGCCACTTACGAGCGTGACTTTGATACCAAAGCCCATCGCTCGCCGCCACGTCTCGCCCCCGACGGTTATATATTCATCCGCACGGAGTATTAAAACCCAGAGAAGGAGAAACGCCACAAGCTGTCACCCGTTGCCGACGGCCTTTTTCGGGTTATTTCTGTGGCTCCCGACACTGTCATTGTTGACCTCGCTGGTAATCACGAACGCATCCCCCGCGATCGCGCGGTATCGGCTCCTCCGCCGTTAACATTCCAACCTGCTGGTGTGACTGCTCCCGTTGAAACGGATTCATGGACACCCTTACCCCAGGCCCACCCGCGTCCCTACGCGTAATCACACCCATCTCGGGGTTTGTCTGACCTTCTGCTACCCGCGGCGCCCAACCCGCATGGAATCGTGTCGAGCATTCGTCGCTCCTCTCCAGTCCACCCGACGGACACCAACCCCGGTGCATCGTCTAAGGAGGGGGAGGCGCCCGACAGCCGTCGTAGTCCGGTCGATACCGTCGCTGGAAAAGCCGCACCGTCGCGTGACATTCTTCGCCCATCAGAGGTGCCTGATACCGACGTCCTGCACGACTCGACGCAGTCGCTATCAAAGCCTTAAACCGCAACTGCGGATAACGCCACCAACACTCGCCGAGGTGTCACCACACGTGCAACACGGAATTCAAATGCGCTCGGCGCACCGCAGTCTGATACAGTACGAGTGGACGACGCACCGCCAAGTACCCCGCACAGGGAGACGGATACATCCACGGCGCCGACGCCGGACAGCCAGCCATTGGAACGCTCACGTGACTACACGGAACCTCGCAGTGGGACAGAGATGTGCAACAATGCGCCACCGCCCCAGCGAATCTCACCGCCGAAGCGAGCTTCACCACGCCGATTAGCGGAACGACCACCCCGGATACGCGCTGGTGTGGGCCCTCCAACCGGAGTGGGAAGCGCCGAAAAAAACCTGGCACTTGGGGAAAATGAACCGCCGAAGTCGGGTCGACATTTTACTCAGCCGAGGACTGCCTTGCGCGCTACACGGTCCGACCGGAGCGAAGCTGCCCAAAGGGTGATCACTTCGGTACCCCCTGGCTCAGGACGGGTACCACCCGTAAATAGCGACACCGTCATACGGGATGGCCGGGAAGTGTACCGAAAAGAGTTCGTGGTCGGACGTATTTTGTAGCACTCCTATCACCCAGAGGGGTATATCCAATACTTGGTCCGTTGGTACGGGTACGGCCCCGAATGGGATTCAGACGAACCGATAGAGTACCTACCTCGGCCAAAGGTGGTACAGTATCATCTTTGTACTATCACGGCTTTGCCGGCTACCGTAGACCGAGCCCAAGTGGGATAAAAAGACACCCGATGGGGATAAAGGAACAGAAGATCTGGATAACGACCCTTGGAAGAAAAACAAGATGCACAGAAGACCTGGAGAAGTACACTCAGAAGAAGTGGAAGGGAGGAAAGAAAACAAATACGTCATAGACGGAAGTAGTTTACTATTTTCTAAGTTGCTGAACAAACTACCGCACAGCGGGATATACTAACCAAGATCGCAAGGGATTAGTTGGAAGAACCCGGATTGCCGTGCGCGCCAACCGAATCGCTAGCAGAGTTACTCCCGCCGGTCAGGCGTGCCACGAGGGCGTCTCTCATCGCACCGATGTCGCCGCTCGCCGCTTGCGCGTTCAGTCCAACACCCCGAAGGAACTGGAAGATCACGACCGCCTCTGGGCGTATGGGAACCTCAATAACTTCCGCTTCGTCCGGCAACGCCGCCGCCACTGGATTGATGACCGCACCTGCGTGAGTCGCTCCGTGCGCCGGCTGCGCCGTAGTATTGGCACCATCGGGATCTCCAACGTCTTCCATGACCTTGTCGCCACGGTATTCACCCTCTTCCTCCGGGAGATCATCACCGCAATAGGCGTACTAGAAGTCATCTGAGTTGACAAACCCCACGGGGTGCCCGTATGGTATGCCTCGCGGAGCCATCCGGAGTGCCAACGCCTCCGCCTCGAAGATCTCCTGCTGCTCCCATGGGTTAAAGAAGACTAAATCTCCCAACGGCGTGTGACGCCCCGGAGACCGATCAGCCCCACCGGCCTCTTGACCACGGCCGCTCTGCCGGATAGGCACGACAGCCCAGTCGACACGGCCAATGATGTCGATGAGCTCATGTGCTTCATCATCGTTATTGACACCTCCAAGAGGGAGTTGAAGGTCCAGCTGCCGGATGTAACCACGCAAACGCGGAGGAAGATACCACAGTCGATACTGGTCGTAGGCTTCCCACAAGATGTACGCCGCGGCGCGGACTGCTCATTCGGTTAGGACCACGGACCATAAGCCGGAGTGCGGATCCTCAATGAGGTACGAGCCAAGATATGAGACGACTGGAGGCAACTCCACGTAACATCCCCGGCACACCTCGACGGAGGACCACCACCCAGGCAGGGGAACGTATCGCCCGAACTGATATAAGGGACTAATCCGGTTTATCTCCGTGTTCTGATAAGGGACAAGTAACCCAAAGCGGGATCTGCCCCGACGCTCTTCGCGGATGCAGTACTGTAACCACCGACATCGGGGCTCATGACGAAGGTGACGGAACTCGGCACGAATGATCAGACGGACCCAGCAGATCGCTTCTTGACGCGCACGCGGTTGACTGCGCCATGCGTAAGTTTCCAACGCCGCAAGGCGGTCACAATAGCCGATCTCACCCTGCGTCCGGTACATCCGTAGGTCGAAGCCGAATTCGTCGGGGATGGGGTATTGGAAGTTCGCCCGGCTGATCTGTGAGTAACCGATTTGGACAAATATACAATGCGCCTCTTCCGCCGACTCGCGCCTTTGCCGCAGAATCGCGTGAACGGGAACCGCCACACGGCGTCGCAAGTCCCACGAAGTGGTGATCAAAGCCGGCAGCTCGCCCGGGAGACGCGCATTGCCATCAGCATACGCGGCCACCAGTTCTTCGTCAAAGACCGCTGTCCAATGGAACCACGGAGCTCTCCGGGGAGTCGCCGCATGTTGACGCGGGTTTAACCAGACGAGTTCGTCATAACTGGGCCAGGTGTCCTCTACAGGAGTGATATGGCTTGAAGCTTCAACGGGACCCCGGGATCGGCTCGGCGCGATTGACGGGGCACTCCCCCGCGGAAGGAAAGCCGAATGGAAACCGGAGAAGTAACCCCGGCGGGGATTGTTACCACCGTTCATCGGAAATACTGGTCGCCGAGGTATCGGGATGTGGTCACTGTAAGTTGGCGTACGATGCGGAAGAGCGCTCGAAGTTCGAGGAGTGGTTACCGCGTTGGTGCGTTTGTCGTTCGGTTGTGCAGCTCTGCCTTCGACAGTCCAGTGGTCGCTGGACGCGTTACGCGGCTCGCTCTTATGCCAGTTGGACCGTTGCCTCCCCGCCATGTCGACGGCGTGTTCGTCACCTAAGGAGGGGGATATGAAGGCGCCTCAACGGGGTTTCTTCCCAGGACTTGTAGATTTCGCTCGCTTGAGGAATAGGTTGGGCTATGACAAGCTATACCGCTATTGCGTGCTGACGGCCGGTTAGGACCGGAAGTGCACACTGGTGGAACACGTGGACTGCATGGATGCTGACGCTCGAGTGCGAGGCGTGCCACACGTGGCCCGGATTGTACCTAATGGTTAGTATTATTTAGTAATTTTTAGTATTCATTTAGCTACGCTATCGCTATTTATTGTTTATTTTTCGGGCGCGCGCCCACTGTCAGGGGCTGCGCGCCACACTACTTAGGAGGTTGAACACTGCTCTCCAGTAAAAACCCTCTTGGGAGAGACCAAGGAGGGAGTCTTGGCTCTGAACTTTTCACCTTCGGCGCGTCCTCACCGCATACTGCGTGAGCGCCCGTTGAACGTTATATCATCCTCCCCTCTGTCGATCAGAGTGCTACCACCACCGTGGGTTCATATTTAGTCGCCTACACTTGTCGTAGTCTCGCCCCTGTGTAGGGTTACGCCCCCGTTTTCCTCTTGTTCTCCTTTTTGGCTCTCGTGAGTGGCCGCCTCACTCACCTCGCTCGTCCACCTCAAACGAGTGTTTCCTCGCTCCTTTTCTGACAATGGCCGTGATACCGCTCTGCCTAAGATTGGTCACACCCCAGACTTTGCCGTGCTCACCTAAACACTCTAGGTATATCCCGCCAGATTGGCCTCGGTCTTACACCCGACTCCGTCGTGCCTTTACAGAGTGGCTCTGTTTCTGTGCTCCGCTGGGACGCGTCTCCTCCGCCTGAGGCTCTCAAGAGAGAAAGATCCCGAACATCTTCGCGTTGTCTCCGCTCCAAGCGTTGTCATACAGAGAGAAGACAGTAGCATACCCCAGAGGTGATTTTACGACATTTTGGTCTCCCGACTTAGAAATCTTTTTTTAGGTTACATCGTACCTTCAAAGTTCACACGAGATTCTGAGAATGATTGGACGCTCGTATACCTATTTGGTTTCAGGATATCCCGCAAAGCAATACAGGATTCCACTATTGGTCACAAATGGAACGACCTAAAAGGAATACGCGTGGTGCGAGCGCCCCACCGAGCCATAAAGGTCTTGAAGGAGCCCCATCGGCTCAACCGATTCTGGAAAACCCCGAGGAACTGCTCCGGCACCCTCGAGACAAAACCGGAAAGGTATATGGTCCGCCGCCAATGGAAACGGAACCTCAAAGGTAATTACCAATTGAGTTTGCAGCGGAGGAGCTATGGTCTCCGCTCGAAGAGCGAGCGAAAGCGCTCGTCACCCTCGCGGTCGAGGATGCATTAACCATAAAGGAGAAGTCGGATACCCGGATGGTTCCGCCCTCAATGGACGTCGATGCATTTACACGTATTGTGGTTGACCGAGCAGCTCAAGAGCTATCGGAAAGGATACCTGAAATCGTGAAACAGTATCTCTTTACAGATGCTAGGGAGCATGTTTACCGAGCTGTGGAGGACCTTTGGGTTTCCGAGGGATTCGCAGAATCCCGACCTATACATGTGAACATCGCAAAGCGCATACCACAAGGGTTCCAAATGGGTCATTGCACCCATTCAAAACATTTACCTACTGATAGTGAGTACCTACAAGGTCCCAGGCGGAGTCAAGAGGTCCCGAGGAAGGTAGATCATCAAGACATTTACCTGCCACCAATTACAGGTCTCGTTCAAAAGGATACCCATGGAGGTGGTCCCAAGGACGATTTGTCTGACTCGTTGGATGAGCGACGAAGAAACCGAAAAGGGAAGAAGCGGAGGACGAAGAGGGGAAAGATTCGAGAAGATGATTCAGACCCCGACACGTCAGACTCTAGTTCCGATACGAGTACATCGTCGGATGATGACCGTAAAGGTAAGAAGAAAAAGAAAAGAAATAGGTCGACGAAGAAGTAGTCGAAAAAGAACCGAAATGGTAAAAAGCGATACAATGAGTCGCCCGACTCTGCGTCGAACACCGAAATAGACCTGGAGGTGCACCAACCTGTAGTATTCTACTATGTTGGGGAATCCGATAGGTTGGTTTTTCGCGAAGTCGCGGTTGGAACTCATAAGGGAGTGTTATCATCAGCATTGTGATATGAAGAGTCATCCCGCATAGGATGCCTAGAGGCAGAATGTCTTAGTGGAACACGTGGCGTCATGGGTCGAGTGGCTTACCACAACGCGCGCATGGTTGCGACCCTTCCTAGGGAATGCCATATTGGCAACGACGCATGTAGTGGCGATCCACGTGGAGGGCTTTACCACCCTTTGTAGCTAGACGTCCATTAGGGACCATACCCATACAGTGGTTTGGCTAAGTGGCTGACCACTGGGTATTATTTATATATTTATTTGGGCACTCACCCTAATACACAGTATATAGTTTACCAGAGGTGAGCGCCGACTCCAAGTAAAGGAGACAACATGGGCATCATGACTATTCTGGTCCTCGCTTAGGATTCCTTAACCGGAGATCCGGACGAGCTATAATAGATAGTCAGCCCCCAACCACTTCACGAGCCGTCTCGTACCTACGTTCCATCAACGTTTAATAGTTGCACTGTTCACCCTCGCTGGCGAGTAGTGGCCTTACACCCCACTTCCAGCTCGCTGGCGTTGTAGCTCTACCACCCCTTTTCCTTCGCCACAAGCGACCCATCGGCATTCCAAACGCTGTCGCAGGTGTCTGCTCTCTCCGTTAGAGCGGATACTACAAGTGGTCTCCCGATTTAGAACCACTGTGGTCAGCTGCACTGAACAATTCGTTCCTGGAACGTCGAATCGATATCGATACTTGGAAGAAGTGGAATCACTACAGTTATTGTTTATCGAACCACCTCCGGCAAGTGCGGAATTCATCGTGGTTGAACACGTGGTCGAGAAGTCGAAGACACCATTTCTTTCGCACCTGGACTCAGGTTTGGTCTAAGATGCCTAAGACCCGAAGCCAGTCGAGTACTGGTCGCCCCCAGTCCTGCGGGACCACCCCCAAAATCAAGGCTCGCCTCATCTGTTGAAGCCGGAGAGCGACTGCATCGTCAAGCGATGTCGCGCTCACGCTCGATGAATGATGAACGAGATCTCTCAAATGTACCGGCCCCTGTGGCAGCGGCAGTAACGGCCACTACAGAAGCCGTACTTGACCCTGAGCTCGTCGGACCTCAAGAAGAGGATGATTTGCGAAGGTAAGTGCGTCGTCTCAAGTCTGAGTCAAGCGCTTCGCGTTTGCGCATGGTTGCGTTGGAATCGCAGATTGCTGCTCTTATCGCTGATGTCGAACAATGACGCAGTGCACATCAAGCACTCGATCGTCAAGACGATGGGAAGCAGGTCTCTGCATCAGTGAAAACACTACGTGAGGATTTGAACCATCTACTGGAGAGAAACCGGAATACGCCCGATGCGCTACCCGGCTTAAACGTGGATGTAGAGAAAGACCTCACTTGAGTTAACCCCCGTTTAGAACGCCTGGAGGCGGCAGTTCATTCGCAGACGGCTGCTAAACCAGTCGTGCTGGAAGAGGAAGGAGCTCCTCTGAAGGAAGCTCGTTCGAAGAAGTCGAAGTCATGACGTAAGAAGCGGAAGTCCGCACGTGATTCGAGTGATGAATCGTCAAGTACGGAGAGTTTCAGATCCTGATGATTCTGATGTTTGAGATACGTCAGAAGAAGACGACAGTGATGATGGTCGTCGAAGGTCCGGATCTTGGAAGAAAAACACGTCTTCGTGGTTAATGAGAAAAAAATGCTCACCTTACAGAGGATTGAAGGTGCTCCCGTGCACGAGTCCGCTTTATCGAAAGGTCCTGAATTACAGTTAGTACCGTCTGAAGGTGAAGAGCAAGAAGCGCTTAGGACGCGAAACCGCGAAGGTGAAGGATCACATCAAACGATTGAAGATCGGCCTTAATGATTTAACATTTGATGGGAAAACTTCCATTCTCGTTATCGAGTTTCTCACTTGATTCGTTGCCGAAGCAGACACTGTAGAGATGATTGAACCACAGGCATTTGTGTATTTACCACACTTCCTGAAGGGTTTTGCTTTAGAGAAATATCGTTCCGTATGCGGATCATTGACAGCTGATGAAGGCGGCGTTACCTCATGGCCAGAGGCGGTGCAGTATTTGCTGCGCAGTTACGCGACTTCAAACGCGATACGTCAGGCGATCCTGGATCTAAGGGATGTGACCCAAAAGCCTGAGGAGGGCGAAGCTGAGTACAGCTCAAGGCTCAACAAAGCTTCAGTCCGCTGTGGAAACGTCCATTCGACGGAGGACAAGATTACCTTGTACATCGACGGGCTGGACCCGAGCATCAAGTCGTTGGTAGCTCGATATCGAGAGAAGCATGGACGAGTCTCCTTTTTGGAGTTAGTTCAGTTTTCGAAAGCTGAAGGAGACGCGGCCAGAGCGCGTGGAAGCCCCCGTCGTTCAGTAGCTTTTGGAACCTCAATGGGTAAGGAGAAGATCTCCGCCAGAGTTAATCAGCGCAGCAAACTGCTACATCTGGAATCTCCAGTGCACTCATGAGATTCGTCGTTGGCACCCAAAGGGAGTGACTCGCATGAGGAGGCGGTCCATTTAATGGAATATACGGACTCTTCTGTACCTACAGTGGATCTCCCACACTCGGAGTCTAAGGACGAGGAAGCCCTAATGGCTATGGAGGGCCGTCGCTCTATTTACCGTCCCTACAAGGTGCCTCAACAAGGAGGTTTTAAGAACGGGAAATCCGGATGGGTGGATACTCGCACGGCATCCTGTTCACAATTTATGTTGACCAACCGTCGTGACGGTTTGATATGTTATTCATGTTATGGAAAACACCATTTGAGTGCAGAATGCACGCTTCCTGCAAATGATCTGAGTCGTATCATGACGAATTATGAAGCAGTCTCAGAAGAGGAAAGGAGCCGCGTACCGGCGGGCATGTATTGGAAAGCCAAAAGTTGGTTTTCTCAGACAACAACGCGCCGGACGGACAAGCCAGTTGCTCAGAATGCTGAAGTGTTACAACCCGGAACCCCGGTAGGAAGATGCGCCTTTGAGGCGAATAAGCCGGTGCAACCGGAAAACTAAGTGAGGGAGCCCCTAGGGGGTCGGCACCAGTCCATCCCGTAGTGCTGACCAGGAAGAGCTCGCCTCCCTGCTCCCGCGCTTGGAAACCTAAGATTCTCTTGAGGCCTCCCAAATTTCCGCCGTACGGAATCAATCCGCCGGACGAAAAGCGAGTACAGTTTGACTGTGAGTTACATCGTCCTTGGAGACGTTATACTTGCCCGTCAAAACGGGAAAGTTACCTCATGGTAGTGTCTAAAAGAAACTATAAGGTCTATGCCGACATCGGCTCTGACAGGAATCTCTTATCTCGTCGATTGACTATCCTGGACACAGTTGCTGGTCCAAACTTTATACGGGAATCAGAGCTCGCTTTTGCTGACTTAGAACGTATTAGATACGGTCCTTTACCGGATATCCGGGATGCCAACAGAAATGTTTTGAAGAAACTGGGAACAGTTCGACTCGTGGTGCGTTTGGGACGCTTTGTAGTCCTAGTCGACTTCATCGTCTGTAATACGTTAGCTGTACCAGTGATACTGGGATGTGATTATTGCGACAAGTTTGTCGAAGCCATTCGCCCGCGAAGAAAACTACTGGAACTAGATGATGGATCAATTGTAACAAATGTTTCGCAAGCCAATGCGTCGTTGCTCTGAAGCACCTCCACTTCCACCATCTATGGAATACGGGAAATCCGGAGGACGTATCCCGCCGAGGATTCGAGTAGCGAAGAGTGCCATGCTGAAGGCGCAAACCCAAACTTGGGTTCAAGTAAGAACAGAACGACACGGACTCGTCGTAATTCAACCGAATACTCGGATGTACGAATCCCGTGGATTGCTAGTCGCTAACTGCATTGTTCAGGTTGATCCTGATAGCCCCTTTTGGATACTAGTGAGTAACTTCACCGATAACGATTATCAGATACCGAAGAATCAGGTTGTTGCAACAGCTTCGCCTCATCCCACAGTGGTGGTCCCTACTCATATTTCTACTGCAGAAGTATTGGGATTAACCAATGTCGGTGACACAGACGAAGAACTGCAAACTCCGTCCGGAGATCAATTGCAAATGGCAAAGGATCCAAAGAGCCTGGTCGATGAGCTAGACTTAGCACATGTGTCGGAACACTACAGAACGAAGATCAGGTCTATGCTGAAGAAGTATACATCCATGTGGAGTGGAAAACTAGGAGAGATCTCCGCTACAGAACACCACATTGATTTGATCCCAGGGTCACGACCCATCTCCCAACCGCCCTACAGAGCGGGACCACGAACTCGCCAAGTCGAGGAGGAGAATGTCAGCAAAATGCTGGAAGAAGGAGTAATCGAAGCAGCTCAATCTGCTTGAGCCTCACCAGTGGTGCTGGTTCTAAAACCTGATCGTTCTTTACGATTCTGTATCGATTATCGAAAACTGAACGCTGTTACAGTTCGAGTTACATACCCGTTGCCTCGAATGGACGAATGTATTGACAGCTTAGGAGAACGGAACGTGTTCACCACGTTGGACGCCAATTCTGGCTATTGGCAGGTGCCTGTAGCGGAAGAAGACCAAGATAAAACCGCATTTGCGTGTCACGCCGGTCTCTACCCTTTCAAAAGGATGCCCTTTGGCTTAACAAATGCACTGGCTACTTTCCAGCGTACTCTGGACATCTTTCTCTCAAGATACAATTGGAAGACTTGTTTAGTCTATTTGGACGATGTGATCATTTTTTCCCAGGATGTGGAAAGCCATTTACGGCATTTCGAGGAGATCCTCAAAGCACTACAGAGCGCAGGTATCACCTTGAAGTTCAAGAAATGCGAATGGTTCGCTGGCACCGTCCGGTACTTAGGACATGTGATCAAGCCGGGACAGCTTGCTATTCAAGAGGCACAAACAGCGGCTCTCCGCGAAGTACAACCTTCGTCGACACAGAAGCAATTGCGTTTGTTCCTCAGCTTGTGCAACGTCTACCGACGATTCGTGCCACGATACTCGCATATAGCGGCACAGCTCAACACAAAGCTGCGTTAAAGACAACCAGTACAGCTGGAACAATTCAGACAAGCTGAAGCGGGAGCGTTCGACACTACAAAGATTATTACAGCCGCAGTCTTGGCGCTGCCCATCCCCAACCTGCCATACTCAGTGGATACCGACTCTAGCGAGTACCAAGTAGGGTGTGCCCTTTTTCAAACACACCCTGATGGTGAACGCAAACCCATTGATTACTGGTCAAGATCGCTGAACGCAGCTGAGAAGAAGAATTCAGTGTCAGAAAAGGAATGCTTTGCAGTCGTTTGGGCTCTAACCACATTGCGACCGTATCTCCAAGGAGAACGTTTTATCCTCAACACGGATCATTCGTCTCTACGATGGTTACTGTCCATTACAGAACCGTCTGGTCGTCTCACACGATGGCGCTTACGCCTTTCTGAATTCGATTTCGAAGTGAATTATAAGAAGGGATTGGCCAATGTCCAAGCTGACGGGCTATCGCGACTCAAAACACTGGGCGAAACCCAAGGCAAAATCGATGAAGAGATACCTTGCTTCTACATAGAGACCCATTCACCATCTTTTGAAGAAGAGGAAAAAGAGACCCTTGGTTATTATTCGGATGCAGACCCGTTCCCTGCATTAGCAGACACTGACCCTTCAGTTCAACTCGAGCGATTCTCGTGCACTGAGCTCCTCAATGAGCAACATGCCGATAAGTTTTGTGCGTCGATACGCTCTCGTCTTAACGGGGGGGGAGGAGCTCCCCTTTTCCCTCGATTCACGAGGAACATTGTTAAGACATGTCGAAAAGCATGATCAAATCGTGATTCCACACGTCTTGAAGAGTCGAGTACTCCATTTGGCGCACTACAGCAGGCTGTACGGTCATCCAGGAGGAACGAAGTTGTTCATGACTCTAAGAAGATATTTTTACTGGCCTACTTTGACAATGGACTGCCATGCTACAGTGAGGTTGTGTAACACAAGTGCGAAGAATTGCATGAAGCTTTACAGGAAGCGGAAACCGATGAGGTTATTCCAGGCGAAAGCGCCTTTAGAATACGTCAGTATCGACATCCTAGGCGAATTGATTCGCTCAAGGCAAGGTTATCGCTACCTATTGGTAATCACCGACCGCTTCTCAAAGTATCGGGATATGCTCCGTGGCACGTGCACACCCGTAAGTACAGAAATGGAACCTGAAATCAAGAAAGATGTTTTGGACTTTGGCCCCAAGGACTTGGAAACGAGTGCACGCGAAAACGCGCCGTTGCCGCTTCAGGCTGAACCTTCAGGTGAAGCGCCACTTGCTGTTCCGCCGATATCGGCTCCCATCCCTCGTGGGCAGGAAGAAAAAGAGGTATCGCCTTCTGTCGTGGTGCAAGCACCATCGTCCACCGAACAGCGGTCAGAATCGGATAAACTGAAGGAACTTCATCCACGAATGGAATTGAGAAGTAGCAAGAAGTACGCTTCTATGGAACCTGGAAAACAGGAAAGCTCTTTATCTGAGAAAGGTTCTCAAGGAATGAGTACACTGCCCCTGCCGGCAGAACGACAGTTAGTCGACGAGCGAACGCTTAACGACGCTGAGACTGCTAACATAGAGACGCTTTGGTCAGCTCTAAGGCATTTCAAACCTGTGAACAGGAGTCTTGCGCCAACAGCGAAAGCATTGGGAAACGCTCAGGAATATGTTATGGATCGCATATGTGAACATGGCGAGCATGAAGATACTAGAGAATTACTGTATCGAGTCCGTTGATACGGTTTTCCTCCAGAAGCGGATACGTGGGAACCTATAGCTCGTATCCCCCGTTCGGAGCTCGTGCGATATCATCGACGCATGCGATTAACACTCCCAAGGGAGATCGACTCCTCGATAGTCGGGCTCATGGGCACATCTCATTTCTAAGTATGGGCTACAAAGGTAGTAAAAACTCGAAAGGAGAGAAGAAAACAAGAAATCATGTAAAGGAAACGTGAAGACACGCAAGCAAAGGACATTTACTGATTATCACCTATGACAAACTCGAGAAGCGAGAAGAGATGATTGAAGAACTCGAGAAGCGAGAATGGAAGTATGCAACTCGAGAAGCGAGAAGAAGAAGTTAAGAACTCGAGAAGCGAGAAGAGATGAAGAATAGAAGGTAAGAAGGGAACGTGAAGACACGAAGTCACCGGAGTCTTCTTGGTATCAAGATACCACCACAAGAGTGTTGACTAGGAGTCTTTTCTAGGACCATCGACGAGACGTGCGAGCACGCAGGTTCGCAAAAAGCTGTGCGCGATCACCCTCAACTTGGTCCACGGGAAAGCCCGCATCTAAGAGAAACTGCCTCAGCGGATCCAAGCCTGGATCTTCGACCGGCACTGCACTCGGTTGTTTGGTAAACCCATGAACGTACTCTTGAGCAACTCCCGCCGCTGCGGATTGATCGACGGATGTCGCTACGCCTGCCAGCTCTGGCTCGTCTTCGTAACCGAGTTCAGCCTCAGCTCCCGGCCCTTCCTCATACTGTTCCTCTCCGTTCTCGTATGGAGTATCATCGTACACGTATCCAGTAAGCTGGTTCGGTGGCATGTCACACGGGTTCTCTCGAAGAAAGCGAGCCTGCTCGGAGATGATCAACTGGCGCGTCCAGGGGTCGTACCAAACGAAATCTCCAGCACTTGCTGTTCGTCCAGGAGAATGGTCGTGTTGTCTTGCACGAGTTCCGCGAGCGGATTGATCAGCTAGCACTCCAGACCCATCGACAGTGTCGATCAAATCCACAAGATGGAGGAAGTCTGCATGGTTCGCACGGGATCCCTGGACAAGGGAAAGATCGAGTTCTCTCGCATACTTTCGCGCTATGGGCGACGTGTACCAAACTCTAAAGGTATCATAAGCATCCCACAGGAGAAAGGCGGCCATCTACGCGATAAAATCGGTATAAACCACCGTCCGATATCTTGAGAACGGGTCGTTAACCAGCGCGGACCCGATGTAGGTGATCGCCGGTGAGAGCTCCACAGGACAACAACGAGAACTTTCGATCGCCGCCCAATGCTCCGGAATACCGATGTAGCGCCCGAAGCGCGCGTTCCGCCGGAGGCGGTCAATCTCGATCATTTGATACGGCACCAAATAGCCCAAACGTGATTGAGTACGACGTTCCCAACAAAGATAATCTCAATAGGGAATGTCACGCTTTCGAAGGAAGCGCAACTCCGCACGGAGAAGAGGTTGCTGAAAGTAGAGAGCTGCATCACGCACACCGCGCACATCGCGCCAACCGCTAACATCGACTTCAACGAGTGTCTCGATATACGAGTAACTTTCACCGTTGGTACGGGCCTTCCAGGTATCTAGTTCCCAGTCCTGCGGGAGGAGAACCGTACTGATGAATCGGTGAAGACGCTGGTAAATCAGCTTGGTGAACCGCGTACGGGCTTCGGACAAGGTTTCCGTCGAATGTCACGCAATGGCGTTGTCTGGGAAAGCAATATGGCTCGCCCAGTCGTCGCTATTAATCGCGTGCTCCGGAAAACCGTCAGGGAAGTACCCACCGTGTACTTACTGTTGTATCAACGCGTCATCGCGGATAGCAACTGGATCAAACCAGGGCGCTTGCACGAAAAGTTCAACGTTGTCGAGAGGATCTCGTCCATAGAAATCCGCAGGGTGCGGGTAGCTTCTCTGAGCACGACAAGAAGGAGGTCGAATCACGCCCGCAGAGGCGACGTAAGCCGCGTTCGGCACGGGAGCCACGGTTGGCTGAGGTAACGGTACCTACCGGAATCCGGTGTACGGTGTGGGGAACGAACGGTATGGACCGAGTTGAGCAGTAGGCTGCGACGCATAACTAGCAGTGTTGGATGGAGCCCCAGAAGGCACATCCCCAGAGAAGGGCTATAACGGGTCGGACCCGGCGTTCGGATCTATCGCGAGAGATTGAGCTGAAGAGCGGTGTGGAACAGAATGTTGTTGAGACCTGTAAGAGTTGGTCGGACGGCGAGGAATTCGTGATGACGATGAGTACCCGAAACAACGGTCCGAATGCGTATAAATGCTTCTTGCGTCCCCCATGGTTCGCGCTTAACGAGGGGGGTGTGTAGTATTCTACTATGTCGGGGAATCCGATAGGTTGGTTTTTCGCGAAGTCGCGGTTGGAACTCATAAGGGAGTGTTATCATCAGCATTGTGATATGAAGCGGCATCCCGCATAGGATACCTAGAGGCAGAATGTCTTAGTGGAACACGTGGCGTCATGGGTCGAGTGGCTTACCACGGCGCGCGCATAGTTGCGACCCTTCCTAGGGAATGCCATATTGGCAACGACGCATGTAGTGGCGATCCACGTGGAGGGCTTTACTACCCTTTGTAGCTAGACGTCCATTAGGGACCATACCCATACAGTGGTTTGGCTAAGTGGCTGACCACTGGGTATTATTTATATATTTATTTGGGAACTCACCCTGGTACACAGTATATAGTGTACCAGAGGTGAGCGCCGACTACAAGTAAAGGAGACAACATGGGCATCATGACTATTCTGGTCCTCGCTTAGGATTCCTTAACCGGAGATCCGGACGAGCTATAATAGATAGTCAGCCCCCAACCACCTCACGAGCCGTCTCGTACCTACGTTCCATCAACGTTTTACAGTTGCACTGTTCACCCTCGCTGGCGAGTAGTGGCCTTACACCCCACTTCCAGCTCGCTGGCGTTGTAGCTCTACCACCCCTTTTCCTTCGCCACAAGCGACTCATCGGCAGTCCGAACGCTGTCGCAGGTGTCTGCTCTCTCCGTTAGAGCGGATACTAGACAACCCTTGAACGATATGTTCACCAAAGCGGTTAACTACAGGACTTATCGGTTGATCAACAAGTCTTCTGAATACACCCAAGGGGTGGCTCAGAAGATTACTAAGCACCACAAGAAGCTCAGCTTCCAAATGGGTGACACAACCTTCATAGGTACAGATCCTACTGCGATAATTGAGTTTCTACAGAAGTTCGAGCTTGCATGTGACCAAAATGGTTTTTCCGAGGGCGCTGCGATGTGGCTATTTCAGTTTTACTTTAAAAGACAAGCATACTACTTGCTGCAGGGTAGGCTCCGCGGCAACACCTTAGCGATGGATGGGGATGGCACAGAGATGTTGGAGTCATACCCAGAAGTGGTCAATTTTCTTTTGGAAACATACGCCACCGTTGAGGTTATCCAAGAGGCTTACTCGGAATTCCTCGCTTACCATCAAAGGTCTGGGCAAACAGAATCGGATTTTTCGCTCGCGCTTTGGAATCTTGCAACCCATTGTGGTAATGTGTTCACTACCTCGAGGTTAAAGTCGCTATTTGCCGACAATGTCGACAAAGCGATCCATTCTCCGGTACGCAATTACCTGGCCACTAACCGAAAGGTAGACTTCAATGGGCTGGATAGATACTCTCAGGGCCTTGGAGATACCCTTCGGCTGGGAAAGAGACCAGTCATGCCTCCAACCTCGAAGGATTAACCGAAAAGGTCAGTCTTGAAAATTGAAGACACAACAACCTCAGAGGGTAGCTTGCAAATCGAGGTACCTACAGGAACCGCTATCCACTTGCTAGCGACCCAGGAGCGGTTCTCGAAACCGTCGACGGTAGGAAATTGGTCGTCAACGCGTACACCAAACTCGGTACAATCGCCGCCAAGTTCGGTGAGCTCGCATAGGATGCCAGGAGCGAGCTCCCATAACTCGCCACCCACATCCTACGCCACTGCTCCTACCAACCAGGTTTCGAAGCCCCCCCCCCAATGGTAACGCGAGACCCCCAAACTGGAGGCCTCGTTTGCTGGTTTTGTCTCGCGACAGACCATTTGGCAAACAATTGCGCTAACTTACCTCCAGGGATGAGAGACCAGTTGCTTCAGGCTCGCATTCAGAATCACCAACGCCTCTACAAGTCTTCAACGCAAGCACCAAATAGGTTCCAATTCCATACACCGGTACAGGTCGATGCCATCGAGGAAACACCAAACTTGAACTAAACCCCTCCCGTACATGAGGAAAACACCGAACGGTTGGCGTAATGGCCGAACCCAACCTGCAAGTGGAAGGCTAATCGATACCGAGAACCTTGAAGGTGGAAGAGAACACGTCAAACCCAGTTCCAGTTTGTCATATGAAGTACAATAACTATAAAGTACGTGCTTCAATGTGTTTCTCCGATCGCCTTGTGGTTCCGGTCACCTGCGTGTTGGATACAGGGGCTGGCCCAAACGTGCTGAACTCCCGCGTCGTACCTGAGGCGGTCCTTCGGAACTTGAGCCGACCTCCCGACAACAACCAGCTGGTGGATGCAAATGAGCGCCCATTAAACCTTCGAGGTATGCTCACCACTGTGGTGCAGCTCGGACACCTCAAGGTAAGACTTCAATTCTTTGTTGTCGACCGTTTACCGACAGACTGCCTACTAGGTACGAACTTCATTGACAGACATGTCAAAGCAATCCTTCCTGGTTCCCATACAGTCGCCCTAATTCAGGGGGGACGAATTGGCATTTTAGGTAAAATCGAAACCAAATGGGGATGGTTCGTCAAACCAAAGAAGAGGATATCCACCGAAACGGTCTCCAACAAAGTGCGCATTACCAAACAGGTTTTTATCCTGCCAATGCACCAAATATTGGTACTGGTGTCGTGTGCGACCCCCGGGCTGGTCATATTACAAAACCATCCGAGGTTAGCACCTCGACATCTCACCTCCATGGCCAACGGGATTGTCGACAACATCCCAAATCAACTCTTTAAGGCGTGTCTCAGAAATTTCAGTAGTCATGACGTGAAGTTGCCGAAAAATACCAATGTTTGCATCGCACTAGCGGCACCACAAGGGGTTTTCACCGTAGCTCACACTGATCTCAGCGAGGTCGCCCTCGATAAGGAAGGGGGTGCGCAAATGCTTACACAACCACAAAGGTATCGATAAATACCAACTTGGAAGCGAAAGTAACCGATAAGGCATCCGTAGACAAAGAAGAGAAACCGGAACTTGAGAGGAAATGGCAAGATACAGTCCAGATCGGTGAAGAAAACGGCCAACTGCGGGGCCGTATTATCGACCTTCTGGAGGAGTTCGAAACCATGTGGTCAGGCTATCTGGGCCAAATTAAGGCCACACAGTATCGCATCGAGCTCCTCCCTGACTCGAAGCCGATTTACCAGCAACCATACCAAGCAGGTCCGAAGGTGAGAAAGATAGAACTTAAAGAAGTGGAGCAAATGCTGCAAGAAGGTGTAATTGAACCAGCCAACTCAGATTGGGCTAGTCCCGTGGTTCTGGTTCAGAAGAAAGGGAATAACCGTATGAGGTTTTGTGTGGACTACAGGAGGCTCAATAGCGTGACCATCAGGGATCCATACCCAATACCTAGAATGGATGAGTGCATCGAGTCCTTGGGAGATGCGCAGATATTAACCACGTTGGATGCCAATTGTGGTTATTGGCAGGTACCCCGTAGGTGAAGAAGATCGAGACAGAACGACCTTTACGTGCCATGCAGGTTTGTTTCGCTTCACGCGGATGCCGTTCGGGTTACGCAATGCTCCAGCCACCTTTCAAAGGGCGCTGGACATCATTGTTTCGAAGGTTAAATGGACAACCGCCTTGGTATAAATCGATGATGTGATCATCTATTCCAGATTGGTAGAAGAGCCTTTTGCACACGTACGCACCGTACGAACCCTCCCAGCTGAGGCGGGGGTGACGCTGCAGCTACGCAAACGCGTCTTCTTTACCAGAACGGTTGAATACCTGGGACACATCATAGGCCCTGGTACCCTAGAGGTTGCGCCAAGCAAGAGTAGAGCCGTTCAGGAGGTCAAGTTGCCACGATCCCAGACAGACGGACGATCCTTTATAGGTTTATGGAACGTCTATGGTCGCTTTGTGAAGGGATTCGCGAAAATAGCGGCTCCTCTCAACAAGAAGCTCCAGAAAGGTGAACCTGAACCGTTTGAGAATCTATCGAACGAAGAAATGGACACCTTTGAGGAATTAAAACGAGCGTTGTTGTCGCCGCCAATATGAGCGTTACCGAAAACAGGTCTACCATACACGCTGGATACAGATGCATCCCATGCCCAAATTGGTTGTTGTCTCATGCAGGAGCAGCACAAAGGAGACAAAATACCTATAGGATACTGGAGCCGCGCTATGAATGAGGCGGAGCAAAACTACACGGCGACCAAGAAGGAATGTCTAGCAGTAGTGTGGAGCATGTTGATGCTCCGTCCATACCTTTATGGTGAGCGCTTTACGTTGCGCACGGACCACGACGCCTTAAGATGGATCCTCTAACTCGCAGATGCGTCTGGTAGACTTGCCCGTTGGAGGTTGAGACTCTCGAAGTATGTATACAACGTACAGTACCGGTCAGGTATTAAGCACAGTATAGCTCACGCTATGTGACGCTTGAACACCTCAGGGTTAGAGACAGAACCGGTTGACGATGATATCCCTTGCTTTTTAGTGTCATCAAACCAAAATGGTACCGGCGAACACCTAGAAGGATGTTGGGACTTACCTGAAGAAGGTTCTTTGCGGAACACCGACATGGCAACGCAGATACTGACCCTAGAGGAAACGAACGTCATGCCCGTAACCCGAGAGGAATTTATACGAAAACAGGCCCAGGATGCGTACTGCAGAACCCTAGCTGACCAAATTGGTTTCAAAGGATCACCGTTCGATGTGGACCACAATGGATACATCGTGAGAAGGTGAGACTTGGATGATAGCCTTCAAAAGGTGGTTCTGAAGGCACTGCGCCCGAGAGTCTCGTATCTCGCGCACTACCCGCGACAATCGGTACACCCCGGTGCCCCCAGGATGTTTTACACCTTGAGGCAACAGTTCTATTGGCCTCATATGGCCCATGATGTCTATACCTTTGTAGGTCAGTGCCAATCTTGTGTTCGTACCCGCCGTGGTATTCGAAAGCATCGAAAGTACCTCAAGCTGTTTCCAGCAGCGGGTCCACTGAAGTTTGTTGCAATAAGTCTTCTAGGATCACTTCCCAAAACCAAGAGTGGGTATCAGCACATTCTAGTGATCACTGACAGGTTCTCGAAGCTCTGGAGAGCGATACCTTTAAAGGAGACGAAGTCAACCACGCTGGCGATCGCGTTCCTCAACAATTGGGTCTACCCGTATGGCGCATCACTGTACCTACTTACCGATAATGGTTCAAAATTGGCATCGAAGTTCTTCGAAGCAGTCTGTAACCTATTGGGTATTAGGCACTATATCACTACGGCCTACCACCCGCAGACGAACGGACAGTTCGAGCGCTTTAACCACACATTGGTATCAAGGCTACGACACTATACGGAAGAGCACCAAACTGGGTGGGATGAGCTGCTGCAACCGTTCACCTTCAGGTACATCGGTCAACGCAGACCACTCCATTTGATTTGGTTCTTTCGCGACACCCCCCAGGTATTGTAGTGCAGGGAGATCATACTACCAGCACTGCAGCTGGTGCACTGACCCCTGCCCAAGTCAAGCGAAATACCCTTGTGAGGTTGATGAGGGCTCTCAAACATGCAGAGAGCCGCCTCACTGCAGCCCAGAAGCGGTACAAGGCCGACTATGACAGTAGGGTAAACAAAGTGGTCTCTTTATCGTCGGGACAATATGTCTACATAGACAACACGCCTTCAGGTAAAAGACAACGGCCGGGTGATGAAGCGGACGATGAAGCTATTGATAGAGATATCAATTCGAAGCTTCTACCCAAATCATGGGGACCCTATAAGGTACTGAACGCATCAGACCACACCGTTACGGTTGACAAGGACGGAATACCGAATACGATATCAATTGACCTTATTACGGTAGCCCTTGAAACGGTTCATCATCGCATTGAGGCAGGCACCTCAGCCTGAGAGCCCAGTGCTGTAGCTCTGCCCACTCGACCCTCGGAAGACCCCACCCCAGTTGAGGTGAACGATGACCTACCAAGAAATGATCCGGATTACAACCCTCTAACAGGGACAGAAATTTAAACTCAAACGGTAACAGCGGGAGCTTCCGACCCGGCTCCCACACACGAAGCTCCCAACTCGGGGCATAAGAACCCTCAAGGTGGCGTTCCCCCGAAAGATAAGGACCAAACCTCAGAGGAATTTCCCGTTGACCATCTGGTGGGCCACACGCGAACCTACAATGGTCTGAAGTACACCGTCAGATGGTACGGCTGGGGCCCAGAAGGGGACAACTTCGAACCCCCAGCCGCAATACCCCCACACTTCTGTATCAGGTATTGGCGCCGTCTCAAGGAGCCGATGCCTGCAGACCGCTAATCTTAGACCTTCGTGGTACTCTGGCCTAAGCAAGGAGGAGAAGATACGTCGTTTCCCGCAGAAGGTGGACGCATATGCGTCAGATTGCCTACAAGAGAAGACACGAAAGAACAACCGAACAGAACAGTAGAAGTGACAACAATTTACTTCAAAAAGGACCTGTCGGTTTAGGAGCAATGGAATCAGGAATACCCGGGGTATTGACTACCCACGGAGGAAAACCCGCGGAAATGCTAGGAGCCATCGACCTAAGAGGTAGCGAAAGAGCGGTAGCCCCGCCACTGGGGAGAGGAGTCGAAACCAAAAAAGGATGAACAAACGGAACCGCCGGAGCAGGTGGCAAAACCGCAGGGTTCAAGTTTGCACCTAGAAGGGGATCCGACTAAAGATCAGATGGCGCAGCAGCAGAGACTCTTGCCAGATTGGCAACCTGACGTGTGGCCAGTTGTTACATGTCCAACTGGAACTGATTCCAAAACTCACCAGGTTGGTTCAGCGCCTTCATGTATAGCGCATGGCGGGGCGGCAAATCTTCAAGGAGCGTCAATGCAGCGACCACAGAGGTAGACCCAGCCCTCTGAAAGTTGGTGACCCAAGACTGGCGAATTCGAGCCAGCAAACCGACCACGGCCGGATAATTCATCATAGGTTGAGCCGGAGGACGAGCAATACCCACTAACAGAGGTCGAACCTGACCAGCAACCCGCGAGGAGTTCGGTTGAGTAGGAGTCACACCCGTATGGATAGGCGACTTACGACCTCGATGTAACGGCTCGGACGGGAAGGGACCAGCATATCGACCAACTGGTGTCTCCACAGTACCTTGATAAGGTTCGGGGCTCGCGGGAGCTCCATAAACAGGAGGCTCCCCGGGATAGTATTGGGCGTGGCGAGGCACAATCTCCCAAGTTGCGGGATCGAAAGCCTCCCAACCTTGATGTGAATCCCAGTGGAAATTCTTGCTCTGCTCGAGATACGAGTCCAAATCCTTCACGGTATAATCGGTCCCCTCCACGATGTTCTCGTAACCAAATCGGGAAATATCCTGGGCAACCCTCGGAGGTATGAAGAAAATGCGACCTACAGGTTGAACACCATCTCGGTTTATGTCAGAGTCGGGATTGCGACCATCCCAATCGATACCGTAACGGGCGGCCTCCAGAGCTGGGATGGCAACCAATACGGTCCACTCCGAGAGGGCAGTCGACCAAATGAGGTAATACCGCTCTGGGTTCCGGGAAATTTGACTCCCGAAGTACGCCAAGACCGGCGGAGTGCGCACGCTCAGTGATAACGGAACCTCATAGAACTTCCACCACTCTGGTCGAAGCACGTACCAATCGCTTCTATCCTTCGTAGGTTGTGAGAAGTACTCCACGTTATGAAACATATGCATAACGCGAGTATACGATTTGTGAGTGCGAACGCGACTCTCCGTCGCTGCATCCTCGCCCCACCTACTGCGGTCAGCCCAATTTATAGTGGTGAAAGGCCGATTCAGGGAAACCAAGTCAGGTGAAACCAGAAGGCAATTCTCCGGAATAGACGTGTACTGGCACACTTGCACCGCAAATCGACGGTAATAATCCAGCTCCGGTTCGATGCGCAAATACGGCAAGTCGCTCGGATCTATCGGCAGGATGAAACACCTCAAAGGTGTATGACGCTGCCGACTTTGGAAACATTCCAGTCGACCCTGACGAGGTTAAGACTCTTGGTCCCTTTTCTTCAAGAGCAAGGGAACGGAGCGAAGGCGCTCGCAGTCCCAACGTGACAATGTGACGCAACGAGCCGGGCCCTTATTTAGGACAAGAAGCCATCCTCCTCCGACCTCCTTACACTAAGCAGTGACGACGCCGTAATAGCTGGCATACTGCCAGGATGAAATAACGTGCATGGCGCTAGGTGTCATACGTGTGGCAATGGCCGGCAGCTAGTTCGTGTGGTTGGCACCATACAGTGCTCTGCACTGCTGCCTTGTAATTTTTAATTGTATTTATTAGTTGTAATCTATCGTAATGGCTAACTGCTAAGCGGCCGGCGGTACTTGAGCGCCGGGTCGCCGGGGGCTATACCAAAGTAAAGTCCAAAGAAAGGCCAGAGGCCCTCCGAACTACTAGTTCGTGTCTTGAGACAATAGGGATCTCAGACCTTCGTTCCCAGTCGACGCCGACAAGACAGGCAACAGTCTGATCAACTGCTGCAGAGCTCGTGTTTTAGCCTATCGAGGATTCCCCGTCCAGTCCTTGCCCTCACGGCCATCGGTCGCCGCGTGGCGCATTGCACTTTCGCTCAATCTATTGGACCGCTGGCAGTTCTACTGCCCGAGCAGATTGTAGACCCGTATCCGTTGGATACCGAGGTGTGGATCGGGAGCCTCGAATAAGTGAGTATCACTTCCAGGTGCAGCTGGTAAAGGCAGGCAGGCGCATTCGTCTGGGCGCTGGTTCAATCCCAGGGCTTGCCCTGCTTTGCTATCGTCACCCGTTGGGTGAGACTGATTACCACTTTGTGGCGCCACTCGGCATAGCCAAGCAGACGCTCTCGTCTGAGCGCTGGTACAATCTCAGGGCTTGCCCTGCTTTGCTATCGCCACCCGTTGGGTGAAGTGGTTGGTGCGCCGTTGCCGACGTTAGGGTCGTGGCGCTCGTCCGGGCTCTGGTACAATCGCGGGGCTCGCCCCGGCTACTCGTCATACGCGGCGTATATCCAGGCCGATCACTTCGGTTCGTGTCGGATCGACACCACTCCGAGCACGTCTTCCGGACGCCAAGAGCTCCTGTGGAACGATAGGAGTCTGTGCCTAGTAGACACTCCTCGCCTGTGAGACGACGTCTCTCTTGAGTCGTTGCGGACTCTAGGGCCAGATTGCCGACCCCGGCTTTCCAGGCTCTGCCTGTGTGTAGCTCTTGCCGCCCGCAGCTGGTCTCCCGAGTAGCGCATTGCGTTACATTTCTGGTCTCCCGACTTAGAAATACAAGAGACTACGCAGTCTCACTTCTTCAAATTCAAGGAGATACTCGTCTTTTTGCCCAGGTCGTCACCCGGACCCAGTCATGAGCACCCGATCAGGTGCTTCTTTCAGGCGTTCGACTTCGAACGACAATCAGTCCGTTTTGGGCAGTGGTCGAGAGGCTAGTTCTACAAAGAACAACGCCTCAGCACTCAGCGGAAGCAAACCCCCGAAACTTTTCCGAGTTGCTCAGTTAGCCCATGGACCGAAGCCCAGGGAGGCGCAGTCAGCGACTGCGAGAGATGCTGCCTCCTCACCCTCCCCAGTCGTGGGAGACACTTCTTCCTCCGGACCCGCAGGTCCTAGTGTGCCAGTGAACACATCATTGGTAGCTCTTGCTACCTTGCCTAGAGTGGAGTTCACTATTCTTCCCTTACTGAGGCTGGACCCCCCAGCGAAACAGTCTACGACGACTGATACTGTTCGTCGCAGTAAGGTTTTTCCCCCTGAAAAAGGTCTTCATGCCCCACCCACGGGAGTAATTCCCATCAACGTGGATGAAACTCCATCCCCAAGACCTCCAATGGACGTAGTACCGGTGCAAGTCCGACAGCTCTTCGTTGGCGAGGTCGTAGAACTCGTGCCCAGTCTCGTGAACCAGCAGGTTAACGAGGCTGAGCGGAGTTGGAAGGAATCCCTCGAAGCTCGACTCGCCGAACTAACTGTAAAGGTTGTAGGTGAAGTGCAATCTGCGCTGCAACAACGCCTTCAATCTTTTCTTGCGGTCGAGATCCCCCGCCAGGTGTTGCATGCCACAGAACGAGGAGGTGCCACTTCTAATGGACAGGAGCTCCAGGGCCTGGAGACTCGAATTGTCAACCTGGACAAGAAGATTGAAGACCTAGAGTTCCAACGAGCTGCCCTGCAAGGCCAGGTGGCATTCCTTATGAAGCATGGTACTTCTCCATCAGAAGGTGAGGTTCCCTCACACAAGCCCAGGGCTTCCAAAGCCAAGCAGGAGCGCAAACGCTCTAAGGTGAAGCGCAAATCCGGTTCGGAATCTTCGTCCACGGATGATACATCATCCTCGAGCTCAGAGTCCGGTGCAGACTTGCGGAAGCATAATCTCGCAGAGATTAACCCTGCTAATAACCGCTTCAAGAAAGTCTTGTCGTACAAGACATATCGGTTAGATAATCGAGCAACAAGCGAGAGCTCGAAAGTTAAGCGACTTGTCGCTTCTATGGTCAAGCGGTTCAATACCACCATGGCGAACCGTCGGTTCGAAGGAGCAGATCCTATGTCAGTCCTGACCTTTTTAGCCGCGTTCAAACGTGAGGCCAATAACAACGGAATCTCCGAAGGTATGGCAAAGTTAGTACTCCCGTACTTCCTGACGGGCAATGCCCGTATAGCGTACGACAGTGCTTTGCACGTGGACGCGATTGACGATTCCTCCACGGGAATCAAGTCATGGCCAGAGGCTATCATATTGCTGCTACGCAGCTACGCGAAGGATGAGTATATCCAGGATCTAGTACATGATCTTCGATTACTACGCCAGAGGGCTGGTGAGACTGAGCAGTCTTTCGGACAGCGTGTCCGCCTGATGTTCTCGAGACTTGGTGGGGTTTATTCACAGGAAGAGCAAATTGCTTCCTTCATCGAAGGGCTCTTGCCCAGCGTCGCTTCGTGTATGACACGAGACCGCCAGCTCCACCGCGATCGATTTACGACCTTGGACGCTGTGGTTGAACTGGCTATGTCTCATGGATATACGTCAAGGCTGACGCGACCACTCAGGCACCCGTTGAATGTTAAGACGTATCAGGTTAAGGCATCGGTGATGTCACTGGAGGGTACGAACCTTTCCACCGATACGGCCCTGACAGGCCGTATTCTTGGCGACGACGCCATACTGCATATCGGCACCGATGTAGAGGGTCCGCCTACGGACCCAAGCTACAGTTGTAGCATAACAGAGGCGGAAACCCTTCCGCAATCTGACCGGTAGGGACAGAGTGACCCCGCGCTTCCGGTAGAGCCAAATTATAACCCCCGTATGGAGGAGTGGGCGCAGCCCAAGCGCGTTGGATGGGTTGATCGAAGGCTCCAGCGGAGCCAGCATGCGCCGCGACGCAAAGCTTACGGAGCTTGTTAGTTGTGCGCCAATTTCGACCACGTGGTCGCTGATTGCGAGTAGATCACTCCGGCCATTCGAGCGCAGGCTCGAAAGCGTATAATGGAGGCTTCTACAGAGATAGCTACAAGGATGCCGGCGATGGTGTACTATGTGGCAGGACTCACGCCTCCACGAAGAGGATACCAGGCCCTACGACATAGCGCGGTGTCCGCGCAACCCCAGGTCCTTTGCAAGGACAACGCTGAGCCCCAAGCTCAGGGAAACGTCCCCCGGACTTAGAGGCTCAAGTATCCTCTTCTAAGACTCCGGATATCAGAGACGAAGGTGACGAAATCGTTACCAAGTGTCTATTAGACAAGTTTGCGGAAGTTGTTACGCCGCAACAGGACCCCGTCCTCAAAATAGGACGCTTCAACTACAAAGTTGTAGCTCGTGTGGGCTTTACCAAAGACGATACCATGGAGGTTTTATCCGTATTGGATACAGGGGCCGCTCCTAACCTCATCCACCAGGATGCAGTTCCGGGGTTGAGGATAACCCCATTGGCACCCGCTCAGAAGTCCCTCGGACTTAACGACGCAGAAGGGCATGCCCTCAAAATACGCGGCACCACCCTGCTAACCGTCCGCATCGCGGATTATCTAGCACGCGTACCATTCCTGGTCGCCGAACATCTGAGTACAGACGTGATCCTAGGATGTGATCTCATCGATAAGCAGGTTGACGCTATCCACCCTAAGAGGGGGGCCCCATATATGAGTAACTACTCATCTGTTCCGATATACCGACGACCGGCATCTGATTGGCGTCGCACGCCACCGAAGGGTGAGAGAAAGAAGCTAAAGAAAAACCCCTTCTACCATTGCAGACGTATTCACGTCGCACGGAAGATAGCCCTTTCTCATAGCTCTGAAACCATCGTCTTGGCGAGGTGCGCCGATGGAGGAAGTGTCTTCCTCCAGCCAGAAGAGAAGCTTTTCGACAAATATCACGTTCGTCTGGCGAATGGCGTCGCGAACGTTCGCAGCAACAGACCGTTCAGAGTTATTGTCGCCAACTTCGCTCGTCACGAAGTGACGCTTTGTAAAGGACAAGTCCTTGGTCGTGCTGTTCCGCAGCGCCCGTTAGACATCTACGCAATCCTGCACGATCGACAACCCGAGGAATCGGAACCCGGAAAACTCAGGCCACACCCGGCTTGTGACACCAGAGAGTCGCGGACGACCGAGCCTCCAACGAGACTTTTGGACTCGATAGATCTCTCGGAGACGTCGCCAAAGATGCAGCGTGCCGTGAAAGAGATGCTTGGTAAGCATGAAGACATGTGGAGCGGTAAGCTTGGAGAGATTCGAGGACCTCCTCATCGGATCAAGTTGATGTCAGGGGCAACCCCTGTTCACTGGCAGCCTTATCGAGCTGGACCGAAGATTAGAGAACACGAGTTCGCCGAAGTTAAGCGTATGCTTGGTGCAGGTGTCATCGAACCGGCCAGGTCAGAGTGGCCAAGCCCAGTTGTCTTTGTTCCGAAACCCGACGGAAGCCTACGCTTCTGCGTAGATTATAGGCGCCTCAACGCCCTTACTGTGAAGGATACCTATCCCCTACCCCGCATAGACGCGTGTCTTGACAGCTTGGGCGATGCCCAGTTCTTTACCACGCTAGATTACAATAGCGGGTATTGGCAACTGTCCGTCGCGCCTCAAGATCAGGAAAAAACCACGTTCACGTGTCACGCAGGGACCTATAGGTTCACTCGTATGCCCTTTGGGCTTTGCAACCCCCCAGCAACGTTCCAGAGAATCGTGGATATCCTGCTAGCAGGATTCAAATGGCAATGTTGCCTGGTGTATATTGATGGTGTCATCATCTTCTCCAAAAATGCGGACGAACACATACGACATGTGGACGAGATACTCACTGTTCTCAGAAACGCAGGGTTAACCCTGAAGTTGAAGAAGTGTCACTTCTTTCGGAGGTCAGTAGATTACCTTGGCCACGTAATCAAACCGGGCCTGTTGGAAGTTGCCACGGAGAACCTTGAGGCTCTCCAGAAGGCGCGCCCACCTGCGACGCAGACTGAAGTTCGATCCTTTCGCGGAATGTGCAACGTCTACCGACGTTTTGTGCGAAATTTCGCGAAAGTTGCTGCACCGCTGACGGAGCTTACGAAGAAAGAGGTTTCACCTCGATTGCCGCAGCTCACAGCTGAGCAGTTAGAAGCGTTCGAAACGCTTAAGCAAGCACTGACGCACCCGCCAGTGTTAAAGCTACCAAGGGCAGACCGCCCGTTTACGGTGGAGACCGATGCCAGCGCTGGCCAGATTGGTTGCGTCTTGACGCAAGTTCATAACGAAATCCATCATCCAGTTGGGTATTGGAGCCGGATCTAGTCCGCCACTGAGTAGAGATACTCCACTACGGAGCGAGAATGTCTCGCAGTTGTGTGGGCGCTGACCATATTACGGCCTTACTTAGAGCGCACGCACTTCACAGTGATCAGCGACCACCAGTCCTTGAGATGGCTTCTCGGATTGTCGGACTCCGACGCGAATAGCCGCCTAACTAGATGGAGGTTACGCCTCGCAGAGTATGATTACGAAGTCATTTACAAGAAGGGCTCGGAAAACCAAGCGGCCGATGCGTTGTCGCGCATGCCCACAGATGGTGAGACCGCTATGAGACCTTCAGAGGATATACGCTGTTTTGTGTGTGAGCCGGAGGCTACAAGCCCGAGCATCACGTTCTGCAATGCCTCGCATCCTTGGGATGCCGCCCTCGACGTTGAAGAACATGAGCTGACGGCGGTTTCGCTAGAAGAATTGCTCGCCGAGCAAGCCACAGACTCGTTCTGTGAGGACATGAGAGAACGATCTCTCCATGACCCCAAATACCGTGTGTACACGGACCATGATGGACTATTAGTCCGCAAAGCTAGAATAGATCAAAGCGAGCAGGTGCTTACACCAATATCGCTAAGGGAGCGCGTGATGCATATGCATCATTACCCCCGTGTCGAAGGACACCCGGGAGGACGAAGGATGTACGCCACAATGCGTCGACACTATTACTGGCCAAGTATGGCTGCCGATGTGTACCGTTTGGTCAACGAGTGTGACTCGTGTGTGAAGGAGAGGATTTCTCTTGTCAGAAAAAGCTCCCGATTGAAGCTGTTCTCGGCGACCGCACCGCTGGAAAGTGTCGCGATCGACATCCTGGGGCCACTTCAGACTACGAGTAGAGGTAATCTTTACCTGCTGGTGATCTGTGACCGCTTCACAAAGTTGAAGAAGACCATCCCTTTGTCGAACACCGATTCATTCGCAATTGCAAGGGCGTTCTGCACCCACTGGGTGTTTGTATACGGACCACCCGTCACTGTCCTGTCGGGCAATGGATCTAACTTCGCCTCGAAGTTCTTTCAGAGCGCTTGCCAAATCCTTGGCATCAAGAACCTCTTCACGTCCACGTACCATCCGCAGACCAACGGTCAAGTCGAGAGGTTCAACCGAACCATGTTGTCTGCCTTGAGGCATTATGTTGCTGAGCATCAGCACAACTGGGACCTTTACAGCGATGCGCTGACCTTTGGGTACAATACACAAGTCTATTCTAGCACCGGCCATTCCCCGTTCGAGTAGGTACTCGCTAACGCCCCGGAGCTGCTGGCTCTACAAAGACTCGGAACCCTAAAAGGGAAGGCTCCTCGCGAGATTAAGATGCAGTTTTTGACACAGCTGCGTCAACTGCTGTCGCGCGCGACCGGTGCCTTAACTAAAGCGCAGCAATGCTACAAGCAGCGGTACGATGCTCGCGTCGTTGAGAAGCGAATGCCGGAACCTGGTACGTATGTGTACCTGCGGAGGCACTTAGACCTTAGGGAGCCAGAGGTTCCAGGTGAGAAGATCTCCCGTAAATTGAAACGAAAGGTCTTTGGACCTTACAAGGTCATCAGCGGTGACGAGGAAAACCACACGGTTCTTATTGAGAACGATGGACTTGAGGAGTGTCATAACTTGGACCACATGGTCATTGGAACGTCTAAGCCGCCCGCGGTGACGGGAGATGACGAAAGCGTCATAGACAAGATAGTGGGTCATACCCAGGGAGTGGCGGAGGAACGCAAGTACCAAGTTCGGTGGCTCGGATATACAGCAGGGGAAGACACCTTCCACACAGCTGATAGCCTGCCGTGAAACCTCGTGGTTCTCTACTGCCGTCGACGGAAGATCAGCGTCCCCAACCGGGATGAGATACTTCTGCGAGCTAACCATGGCTCCACTCATGACCTAGTGGTACCCGCTGAGGCAAACTCGCATGTGTAAACACAACACTGAAACTGTTTGACCTGTGCGGGCTCCCCGCTATTGCGGCCGGAGCAGAGCCCGTCCCAATCCCAACACATTCGCTAGATGGCTAACCTACTGGAATGGTAGAGCAAAGGAGGCAAGCAGGTGTTCAAGGGAACGCATTTGTTTTATGAAAAGAAGGTTTGGACAGCTACACTTGAGATTATTCCTCCTCACTATCTAGGAGTTCGTCCCCAGGGGCCGTCGACGGCCCTGCAGGCACGGCAGTGCTGCTGATATCAGGGATAGCCCCCGTAGTCGGAGTGGTTGGTGCGGCTACTGCAGCAGGCCCCGGCGTTGACGAAGGGTTGTTGGCCATCCTGGCCTGGAGTTGAGCAAGGCTCGTCACCCCGTAGGCCTTGAGGTCATCCAGTAGAGCTGCAGCGGAGTTCTCTTTTGCAAGCTCACTTGGCGGTGCGGGCACCAATCCGGGTTTTGGCCGTTTAACCAACAGTTGGTCGACCATGTTGACATCCCTCGGTTCGGAGGCCAGCTTCGCTAGTTGTTGGCGTCGCCATTCTGCAAGGCGTACCGAGTTCGTCGAGTTCGACGAGGTAGATCTCCGGCCTACAGAGAGAGGAGCTATGAAGTTGGCCCGCGGATTCTCCACAACGAGGTTGCCTTTTTGGTCATGGCCGACTAGGTATTGTTCTGGAATGTCCAGAGTCCAAAGGATTGGGTTGAAAACAACCCAATCACAGCCGCGATGCACCGGAGTTGCTCCATCGTTGTGGGCAGGGCGCATGGCGCCACACATTCGGACGCGTGGCGTCGCAGGGAATTCAGGAAACACCTCGTCTTTCGGAAGAGAAGACCACCAGATCTTGTCGATAGATTCGACTAGAGTCTCCAGACTCTCCGCTTCGGCGTTGCATCGCTCGTCATCAGCCAGATCGGGCAGGACGGCAGTGAGATTAAGATCGCTTATGTCCTTGCGTACCGGTGGAGAGATCCACCATAAGCGACCCGCGCGGGCCTCATAGATGAGATGGCGTGCCACCGAGCAGGCCCATTCAGTGCGGAGCACTGTTTGGTATCCAGGATACCTGGTGAAGTATGAGCCACGGTAGACGACTACCGGCGGAATTTCGTTGATTAAACCGTAGGGGACTTCAACTTCCTCCCACCACCATGGGAAAGGCCATGATATGTCGCGGATGACATCTTTCTGGAAGCAGTAGACCTCGACTTGGTGGTAGGCTACCAGAACCTGGTACTTATGTCGGCGCATGCGCTCGAATTTTCGCCAAGAATGTGGCGTGTACGTCATGATTTTGTCGCGCCAAGCGTCCATCGGAGGTAGTACCCTTGGGGCGAAGTCGCCTGACGCATCGCGCCTACAGGGGTCGAGGACCCAATTGGCTCCGTTGTCACGGATGACCGTCGGAGGCAGCACACGGAGTATTTTCGGATTCCGTAGGATGCGCTCAATCTCCTCGGCACCCATGCCGTTGTGGACTTCCTCGAAGGTGGTCAGCCAGGGAATCCCCTCATCATCCTCGCAGAGGTACGGGAAAGGCAAGCAAAGCTTGTGAACCAGAGGGCGGCCGTCCGCCCAACTTTCAACCCTGTCAAGGGAGCTTTCGCGTAGCGTGCTCGCTACGTACGGTTCATCCGCCGGATGTCGGTAGAACTCGATGTCTACCCAGCCGATTATGTCATCGGAAATTAAGCGGCGGAACGCGGCAAGACGCGCTCGTCGTTCGATTACCAGCCACAAAAAGTGACGGCGACCCCACACGGTCAGGAGCAATGAAGGATGGCTAGCCATCTCCCTGAAGGTGTACGAGCGGAAGCACTCTTCGATTTCTGCGACATCTTGTAGCCATGTGGCTACTTTCGCGAGTCCTATTGAGACTTCAGGACGAGACAAGGTTGTCTCTGAGGCCCAGCGAACCCGTTGAAGCGATCGCTCGAAGAGCGGTTCACGGTGGCCATCGCGGCGGTGCTTGCAGGGATCCGTTCCTATCATACTGTGAGTGGCACAGTTGAAGCAATATCAGCGATGCTGTGCTGTATTGTGATCGGGATCACTCTTGGCTGTAGCGGGGACGCTACAAGCTGAGAAGGGCGTGATGTGACGCAACGCGCCGGGCCCTTATTTAGGACAAGAAGCCATCCTCCTCCGACCTCCTTACACTAAGCAGTGACGACGCCGTAATAGCTGGCATACTGCCAGGATGAAATAACGTGCATGGCGCTAGGTGTCATACGTGTGGCAATGGCCGGCAGCTAGTTCGTGTGGTTGGCACCATACAGTGCTCTGCACTGCTGCCTTGTAATTTTTAATTGTATTTATTAGTTGTAATCTATCGTAATGGCTAACTGCTAAGCGGCCGGCGGTACTTGAGCGCCGGGTCGCCGGGGGCTATACCGAAGTAAAGTCCCAAGAAAGGCCAGAGGCCCTCCGAACTACTAGTTCGTGTCTTGAGACAATAGGGTTATCAGACCTTCGTTCCCAGTCGACGCCGACAAGACAGGCAACAGTCTGATCAACTGCTGCAGAGCTCGCGTTTTAGCCTATCGAGGATTCCCCGTCCAGTCCTTGCCCTCACGGCCATCGGTCGCCGCGTGGCTCATTGCACTTTCGCTCGGTCTATTGGACCGCTGGCAGTTCTACTGCCCGAGCAGATTGTAGACCCGTATCCGTTGGATACCGAGGTGTGGATCGGGAGCCTCGAATAAGTGAGTATCACTTCCAGGTGCAGCTGGTAAAGGCAGGCAGGCGCATTCGTCTGGGCGCTGGTTCAATCCCAGGGCTTGCCCTGCTTTGCTATCGTCACCCGTTGGGTGTGACTGATTACCACTTTGTGGCGCCACTCGGCATAGCCAAGCAGACGCTCTCGTCTGAGCGCTGGTACAATCTCAGGGCTTGCCCTGCTTTGCTATCGCCACCCGTTGGGTGAAGTGGTTGGTGCGCCGTTGCCGACGTTAGGGTCGTGGCGCTCGTCCGGGCTCTGGTACAATCCCGGGGCTCGCCCCGGCTACTCGTCATACGCGGCGTATATCCAGGCCGATCACTTCGGTTCGTGTCGGATCGACCCCACTCCGAGCACGTCTTCCGGACGCCAAGAGCTCCTGTGGAACGATAGAAGTCTGTGCCTAGTAGACACTCCTCGCCTTGCGACGACGTCTCTCTTGAGTCGTTGCGGACTCTAGGGCCAGATAGCCGACCCCGGCTTTCCAGGCTCTGCTTGTGTGTAGCTCTCGCCGCCCGCAGCTGGTCTCCCGAGTAGCGCATTGCGTTACGGACAAGCCCAAGTAGGTATCCAATTGTGGTCTGGTAAGAGCTGCCGGCAACGACGAACTCTTTACCGCCACAGGCTAATAGTGCTTCAACTGGTCATTGTTCGTCACCTAGTCGAAGTTAATACCAAAAGGTCCATACTGACTCGTCGTGCAGTTTGGCGCACCAAACGCGAGATTGTGAGCCCAATTGGTCTGGGTCGTCGAAGGAAGTCCACCACTGCATTAGTACGGGTCAGCCGGAGTCCGAGGGAAGAACTCAGTTGCAGGGACAGGCATACTGCGAAACCCAATGTTGGTAGGGGTTCGCGAAGTCGAGCGAGTTACCCTCTTGGTAGTACCACCGCGTCCACGCCCACGAGATGGGCCGCTACCTGACATGGTTGGGAAGGCCGTAGATCAACCCGACGAACGAGGTGATGACTCGACCTCCACCGCCGCGGTGAACACCAGCAGGTATTCATCCTTCTGAAGTAAAGCCTCCTCGGTCCGTTCTGAGGAGACGACCAATGGATCCAACCTTTCCAGTAGAACCGACACTGACCTTTCGGGTACAACAGTGGCCGGCGTGCGGTCGCGAGCGGGTCCAGACCTTTGAAGTATCGTGGAACGGGACCAATCCCACCTTAAAGGCATAACTGCAGGGGTATCAATCCCCTCGGAATCTCCAACTTCGTTGACCTCAATGGTAACCGGCATCTCACCTCTCTCGAGCGCTGGTGCTGCTTGTGGGGACGAACCACCCCTTCGAGGTATCGTTGACGAACCCGCGAGGCGGCACGAGGTGCACCGACGTGGTACCGAATGGGTTCAAACGCGTGCGCGGAGGTGGCGCGATCCTGTCATTAACTTGAGGGTAAACTGGAATGCAAAACCGGAAAAAGGTCGCGTAATTACCTACGGGGCCGCTCAACACCAATAAGGTCACACAACGGGAAGCTTCCACCACGGACCCATGCCAACACCTCAATGGTTGTATCGACGCAGGCTAAGGCCCCACCGGCGCCACGAGTCAATCCTTACAAGGTAGACGAGACCTGAAAGGTCGAGAAGCCAGAAAACCTTCAGGGAAAAGCCGGACAGTACGGTTACGGTCGCGACGCCGCCAATTAAGGGCAGTACTACCTGAAGGGTGGTCAAGCCGTGGGAACGACCAGGCGGGACGGCGCTGCGCAGGGACCTAGGAGGGGAATGAAGTTGGAGTAACCGGGAAGGATGCGATACCAACTTGGTTAGACGGTGGGCGATGCGGAAGCAGAATCGCAAGCAAGCAGGGCCACTACCAAAAAGGTGTCCGAGAGCTTGCTAGGTACACTGCATTTCCCTCATGACAGTCCCTACCTGAGTATTTGTCGGTCAATTCGTGCGCCGACGTCGTCGCGCGCCCTCCCCCAACCGATACTGGCGCCGAGTTCTGAACCTCAAGGGATCCAGCGCCGCGCCCAGACACTACTCAGATGCCCGCGCCGCTGTCGCCTGCTACAACTCTATGGTGTCATGAAGGGAGACACGGGGCGTGCCTCGTGGGTAGGAAGGGGGTCTGTCGTATAGTGGCTGAAGGGCTGACCTTTGAGGTGTCTAATACACTATGCTGACCTTGTAGGTGATGGGTGCGAGGAATCATCGGACACGTGGCTCTGGGCGAGCTACCATCTAGGTGTTGTCAGCCACTTGTAGTGTTGACATGTACCTTCTGGTTCAGTAATTATTAGTGATAGTAATTGTAATTATGCATTTTTTAGTACAGTAGTTGAGTGGCCACCTGGCACTGTAGCCAGTGCTGGCCAGGTCTCTGACACTAGGTCATAGACCGTGCCTTGCTGGCACCTCTCGGGTGATCTGGAGAGTGCAGTCCACTGCATATAGGGAACTGCACCTCCCTCATCCTTATCTCAGAAAGGCAGGCATCACGTGGGTCACGACTATACCTTTTGGTTTATTGTTTCTCAACTATCACACAGACTTTCCCGCGCGTCGACGCCTACCATCGATTACCTACACGGTATAGGCTAGTCGCCCCGCCGTTTGCCCCTGCGGTTTTTCACGGTGCCCTGTTACCATCGAGGTTTACTACGTCTACCTTCTAAGGTTGAGCTTCAACACGCTCCCTACGGTTGAGCGTCACAACGCTCCCGAGAAAAGACAGTAGCATAGCCCAGAGGTGATTGTACGACAGTTAGAGTGATTCCAGTAACTGTACCTTTATGTAACCGTACGGGTCCATCTCGGAAGTTGCTGATCGTGACCAAGAAGAGCTTATTGAGGCGGATGTCCATTAATACATCTGCCATTAAGGTGAGGCGCTTCAGAACCGTTTTCGGGTGGTTCTGTATCGCCACGAGACCTGACGACTGTGAATGGACAGATACATTGATCTGGGTCATCTGGGGCATCGTTATGGTTTTCGATAAGCGAGCCTTATTGGACTTAGTATCCTCGGATTTAACTGCTCGTTTGAGGTTAGCTTCTGGCACTTAGACGAAACCGATTATGGAGATGGAAGGTGCGCGATAGAACGCGACTATCCTAAGGCCTGGATAAATGGCCTTAAAGTATCGATCGATGAAGGAGGTCCCTAGGATTGTTTCAGCGCCCAAATTAGGGCATAAAAGGAACCATATGCGGGCTTTTATTCGTCCTAAGTGTATTTAAAGTGGTACTATCCTTTTAATGTCCACTAGTCTACGTGATGCATCGTTAATCCTGGGGGTCTTCCCTTCCTGAACGAAATCTTTCCAACCAAATGAGAGTAGCTTCGAATGGACCAAATTCGTACCAGCGCATGTGTCAAGTACTGCTGTTGCCACTCGGCAGCTGTTGGAACCTAGTTTCATGGCTGCCCGAACTTTATAATTCTCCTTCCTGAGGATACAGACGGGGTCGTTCCTGTCTTCCAATTCTGGTCCATCCTGGGTTGTCCAATTGTTGTGGTTTCTAATGGGAGGTGAGGAGCTCCTTGGCTCCTGACCGTCCAATTGGTTTAGCCATGGACTTAAAGTGGGAGGATTTGTCTTGCATCGACCCTTTAAGCGTTTTCCGATGGGATTTTCGTTTCGTCTTGAGGATGGGGTTCCTCTTCGGGGTCGTCCGTGGAGTCTACAATGGCATGGACCTGTGGGGCTTTCATTGAGGTATTCGAAGGGGTGGCATAGTGGGAGCTTCTAGGTGTTCCTGTGGCTCGTTTCTGTGCCTTGTTAAACATTCTTTCGGATCTTCGCACCTTTCAATTATCTTCCCTTAAGGCTAGGAGATGTTTTCGTGCGTGCTCAGGCAGATAATTCGTTCAGTCACAGGGTTGGACCATGGAAAAGCAGAGGAAGTAAGCCCTTGGTGAGCGAACACAAACGTCCTTGTGGGGTGGAAAGAGGGGATACTTGGTTGTGGGTGGTCCAGTGGTCGCTATAGTTCCTTGGGAGGTATATGATGAGAACCCCGTGGGAAGGCCACCGAAATGAACCGCGAGGATATCTCCCGAGTCGGCATAATGGAGTGATGATTACATGTCCGATTCCGTGGAGCTAACAAAATGGGCTTGGTTTGGTTTACGCAATGGAGTTGCGTGTCTTCTGGATATATCAGCATTGCGCCTGGAAGTCTTGTAGGTTTTGTGGTAAACTTCGGCATATATGACGAGCCGGTGGAAGGAGAATTGTAGGTTTTCCGTGTGGTAACTACTAAAATGTGTCCGAGTGGCAGGCAGTAATCCCGTGATGAAATTAAGTTTGAGAAGTTCTTCAGAGAATACGTTTCCGAATTGGTAAGCCTACTTTGATACGTCGTCTGCGAAAGCCATTTCGGTCATGTTGGAGCTCTTCCTAAAGGATATTACTTCCTGGTGGACGTTCATTATAACTTCATCCGTGGCATAGGTTCTAAAGAGAAGGTAATGAACAACCTGAGGATATAACGTGGGGAGCTCAAGGTCTTGAGCATCCATGAGGTCAGTGGTGCCAGATATATTCGAAACCATTCGGTCACGCGCCTGTCCTGTGAGGAAGAATTGGGAAAGGTACAGAGCGGCGCCCTCGTGGACACCGTTCTGATCACAGACCGTACGGAAAAAACTAAGAAACCTAAGGAAAGAAATGGGATCAGAACGCGAGAACTTGTCCGTCATGGTTGGTTGCATCCGTTTGGCCCATTCGGCGACTCTTTGAGCCACTGAACCAGATAATTTCGGGGACCTGTCGGCCAAAAGGTAATTCGGGTAGTGTAGAACCTTTAGGAAAAGTTCCTTTAGTTGTTTTCAGTGGTTTGAGGCCTCGAACGGCAGCCTCATTCACTTCCGAGTCGGTCGTTTTGGTTGAGTCCGAAAGGTCTCTTCTTTTACTCTTTCTGTTCTTCATTCTCCTACAGCTACTTCGTTTCTCTCCAGCGGAATGGGGACCTAAAGAATCGATCTCCCTATCAGATCCGATGGAGCCCTGAGATCGCTATACCTCATATTATCCTTTAGGTCGAGCAATCTGTCTCTCTTCTAGACGCGGAGCTTCTCTGCAGCTCCTATATTGTATTTCCGTTTGATTTACCTAATGGTGTTGCCGGCGAGGGGCGGGTAATACCACCACTTTTTGGGGGTTCGGTAGGGGGTTGCCGTATGGAAACCGGATTGTTGACTTGTGGAGTGGTCCTAGGGACCGCATTGACTGACTGGCTGGTGATTGCTCCTTGAATGGCCTGTAGAAGGGAGTCTTTGAATAACTGAGACTCTAATTCCTTAGAGACTATTCGCGGAATGAGGTAATCCGTATAGTCAGCGATCGCCGTAGTGGGTGGCATGTCCACAATGGAATCCACATGGACTGAGCAGAGCTCACACAGATGGGGCCATAGAAGGTAGTCAAGCCCTATTAGAGTGTTCTCTCTAATTCCTTCGGTCTTACGGGGTTCTCCTTGGGCTGTCCCTGGCCTAGAGGTGGCCCTGGTGAGGCATTCTCGTAACCTCGCTGCCACCGTCGGTTCTCGGCGAATCCTTTCAGGGTTGTCCACGAAAGTCAGCACTTCTTGCGGCTGGCTTCCCGTGCTCTTGCGGTCGCTAAAGGTATCAACCTGAGAGTCGGGCGTCATCTTTCGCGTTGTAGTTGCAACTTATCCTTCCGTAGGAGTCTTATGGTCTGGTCGGTTGGCTGTGTTTTCAGCATCCATGATGGCCGTTGCTTCTGTACTTCTGGTCCGTTGGGGAATTTAACCAAAGGCTAGAATCCGTATAATTCTTCTTTCCAGTGGTCAGCTCAATTATTCCTAAGGAATTCAAAGTCTGGAGACCAAAATGTAACGCAATGACTGGTTAGTCAGAGTACTGGTCTCAACCTGAGATAGCGTGTTAGAGCGGGTCCTAAAGTCCGTATCCTTGACAGCGGCACTACCAGATTACTTGGTGCAATGAGCGGGCGTTTAATGCGTAGTCCTACAGGTCGGAGCTGCGGAAACGATGGCTTGAAGACCAATTGGTGGAACTAATGTACCAAAGGGGTTTCTTTAGTATCCTTACGGGGCCTACCTGATTCTAAGGAAGAAGCGTCACTCGAGCCAAGTAAATATCAATTGCAAGGCGCTGGGATCTCCCTGGCACTGTAAAGCTATTCTATTACACTAAATAAAATAAAATAATTATCTTAATATGTCCAGCTGAGCTTGGCCAGTCCACGTGGCGTCTGTAAGATACCTTAGGCTCTGGCGCCTTACAGAACTCAACCGTGAGCGTTTATCCTTCACATGCAAGGCCAAAAGACCAAGTGACACGAAGAAGTTCTAATCTTTTCCTCCGGGTGTAGCACAGTAAAGTAGCTTCTCCAAGGATGCATGAAGCAGTCAGGGTGTAGCTCTGAGAAAAACCAGCGCAGAAAGTGGTAAGAGTGAATTAGAAAGGCTGGATCCACGAATATAATACCAAACAGTTAGTCTGTTACCAGAGTGGAGGCAAAGAAAGATGTGTAGCACAGCAGAGCAGAAGGGGTGTAGGGCACGGTAGCCAAGGAAAATAGACAACCTTCTACAAGGCAACGAAGAGAACAATTATGTATTATCAATATCTAAAAACAAGATGAGTTCTATTTAAGACACCAGTTGGGTACTAATACTGTAAATAACGCGATCTAACTTCTAAGGAGTCTAGCGGAACGTAAAGGTAGAAAATACTGAGAGCCATAAAAACCCGGTTAGAGATATTTTACAGAGCAGGAAGGCGAGACCGCTGAGCCACAATCTATCGTATCTTATTATAGTACACTCTCTACCTTACTAGAAATAATGGAGATAAAATATATAAACTAACTAGCAGTGCTGGACGTAAACCTGCTCAACTCGTGTGGACGTCCAGTTCGTCAACCAATAATTCTCTTCTAGTAATGGCATGATAAGTAACGAAGCACAAATGATAAAATGCTTAAGTCGTAAATCATTTTCCTTACAAAGTTTGCACTTCAGTTATTACGCCCATGCTGAGTTGCTGGGCACCAAATTCGATTTTTAGATTCTCGCAGTGATCGTAGAAACGTAAGAAGATTTTTTATGGATTATGCATTGGTGGGTTCTAAACGGGGATGAGTAATAAAATAGCGATATAGCCATTTTGAACGGCAAGGTTGCTGTAAGCGTTCTTGGCACTAAATTTGCTTTTAACATAGTATTCTGTTGCTCGGTTTTTGCAAAAAGTTTCACCGTAGTTGTTCTTTCAGATGAGTTAGAGAGAATACGAAAGATTTTTGAACGTTGAGTTGATCAATACATAAACTGCCGAGAGCTTTCATTGCTGTTGGTGAAAAGTTAAAATCCGAGACCGGGTTTACTCGCCGCTCAGCAACGTCGCGTCAGTCTGAATGGTACAAACCCTCATGGTCACTGTAAATAGAACTAGATGAAAAAAACAGTGTACACGGGAATACATATGCTTCCCAGTAGGGGGAACAACAATTCCGAGTATCGGTCAGAGCATCCCCCACAGCTGGCCGAAAAACCAAACTCCCAAACATAGTTCGGAGCAAACCCAAAAACGTAACCCAACGTCACACTGCAAAACTCAAACTATATCCTAAATTTTTGGACCAGCCCAAACCAAGATGGCTTTGGGAGACCCTCCCAAAACCATGTTCGTCACCCCCCGCCAGCGGCACGATCGCTACCTCTCGGGGCGCCCGCAGTTCCTCTCAGAAAAGAGATGCTCTTTCTACACAGATTCAACACAAACCACGCACTTAATAGAGCTCTCAAACCACTCAAGCAGAAGCTACCGTCTGCGAGAACCATAAACAAGCCTGCTGCGTACATCGCGTTGGAGGCTACATGCACCAAATTCTTCGTTCCACCGCGCTCAGCTCTCTCCCTCCTCGATGGTACGTGCTGGCCGTGAGGAGTTACATGCATTTTATGCGGCGAGTTTGGCGGGTTCATGCTTGTTGACGATGTTTGCGCGTATAAAGGACCCTGAGAAAAGACGGATGAGCATGGAGACTGTGAGAAGTGGCCTTGTCTTTCACATTGGACGGAGAAGGCATGGCATTGTTTGCGGGTTTTTCTGACGCGGGATGCAGGGGACACGACTTTGTCCGCGACTTGTTTACATCAGTTCTGTGTGGCTACGTTTGTTCTGTTCTGGTGCTGCATTCGAATCCTTTTATCCAGTTTGGTACTAATTTTATCAATTGGTCGGCCGCTAAAAAGTGGTTCCCGCATTACAATTAAGAAAAGTGGTATGGGCAGTGCGTTCGAAAAACGTTTATGCGACAGTTTTGTAGTACTTGTGGGTACTGTAATGCGAAAAGTGTTCCATCATTGCTGGAACGCACCTTTATGCAGAGCCAGCAGGATCTGGACTCTGTATTTCAGAGATGGCGTCGAAAGCCATAATGGCTCATCAGGGGAACTAATATAGTTTTTGTAATTGTTTTGGATAGTGTGCTGCTTTAAACGCTTCTAACAGCGATTACAGTAACTTAGAACCTTATAGTAGGAACTATCGAGTAGTATTGCGTTTCCGCTCCTTTTTAGAGGTTCTACAACTCTATAAAAAGGGCTCTGATGTCTCCGAGATCTCTCTCGCACGACTACAACCAACGATTGACACCCTAAAACATTATCTTTCGTTGGCTTCGAGCCCTTCAACTTTATGAAAATATGAGGCATCTGTCGCCTGGGGTTCAGTGAGGCGACCGCCACTAGAAGACCAACCCCATAAGTTATAAAACCTGTGAGGCGTTTGCCGCAGTACACGGGTCTAGTGAGACGTTGGCCGCTGGACGGAACACCCCCTCGCAGCCCACTGCACTGGTTAAAGCGCCCTCGGCGTGGGCGGGAGACGGTCTTTGTGTACCAACAGTACTGGGTCTGTCTAGAAAGCCCCCACAGATTGAAAAGACTTCGATAGTCGTAAAGACTTGGTGGCAATCTGGGATCTAGTACTGAACGGGAAGCTGCCGCAAGTGGTGCCGCATAAACTTTCCCGCTAAATGCCAGCTTCGGGTATAGAGTGAAAACGTATCCTTTTATTATTACCTCACCTCGGGATGCCTTGTAGGGATTGTACACGCCTGCTTCTGGTTAACGCAGAAGAAGTTTATATAGAAATATTATATCTCATTTTGTCTATTTGGGCCATTCAGTAACGTAAAAGGCATTATTTCGCAGAAGTTTACTGTAACGTCTAGCACACAGCGTCACATTCAAAAATGGCGCCCACCGCACTGAAGGACCTGTCGTGTTCTGGAAAAAAACTTCACTTTGGTGTGCGGGAAGATGAATTTCGTACTGAACTGGAAATAATAGTTCCCGAAAGCACGCGTTCTCTACATCTGTCGCGGTGTCGAGTTGTCGCGGCCCTGCCCTTTCTCCAGTCTTGTTTCTCGGTTTTTTGGCGCGAGAAGCCGCTTTTTAAACATTCAGTTTGTGCTTTCTTGTGTAAGCAACGATGTTCTCTTCCGGTTTGTGTTTTCAAACTTATGGCGGGAAACCAAAAAGGAACGTGTGGACGCAAGGGCTTCACCGGCGGCACTTCAGACAATAGAGTTGTAGGTGCTGTGTTGATGAGTTCACATCAGAGTTTCTACCCGCTGACTGGTTTATATTGCTTTTTATCGCACCACTTGGCTCTTGATATTCAATCGAACACAAGGTTTATATTACATGGCGTTTGTCGGCTCTGGGAATATAGAGATGCCACGAGAACAGGTGGTGCCAGCTCAAAATGTGCAAGCAGCTTCTCGTGGAAAGAACTTGAGATGGAGTCAACCGGAGACGATGGCGCTCGTTGGCGCGGCGGCAGCCGCATCTACGGACCCTGTGGAAGGATCGTGCATGTCCGCTGCGGAGTTTGGACGTAGAATTCATTCATTATTTATTTAGGAAAAGGAGAGGCCTAAGCAGGCTTGCACATTATCGCGATAGGGGTGTGAAATTGACTGTCGCAGATGATCAAGTGATGGGTGCCGTAGGTTTTGGGAAAAGATTCGAGCTGAATGTACCAAGTTCAAGGCTTTCTACAAGACGGTACTGGCGATGAACGTGACGGTAAATTCTGACGATGAGGCCCTGGTCAGCTTTGTAAAACTACTCTTCAATGACGGAAGCAGTTCAGTATCGCAAATATAAGATTGCGGTCGCAATCTGTCAAATCATTGTGCAAACCCATTCACTTTTAGGGAAGAATTCGAATTCTTAAAGAGCCAAACTACACTCATTATTGCCGCAGGTGTGCCTAGGGACCGTGACGAAGAGAAGTCACCACAGAAGGGACCAATTGGAACAAAATCAGCAAAGAAGATAGAAAATGAGAAGAGGGCCACTACGGAGAAGGTCACATTGGCTGAGTCAATTGGCCGTTTGGGGAAGATCATGTACGAATCGGTCCAAAGTAAAAGAGCCATCGCGCAAGACAAACTCAAACTTCAACAGGAGAAACTTGATGGGAAGATGGCGTCCTAGCTCATGAACGAAGATTCAGGTGCCACAGAGAATAAAAAGATGCAGTTGAAATCATTGTTTTGTAAGAGATTGCTGGAAAGGTTAATTTCGGATGACGAAGGGGCAAAACTAATTTGAGTGGAGAAAAAAATGAGAACGCGAAGTCAAAAAGCGCAAAGGAAGCTTCATATGTAGACAGTGGCGTTGCTGACACGCTTTTACAGTTAGCCAAGGACAGAAGCCCGACTGAAACATCCTAACCCGTATTTCCATGTCCATTCCAAAAGTTCTTCATTAAAGCTTCTTGCAGTTTTATGTGATCCGAAAGACTGCCCACAGGATCAAGTAGTCAGCGCAACAGCTCAGCCTACTCATATGAAAAACTCGGGTGGGAGACAGTATTGTAGATCGTCTCGCTACTTTGAACGTCAGCAGGTTGCAAACGATATTTTGCCGTTCCAGTATACCCGCGTTCTTCGGCAATCATATTATGAAGAATTGCACAACACATCTCGATCTCATCTAGATCTTTTAATCTGGAAAAACGTGCTGCTATCCAGTACTTCAAACTGTGCATAATGTGCAGCAAAAATGCACTCTACCTCTTTTTTGCGAATGAATAACAATGAGTGTACAACCGTTCTTTGCGAGAGTGCAAATTAGAGTGTGGTTTGGCTAAAATTCTTAACCTAGGATATATACAGTCACTTAGATAGTAAAACCAATCGATGATAGACCAGACATTATTCGTGACTTTTTGTGCATCTGGCTGTTGCCCAATGCGTATTTGATAAAACAAACAGCTTTTAATTATGATCGAGATATTGTTTTTAGCGCCTGGACTACCGAAGATCATATGACAGATTCGTAAATGATCTTCACAGACAATCTTCATTCTCAACATAGGCTTTCGTTCTTTGCCTTTGTTTTGAAGTTGCCAAATCACTGGACAGTTACCACGTTCCCAGCCAGAAGAACCTGCTGCACCAAGACATTTTAGAAATCCTGACGAGGCGTAATGATACCTTATCTATTTCATTTCGGATAAATTCGGGAGTCGGATATATTCAACCTTGAAGCAGTAAACCACTCGTTTTGCGAATCGTTTGAAATATTCCAAAATTGTAGATTCATGTAACTGAATGTACGAGAAAGCATTATCTGCTGCAAGACCTGAACTGAATTGAAAAAAACTGCAGTCATTTTTCAGTCTATGGATGCACCAAAAACACCATTTGCGCCAGGAAGCTGTTTGAAGTAGTATATTTACGCATATAAAACCAGACGAATACGTTGATAAACATATTGCAAAATGGAGAACCGTCTTTTAAATTCTTTCATGGTAAAAAGTGGGGTTTAATATTTTGTCTTAAAAAGGAGTCTTAGTTTATTGGTCGAGCTCTTTTTGGGTTTCCAACGTCTCCATTTGCTTTTCTCTCCAATATGGATTCTGTATGGCTTCTTTGTTGAACATTTTGCGCTGTTTGTGCTGCTGCTTCACAAATCAAATACAAACATTCGAGATCACTCTCATCACTGGTAGACGACGAGTCAGAGCTTGTCCTTAGGTGTAAGATCGACAAGAAAATCGCATTGTGGGAGAAAGAAGGTTTGGGGGCTTGTTCGGGTTTTGAGCCCGGTAGGGTGTCTGTGTCTTTGGACGGTGATGACAATGTATGCGTTTAGTCGCCCATTTAGATTTCTACACGTTTGGATTCTTTTTAGGATTTGCGCTGGCGAGTGGGGATGCCCTTACATACGTGGAGTTTAAGGAGATCCAAAGAAGCAATGCGCTCGTTTTCGATATGATTCGAAGCAAGAGCTTTTCTCTAAGATCCATTCCTTTTCACTCCAGCCTCTGTGTTGCACTTGGCCTTGTGTTCCGCGATGCCCTAATGGGGAGGGTACTTATTTTTAGATATGTATCATTTTCTTACTGACAAACGCTTTTCGGACAACCTCTTGCGAGTGCACAATCTGGTGTGGCCAATGTAGTAAGGAACTCATTTGTAATAGTAGTGTTGTTACTCTGTCTCTCCCAAATTTCCAGGAAAGGGCTTACTCTGAGACGACTCTCCGCTTCCCCCCTTTAAATCAAGCTTTTTGGCAATTCCTGCTCTTCAGAAAGAGAGGGTATCCAATTGCCAGTTCTAAAAGTGTTCCTGTCCAACTGTTTAAGTTTAACCGTCAGTTTTTTGTTCAGCACCTCCAACCCAGTCCTCTGTTAGCATATTAGAGCCATTGCCATTTTCATCAGTGACGCTAACATCAGCACCAGAAGCAGATACAACGCGGAGTTGAGTACCATCAAGTAGTGTTACCTTGGCAAACTTTACCCACGCAACAGCTTCAGATCTCATGGCCGTGTAGCTCGCTACAGTCATGGTACCCCACACACGAACAGTGACCATTTCAAAGCTCTCCATGATGCTTCGCGCAGCATCAGCAAGTGAATCATAGTTCTCAAGGCGCTGAGAAGCCTCGTCCACGTTCTCTCGAGAATAACTACCTCCAAGATTTAGTCCAACTGCTCGCAAAAACGGAACATTCAAGCCTCCTCCGTAGTTCTTTTTAGCCTGGTCATATTTGGTCGTCTGCGAGCTGTTTAGAGTTTCCCGGAACAAACTATCTTTGTTTGCAAGATATTCAGAAGAGATACCATTCAACGTAAAATCATATGACATTGATGCTTTACAAATGCCGCTGCATCGAAGGTTTGCACTTGTTACGCGTCCACGACCAACACTGAACTGATCGATGACCTGTGAAGAGTTTGTTTGAAAATTCAAGTCTGCACGCACTGCGTTATCGATAAACTCAACTTCCTTCACGATATTCAATTTGGCCAAATCTTCGAGTGGAAGAGCGGCTACGACAGCAAGCATCAGAGCACCAAAAAAGCAGCTGATGGCCATCATGTTGACTCACTGTAGAATAGTTGATGATAGAAGCAGCAGGGCGATTGGTAATAGAGAGAGGAGTTGATGACTGAACAGCTGATGAGAGCAGAAGTACGAAAGAGTTCGGGGAACAGTATCTGATTTAAATACCGCTTCGTTTCTACTTTCTGTCCAATGCCTACTCGAGAAGTGCACATGTTTCACGATGACGTAGATACCCCGTTGGGGTTGATACATGATTATGTTCGTTCGATTCAAGAGCTGGTCATGAACGCATGCAAGTCAGCAATACGAGGTCCAAAAAGCACGATGTCTAGAGGATTTGCAGGACCTCAGAATAGTTTCGATGAAGTGGGCTCTTGTCTTTGAATGTGGAGAGCCTCAATTGCAACAAACGATGCAACGAATAGAACATCTCTTATTCAAAAAAGCAATTTTTTCACAGTAGTACATATTAAGTGAATACCCGCCTCTGCGCAGTCTTTCGTTGCGGTTGCTCCCCCGTAAGCAAAACATTCGCTTCTTAAAGGCATAAAAGGCTCTCCATGCTTTACACGTCGACAGCACACGACGAATACTAATTTACTCAATAATGCCTCTCTCTGCTTCTCTGCTGCACCAACTCGAGACCATTCTTGATTTTAAAGGACGCAAATAACCCAAATTCATCTCGCCTCACCCCTCCCCTTCCAAGAATCACAAAATCACATCCGTCTCATGCCTTATCTGGCTTAAAGAAGAAACATAAAAAGCCCAAATTCATCCCGCCTCACCCTCTCCCATTCCAAGAATCACAGAACCACATCCGTCTCATGAACTATTAGCAGCAACATTGATTCGTCGTGGATTAAAACAATTGATCCTCCTGCAGAATACTACCCTCGTAAAGCAGCAACGTATACACGCATAATGCTCCCTAAAAAAAAAAGTTCAGAAGACCTTTTCTCGGCCACCATTTCAGTCGTCGAGAACATTCACCTTATTCCCAATCCCGGTTCTCTTCTCGTATCTCCATTCGAACACTCTCATTTTAATCAAGATGAATGTCCTACAAAAGCTCCTGCTGTACGTCATTGTTCTTTCTACAGCCGCAATCTGCGCATGCGGCAATTCAAGTCCCAGACAGCTTTCCATGGTAAAGAGAGTTGAAAATTTTCATCATGAAATTCGACAAGCAGTAAGCGTCGATGAAGAACGAAACAGTTCTGTCCTGCAAGATTTCACACTATTTTTTGGACCGATTGGACAGGGAGTCATTAACGTTAGATCGGGGTTATCAGCGTCTTTCAGATTCGATTATCGAATTCAAGGCGTAACATCTCGCTATCTCGCTGAAAGTGATCAGGTTTTCCGGTCAAGTCTTGACCAGCACGAAAAAATTCTTTACGATGAAAGCAAACGGAGATATGATGGAGGTTTGGACATACCCTTTCTCAGCGAACTGGGTATGAATCTTAGTCATTCGCACTCAGAGTCAGCTCTTCAAGAGGCCATGTCCGCTGTCGAAGACTATAGTAAAAAAGCAATTGCAGCCAGGAGAATTATGGAAAGCTTTCATGGTTCCAGATTGAGGATAAACGGGTCAATTTCTGCCGTCGGGGTAAGTGAAATGCCATCAAGGGCGTCAGTATACGTCAAAGTTTCGCGGGTGACGTTGATAGATGAAACAGTTCTTCACGTGGTGTCTAGCAACACAAACGATATTCTTGCTGGGGATGGTTTCTACAACGAGCTTCCCATAGTAGACATTGATTCTGACATTATTCAGGAGGTAGAGGGTAACCCCCTACTTCTCTAGGTAGATGAAAGCTCTGAGTTTTAGACGTCTACTTTCGTTAACTAGACAGCCGTTGTTTCTATTCTCAAATCCTCGTAAAACGTTCATGATATCTGGTCCTCAATACCCCAAGAGCCTCTCCTAAAGCTTTCATTGGTGAAACCCGAAGGGGTTGTCTTGCTGCATGACCGCTCTCTTGTTTCGTTATCGTCCCATAACAGTGATTGAGAGAATCTAGAAGTATACTTCTTCAACTGTCCTAGGTAAGAAACGTATCTTAAATTTGGAATATTTTTCTTCTGAGTTTTGACCTCTTTAGGTACACCTAATTCAAATCAATGGATTTTCTTGTGGTACAAGCCTGCAAAAATGATTCTCGACTCTTGCACCAATCTTCTAAGTATTTGCGGTGTATCACGCTCATGGTGAACCAATTGATGCCTTACTCTCTTTACGATCCAATTTGGACCAAAAAAGTTATTTTGGTTTTGTCATGGGACGACTATCAAACTCAATGACGATGAACTTGGAGCGGGCGTTCGTAGGTATTTTGTGAGGGCTTGTAGTTTATTGGAATTTCGGGCAAGTCTACTTGTTGCTGCATTTCGGTCTTTTGCAGTGAAAGCACAACAAAGTATGGGGCAATTATCACTGTTGTACAAAACGCAAGTAACAACTTTCCTCTGTGGCAAACTACCAGAAAGTTGGCAAAATAGTCGTGTATCTGCCCCTCTGGAATGAAATATAGATACAAGCATCTACAAATAGTATTTGCGCAGCCCTGGAACATGTACATAAGAAGCATTCCGACTACAAAACAGGCCTCCAAGGTCACGACATCGGTTTGCAGAAGCATTTTTGAAAGGAATACACGACCATAATGCTTTTTCTTGCCAAAACCCTAGTCGCTGCATTCGTGCTCTTTGCTGTTTGTGCCCAAGCCATCACACATCTTCACAAAGGGCCTCAAAGTGATGAAGAAGAATTCGTTCTGCGCGGATTTAGCCATGGCTCTTCAATGTCCACCGCTCGCCCTATCGATGCAGACTTCGAAAGACTATCCGACCACACAGTCCACTTTGCTGTTGATCTAAAAATGGATGCTGTTCTATGGGAAGAATTAGAAGATGATAATACTATGATGTACTGCATGCGACATGGAGATGATCGCTACGCTACGATTGAGCTCACCGGGGAGTCTCTCGACAGGGAAGACTACAGCCCGGGTTCAGCTTTTGTAATTGATGCACGACGTTGGACACAGCTTTGCGGTTCTATTCCTTCTCTTGATGGTATTAATCGTCTCGATCCTGTACTGTTTTTTAAGATGAACAATGTGACCTTTTTGGATTCAATCCAAAAAATTCGTTTGTCTTTACAAGCCATATCCGGGTCCGTCGTGGCGCCGTCAATTCGCTTTGATGTTCTGCAAAGGCCTTTGAAGCATCATACCAAAAGGAGGTATGTGCTGCAGGATAGGCCGCTGTACGAATCCACTTCCAGAATGTTGGAAGCACCCATCGGTTCTCTTCCGGGCGGTGAATCGCACAGTGGATCAGAAGTGTTTTCAGAGTTTGCCCTTTTCCCTGGGGCAAACATTTCAGTTTCAGGCGAAGTGGAAGGCACAATCAACAACGTCAGAATAACCCGCTTGTTCAATTTGGAGGTAGGATGGGAGCAACGCCTGAGAGCTAATATTTCGTCAAGATTGGTTGCATCACGAACCTATAGTGCCTCAAACGAAAAGGAAGTCCACCGAAAACCGATTCGAGGGGCTACATCCACAGGGCGATTGTTATTCTTCGGTACTTACCAATTGAACGCATCTACTGTGGTGGATGTTGTTCAACAAATCACTGCGGACTCAGGAGTGAATGCCTTCCTTCGTGCATCACATGAAAATCTTGAAGCAGTGACAGCAAGCTTTGCTACAAATGATGTCGATGCAGATAGTTTGCTTCCACCGGATATTGGAAGTTATGGCACCTTTGATATCAATTTTGACAACGTAATCGAACAACGGGTTGGACTTAATGGCTTTTATGGAGCTCGGCCAGGAATAGTCGTGGAGGCGCGGTTAGGAGATATCAGTCTAGTTGGCATGTATACTGCTACCCTGGGTCTGGAAGCGTCACTGCAAATGAAATCTCCACCGTTTTTCCCTCTACCGTACGACGGTAGAAGAGCCAAAGGTCCTTGTCAAGAATGCCACAGGCTTGAAGGCAGAGCGTCTGTTGTGGGAAAGGATCTACAATACCGCATATTTGAAAACGGTGTGCTTGAGAAGCACAAAGTCACGGACAGAACGCTTTTCGAAAAAGAATTATCGACTGTCTGTGCCTTTGCTCAGGTATGTTCTTCGTAGACCGTCATGTAGTCGAAACAAGCAACCGAATTTGTCCAGTTTCTCCTAAAAGGCGGTCCCCGAAGTCCATGAATTCGCCACCCCCTCGAAATAGCTTTTCTGTTCACAATTCGATATTGCGAAGAAATTGTAGTCCTGAATGTAGGAATCACTTTGCAATATGAACCCTCCTTGTACTTCGAAAAAACGTTTTGCAAACAAATTCGGCAGTGGGGCGCGCCTTCTAAGTCCGAAGACCATAAATTCCTCGTTTTTTACAATTATGACTTTACCTACTTTTGGATAATTCAGTTTTCTGATTTTCAAAAACTTTTGGTACATGTTTTAGGATTATGGTTCTTTTAATTACGAGACGTTGTTTTCCAGTACTTTTATCAACTTGTACATCGGGAATAGAAAGAAAGCTCTCTAGCTTTAGTAAAGATTCTGAACCAATCTAGATACAACATTTAAAACCACAATGCATGTCAAGTTTTAACGTTTGATATCTCAACGGATTTCGACGTAGTTTTGAGGATGACCCACATCAGAAGCTCAGTCCGAGGCGCAGTTGGAGGTGCACATTGTCACACATTTCGCAGAGCAGCAACTAAATATCGCACAAGCTTCGTAACGACCAGGATACTTCGCCGAGCACTCTCGACGATAGGGAAGTATAAAAAAGACTTTGTCTTGTTGACCATGAGCATAAGTTTCGTGTCATCCTTTTCATCTGTACCGGCGGTAGCCTGACTGTGCATTAACCGGCTGAGGAGAGCTCCTTCATCCACCTTTCCATTTCCGGTGCGCGGGAAGTCTCCCATGGACAACACCTGTGATGGAACGCAGTAGTATGGTAGATGCGCTTTAACCACGTGTGTCACTTGGCAGGCTTTCACATTGGCAGGAATGAGAAACGCTACTAGAGAATAGTTCATCTTCAATACAACCTTGTTGACAACAGCAGCGGATTCAACAAACGACAACACGCCATCCAACTCGACGCGAAATTCCTTCAGGGTCGTTCTTAACAAGCGTGAACGAGCGTGATGTGAAGTGAAGTGAACGGGATATATTGAAAATTTCATAATAAACGTCTCTAAATTAACGCCTTCGACAGACCGATCAGAGGTTCAAAAGCCCCGCCAGCTTTGGACCGACGACATGGCCTTCTCCGTTTTTGTGCACATGCCTGCTCTATTCTGCGCCGGAACTCTCATGCGATAAGCATGTGCACTGGTGTGCTTCCCTTGCCAAGCGAATTGGAATCACTATAGAGCACACAGTATCTTGTCCCGTCATCGCGCCCATTTGGCTTGGATCGGACGTCTTCAGCATCATGTGCTTGACAGTGATCTCTGCGGTCGTGTTTTGGTGTTAATAATGGCTGTACTTCACCGAATGGATCGAAGCTAACCACAGAAAATGGGACCCTGTTTGTGTTTCAATGCCACGTCAACAATCATACAATCTTGCGCTGTACTAGAATTCTACAAACATGCGTTTCGACTGTCCATGCGAACTAACTCAAAGCATAAGCCGTTAGCGGTACGTTATTTAAAACTTACGAAAAATCGCGTCGAATTCGAACAGATTGAGTCACAACTCAATGCACGAACATTTAAAAAGGGCTTTCAGGGTCTCGAAAGGCGATTTTAAACAGTTGCACGAAGAAATTGCACCTCTTATATTCAAAAAGTCATACATGGGACAACGATCTCGTCGAAAAACGATTTCAACCAAATTACGTTTATCCATCACACTTCGAATGTAAAGTGGAGCGAGCTATTTTGACGTCATGATTGGGTTTAGGATTGGGTTTTCCACGATATATGCAGTGTTTGATGACCCCAAAAATGCACTTTTGAAAAGACTGGTTTTACCAGGGATTCCAAGCACTATGGAAGGGCTTCAACAACTTTCAATGGGCTTCAAACACTCCCGCTCTCCAAGGAGTCCTTTGACAGGGTCCATTGGGGGCGCTCGATAGCATAGACATTTGAATCAAGAATCCTATCACATCTCATGCAGCATCGTATTACTGCCGAAAAGGGTTCTACTCTCTACCGGTTCAGGCTCTTGTAGATATATCTTACCGCTTTCTGGATATTTCCGTTCGATGCTTTGGATCAACGCATGATTCTCTCGCTCATGCGATATCAGGACTGGGAAAGTATCTGAGTAATGATGAGCTGCGTGCGGAGTTTTGGATTGCAGGGGATGAGGCATATCAATGTACTGAAAGCTTAATGATACCGATTCCTCAGTCTCAAATACGACATTTTTGGGAAGACTCATTCAATTTCTACCTTTCTGTTCTCCGGATTCATGTTCAACAGGCATCTGGAATAATGGTTTTGCGCTGGCGAATATAAAGTAAGCTGGAGTACTCGGTGGCCCCCAGTTCAGATATCGTTGTTCTTTGCATGAAGCCTCACAACTTCTGTATCGATAATAAAGACCAGGGATTAAAGTGTATCTCAATGGAGGAGATTGGCGAAAGGAATCTGGAAGTCAAAGCTTGGTACGCAGCTTGTAAGGAAAGTGGTGGGGACGAGATAACTGATTCTTTTAATGCATTCTATTCTTCTGTATCGACCAAACGCGACAAACTTGTCGAGGTAATTAAGAGCAAGGGGCTGCGCAGACCAATGGTTTCGGGTGCTCAAATGGTGCAATTCGAGTAATCCACTTCGCAGGCCTTCACTTTTCTCTAGGGACTTCCCCCTTCACCGAGAATCTATCCAAAGAATACACTAAGCGATGATCTGGTTTGCATAAACCATATTAATACGCGCGTGCGGTTGTTGCGGTGATTAACAATCGTATATGTTTGTGCAGCTTTTTAATTTTGGTTTGAAATTTGCGTGAAACAACGACAAGCAGGGCTTGGAGCGGAGGGGGGAGCTGAAAGCGGGTGAGGATTGCAGGCGATGGTTATGTTGGTACATATTCGGCAAGGAGGGCAGTGAGCAGTGCTGCTTGTTGTAGTGGAAGGAAAGGGGGCAGCGAAGTAGGTGGGAATGGTTGCGGAATACGATCGTGGATGTGAAGATTGACAGGTTCTCTTTGCGTTGCTGTTCTATGAGCGAGTTTTCCGGGACATCTGCTTCATAGACTTCACCAACGTGAGTTGTGGCGCCTTGCAGTTCGCTTTGCAACGAGGAGGGCACTGCTGGAATCGAACTAGATGGGCGGGATGTGGCATGACGTTGCTTTCGACGAGGTGCTTCCTTTTCGACCTGGTATTTTGGTTGGATGTCAGGTGGGGGTTGATAGTCAGGGTTTTCTCGGACCCTTTTGCACTGGCTCTGTGGATGGTGAAAGAACTTGTGGCGACGAGATGAACTTAAGCCTTGATATTCTGTGAGCGAATGGAATCAAGAACAGCCTAACCATTGGTACAGTACGCAACCAACGAAACGAAGAAATTGAGATGGATAGACCTTCCTTTTCTCCTTATATTGAATGATTTTGAGGACTGGATATGGGATCTTATTGTTGGAACACCTAGTCTTTCCAGCGCTCGAAAAAAACGTCGCTTTTAATCAAAAGCTAATAGAGCCCTTTAATTGATCAGCCCGCAACTTGGCACGTTGGGTTGTGAGGTTGTCTATGTTCAATCAGCATGTTGGAAACGATTTGGCAGGCTCTGAATGACAAAACTTCAGAGAACCTTAGTTTGCCCGGCACATATCGCCGTATAAGCGAGATGCCTCGCCCAACGCAGTAAACTTTGTGCCGATTAAAGCGGTCGGCGACACATATTAAACCATCATCACTGCTCACTCAACCTTTCCATCGCTCGGCTTTTCAAAAATCGAAACCCATTTTGCCTTCGGCTCCATCCACATGGAGAAGAGCGTCGCGATGTGGAAGAAGTTGGGAGCGAGAGCTGGAATGACGAAGGAGGGAAATTGTTATAGACGGTCTCAATGGTTGCAATGATCATAATCTTCCAAAAGAAAGGATACGGTCCACCTCAAATTAGGAAAGGGATTGTATGCGCATACTAAGTATAGAACCGGTAGTGCAATGTGTACTACACAATGTTCGCACAAATACAATACCGATAAAATTCGAAGCCTATAGAACCGTCTCGATGTGCGTTGAGCGAAGTTTTCGACTCTCCTCTTTGAACATGTGACGAAAAATGTTTCTAAGTTCCACAGGATGCGGGAAAGCTAAACCAATTAGGCCTCCATACAAACCAGAAGTCCAAAGATAGTGATCGAAAAGAAGTAGAAAACAGATATGCATACCGAGCAAAGAAACGGCGAGCTTCTTGTCAATAAAAGATTGCTCGGACAAGAAGGTATCGTTGACGCTCCATTCTTACAAAAACTCCCTAGTCAGCTCAAAAGAACGAGAGATATAACTGACGGGTGCGTAGAGCAAGAACGGGAGTCCAAGGGATACCTGAAGAACAAAACAGATTCCAATACCTTGACGCAAGAAACCACCGAAACCGCGAGCTTGACAGAGTAGGACTGCTAGGCCTAGAGCAGACAGCAAACCATTCATATTAACAGACACGGATAAACTATAAAATAAGTAGCCGAGACTCCATTAATTGTGAATAAACAGCAGAAAAAATATGTATATGAGCAATGTTTGAACACATTCGTAGTCATTAAACAGTCGAAGGACAAATAGCGACAATACTCTCCTTGATAAGAACAGGAACCCAACAATATGCAATGGATATCGATAAAAATATCTGTCATGGACATCCGCGAGACACCTAAAGTAGATCGCGAGGACAATCGCAACAGTCAGGGAATGGAAAACTTCGAGGATCTACTGCGCGAACCAAATGCTGTTTCCATGGCCTGTAGCGTAGTACCAGACAAAATTAGATGTATACGAAACCTGCCTGGTAGACAAGCGGCCCCGTACCACATCGCAATTGCTTATAGCCGAACTCTCCATGCTCGACGACTCCTGCCCCTTCCTACATGTACGCCTTTCAGTCAATTTTTGTGTAAGGGACCTTTTCGATGATCAAAATACATCCGAGAAAGTTTGTCAGGATTAAGATAGCTGAAATGAGGAAGAAATGCTTCTGCAAAAAGCTGACAGCACTTCCGAACACGCCAAACCGGTTCCGAGACAAGCAAGGACTCGAAACAGGCGAGGCACCAACTAGCGCAGGAAATGAGAAACGCTTGGGTGCGGGGGGACGGGTAATCTCTAGCAAACCAGCATTCGCTTAATAGCAGACTTTCGCGGCCAAGTTTCAAGTAGCGACGCAGCACAGAAACGTCGCGCTACGCGAGTGGACGCATGTGAGAGGCAGTCCACAAGGGCGGGTGTACGTTTGTGAATCGCACGCTACAGTGCACACTTGCTGGTGCACAGATCAACTGTGCCAGTGTACTCGACGCTGCGTGCCGCCGGAGGCGGACTGTGACTAACGGGTGGTGGAGCAGCGCGGGGCGCCACAGACGTTGTAAAATCATCAGCAAAAATTTGCGCCTGTGTGTGGCGCTACAGGCTCGCCACGGCAGCCGCTTGTGCGCCACAGGCGCGCCCTACAGTTGGTCCCCCGTGCGCGCATATCTCAAATACCTCCATCGTTGCTGCCTCCCTATCGTAGACTTCATCCCGCGCGTCCCTGCGTCGCCTACTGTCGCCCCAAACCCTCACGCCCCTCATGCAGTGCCGAGAATGGACTTTCCGACAAACAAAATACAAAAAGCTGTGCCTGAACACAATCCATACCCTTATCCGCCCTATGCTATGCATTCGCTTTACCTTCCGCCCTACCTTGCGCCTAACGCCTTTTTTCATAACACCCAGCAGACTGATCTATCTTCTGTGCAAACAGCCGCTCAACAGCTTCGGCCTGTCTTTTCCCCGGCTTCTGCTTTTGTCGTGTTGCCGCCCCCCTCAGTCAAGTACTGTGGGGATACTTCAAGGAATGATTGGCCCTGCATCTTTGATATAGGCCACAATAATGGTCAGGATACACGCAACTATCTCAATGAACATCCCAAGTCTCGAGTTGTTTCCATCAAAGCCAATCCTACCCTAGTCAGTAGCTCCAAGTCCAAGTTTTCTGACGCTATTGCTGCCGACCGGCTCAAGCTCGTCGGATTCGATATCCCTGCGATCGAACCGAAAAAAGAGAGCATTGAACAGCGTCCAAAACTCAAGTTCTACGTCAACGACAAGAATGAAAAATTCAGTAGCTTTGTCGAGAGTCTTGGGTGCCGAAATTGGGCTGGTGAGTCTACTCCGCCTGCAGATCGCGCATTTTGCTCTGTGATGGAACTGGAAACTAAAACATGTGCGGATCTTGTTCGCGAGTATGGAACAACGATCTAAATGAAGATTGATATTGACTGTAAGGACAGGGCATGTTTCAAGTCATTCGAATCACTACCTGAATCTAATCATCCCCAAGTACGCTTCCATGGAGAACGTCACTGAGCTGGATATCAGCATTTTGCGCAAGTGGCGCTACGAGAAGTTCAACGTTCTCACTCAGAACATCTTGCACGACGATACGACTGACGAGTAAGAGGTTCATAGTGGTCCTTGGAGAGAAGATGCCGACGATGACTTTGTTGCCAAAAGATGGCATTCGGCTGATGAGCTGAAAAAGAGGTTGCCGTTAAAGAACTAGATGATTCTCAACGGCGTGAAACGTACGGCTTGGTACGATTTGCATGGAAGCAAGTAAGCGTATTAACATTATAATGTTTATGAAAATCGTATCAGATACGTGCGGTTTCGTCGTGGTGGCTTGAATGCATTTGAAACGATAGGCGCTCTTCTTCGACGATGTCAAAACTTTATTAAGACGTATCCCGTTTTTGAAGAGTGATCGTTGAACTTAAACTCGCACAAAACAAGTTCATTCACCGCACCGCCGAAGCAAAAACCATCGGATTCCCTCATTCTCGAATCTGGACATACATGTGCAATCTACATTGACCTTCGTACTGGACAGATTTTTCATCGGTTTTCTTTCGACAACAATGATACACCTGTTTCACCCGCGCTCTCCGACAATACAATCATCCTTTCACGTAGATCTGTGGGTGTTCCAAGAGTGGAATCCCCGGTCACTGGTCGAGAGTTTCCAATCGATTGTTCAGGATTGCATATGGGGTTTTTATCGGCATCAACGCCTGCCAAGTTGCAGCAGGTAGAACCATATGGGGTTGCAGATGGCGACGGAGTTGGTTCCGTACAGCTCGATTGACTGGCTGCAGGGGAACTTCATTGACTAGCGGCAGGAGAGCTAGATGGACTGGCTGAGGGCGAGCTTCATTGACTGGGTGCAGGGTAATGCCGGAGGTCGCAAAATCTCCGTGAAACGTCTCTTGCGGTTTGAAGTATCAAGGCACGCAAAGTTTTTTTGCAGATATATTCATATAAGCACTAAGGTTGTGTGATCTTTTCCCACCACCACCTGGTGACGAATCATAAAACGTCACCACAATCACAATATGTACGCTAAGCTATGTTCTATTACTATCACATGAAAAGCAGAAAAAGTAAAGAAGCAGGTTACTCATCTCCCTTCGGTTCGATAGATCTAGTTGCGCTCTCACCGTCAATGGAACTGTCGTAATATTTCTTGAGACGCTTCTTGTTCCGCTCGAGAAGAATTCGCCCGAGCCTTCTTACAACGCTGTGCGCTTTGCATAACGACATCCAGCATCTTAGCTTCTTCCTATGCCTGTTCCGTAACTGGATTGTTTTTCTCTGTGGTTGCACTATGCTGGGCCTTTTGGATTTCGAGTGACTCCTTCATAATCTTCTGAAATGAATCCATTCTCTGTGATAAAATGCTCTTATCGTCGTCACTCTTGCGTCCGGAACTTCGCCTCTTTCGACCAATAGCATTGTATTTATCATCTTCCTGATCGATTTCCGTAACACCTTCTTCGCGTCCACCCTCCCCATCCTCGATTAACTTCGAAGCAGCCCGCAGCAGATCCACATCCTCCTCCGGTGTACCTACTTTGCACACAATAAAGAACACTAGAACCCACTTCGAATCCATTGTTAGATCTCCCGCGGCAGTTATTTACAAGGACCTATTGATTCTCTTAGGATTACTCCGCCCTGACGCTGCCCACCTGTCCTTTACCTTTGTAAAACTTCTTTTCACCTGGAAGAACTGGTTCTTCAGAACAGAAGCGGTTCTGTGAAACAATGCCCGCTGGTTAGAATCAACTTCATCCAAATAGCCTTTGAAACATTCGAGTGAGTCCACATGCTCCTTGTTGGATCGGGTTTCAATTACAGTCCAAAAACTCTCACGCGAAACGCGTGCATCAAGTTCAACTCGACTGAACTCCACACCACATGCCTTTAGTAGAGCGTATCGACATCGTTCGTCATCTCGAAGTAAAACAATCAGGCGCACAAATTCGTTCAAACAAAAACCCGGCTTCGATGCCCCTCGTCGATCGCCATTAACAATAGAAATATTGCTGATCGCTCAAAAAATATTCCGCTTTATAATGGATCTCTCCGTATCAGCGACATTTTGAATCAAAGAAAGTATTTCGGGCAGAACATCCCATCTCCAAAACCCTTCCATCGCATCCTTCTCCCAACGATAATAACCATTAAGTTCCTTATTCTTGTTGAACTATCACATTTCATACTCTTCTCACTTTCTTTTCTGACGTTAACCAGTTGACTGAACAAAAGATCGACCGAGAGCGTCTTCGAAAGAGAGAGCGAGTTCCTTGGTGATTATTGAGAGCTGGAGAGGTTTTGTTAGAAAACTGTTCGTCTTGTTTAAGGGCTCAGTCAAATGAAGCTTTCTCGAAATCCATACGCTACGACTGACCTTGTTAGTTTCAACCTCATATTTTATCACATTTACATCGGCACGAATAGATCGATCAATCGAATTCCAAAAGGTTGAGAGAGATTCAAATAGATCCATGGAGCCCAGAGCAACAACTAAATCGATTTGCATACCCAATAGTACCTGATACGCTTTTGCTAAGACTTTTTTATTTCATCGATAGCTTCGCCAGCAAAAAGTATCTCGGCTGCATCAATAGACTTGACAGGTCTCTTAGACTCGTGTGATAACCAGGACAGTGTGAGATAAATTGCCTTGAGCTCAAAGTTTTCGATATGAAGACCAGAAATAAAGCCAAGTTATCCATAATCGACAGTTCTATTAGCATCGGCAAACTCCAAAATTGACATCATGTATTTCCTTTCATCACTAAGAAGCTTGTATGTTAGAGTAGAACCGAGATTTTACAGAAATAGTACCGAGTAAATTTGCAAAATCATATCATGATCTTTCGTTTAAGAAAACTTTTGCTGGGCATGACTTGCAGAGAAGGTGCAAAACGGTGAAACTGTAATTCTAAGCCAACCAAGCCAATTGTTGATTAAACGAAAGAAATTAGCCTCAATCTCATCTCCTTGTTTCCTTCTTCGCCTGTGAATACGTTAACAGATCACATTTTTAACTTGTAATCACCATGTATTTTAATACTGTTGTTCTGGTCATGGCAAATCTGTAAAACAAAGAACAGGATTGTACCAGGTCCATAAAAAACTGTCCCGAGTTCGTATTGGCTTCAAATCTCGATGACACGCGACTCGAGTACGCTTTTTGGACCAGCTATTAGCAAATAGTCAACAATCGTGATAGCCAAAGCAAAAAGATTTCCAGATGAGTTACACTTGGAGAACAGTTGCGGTATATATATATCAATTGGATAAGTCCAGGTAGCCTTAATAACTCGTCGCTATGCTTTTGCCATTTAGCATTGGCGTTAAGGAGACCATAAGCAGAAGTAAGGAGTAATCAATATTGCAGTTTTTCATCACTTTCCTGTGGTGAAACAACTTTATTATCTCGCAGAGCCTCTCTAGTCTTCAAGGAAGCACTTTTAAAATCGATCTTAGCCAGACAACACTGAAATATGGTGGCTACCGAGAGTAAGATCTGTATTCTGGTTAAGAGGCAGACAGATGAATCTGTTTTAAGGTTGGACCTATCAAAATCCTTATTACCATGTGTTGCAATTCGGGCCTTCATTTTGAACGAACCATAGTCATTGGTCTTCACCTTGTAGATGACATGACTGGTAATGACACTTGTGTCTACGGAACTTTAGAAACGGGAACGATTTCAACAGTTTTATTGGATGTATATTTCTCTTTCGTACTTGCATTCAAAAGAGGGAATTAAGGTAACCTTTGAGTCTGAAACTGCAAAAAAACTTTATATCCAAACTCCGTAGCGTAATTTCCCAAAACGTTTTTCTCGGATGTAATAACTTTACGTGCAACAATATAATCGTTATCAGATTCCTTTGTGTTAGTTTAACGCCAAACTTCATCAGGCATGGCAAGAATCTCTTTTTGACCATCAGTGTTATCAATGTGAAACATATTGTCACCGTCATTGATTGATGCACAAGTACCGGAGTAGAATGTGTAATCAAAAGGCTGGTAAACTTCAATGTTGCCAACAGCACTGGGAAGCATGAATATGGACGGATCAATTTTCTTAAAATTTTACTCTGACAATAATTGCAAACAAATTTGATTTTTATAAGAAATTTTTTTGTTGAACATCTGAGATGGTTTTAAGTGGTATACCTAAAGAAACACTAACTAAAATAGCGATATTAAAAGCTATAATGACTTCTAATTTTTATGAGGAAGTCTTAAAGAGTTATGTGCTACTTTACTTTTACGTTGCGTATGAATTAAATTATTGTTTTTAGCAGGATAGTGCGCTGTCGTACAATCACCTCTGGCGTATGCTATTGTTTTGTCTCGGGAGCATAGTGAGGCTCCACTGTAGGGAGCGTGTTGACGCTCAACCTTCGAAGGTAGAAGTAGTAAACCTCGATGGCAACAGGGCCCCGTGAAAACCCGCAGGGGCAAACGGCAGGGGCAAACGGCAGGGGCAAACGGCGGGGCGACTAGCCTATACCGTGTAGGTGAACGATGGTAGGCGTCGACGCGCGGAAAAGCCTTTGTGGAAGTTGAGAAACAATGAACCAAAAGGTATAGTCGTGACTCAAGTGATGCCTGTTTTTATCAGATTAGAATGGGGGAGATGCAGTTCCCTATAGGCAGTGGACTGCACTCTCCAGATCACCCGGGAGGTGCCAGCAAGGCACGGTCTCTGATCTAGTGTCAGAGACCTGGCCAGCACTGGCTACAGTTCCAGGTGGCCACTCCACTACTCTACTAAAATAAATACAATCACAATTACAAGTACGAACAATTACTCAACCAGAAATTACATGTCAACACTACACGTGGCTGACCACACCTAGATGGTAGCTCGCCCGGAGCTGCATGGCCGATGATCCCGCGCATCCATCACCTACAAGGTCAGTGTAGTATATTGACAACCTCAAAGGTCAGCCCTTCCGCCACTATACGACATGCGCCGGTAAAAAATTCATATGTTTAGAAACAGTACATGAATGATTTGAATATGACTGAACGGGATCTCCCATGACGAATTTCCGATGTAAACTTTGTTGAAAACACGTATAGAGTGCTAGATTAGATCATTTCTGGGCAAATTATGTTAGTAATGCTTATTTACGTAGCTTTTATTCTCTTAGTTACTTACTTTATGCACTTAGTGCTTGTAGTATAAGCGTTACTTAGTTTGTCACTTTGACATGTTGACGCAGTTGTCACTACGTCACTGCAGATGTCTCTTATGTCAGTGTTTATGTCACCCTAGTACTCAGCAGTTTACACCAGCTGTCCACGTGTATAAGATCTCCATTTCTACATCTGGATCAGCCCGTGATCTCATCTCCAGATCACAAAGCCGTAACTATTCAAATGTTTGAATGTAACGGAACCTCTTGGGTCGGAGAGTCTACTTATACTCTCCACCCCCTCGCTCAAAGTAAACTCAGACAACTCTCCTCTCCTCCTCTCCCTCTTCGCTCTCGACCATTTTCATTCAATAAATTAGACGGTTCATACAGTTTTTTATTCGAAACTTTGTATCACAAATTACTGTGACAAAATTATCTCTAATTTAATTCATTTTTTTATTGAATAAATAATAAGAAACTCTGTAAGTGTCATTAGGGTTGAAGAAGCGAAAAAACTACTAAAAGCGCGCTATAGAGAATAAGACTGACGAAAGGATATGTTTTTGAAACAGTATTTTGACTTGATATTTTCATGTCTAGTTTTTATTGAGTGCAATGTAGTCGAAAAGACAATTTACAAAATTTTTGTGAAAGTTATATGTTTTTGAAACAGACTTTACCTATGGTACAGAAATGAGCGCCACCACCTAAATAAAGGAGAAAACGACGGGTTCACAACTATCTTGTTACTTGTCCAGAATTTTTAAAGCGGAGATCCAGACAAGTTAGAACAAGTAGTTTTCTGTTTAAAAACGACTCCAGTCTTTCAACCACCTTCACTAGCGAGTAAATCTTTACGACCCCCATCTTCTAGCTCGCTAGTGTTGTAGCTCTATCACTCCGTTTTTCCCTCGTCACAAGCACCATCATCGGCAGTCCAAACGCTATCGCAGTTTTCTGCTTTCCCCTTTATACCGGATACTTTAAGAGGTCAGACGACTTAACAACATTGTGGTCCTGTAATGCAAATACTTCTCACCTGGAACGTTGAATCGATACAAACATTCGACTCAAGAGTGAAACAAACTCTCGTGAATTACTTTAGAACACTCCTTGCTGTTAAGAAATTAGAGTAGTTGACTACGCTATCGTGTTTTTGAAGACCATATTCATTTCGACTCCAAACCATGGATTTGCTTTGAATGCCGAAAACTAGAAGCGCCGTCTCGAACTGCTGATCCGGGTCCGTTTGACCCACGCCCAAGACCACGGCTCGCCTCATCTATCGAAGCAGGAGCTCGACGGTACCGATAGGCAATGATCTGCTCTCGCTCCAAGACTGATTGACGAGATCTCTCTGATGTCCTTACATCCTTGGAATCGGCAATTGCGCCACACATGGATGCAACCGTGGCCCCTGGTAAAACTAGTGTTTAACAGATCACGAGGCCTATGGAGGAAGATGATTTACGCGCTGAGATGTTTCGTTTAATATCTGAATCGCACGCCTAACGTGCGCAAATCATTGGATTAGAATCGCTGATGACGGTCAGTATCGAAGACGTCGCGCAACTTAGTAAAGAGCCAGTTTTACTCGCACGTAAAGGAGGGATGAAGCAAATATCCGTCACTTTGAAAATTTTGAGAGAGGATTAAAACCAAATAAATGAAAAGGCGCAGTAATGCTCCCGAGGTTTTACTGGGCCTGACCGTTGACGTGGAGGAAGTCCTCCCTCGATTTAACCATCGTCTGGAACGTTTGGAGGCGGTGGTGAATGCGCAGACTGCTGCTACTCCAGTTGTCATAGAGGAGGATGAAAATTTTTTTTGGGGTGTGAAGGAGCAAGAATTACGGTTGAGTTCTGTAAGCCGCCAGGCCCTGAGCTATCTTACAGACGCCACGTGGAATGGCCGACCTCAGCTGGACAAATTAAGATAATTATTTTATTTTATTTAGTGTAATAGAATAGATTAACAGTGCAAGGGAGATCCCAGCGCCTCGCAAATTGATATTTACTTGGCTCGAGTGACGCTTCTCCCTTAGAATCAGGGAGGCACCGTTAGGATACTAAATTGCCCCCTTCGGTACATTAGTTCCACCAATTGGTCTTCAAGCCATCGTTTCCGTAGCTCCAATCTGTAGGAATACGCAACAAACGCCCGCCCATTGCACCAAGTACTCTAGGTGTCCCGCCGTCAAGGATACGAACCTTAGGACCCGCTCTACCACGCTATCTCAGATTTCGATCAGTACGCTGACCCACCAGTCATTGAGATACATTTTGGTCTCCTGACATAGACTCCCTTAGGAATAATTGAGCTGGCCACTGGAAAGAAGAATCATACAAATTCTAGCCTTTGGTTTAATTCCCGAACGGACCATAAGTACAAAAGCAACCGCCATCATGGATGCTGGAAACATACCCAACCGACCAGTCCATAGGACTCCTACGGCAGGACCAGTTGTGACTGCAACGACGACGATGTCGCCTAAACCACAGGCTGATACTGCAATCGACCGCAGGAGCACGATAAGCCAGCCGCAAGAAGTACGGACTCCCCTGCGAAACCCTGAAAGGATTCGCCGAGAACCCACGGTAGCAGCACATTTATGAGAAAACCTCACCATGGCCGCCTCTAGGCCAGCGACACCCCAAGGAGAACCTCGAAAGACCAAAGTAATTAGAGAGAACATTCCGGAAGGGCTTGCTGACCTTCTCTGGCCCTGTCTCCGTGAACTCTGCTCTGCCCATGTGGACTCCATTGTGGACATGAGACTCGCTACAGCGATCGCGGACCATACGGATTACCTCATTACGCGAATAGTCCCTAAGATAGTGTAGTCTGAATTATTCATAGAATCCCTCCTACAGGCCGTTCAAGGAGCAGTGAGCAGCCAGTCAGGCAATGCAGTCCCTAGGACCACTCCACAAGTCACCCATCTGGTTTCCATATGGCAACCCCCTACGGAGCCCCCAGGAGTGGCGGTATTACCCGCCCCTCTCCGGTAACACCATCAAAAAAAACCAATGGAAAGACAATCTAGGAGCATAAGAGAGACTCCGCGTCTAGAAGCGAGACAGATTGCCCTTCCCAAAGGACAATTTGAAGTAGAGCAACCTCAGGGCTCCGTAGGATGTGATAGAGAGATCGATCCCTTAGGTCCCCAATCTTCTGGAAAGAAACGAAGTAGCCGCAGGAGAAAGAATAACAGCAAGAGTAAAAGAAGAGGACATTCGGACAAGAGTGATTCCGATTTGGACTCAACCGAAACGACCGAATCGGAAGTGGATGAGGCTGGCGTTCGAGGCCGCAAACCAATGACAACGACAAACGAACTTTTCCCTAGGGTTCTAGTCTACCTGAATTACTGATTGGCTGACAGGTCTTCGAAATATTCTGGTTCAGTGTTTCGAAGAGTCGCCAAATGGGCCAAACGGATGCAACGAACCATTACGGGCAAGTTCTTGGGTTCCGATCGAATTGCTGTCCTTAGGTTTCCATGTTTGGTCCGTACGGCATGTGAGCAGAACGATGTCCACGAGGGTGCCGCTCTGCCTCTTTTCCAATTCTTTTTCACAGGAAAGGCGCGTGACCGAGTGGTTTCGGAGATATCTGGCACAACTGACCTCGTGGATGCTGAAGAACGTGAGCTCCTCAGGTCATATCGTCAGCTTGTTCATTACCTCTTGGGAACCTATGCCACAGATAAAGTTATAATGAATGCTCACCAGGAAGTAATATCCTTCCGGCAGAGCTCCGACATGATGGAATCGGCTTTCGCAGACTACCTATGGAAAAAGGATTACCGATGTGGAAACGTATTCTTCAAAGAACGGCTCTAACTTCATTTCCATACGGGACTACTCCCTGTCATTCGGACACATGGCCGTAATTTCCATACGGAAAACACACAATACTCCTTCCAATGGCTCTTCATATATGACGGAGGTTATGGCAAACCCTAAACAACTTCCAGGCGCAATGCTGATATACCCAGAGGACGCGCAACTTCATTGCGTAAACCCAACCAAGCCCATTTGGTTAGCTCCACGGAATCGGACATGGATTCATCACTGCATTATGCCGACTCGGGAGATATCCTCGCGTTTAGTTTCAGTGCTTCTCCGTCCGGGCCCCCATCGTATACCTTTCAGGGAACTACAGCCACCACTGGACCATTCACACCCAATTATTAACCTTTTCCACCCCGCAAGGACGTTCTTGTTTGCTTACCAAGGGCCTGCTTCCACTGCCTTTCCATGGTCCAACCCTTTGATTGCACGAGGTATCTGCCTGAGGACGCACTCAAACATCTCCTATCCTAAAGGGAAGAGAATTACCAGGTGCGAAGATCCAAAGGAATGTTTAAGATGGCCCAGCAACGAGCCACAGGAGCACCTGGAAGCTCCCGCTATGCCACCCCTCCAGATACCCCAATGAAAGCCCCACAAAGCCATGCCATTGTAGACCACACGCACGACCCCAAAAAGGAACCCCGGAACCCCATCCTCAGGAAAAAACGGAACCCCCATCGGAAAACGCTTAGAAGGTCAACGCGAGGCAAATCCTCCCTATTGAAACCCATTTCTCAACCAATTGGACGGTCAGGAACCAAGGGGCTCCTCACCCTCCAATACAAACCACGGCCATTGGAGCACTCAGAATGGACCAGATTTGGAAGACAGTAACGAACCCGTTTGTATCCTCAGGAAGGAGAACTATACAGTTCGGGTACCCATGGGACTACGTTCCAACAGCTCCCGAGTTGCCACAGCCGTATTGGATACAGGCACTGGTCCCAATTTGGTCCATTCTAAGCTACTCCCATTTGGTTGGGAAATTTTCGTTCAGGCAAGGATAACCCCCAGGATTACCGATGCATCACGTAAACCAATGGACATTAAAAGGATACTACCACTCTACATACACTTAAGACGATTCAAAGTCCGCACGTGGTTCCTTGTATGTCCTAATCTGGGCGCTGAAACAATCCTAGGGACCTTCTTCATCGATCGATACATTAAGGCCATTTATCCAGGCCTCAGGAGAGTCGAAATCTGTGGCGCACCTTCCATCTCCAAAACTGGTCCCGACCCTGGGCCAGAGGCAAACCGCAAACGAGAAATTAACTCCGAAGATACTAAGTCCAATAAGATTCGCTTATCGAAATCCATAACGATACCCAAGATGACCAAGATCATTGTGTCTGTTCATTCCCAGTCCTCAGGTCCCGTGGCGATACAGAACCACCCGAAAACGGTTCTGAAGCACCTCACCTTAATGGCAAATGTAGTAATGGACATCCGCCCCAACAGGCTCTTCTTGGTCACGATCAGCAACTTCCGAGATAGACCCGTACAGTTACCTAAAGATACAGATATTACCATCACTCTACCTGCCCCTGTGGCCATTATGAACGCCCAATTGGTTAGCTTTTCGACTACAACTCCCGACGAGGACGTCGACTATTGGGAGGGAAAAGATGCTATCGGCGCAGAATTCAAATCCTATATACCCCAGATAATTGATCTCCTCAGGGAATACCAGACCATGTGGTCAGATAAATTGGGAAAACTCAGAGCCACGACACACCGCATTGACCTTCAACATTATGCAAGACCAAAGTTCCAGCATCCATGCCGTACAGGCCTGAAGCGTAAAAAAAATGGCGCTGACCAGATGGACAAAATGAGCAAAGATCACGTTGTAGAGCCGGCGCCTCCTAACCAATCCAAACGGGAAAGTCCCCTTCTCCTCGCAGTTAAGAAGGATGGCTCCGTCAGGTTCTGTTTCGACTATAGGAAGCTGAACGCAGTAACCAAGGGGCACTCATACCCGATACCCTGTATGGATAACTCTCTAGATTTCTTAAATGAAGCAGTCGTACTCATCACACTGGATGCTAATGTAGTATTCTGCTCTGTCGGAATGCCGATGAAAGATTTTTTTGGCTAAGTATAATGATGCTCATAAGTGAGTGCCAGGACTGGGATGAAGTTATGAAGCGGCACCCCACAGAAAGTCCGTGAGGTGGTATGTTACACTTGAGATCTCGATCTGCCACGGCGCATCCGATTCGAACCTTTGCAGGGAAATACCGGATTTGCAACGGCACATATACTGTAGTGAGTAGCCACGTGGCAACCATTATCCCGTACTGTAGAGGAGTTAATCGGCTAACCATGTTCATATCAAGATAATATTATGTGCGACGCTCACCCCTGTGCATCTTAATTAAGGCACAGAAGGGAGCGCCGACTCCAAAGTAAAGGAGACAACAAACGGATTCACAACTGTCTTGTTCCTTATTCAGGATTCCTTAACCGGAGATCCAGATAAGCTACAACAATTAGTTGTCCGTTCCATAGTACCAACCACTCTCATTGGACAGTGGGGCCTTACAACCCCCATTCTAGCTCTCAAGTGTTGTGCTCTACCACATCTTCCCCTTAGCCGCAAGCACCCATTCGACAGTCCCGAACACTGTGGCAGGTGTCTGCTCTTTCTCTAGAGCGGATACTACAGCTAACTCCATATATTAACAAATCCTTTTGGCCGAAGATGCGTGATCGCTGACAACCTTCACAACCCATGAAGGTCTGTTCAGATTTACTCGTATGCTCTTTGTTGTAAAGAATGCGCCAGCGACCTTCCAATGGGTAGTAGACATCATACTGTCCAGAGTCGAATGAAAACTCGCCCTGGTCTATTTAGATGACGTACTAATCTTCTCACGAACCATCAAAGAACACTTATTCCACGTGAGGACGGTGCTAACAATCCTACAGAACGTCGTAGTAACACTGAAACTCCGCAAATGCTCCTTCATTCAGACCTCAGTGGGCTTTCTCGGTCACGTCGCCCTTCCAGGAAAGTTCAAAGTATCCAAACCGACCATGGCTGCAACATTGATTTGGTCAACTTCAGGTACAATTTTTTTTTCAGAACAGATTATTAACAACACTCTCAGCCATAAAGCCGTAGAGACGTTTCCGAACTTTTTCATGGTGGTTTGACAGTCTGAAGAACGGCAAACGAATAAACTAACGTGAAATTCAATCCCATTTTCTAGTTTTGATTAAAATTTTCGAAAGATCTGAAACCGAATCTTTATGTTTGGAAAATAAAAACTTTTGGCTTTTTGGAAACCCAGATTTGTGTTTTAAAGTAGTACTAGTACAGATAAATTTTTTCAAGCCCAAAGGTTTTCGGAATTACCATACTGTGTGATACGCCAAAATCCCCAGTTCCAGTATTGTTCTGAAATCGATTACGAATGCGTTCGTAAACCATTGGGTCCACGGACCCGGACTTGCGACCACCCACAGCAAATCGTCCTTCTCCGCACGCACTGAACCGCCATTTATATCCGTTCAAACGCCAGCATCGATAGCGTGTGTTTGAGCTCCTCAAGGAACCTCTCTTTCATCGACGCACGGATCTTACAGTTCTTCCACATCGCAACCTCGAAAATGCTCGCATGAAACGCGTACAGCAGGCCGGTTTACTTGAGAACACTATTTATTTACAACGCGGAGAAGGCTCTCGTCGGTAGGACAGTTTCACCTCAGTGCTTGCGCTGCTCGATAATTCCATCGAGGTGAAGTTTGGCGTCAGCTTCGGTTTGTTTGGAGATACATTGTTTCGAATTGGAAGTCAGAAGCAAAATAACTACTGGATTCTTCAGCTTGAACGCATGAAAGTTCCTGGCTGTTTTGCGTTCAAAGAACTTAGACATGGCAGTAATGAACGCGGTATAGAAACTCAAGCAACATCCCACGGACAATCACAGTAGTTCAAGATTCACATTCCCATGGGAACAGTGCAGATTTACTGGATGGGAGGCGCAGCGGAAGGCGCATCACACGCATTTGTGTTTGCAAAGCTAACCACAAAGGGATTGCACTATGCCATTCAAGTTTTTATCGCTCGCCTACGTCGAACTGATTGCAGTTTTATGCCAGGCATTCATATCGAGGATTGCGGTGAGAAAGCAGGACCCAATGGAGTTGATAACTGGTTTCTTTGGTTTACTCACGTGGAAGTCCTCCGCGAAGACATGCTGTCAGGAATGAGCCAAGTAGCCCCAGCTGGAACTTTCTCATCATCCATACCTTCAGAAAATGCGCGTTTTGGAGCTCTATTAGCTGCGTTGACAGGAGGTCGTGTCGGAATGTGCTTTGTTGCTGTGATGAACGTGACTCTTGGTCTGTCAATAGCTAATCGTTACTCCCTTGTCCTACGTGCCTTTGCGCCATCGCAAGATACGCGAGAGGTTCCATTGTTATTCTACTCGAGTCAGAAAAGACAACTAACTATCAAGCTCGCCACTTCTTATTTGTACGCGTTATGCGCCAGAGATTTAACCAATGCATGGTACCGGGCCATAGACGATGGTGAAGTTTTAAAGGTGACACACGTCACCTCAGTGTGGTACAAGTCTTTCTTTACCTGTTTTATGCAAACTGCCTTGCAAGCTGCACGAGAAGCATGTGAGGGGCAAGTCTACAAATCAGATTATTGAATCGCGTCCTTGAAAGATGATCCAGACGTGATGCTGATCTTCGACGGGGCGAATATTGTGATGATGAAGCAGGTTAGGAAGACTCTACTGACAGAGTTTCGCACAGCAGTACGAAGCAAAGGTGAATATGACAATAACTCCATCCTCACCGCATTGAACAATGCCCCAGGAAGTTCTCGTTCTTCCATTTTCTTGGGCGGCCGCAGTAAGAAAAGACGTCCTTCGAATCGGGTCAGATGCATTTGGCGACGGTATGATGACGTTATGAGCGGGAGTGGGAGGGAAAGAGGGCAGCAGCGACGACAATTCCCGAAAATTTTAGTTTCGGGGATGACATGATGGATATACCTAAAGAGTACAATTTCCCAAAAGGAATCTGAGATATATGTGCGGCACGTGGCATGGAAGGAGGATGCAAAACATCAGTACGTCATTATGTATCCACTACCCTCTCTTCCTCAACATTTCGTGATCTGAAGGTCACACCTGCTTCAAAGTAGGATGTGTTTGTTTTAATTGCAACTACAGTCTTTATTCGATATTCTTAATCCCATTCATTTAGTTCATGATCTGCCTAAGGGCCTTCTCAGCCGCGACCGAGACCCCACCACCTCATATTAATGATCCTAGTCTATGCATTACACTGTTGACATGTACGGTGTCTTCTCATCAAAACCTGCTCATCCCAGTGTTCGTGAAGGACGGCCTGTAATACGACTTAAACGGGTCCCCATTCCCTGATGATGTCATTTCATACCAGTCCACAAGCAGTTCTATCGCCGCTCCCTTTCTATCAGTTGAAACACGGAGCACTCTCCCGATCCAAAAGGCAACATCAGAATCATCACATCTCATAGCAACAAAGTCGTCTTCTTCATATTCAGCGTTGTGCACCGGTCGCATGCCACCCTCCTCCTCATCACTCCCGTCCTCTCCTTTTCAATTAAACCTTCTCGAGCACGAATAACGACCTTGTTTTTCTAAGAATTGTTCCAAATTCTAGTGGAACGTTTCCTCCCCTGTACACTTCATCTCTCAGTTGCCTCAATTGCCCCATTTTTTCAAGGCTGTTTATCCTCACTTCCTCAGAGTGATACCTTTTGTTAACCTCAGCGAGGTTTAGAGGAGACAGCACTAGCGGAGGAGGCACTTGGTTCATGTCTAGCGGCCCAGATATGAACCAGGACTGTTCATTCTGTTTTATAAATATCCAGTCATCCTTGCAGCCGACCCTGACAAGGCATGCAGTCTCGTGATAATGCATGTCTTCCTCCACTTCGGTCCGCGCGAAGTGAAAGTACCTATAGGCCGTGAATTGCCTCATTGTGTTCAGAACATTCTTTTTATTACAGAGCTCAGAAAAAATAATCAAGCCTTTCATGTGAGCAACATGCGGTTTGGGAGTAAAAGACTGCCGCAACTGTTCCATCATACAGTTCAGTGTTATGGCGTCATTGACTCTGAAGATTCGATATGTGCATCTAAATGTTTGATCTATATCACTGTTCATATGCCTGATAGGCAGAGAGGACATGAAAACTTCGCACACAACTTCCCATGCCACTAGGGCTTCGATGTATGCAAAAAAGTATCGATTCTTATTCTCTTTACTGCAGTTGCCTACCTTAATAAACAGCGTTTTCTGTAGATAATTTGGGAGCGAGCTGAGTGTTAACGTACGATGGAGGGCCTCTATGACATGATTTGCCCCAGTTTAATACTGTTATGTCATAGTGAACAAGTTCAGGTGCTTCAGGGAACCATGCTATAGCACTGCAACAAGTTTGACATTCAACGCATGTCCCCTTGTCTCCTGGTGTGGAAGATGAAGTGAGGAAGGCCAAAGGCGGATTGGTCTGCTCCATCATTTACGATGGAGCAGTACTCCACGGGGTGCAGTATAGCCAGTTCAGATTTTTCTGATGCTCCCGCCTATCCTCCCTCACCATTTGGTTGTGTAACTCCTTTTGTCGTCTCAGCTTGGCCAATTTCGTGAAGTCGCCGCTTGCACCCCTAATTACCATCTGTAGACGTTCACAAGCTCCACACACAGTGAATCTGTGATGAATTTTCACCTCGCTACTTGAGCAGTTTTGTGCCCAAGTGGAGTAGAAGTAGATGATGAAAGGTACTGTTCCAGTATGAAGTATGCCATATTCTTCTCGGAAGCGATGATACGCAGGCTCCTTCTAATTATATGGTAGGTTCTGCTCATTCTGATCTGGCATCTTATCTCCAATAGTTTCTGCTAGCCTCTCAAGGAAACATATGATTGAGTCCTGCTTCTCACTGTCTACAAGCCATGGAAGAGTTAAAGCATGCCTCGGTGTTCGGGCAGATGGAGACGCTTTCACGCTAACCTGAAGATCTCTTTAGAAACCGAAGGACTGTTCAAGCAATTTAGTGCACACTGGTTTATCGTTGATTTTAAATCCCTTTCCATCTTCCCGCCGCATGCTGAGTAGGGTGCTCCTTCTATCCGGCTGAGACATCGGAAGTATTCGTTTTCTTTGTGCTGCCAGGAATGTGTGAATAGCATTTTTAAAACATGTCTTCCGATCACAACACGACACATTGTTAAAGGAATATCCTGTTTTGTCTAGAGATATGGTGCTCCTTTTTTTGACCATGTACAGTCCATGCTGGGACGTCGCCTCCTTCTGTCTTTAAGTCAAACTCTTCAGCCTTGGAGTTCTTATCCTCCGATCCTGATGAATCATCATTAATGTCCGGCTTGGACTTTCGCTTCTTGCGACGTCTTGACTTCGATTCCTTTGAACGCTTTTCCCTCAAGGGGACTTCATTTTCGTCTTTCACGACTTGGGTAGCAGTAGTCTGCTCATTCACTATTGCCTCCAGCAGTTCCAGAAGAGGGTTCACTCGAGTGAGGATTACCTAAACGTCAACGGTCATGTCTGGTAAAGCCTCCGTAGCATTACTATTCCTTTCCATTACTTGGTTCAAATCCTCATTCAGGGTTCTCAAAACCGCGGGCTTCGGGTCCCTTTCTTCTCGACGAGAGAGTACGCCATGTTCTCGGCGACAGCGCTGACCATCTTTGGTAATGATCACCATCTGCAATTCCAATCCAGTGATGGGCTCAAGATAAACGTTTGACTTAGATTTGAAACGAAGCACCTGAGCGCGTAAATCATTTTCTCCAGCAGTGGTCACGACCTGTTGGTCTCTAGGTTCGTTATGGGAACCATTTGCATCCGTTGCTAGTTCAACAGCCGACTCCACGGGCGTTAAAACATCCGAGAGATCTCGTCTATCGGTTACCGAGCGAGAGCGTGTCATGGCCTAACGGAATAGTCGCTCTTCAGCTTCTGTAGATAAGGCAAGTCTCGCTCGCGGACATGGGTCTGACGGACCTGGGGCACCACTACTAGACTGGGTCTTCTTTTTCGGCATTCCGAACAAATCCAATATTAGGAGACGAAATAATTAAGGTTTTCAATTGAATACGACAGCGTAGTTACCTACGAAACACCATTATAGCTGGAAGTGTTTGGAAACCGCTCCCGAGATCGTTTTCCACTCGAATTAAAGGTCGGTATCGATTCCATGTTCCAGGTGCAAAGTATTTGGAGTAACCAACCAAAGGGTTTCTAAGTCGGGAAACCACTTGTAGTATCCGCTCTAACAGAGAGAGCAGACACCTGCCACATTGTTCGGGACTGCCGAATGGGTGCTTGCTGCTAAGGGAAAGATGTGGTAGAGCACAACCATAGCAAGCTAAAATGGTTGTAAGGCCCCAATCGCCAATTAGGGTGGTTGGTACTATAGAACGGACAACTACCTATTGTAGCTTGTCCAGATCTCCGGGTAACGAATCCTGAACAAGAAACAAATGAGTTGTGAACCCGTTTGTTGTCTCCTTTACTTTGGAGTCGGCGCTCTCCTCTGTGCCTTAATTACTGTGCAAAGGGATTAGCGCCGCACAGAATAATATCTAGATAAAAACTTGGTTAGCCGATTAGTCCCTCTACAGTATGGGATACCTAGCTCCAAATGGGCGTCCGCCTACGAAGAGTAGGCCCGAATGCCACCTGAATACCCACTATATGTGCCGTTTCCAATCTGGTATTTCCCTACAAAGGGTCGAATCGAATGCGCCGTAGCACACAGAGATCCCACGTGTACCATACAACCTCCCGGATTATTTGCAGGGTGCCGCGTCATAACTTCATTTTAGCCGTTTCACTCACTTATGAGTATCATTATACTTATCCAAAACAATCTTCCATCGGCATTCTAACAGTGCAGAATACTACACATCTTTTGGACAAAATGATCAATAAAATGGAAATTTGACATCTACACGCGTGCAAAAGATAGTCAGAGCCCCAGTCTGAACAAAAATCTACTTAAACGACTTACCAAATCAACAAAAAACAAGATGGGATGAATATCAAACACAATCTCTTGAACATAAGAAAATTTCTTTGGACGTCGAGGTACCGTTGTGAAAGACACGTATACTTTCATCGTTGACGTACAGAAAACTTACAAGTACCCCGTTATTAAATAACCCCTCTTATTCAAAAGGTCGCTTATTATCCCTATAGCATCCCTATACAAACCATCACAGTTATTTTTGGAGCCCGAAAGAGAGCTCCCGGTATACCTGGAGTACTGATTGTACTGCCTTTGAAACAGACCTCCCCACACTGCGTGACACTATTAACTTCTCAAACATTTCTGCTCAACTCACATTTATGGCCCCAAAGGAGGATCTGAGCCCCAGAAATATACTAACTACTCCTAAGATACGTTCAACTACAGACAAGCTTCTACGGTGCGAAGCAGTGTTCGAAGGGGCAGCAACCCTTAAAGCATGTGCTCAAGGAGGAGATTCTCGAGCCAAAGGTGGTGCTGCAACTCTCAGGCTAACCATATGCAGATCATTGGAATTTTCGTAAAAGGAAATCGTCAAAAAAGTCGTTCGAATGGGAGAACTCGTGATAGCGCCTGAAGCCAATTACGTTGATCAAAGGACCATCGTAAAACAGATTGTTACCTTGGTGGCCAAAGAGTCTAAAATTGACCGTTTGAGACGCGTCTTACGGCTTTATAAAGAAGTTCAAGGGTGTAAACGGAACTACGGGGAGTCGAACACAGATTATGTGAATCGTTTTGCAGGTCCAGCTCTTTCGTACCTCAATCTAATGAACGCTGGTCACGACTCGAATGATATTCAGAACTTCGCCATCATAATTTGGTTGAATGCATCCCTTTCCGCCCAAAACTTTTACTAGTATCATCAGTCATCTAGTAACGTCTTCAAAGAATGTGGAAAAGACCAACGACCAAGTCGCGCTCATTTCAATCACAAGAATGAAGCCCATAACCAAGACGCTGGAGAAAAGCCTATGTGGACAATTGACAGGGTTAGATAAGGAATTGTGTTCTGAATCGGTTATTAAAAAAAAGCTACATTGACTCACCATCAGAAAGAATTCAGCGTCGGCGAAGAACACTCTCGTATAGGATTACAAGATGCAATCACAGCCCTTGAAGAAGCCAGATTAGAAGAGAAAGATCTCAACGAAGAAATGGATAAGAAGCCTGATAAATTTTCTAAATCGTACCTCAACAGCAATGATTCGTACAGGAAGAACAAGAGACGAAGAAATAATAACCGTGAAGAAAGAAAAGGCGACAAAGAAGATGAAAATTCGACAAATGAACTATAATCTAGGTCATCTAAGGCGGTGGGCAAACATGAAACAATTAACAAGTTGTAACGCAATGACTGGCGGGCCAGCGTACCGGTCTCAACCTGAGGTAGCGTGGAAAAGCGGGTCCTAAGGTTTGTATCATTGACGGTGGCACTCCCAGAGTACTTGGTGCAGTGGGTTGGAGTTTACTGCGTAGTCCTACAGGTCGGAGGTACGGAAACGATGGCTTGAAGACCAATTGGTGGAACTAATGTAACAAACGGGGGAATTTAGTATTCTAACCGCGCCTACCTTACTCTGAGGGCGAAGCGTCACTCGAGCCGAGTAAATAGCAATGGCGAGGCTTTGGGATCTTCCTGGCACTGTAATGCTAATCAGTTACACTAATTGAAATAAATAATTATCTAATCGAGTCCAGCTTGTGGGAACACTACTGAGGGAGCCGATGGATCGAAGATCTTTACGGGGAGGCGTCGGTTCCAGGTCGAGCTATACTAGGCGGCAGCGCCTTGGCCTGGTGCTGGCTACGTGTGACAACCGTTGGGTCATGGGATGGCGTGGGGTTATGCTCAGTGCGTTGCGAAACCGAAGGAACACCAGTGGACCAGTGGGCTTGGCTAGTATGTCGGCAAGGTTTGCCCCAGAAGGAACGTTTTCCAGCTTGATGTCGCGACGGTGCCAATGGTCGCGGATGTAGTGATGTCATAAGTCGATAAACTTGCGACGCTTAGAGTCACCGGTATTTTGTCCAATCGCAAGGACGGATTGATTGTCAACATAGACGGGTGAAGGCTTTTGCTTGATGAGATGAGTGAATTGCAGTGTGCGGCGGATGAAACAAGTACTTTGTACGGCAGCCGTTGCTGCGATGTACTCCGCTTCGGCGGTGGAGAGTGCGACGCAGGATTGTTGGCAGGAAAACCATCAGATTAGGCTGCCTTGAATTTTTAGTACACACCATGTGATAGATTTTCTGTTTTGCTCATCGGTAGCGAAGTCAGCGTCTGCGCACATCTTGAAAGAATGCTTCAGGAAGTCAAGAGATTGGCGCCTGGGATACAGCATGCTGTGGTGGGTTGTGCATCAAAGATATCGCAGCACCCCCTTCAGTAAGCTCCAATGTCGCATTATGGTATTCTGGGAGGCCTATCCGAGGCGTGAGACTGCGAAGGCGATGTCAGGTCTGGTACAGTCGGTATCCCATCGTAATATCCCAACGATTTGACGGTAAAGGTCAGTGTGACTCGGCAGGGGGGTGTCGTCTTCGGTGAGTCCATGGAACTTGGACTTTGATACGTGCAGGGACTGTCGGGGTTGCATCCAGAGAGTTGTGCGAACGCGAGCGTCTGTTCAATATAATTATGTTGGCTGATGTGTATCCCGTCTGGGGTGTTTGCCATTGTCCACCAGAGGTACTTCGTGGGTGTCTCAATTCGTCGAATGTTGTACTTTTTGGCAAGATTGGGGTACAATTCATCTATGTTGGCTTAGTGTGTTGCAGATATGAGATAATCGTCGCTGTTGACGCAAATTATTGTGAAGTTTGATGGGGATTTGGTTTTGAAGAAAAGGCACGGGTCGTCTGCAGATTGTGAGTAGTTGAGAGACATTAGGTATTCCATGGCACCTTGCAGGTAGTAGAAGAAACCTGATGGGTTTCCGTATAGGTTGTGGATGAGGTGACCTCCCGGGATCCGGTGCTTAAATGATTGGTCGAAACGGGAATGCTGCTTAACGTATACGGGTTTGTCGAAGCGATAGAGTTCATGGGGGTAGGAATTTGTGATGTCGAAGTGTTCAACGTGCATGTTGTTGGTGGCTGTGATTTCCATGACAAGGCGTACAGTTTCTTTCTGTACCAAGTGGGCTGAAGTGTGATCCGGGTCGAAGTGTTCGTTGGGTTTCATATGGTTGCTGCGCATCGCCAGGCGCGCTTTGCGCTCTGTGATTTCTTCCTCGTGCACTCTTTTAGATCGATACTTCATTGTGAGTCGAATCAGTTTGCCAAGAAGTTGGTTCTTTGGGAGCCATTCTATGACGCTTAGTTTATCCAGTTTTTCGAATTCTGCATCATGTGCAATGCTCCATTGTTCTGCGTCGGGGTACCTGTGCGCTTGGGGTCGTGAAAGGGGCGCTTGTGTGTATATGTCGATGACGGTGGGGTCCGGTGAATGAGCAATTGCCTTGAATGCCATATCTACCGTTCGAACGGGGTCTTGGCGCGGAGAATATGGTTTGAAGTCGAACGCTCTCATTTTGCGATACTCTTGCGTCTGGACATGTTGGATCATGATATCGGTGTTGCTCATACCAAACCTATATCTTACTAGGGCTCCGCAGGCATCAAGCTTGCGGTGCGTGGCAGTGTCTGTAACGACTGGGGTGCTTCCTGTCTGATTAAAAGTGAGCATGGTAGTAACGGTCGGGGGTCGGGAATGCCATTGTGTGTATGGGATGTTGCGAGTAATTTTTTTGTAGCGTTCTGTTGTATATGAACGTGACGTCGCAAAGGGCGTCTTCTCAATAGTTCAAAGGGAGACTGGAGTGGTACAGATTAGAAAGTACTATTTGTTACAGGGTGCCAATGACTCTTTCGGCTAGAGGTTTCTCTTGGGGGCTGTGGGCTTTGGAAGATGTGAGTTCAGTCCCGTGACCGACTAGTATGGATTGGAATATGTCTAATTTGTATTCTCCTGCGTTTTTTGTTGTGATTATCAGTGGAGCTGATCCGACTTTGTTGCGTATGAGGTTGAGGAAATTTCTCCAAGAGTTGTACAACTGGGTCCGGGATGAAGCGCAAAATATAAATGGGAACCTGGTTCGTGTTTCGATGAAAACGATGAAGTATTTCTTACCGTGTATGGAAGTGGGTGTGATCGGCCCGGAGACTTCAGAGGAGAGTGATTTTCCCTTTGCATGAGTATAGTTCGTTTGTCGGTGTGGTTGTCTGACGCTTTTTCCGTGGATGCAACCGCTACATAAAAGAGGAGGTGGGTTGCATTTGAGGATAATTGGAAGATTAAGAATGCCGAGTTTGGCCATCTTCTGGAGTGTGCTTAGATAAATGTGGTTCTATCGCAAATGCCATTCGTGGAAATCAGCTGCTACGGCGTCTTTGGGCTTAGCTCGCGATGATTGGGTTGGGGTTTATGAAGAAGCTTGGCGATTATGTTTGGAATTATTAGCTTTTTTGGGTTTGGGCTTGCGTTTGCGCGTGTGTGGTCGATGCGGTGTATTGTCGGGCACGCATGATGGAGAGGTGTCAGTTTGTGTGGGAACAGTTTGGCTTGCTTTTCGCGCAGCATTGTTTCTTAAAGCAGTCGCTTTTAGAAAATACTTGCTGCCGGTCCGCTGTTCGATTTTGGGGTGCTATACGCTGGTGGAACTGCTGCGTAGCGGTAAATGGCCTAGTAGGCGTGTTGGAGTACGTGATTTTGGCAATCACGATGTGACCGTCAATTGAAGCAGCAGATCAGCGTCAGCCTAGTGTCTGGACTTAGCCCATAACCTGTGGGAACGCTACTGAGGGATTCGATGGCTCGAAGTACTTTACCGGAAGGCGTCGGTTCCAGGTCGTGCTATACTAGGCGGCGGCGGCTTGGCCTGGTGCTGGCTACATGTGACAAGACTGCTGAGGTCGGCCAGTCCCCGTGGCGTCTGTAAAATACCTCAGCCCCGGGCGGCTTACAGAACTCAACGTTTATCGTTGCTCCTTCACATATCTCCCTCCTTAGGATTCGACCGTCAAGGCGAAATCCAGATTGCCTCACGATTGAACGAGAGGATGTGAGCACTTAGTAGCTCCCATTACAATTGGGTGCGACGGGACGTCGCGTCGTCATCACCTGCGGGGGTTCGAGGAAGTGTCATCTGACCATTGGCGCCGTGGTGGCAATTAATTTGGTCAAGGACTGAAACTCAAGCGCACCGTGAGCACTGGCCATAGGTGCATCGCCGGCGTATTCCTCGTGTCGCGTTGGCGAGATGGTTCACTGGCCTATTCTTTCCTGGCAGTCATCGGGGCGTTCCTTAGTCTCCGCTTTCTGTTGGGCGACACTACGCGCTTCGTCCACCGTGGTTTCCGTGTGTCAGTCCGCTCGGGTCAATTCAATCATTTTATCTTCACCTCGTGTTACTTTTCCATTGGTCGTGCGCTATGCAGAACTCTCCTTATAAGCCCGTTGGGTAAGCCATTCTCCCTCCAGACTTTGTCGCTTCCGTGGGTTTTACTATTCATATCCCGGCAGACCAACCTGTGGGCAGCGGCACCACGGCTTCTAACAACCAAGCGGGGAGCTCCTCGGGATTCCAAGTGGCCTATGAACGTTCCTGGTACCGGTACGACCATAGCATTGGACGGAATCCGCGGGCAGTGCGTCATGCCATCCTTCCGTTCTTTGTAAAAGAATAGCAAAGGTTCTTTCATATGTATCTCAACGCCCAAAGGTTTGCCAAAATATCCAATTTCTGGAGGGGCAGCAAGAATGCGCGCAGCATCTCTTGGTATAGCCGATGGTTTCATTGTTCTGTGGATCCAAGTTCGAAGACGCCATGTCGCACCCTCATCGAAGCGGACATGCCATACGTTCGCTCCCAGGAGGAAGCCGAATATCAGTTCAGGGTGAACAAACTCCTCTCGGAACTATGAACGGGTTTCATCTTGCCTCATGTGTGCTTTCTTCCGGCTGGTCACAACCTCTTGGCGCTTATGTGCTTCCGACACCGTACGACCTCTTATTCTGGATGTCCAACCGGGTCTATTGGAACGTGATGCAAGAACCAGATGGTCGTCTGCATCAATCCCTGGGGTTCTTTTTTTGTTGGAACTAAGTGGAGTTTCACGACATGAGCGCAGACAAACGCCTTCTGTTGTACCTCTCGCTTCTCCACGAGAATGACTACCAATGGGCCATTTATTGGCGTCTTTTGCCGCTCCTTCTGGTTTTCACGCCGTATGTGATGACGTACCACTTGTCCCTACTCATGGGCGATGATATTGAGCGGCGTTCGTGGCTGCCCTGGCAGGTACTCTTCGTTGAGTTCGGGGTGATGTCCCTTATGGCCGTCCTGGATACCATGAAGTGCGGAATTCGTGGCAACATCCGTCCGAAGGATTGGAGATTGTGGTATGCCGAGAACATACCCGGTCCTCGAGGTTGCCTAATCCCTCTCCTGGACATCATGATCCGTTTCCTAAGAAACCCTTGAATGCAGAATCTCGTCCGTGGGATCCAGTTAGACGTTGCGGAGACCAAGGCCCTTTTGGATCTTGTTCTACAGGTGAAATGGGGCAAGAATCCCGGGTTCCTTTGGTATGACCTAGATACCGACTCATGCACGCCGATTCTGCTACATCTGCAAGGTCGGGACGACGCTCATTCCTATCCCGCCAAGCCTTTGAGGAATCAACCATCGGACATCCTGAGGCGCCATGTGCCCGACTTTTATCCGAAGGCCATTGGTTTCGATACCCTGTGCTTCGAGCCTGATATGGAAGCCATGCCGTCGGTTCCTGCTGGTATGTCCGATGGAGAATCCTTCCGTGGATATCCCTTCGTCCCACCCGTGGAGGGCGTTACACCTCCAATCGAGTCCGCTGTGGTGTTGCCAACGGCTTCTTTTTCTCCAGCTCCTGCGGGCGCTGCTCCTTCGGATGAGCTTTTTTAAGAGCCGCCCGTTGCCCAGGTAGACATCCCTCCTGGCGACGTTACTGTCCAGGCCGGAAATCTTGTAGGTGATGGGCTGGCTCAAACTTCCACTGGAGGCGTCGACATCGCTCCGTCCTCTCCGTTGAAACAATTTCCCGCTTCGCTCACGGCTGCGGCTTCGGATCTCCGTCATGTCTGTCGTACCGTTGGTGTTACGGCTTCGATGGAAATGGTTACAGTCCTCAGGGAAAATTTCCCCTGGGCGCGTCGCTCGGCGCGCTACGCCGCGGTTGTCCAACAGGCTCAGGACCTGAAGACCACCATGGTTTATGTCCTGCAGCAGAATGCTCAAGTAATGTCCCAGAGGTTTACTACCGACTTGGATTCCCGGTACGATCTAAATTTGAGTGACCGGGATGCTTCCGATTGTGAAAATAGTTTGTGAGGTAAATCTTTGACGAAGAAGCGTGCTTGGCTCGCTGGGGCCGGTTCCAGTGGTCCAGTTGGCTCCTCGGGTGACCCTAGTTCCGGTTTCGCTCATACAGGTTCCAATGATAACGACGGAGTTTACTCCTGAGCCGCCCCAGTGAGTCCTGTTTGTGTTACGAGCGCTGCCACAAACCTTGGGGGCATGGTGAGGGCTGTTATACCTCTGTTAGTTAGTCGAATAAATTAATGCTTGTGCTTTCCCAAGGTCGTTCTTGTATCTCAAACGTGCGTGCCCTGGGACATCATCCGACCCTGAGAGCGTCTCAGGTCTTCCTCAGGTGTCGCAGAAAGGCTGACCTTGTTCCATGATGCGGGAGCTACGACAAACCGTCGTGCTTCGGCGAACCATTGTGTTGGGAGGCAGTTTGGGAGGCGTTTTGGGATTATTCGGGCTATTGGTTGGATTATTCGGACGAATGGTTGCCCCCTCCTGAAGGCTGCGCTCGGAGTGGCTGATTCTGCGCCAATAGTGGGCGATAAATTAGCCGGAATGTTTTGAGGCTCTTGCCAAGTATCTTCCTCAGGTGTGTGGCCGAACCGACGGACGCGGTAGCACATAGATCAATCTTCTCCCCGACCGGCGGAGATGGTGCGCTCAATAACCTACTCCTGTTCGTATTCATTATCCGGCAGGAGAGTGTGGTCCGAAAGGGCGAATCCAACGTAGTCGGTTGGAAGAGATGGGTCATCGTCGTTGGCATTGACCATCGGGTCCATGAGGCTAGTCGAGTCCGCTGGAGCTGCCTTAGGGAGTTTGGGGACTTTAGCGTCGACCTGAGGTCGTAGTGATTCCGTTGGGCCAGGGTTCTGGGACTTTGGTGATTTGGGGGAGCTGGGAGCTCGGGTCACCCGATGAATCGATGCGGTGTCCTGTAGGCCGTCAATTAGTAACGTAGTGGTTTGTTGATTGGCCATAAGCACTTAGTATGGTCCCGTAGAGCTGGGTGAGCGATTTCGCGTAGTGTCCTTGAGGTCCTCACTGTCCTTCGGTGACTGGTCCAGGTAAACGAGTTCTCCTTTCCGAAAGGGCGGTGTGTTCCAAACGACCTTGTCGAAATTGATTTTATAGCGCCGTTGGGCTTTGGTTAGTACCGATCTGGCCGAGTTGATAATGCGGTTGATGCGTCGGTGCAAGTAGCGCTTCCCCTGGGTCGGGGTCATCCCTTCGGTTATGTACTGGGGTATGAAAGACTCCTGAAGGTCAACATCTATCGACGGCGGGGATCTCGTTAGCGTTTAGTCGAACGGCGCTGTTTCCGTGGAAACGTGCCCCTGTGTGTTGTAGGCATAAATCAATGGCTCGGCGTAGTTGTCCAACTCTAATTCGTGCCCTGCCACGTAGAGGGCCAATCAGTCCAGAACGGTGCGGTTGAAGCGTTCGGCTTGGCCATTGGTTTGCGGATGGTACGCCGTGGTGGTCACATGTTTGATACCTAAGATAGCACAAACGTGTGCGAAGAATTTGTATATAAACTGGCTGCTGTTATCCGTAAGGAGTTAGAGTGGCATGCTATATGGATATACCCAGCGGGACAACAAGGCCGTGGCGACATCCGTGGCTGTAGTCTTCCCGATGGGTAGGGCTCGGGTAAGCTTGGTAAAAACATCGGTTATAACCAAGAAAAATCGTTTTCCATGGGACGACTTAACAGAGGCCCAAGTATATCCATTGCGACAAATTCCATCGGACCTGCGGCGGGGAAGAACTTAATATTAGCCTGATGGTTGGCGCGAGACCCTCGGGTTTGTGCGCACGATGTACAGTTCCGTTCGGTTTGCCAAACGTCCTGCACCATTAGTGGCCTGTAGCAGAACTTCCTTGGGGTCTGGTTTATTCGTCAGCCTCCAGAGTGGCCAGCCAAGCAAGGGAAATGGGCGAGGTATAGGAATCGAGCCCTTAGTGAACTTGGTATTACCCGTTGGAGTTAGCCATCCAGCGGTGAACGGCGACACTGCAGTCCGAATCGGTCAAAGTCGAATAGGTATCCAGGGGTTCCTACCAATCGGGCTGTTTCCTTGCAGTGCTCGTCTTCGACCTGCGCCAATAGGAGTTCCGCAATAGTTATAGGGAGGAGCTCTTTTTTCTCCGGGGCTATCGCATTAACCTGAGGTGGTATCGAATTGGGCAGTACTGTCACCCAGTCCAATAGGTATACTTTGTTTTCCTTTACCTCAGGATCATCCGATTGGACCTTACCAATAAGGTCATCCGTTTCCGTATAACCCTGAGGTCCATCATTTGTAATGGGGATAGGAATTTGGTCGTCCAATGGAATGTCATCAGTTCCGTCGGTATTGATTCGCGAGAGGGCATCTGCTGCCTGGTGCTTGATGCCTGGCCTAAAGGTTATCTCGTAGTCCTATTCAGACAGCCTGAGGTGCCACCGAGCGAAGCGACTTGATGCATCGGTCATATTGAGTAACCAGCGGAGTGAATCATGGTCTGTCCTAATGGAAAACCTCGATCCCTCGAGGTAGTGTCAATACGGACCATACGAAGGCTCGACATTTATTTTCGGTAGTACTGAAGTTTCGCTCTGCGCTGGTGAGCGTTCTGCCTCAATATCCAATAGGTAGATAGTTCTTCGGTGACTCCTGTTCTTGGAGTAGTGCACATCCCACTTGGACCTCAGAGCCGTCTGTGTCCAGGACAAAAGACCTTCTTGGTTTTTGGAAAGCCAATAAAGGTGGGTTCAGCAATTTGTCTTTTTGGGTCTTAAATGCCTCGTACTGGTCGTCGGTGAGGGCTTCGAACTCCGAAGGTGTTCCCTTCTTCCCCAACGCGTTGAGAGAGGCCGAGATCTTGGCAAACCGTTGGACGAACCGTCGGTATACATTTTACAAGCCCACGAAGGATCGAAGTTCCGTGTGGGTCCTGGAGGCTTAGTCTGGCGAATCGCAGTTGTGGCCTGTGTGGCTACCTTTAGCTTTCCTCGAAAGACGATGTGGCCGAGATAGTCCGCTGAGGCCTGGAAGAAAGCGCATGTGCAGAGTTTCAGTTTTACTCCAGCGTCCTGTAAGATTGTTATCACCTTCTTCACGTGGCGAAGGTGTTTCTTTAAGGTACCTTAGAAGATTATAATGTAATCCAAATAAATCCGAGCGAAGTTACATTTGACTCGGGACAGTATGATGTCCATTAACTGTTGAAAAGTCGCTGGCGCATTCTTTGAACCAAAGGGCATACGACTAAATCTGAACAGACCCTCATGGGGGGTAAAAGGTTGTCAGCGCTTTCGCATCTTCGACCAAAGAGATTTTCCAAACTCCAGAGTTAGCGTACAGTGTGGTAAATAAGACAGGTTCGCCTGAGGAATCAGGACAGTCATCTATGCGCGGTACCGGATATGAGTGCCTCTTGGTTACTGTATTCAGCTTCCTGTAGTAGACACAGAATCTGACGGAGCCATATTTCTTCGCCACAAGGAAAAGGAGACTCGCCCATTCCGATTTATTTGGAAACGCCGGCTCTATGACTTGAGCTCTGCGAATCTTGTCCATCTGGTCGGGGACAATTTCCCTATCCTTAAGTTCTGTACGGTATGGATGCTGGAACTGTGGTGTAGCATCATCTTGAAGGTCAATGCGGTGCGTAGTGGCTCTAATTCTGCCCAATCTACCTGACCATATGGCCTGGTATTCCCTGAGGAGATCGAGTACCTGAGGCCTATGGGATTCGAATTCTGCGCCGATAGCGACTGTCTCCTCCCTAGAGTTGACGTCCTCGTTGGGAGTTCGTGTTGAAAGGTTATCCATTTGGGCCTTCATGATGGCCACGGGCGCGGGTAGATTGGTGCCAATCGCTTTATCTTAAGGTAAACGTACGGGTTTTTCTCCGAAGTTGCTGATTTTGACCAAGAAGGGCCTGTTAGGTTGTATGTACATTACTCTATTGGCCATCAGGTTAAGGTGCTTCAGAACCTTTTTCGGGTGGTTCTGAATGTTTACGAGACCTAAGGACTGGGAATGGACCGATACAGCGATTTAGGTAATCGGGGGTATCGTTATAGCCTTTGACAGGCGAACATTATTGGACTTCGTGTTTTCGGACACAACCGATCGTTTGCAGTTAGCTTCTGGCCCTGAGCCGGGGCCAGTTATGTAGATGGACGGTGCGCAGTAGAACGTTACTTTCCTAAGGCATGAGTATATGGCCTTGGTGTATCGATCGATAGCGGAGGTCCCTAGGATTGCCTTAGTGCCCATGTTAGGACATACAAGAAACCAAGTGCGGACTTCTGAATTGTCGTACATGGAGGTAAAGTGGTGTTTTCTCTTTAATGTCCATTGGTCTACCTGATGCCTCGGTAATCATGGGGGTCTTCCTTACCTAAACGAACTTGTGCCAGCCCAACGGGAGTAGCTGGGTGTTTGGTAATGGAAGGTGAAGAGCTCTTTGTATCATGACCGTCCAATTGGTTGAGGCTGGGGCTTAAGTAGGGAGTATTTGGCTCGCGTCAACTCTCTAAGAGTTTTCCGATGGGGTTTCCGTTTCTTCCTGAGGATAAGATTCCTCTTCGAGGTCGTCCGTAAGATTTAAAATGGCTTGGACCAGCGGGGCTTTGATCGGACTATCCGGAGGCATGGCATAGCGTGAGCTTCCAAGGGTTCCTGTGGTTCGTTCCTGTGCCCTGTTAAACAGTCCTTCGGTTTTCCGCACCCGATATTTCTCTTCCCTGAGGACTCAGAGGTTTTTTCGTGCGTCCTCAGGGGGAAACCTCGTGCAGTGACAAGGTAGGGCCATGGCAAGGCAGAGGAAGCAAGCCCTTGGGGCGCGAACAGAAACGTCCTTGTAAGGCGGATAGGTAGAATACTTGATCGTGGGTGGTCTAGTGGTCACTGTAGTTCGCTGGGAGGTATATGATGGGGACCCACACGGAGGAGCACTGAAATTAACCGCAACGACATCTGCCGAGTCGGCATAATAGAGTGATGAATCCATGTCCGATTCCGAGGAGCTAACGAAAGGGGCTTGGTTGGGTTTACGCAATGGAGTCGAATGTCATTTAGATATATCAGCATTGCGCCTGGATGTCCTGTAGGCTTTCTCATAACTTTCGGCATAATTAACAAGCCTTCGGAAGGAGTATTGTGGGGTTTTCGTGTGGTAATTGCAGACAGGTGTCCGAATGGCACGGAGTAATCCCTTGATGAAGTGACGTTTAAGCCTTCCTTCGGAGAATATGTTTCCACATCGGTAAGCCTTCTTTCACAGGTGGTCTGCGAAACCCGATTCCATCATTTTGGGGCTCTGCCGGAAGGATATTACTTCCAGGTGGGCATTCATTATTACGTCATCTGTAGCGTAATTTTCCAAGAGGTATAGTAACGACCTGAGGGTATGAGCTGAGAAGCTCACGGTCTTCAGTATCCACAAGGTCGGTTGTGCCAGATATCTTCAAAACCACTCGGTCAAGCCCCTCTCCTGTAAGTAAGAATTGGAAAAAATACAAAGTGACGCCCTCGTGGACACCGTTCTGATCGCAGGCCATACGGAACAAACTGAGAAACCTAAAATCAGCAATGAGATTGGAACCCGAGAACTTGTCCGTAATGGTTAGTTGCATCCGTTTGGCCCATTTGACGACTCTGCGAGCCACTGAACCAGAATATTTCGCAGACCTGTCGGCCAGCCGGTAATTACAGTACTCAACAACCTTAAGGAAAAATTCGTTTGTGATTTTCAGTGGTCTGAGGCCTCAAACGGCAGCCTCATCTACTTCCAAGTCGGTCGTTTTGATGGAGGCCGATTCGGAATCAGTCGTGTCCGAATGGTCTCTTATTTTACTCCTTCTGTTCTTCTTTTTCCTGTGGTTACTTCTTTTCTTTACAGCGGGGTAAGGACCTAAAGGATCGATCTCTTTATCAGATGCGATGGAGCCCTGAGGTCGCTGTACCTCGTATAATCCATCGGGTGGGGCGAGCGGTCTTTCTTCTAGACGCAGAGCTTCCCTTCTGCTCCTCGCTTGTTCTTCACTTGGATTTTCCTGATGGGCAATCTGTCTCTCATCTAGACGCGAAGCTTCTCTTCTGCTCATAGATTAGCCCATCATGGGGTTTTCCTGATGGTATTCCCGGCGAGGGGCGGATAATGCCGCCGCTCCTGGGGGTTCGGTAGGAGGTTGCCATATGGAGACCGGATGGGTAATTTGTAGTGGAGTGGTCTTAGGGACCAAATTGCCGGCCTGGCTGGTGAGTTCTCCCTGAACGGTCTGTAGGAGAGTGTCTATGAATAATTCAGACTCCACTACCTCAAGGAAGATTCGCGTGATGAGGTAGTCCGCATGGTCAGCGATCGCCGTAGCGAGTTGCACGCCCATAAAGGAATCCCCATGGGCTGAGTAGAGCTCACGGAGGCGGGGCCAGAGAAGGTCGGCAAGACCTGCGGGCATGGTTTATCTACTTTTTTCGGTCTGGTAGGTTTCTCCTGAAGGTGTCTCTGGCCTAGAGGTGGCCCTGGTGAGGGGTTCTCGTAAACGCGCTGCCACCGTGGGTTCTCGGCGAAACCTTTCAGGGTTATCTAGGGGGCTCAGTACTTCTTGCAATTGTCTCCTCGTGCTGCTGCGGTCTCTAGCGGTATGAACCTGAGGATAGGGTGACATGGCCGGGGTTTTAGTCGCACTTCGTCCTGCCGTAGGAGTCCTATGGTATGGTGGTTTGGGTGTGTTTCCTTTATTCAAAATAGCCGTTGCTTCTGTACTCCTGGTCCGTTGGGGAATTAAACCAAGAGGTTAGAATACGGATGATTCTCCGTTCCAGTGGTCCGTTCAATTATTCCTAGAGGATTCTAAGTCGGAAGACCAAAATGTAACGCAATGAATGGTGAGTCAGCGTACGGGTCTCGACCGGTGGTAGCGTGGTGGAGCGGGTTCTAAGGTTCGAATCCTTGACGGTGGCATTCCCAGAGTACGTGGTGCAATGGGCTGGAGTTTACTGCGTAGTACTACAGGTTGGAGCTAGGGAAACGATGGCTTGAAGACCAAAGGGTGGAACTAATATACCAAAGGGGTTATTTAGTATCCTACCAGTGCCTACCTAACTCTAAGGGAGAAGCGTCACTCGAGCCATGAAAATAATACTGGCGAGGCCCCTGGATCTCCCTGGCACTGTAATGATAATCTATTACACAAATTAAAATATATTAGTAATCTAAATAAGTCCAGCTGAGGTCGGCCAGTCCACGTGGAATCTGTCGATTCCCTCAGGACCCGGCGGCTTACAAGGCTTAACCGTTATCGTTGATCCTTCACAGAACGCTACAACCGTTTGTTATAAGCCGTTCTTTGGCATTACATCGCGGATAACCCGAAGAAGTGGGATATGTACACAGACACACTCTGTTATGTGTATAACTCGCAAGTGCGTAAGTCTATCAAGGCCGCTCCTTTTGATCTCGTGATATCATGTAGCCCACCGTCACTGCCTATGACGTTGGATGAAGTCGAGAAAGACAAACCAACACCGGCAAAGAACCATCCGATGTAGAGAAACGACCTGAGCTTAAGAACAGAGCAGGCGGCTCTAGAATTGAAGAAAACGAAAGCGCGTTACAAAAGTAATTCGGACGCCCGACGTCAAAGACAGTTTTTCGATCTCAGGGTAAGAGGATACGCGTTTGTCCGCGTGGAACGACTTGAGAATCAGGATGGACCACGTCACAAATTGCTAACGGTAGCATCCAGACCTTCCAACGGAATGGAGCTCACCGATGACAAGGTCGTCCTGAAGACAGGAGAGGACGTTGAGCGATTTCTGCGAGATCGTGTTGAAACCGCACCAGACAACTCGGAACCCCAGGAACCTGGGAAAGGAAGCGTTGTTTATCAGCAGGAACGGGAGTTACCGTCGAATCAGACGATCCGCCTCCTGTGGCACACGGCGCTGACACGGCATGTGATCTCCCCCTGTGCAGCAGTACAGTGGCATCTCACGGCAATTTTCCGAAAAATATGAATAAGTCAGTGGCAAGAGCCGGCACTCTGGTATGACGACAGTACCTGAAGACAGGAAACATATTTTCAAATTTGGTCCAATTAGATCCGGTCTGGAATCGGCTGCACACACGCCATTACCCGTTCAGGTTGAACCGTGAAGTGGAACGCCACTCGCTGAGCGATCGCGCTTGGCAGCCGACCAAAGAGAAGAAGGAGAAGATGAAGCTTAACCTCCATTAGTTGTGGATGCACCTCCGGCCGAACCTTTGGTAAAGTAGCCCAGTTTGGCTCAGGCCCCTAAGAAGGGCCTAAAGAACAACAAATGTGAAGGAAAACGGGTAACCGTAGGCCCGACGACTATGAATTCAGAAGCTGAGAACAACGCTACAGAGGCACAAAAAGGCCCTCAGCTGTCCGACCAGACTACGCAGGTTCAACCAAAAGAAATAGGGAGTTCTCAAGCGCCCTCTCTGGAGGTTCAAGGAAACGACAAAGTTGTCATATCCCGTAAGGATTCAACCCGTTTGTTTGTCAGACGGTATATGATGGTGAACCGGAACCTCGCGCCATCTGCCAAAACGTTGGGATATGCCCAGAAATACGGCATGGATCGCATCATCGATCACGGTGAAGACGAAGACATCCACAGACTACTGCTTTGTATCCGTTGGTACAGTTTTCATCGGGAAACGAATAAATGGGAGTCTATAACTCATCTAACGCGCTCGCAGGTTGTGCATTATCATCGTCGCATTCGACCACCACTCCCTGCAGAGATCGACGCCACGATGATGGGGTTCCTAGTCGCGAAAGCCGCGCCATTCGTCGAGGTCGACTTCCTATAAGGTCTCGATGTACGATTATCCTTCGCCATTCGGGCGAGCCATCCAGGGATCAATATTTCAATCTCCATTGAGAACGACCATGCTAATGAACCGGTCCAGACGCTGGTATATCAACTTGGTGGACCGAGTTCGGACTTCGTCCATACTTTCCTTGGTATATCGGGCAATCGCGTTATTTGGCAAAGCACAGTGAGTAAGCCAATCATGGCAGCGGATAGCCGCATACGAAAGGCCATCGGGAAGGCAACCGCTGAAAACGTATCGGCTGATCATGGCGTCATCGTGAAGAGCGACTGGGTCAAACCAGGGAGCCTGCGCAAAGAGGTCAGCATCGTCGAGAGGGTCTCGTCCCACCAAGTCCGTGGGATGTGGATAGCTGCGTTGAGCCCGACGAGACGGTGCTCGAATGATCCCAGCGGAGGATACATAAGCCGCATTCGTCATTACATCTGAAGCCGAAGGCTATAAGGGCAAGGAGTGGAAACCCACGCGATGAGACCGCATTGATCGGAAGGCCGAAGGCGCTGCATCCTGCGCATCGAAGCCACTGCTGGCCTAAGGACCCTCTGAGGGTACTTCTACATTGTTGGAGTTGTGCGGCCCGTAAGGTTACATCGCTTATCAAGTCGAAACAGATGGTAGTTTTATGGGGACGAGGAAATTTCGGAATGCCAATGCATGTTCCGGTATATAAACAACGTCTTGCGTCGCCGGTGCTTCGCGCTTAACAGGGGGTATGTGTAGTATTCTGCACTGTCGGAATGTCGATGGGAAATGTTTTTGGCTAAGTGTAATGATATTCAAATGAGTGCAACGGCTAGGATGAAGTTATGAAGCGGCACCCCGCAAGTAGTCCGTGAGATGGTTTGTTACATGTGGAATCTCGGTCTGCAACGGCGCATCGGACTCGACCCTTTGTAGGAAAATACCGGATTGGCAACAGCGCGTATAGTGGGTAGCCACGTAGCATTTTGGCCTACCCTTCGTAGGCGGACGCCCATTTAGAGCTAGTAATACCGTACTGTTGTGAGATCATTCGATTTCAGCGCCATGATGTATCTACTACGTGGAAGAGTTTCGGCACAAGCCGGAAGATCACCGTTTTCAGGTCGCTTTGTTCTCGTCTCAGCTCCCTTTTTTTTCTGCGATTTATCTCTCTTCCCTCATTCTTTCTCTCCTTTTATACTCCTGGTCTGTCCTCTCTATTACGCCTGTCCCTTCGATCCCTATTCTTTGCATTCGAATTCCGTCGTATTGTTGCATGCTTCTAATGCTAATGCCGCCTACACTCCTGTTGCATTTTTCTAATGCTAATGCAGCCTCCAGTCCTGTTGCATTGTTCTAATGCTAACGCCGCCTACACATCCTTATCTCCATCTGTCTTGCTGCCCTCCGTGTCCACACTCTCGTTTTGTGGCCCCTCCCCTTCCGGGCGTTCCTTCATCAGTGAGCATTCTGCTCTCGTACTCTTGCACTAAACCTCAATCGTCTTGCCGCCCTTCCGCGGACTACTTCGCCTTGCTCGTTTCTGAAGTTGCAATCCCTCGTTCGGTAGTCCCCTCTCTTTCGTGCCCCTCGCTCTTCCGTGCTCTGTTTTGCACTCAGTATAGTATTCGATTGCATTCTTTTCTTTGCACCTGCATTAGCTCTTGTCAATTTGTCATATACGATGACATCTGGGCGCAATTGCTACAAGTCCCTTTCAATGCAGATTCAAACATGTCACAACTGTAGAGGGGTTAATCGGCTAACCAAGTTTATATCTAGATATTATTATATGCGACGCTCATCCCTGTGTGCAGTACTCAAGGCACACAGGGGAGCTGTAGTATCCGCTCTAACGGAGAGAGCAGACACCTGCGACAGCGTTCGGACTGCCGATGGGTCGCTTGCGGCGAAGTAAAAGGGGTGGTAGAGCTACAACACCAGCGAGCTGTAAGTGGGGTCTAAGGCCACTACTCGCCAGCGAGGGTGAACAGTGCAACTGTAAAACGTTGATGGAACGTAGGTACGAGACGGCTCGTGAAGTGGTTGGGGGCTGACTATCTATTATGGCTCGTCCGGATCTCCGGTTAAGGAATCCTAAGCGAGGAACAGAATAGTCATGACGCCCATGTTGTCTCCTTTACTTGGAGTCGGCGCTCGCCTCTGGTGCACTATATACTGTGTGCCAGGGTGAGTGCCCAAATTATACGTAAATAATACCCAGTGGTCAGCCACTTAGCCAAACCACTGTATGGGTACGGTCCCTAATGGACTTACATCTACAAAGGGTAGTAAAACCACCCACGTGGCTCGCCACTACATGCGCCGTTGCAAGCCACTCCACTCGTGATGCCACGTGTTCCACTAACGTACCCTGCCTCCTGGCCTTCTACGCGGTGTGCCGTTTCATATCACAAGTTTGATGACATCACTCACTTATGAGTTCCAACCGCGACTTCGCGAAAAATCATCCTATCGGATTCCCCGACATAGTAGAATACTACATGAGCGCCGACTCCAAAGTAAAGAAGAAAAAAACCGGTTCACAACTCACTTCTTCCTTGTTCAGGATTATTTAACCGGAGATCCGGACAAGCTACAACAAGTATTTGTCCGTTCCATAGTACCAACCACCCTCATTGGCGAGTGGGGCCGTACAACCCCTTCGCCTGTGTTCTCGGAAAGCTAGTAGTAGCAGCTAGTTTTGTCTGGGGCAAGATATCAGGAAAAAAATCTGGGAAAAATGACGGATGGCGGATGCAGGTGCAATTTCTGTTAACTTTTTTGAGTGCCAGCTAGACTTGGCTTTCGATTCTAGAACAACACCCTGTAAATTATGAATGGAAAACGAATGCGCAAGACGCTGCTAGTTTACTATGGATGTATGGATGACAGACGCTAGATGTGAGTAACGGGGGTGTGGCTCAAACCCCCCCCTAAATCAACTAATATCACAACGATACCTCCTACCACAACGATCATCTGAGCGAAGGTGGCGTTTCCCTCTCCGAAAATGGAACCTCGTAGAAGTCGTCCAGTACACACCCTTCTCTTTTTTTCAACCTCTTTCTACCACATACACAACGAGTGTTGGACGTGGGTAAGGAAAGGTTGATGAGGAAGAGGAGAATGGGAGGAAAGAGTTTGTTGAGGGTACTACGAAATGTGCGGAGTCATTTGAAGTGGGTGAAAACAAGATTGATGATAACATAGATATTCAATATCTATCTATTCATCAATCTCGTTCTTACGCAACAAGTGAGAGTGATAGAAGACAATCAAACACACGAGTTTTACGCATTTCTGAGCTTGAGGTCTGAAAGAAATGCAGAGAACTCCCCAGAAGAACACAGCAAAGATAATGCGCCCTAGTTGAATCATTTGGAACAATGCATTGTTTACGAAGTTGCTCATCGCTCTCCACTAATGGACAGTACTTCTCACAAATTATCGTCTGCATATCTTCATTTCCCTTCCCACCCTCCTCTTGAGTATAAATCCCATCGTTCTCGTTATCATTTCCATCAGTATTGGGGTCATATTCCCTGTTGCTATGGCTCTCGGAGTCCTTCATCTACTCTAAACGATCTCCTGGCATTCCATTATCACGAGAGCCCTCTTCCTCGCTGCCCACTACTGGCGATAGTATCAATCCCTTTGTTACCCTTTTGTCCGTTTGTCTCCACTTTTTCGTTTTCCAGAAACCTCGGCCTGAAATTCGACTCTAGTTGATCCGCATCCGGCAGGTTGTAGTCCTCCGGTACCATGTACATGTGCTACCAGAACAGCACATTTTGCGCAATGATGGCATCTCTGCTCCCTGCCCCCGCATGGGACACATCTCCTCTTCCAATGAAAGAAGATAACGGTGGTATGATGAAATTCCTCTTCGCATATACTCTAAACACCGCTTCCGGCTCCGCATTTTTTGTTGCAAAGTGCTCGTGGGAAAACTTTCACACCCACCATTGGAATAAATACTTCCCAGAAGCTATCATGAAGTCTCCAGGATTCTTGCCCCTCAGATTTTCCAGGATTGTCAGCCTCTGAAAGTCGGTATGCAGCTTCTGCGTAGGGCAGCCTCGTCCAGTACACAGCACCCTACCTCCCGTCTTCGGTGCATACATCTTATGCTCCGCCACCATATTGTCTTCCAATCCCAAGCAGACATATCTGACCCATGAGCGCATCCAATCTAGCATGCCTCTTCACCACCGAGTGAGTCTTCGCCGCTCTCTTCATCTCGTCCGCAATTCTCCTCTGCGTCGTCATATACCTGGTGGACCCTGTGAGTCGGCCCGCTTTAACAGCTGCCTCCCCTGCGTTGAAAAGTGGGTTCCAGTACTGACGGTTCTCTGCTTCTCGAAGATCTTGGCGGTTGAAGTATTCTTTGAAGAACCCAAGCAGCTTCTCACGCACATCACCATTCATTAATTCGCTCGCCAAATTGACCTGGTTTTAGATACCGTCGTCTACTCCAAACCCTTACAACACATAGAATACACGCTTTTACAGTTCGCTAGTTTTCTTCGCGAAGTACAAAATTTCGTAGTAGTTCTCGTATATGGCCTGCTACCAGATTCTGATACGGTTATCTTCTTTCAGTACCACGGCCACCTCTCCCGACGCTTTCCTCTCCTGTTTCCATATATTTTAAAGCTCATGGAACGCTCTATGCCAGAAAAATGTGTGATGAACACCCCGTACATCGTTCGGGCGAGGCAGGTGGGTACGATGGTCCTTCTGAAGGTGAATCCTTTCCATCCAGGCGTACATGTCCTTATTGGCATTCTCAGTTGCCGGCGGCCACCTGATAGGCAACATGTTCACGTATTTCACCCAGTCCGAGTCTCTCACTTAATTAACCCTCATGACCTTCAGCAAAGCTTCTGGGAGAATCTGAGGTACTTCATCATCGAACTTCTTCATGTTTGGAAGTTTCGGGTTTTCTTCTGCCTCTTTGTCGTCACTTAAGAGAAGTGAATCATTCTTTCTAAGGAAATGACGAAACTGAAATTCTCTCTTTTGCCTCAGAATGTTGATGACAAAGTACGGAACATCATCTGTTCTCTGACTTTTCGCAGCATGATGCTCCACTGTTTCTTCGACGTCCTCAGGTCCCTTGCTTTTCTTGCGTTTCTCTTTCACTTTCGGGTTGTGGTTCCCGCAAAGGCTGCACCAAAGTCCTTTATGTTCTTCTCCGCCTTCTTCTTGCTCGACCTCGCTGCCAAGCTCTCAGTATTGTACCTTTCCTGGACGACGCTTTGCCATTGCGCAGTTGAAAGAGACACCGGGGCGGGAGCTACAATTGAAGGATTAGGGGTCGGAGCCGGAGGCCGAAAGTTTACATCGAACGTACTTTCCAGCTTCTTGTTCAGATGTGTGATACTCTTTGATATTTTCCCTTCCCACATTGGCATAGTGGCTGCCTCTTCCAGTCGGACGCTTTGCCTTGTCGCATAGCTTCGCACGCTGCACATTCAGGTTCCCATCTCCAGTTGCCAATTGAACACGTACTTGAGGCCTATGCTCTTCATTTTAGCCACATCTTGACAAAGATAATAAGCTTTCTCACAATACCTGAAGAAACGCAACCTCATGTCCTGAAACCTACCCATAGAAGTCCCTCTCGCTGCCTGTCGCACGTCATACTGCTCCTGCAGGACTTCCAGCGCGAATCAATACAGTTGATCTTCAGGTTGAAGACCTTGTCATTCGAAAAGTGCGTAATGCCCAGCTCCGGGTACTTAAAGCACATTTCCTTCATCTTCGACATAAAGGCATTGTCCAAGTACATTCTGAAACCCACTTCGGCAAAGCGCAACATGTTCTTCGTGTTTGAAGAGACTATGATCGTGCGCTTCAACAATGCACGACGAATCATTGTGCGTGTGACGTTCTTTATGTTCACATTCTCGTTCTCCGCGAAAGTTTTCCTAAACGAAAGTGTGAAGGAGCTATAATACCGGTTGAACCCGGTAAGCCACCGGGCCCTGAAGGATCTTGCAGATGACACGTGTACGGGTCGACCTCACCCGCCGGGCCCTGGATTGTAGCAATTGGGTTTTCAGGTTCGTATGTATTTAACTTACTAATTACTTTGATGGTGCAATGATGCAAGTGATTGAATCAAAAGGATTCAATTCTTTTATCAACAGGTGCTTCTGTCGGGAAGGCACTTCTTGGCACTCTTTCCGATTGTGACGCAACGCGCCGGGCCCTTATTGAGGACAAGTAGCCACCCTCCTCCGACCTCTTTACACTAGGCAGTGACGACGCCGTAATGGCTGGCATACTGCCAGGATGGAATACCGTGCACGGCGCTAGGTGTCATACGTGTGGCCATGGCCGGCAGCTAGTTTGTGTGGTTGGCACCATACAGTGCTCTGCACTGCTGCCTTGTAATTTTTAATTGTATTTATTAGTTGTAATCTATTATAATGGCTAACTGCTAAGCGGCCGGCGGTACTTGAGCGCCGGGTCGCCGGGGGCTAGACCGAAGTAAAGTCGAAGACGGGAGAGACGCCTCCGAACTACTAGTTCGTGTCTTGAGACTATAGGGTTATCAGACCTTCGTTCCCAGTCGACGCCGACAAGACAGGCAGCAGTCTGATCAACTGCTGCAGAGGTATCTCTCGCGTTTTAGCCTATCGAGAATTCCCCGTCCAGTCCTTGCCCTCACGGCCATCGGTCGCCGCGTGGCGCATTGCACTTTCGCTCGGTCTATTGGACCGCTGGCAGTTCTACTGCCCGAGCAGATTGTAGACCCGTATCCGTTGGATACCGAGGTGTGGATCGGGAGCCTCGGCTATGTGAGTATCACTTCCAGGTGCAGCTGGTAAAGCCAGGCAGGCGCATTCGTCTGGGCGCTGGTTCAATCCCAGGGCTTGCCCTGCTTTGCTATCGTCACCCGTTGGGTGTGAGTGATTACCACTTTGTGGCGCCAGTCGGCATAGCCAAGCAGACGCTCTCGTCTGAGCGCTGGTACAATCTCAGGGCTTGCCCTGCTTTGTTATCGCCACCCGTTGGGGGAAGTGGTTGGTGCGTCGTTGCCGACGTTAGGGTCGTGGCGCTCGTCCGGGCTCTGGTACAATCCCGGGGCTCGCCCCGGCTACTCGTCATACGCGGCGTATATCCAGGCCGATCACTTTGGTTCGTGTCGGATCGACACCACTCCGAGCACGTCTTCCGGACGCCAAGAGCTCCTGTGGAACGATAGGAGTCTGTGTCTAGTCGACACTCCTCGCCTGTGAGACGACACCTCTTTTGAGTCGTTGTGGGCTCTAGGGCCAGATAGCCGACCCCGGCTTTCCAGGCTCTGCCTGTGCGTAGCTCTCGCCGCCCGCGGCTGGTCTCCCGAGTAGCGCATTGCGTTACATTTCTGGTCTCCCGACTTAGAAACACAAGAGACTACGCAGTCTCACTTCTTCAAATTCAAGGAGATACTCGTCTTTTTGCCCAGGTCGTCACCCGGACCCAGTCATGAGCACCCGATCAGGTGCTTCCTTCAGGTGTTCGACTTCGAACGACAATCAGTCCGTTTCGGTCAGTGGTCGAGAGGCTAGTTCTACAAAGAACAACGCCTCAGCACTCAGCGTAAGCAAACCCCCGAAACTTTTCCGAGTTGCCCAGTTAGCCCATGGCCCGACGCCCAGGGAGGTGCAGTCAGCGACTGCGAGAGATGCAGCCTCCTCACCCTCCCCAGTCGTGGAAGAACCTTCTTCCTCCGGACCTGCAGGTCCTAGTGTGCCAGTGAACACACCATCGGTAGCTCTTGCTACCTCGCCTAGGGTGGAGTTCACTCCCCTTCCCTTACCGAGGCTTGACCCCCCAGCGAAACAGTCTACGACGACTGATACTGTTCGTCCCAGTAAGGTGTTTCCCCCTGAAAAAGGTCTTCATGCCCCACCCACGGGAGGAATTCCCATCAACGTGGATGAAACTCCATCCCCAAGACTTCCAATGGACGTAGTACCGGTGCAAGTCCGACAGCTCGTCGTTGCTGAGGTCGTAGACCTCGTGCCCAGGCTCGTGACCCAGCAGGTTAACGAGGCTGAGCGGTGTTGGAGGGAATCTTTCGAAGCTCGACTCGCCGAACTAACTGTAACGGTTGTAGGTGAAGTGCAAGCTGCGCTGCAACAACGCCTTCAATCTTTTCTTGCGGTCGAGATCCCCCGCCAGGTGTTGCATGCCACACAACGAGGAGGTGTCACTTCTAATGGACAGGAGCTCCAGGGCCTGGAGACTCGAATTGTCAACCTGGACAAGAAGGTCGAGGACCTAGAGTTCCAACGAGCTGCCCTGCAAGGCCAGGTGGCATTCCTTATGAAGCACGGTACTTCTCCATCAGAAGGTGAGGTTCCCTCACACAAGCCCAGGGCTTCCAAAGCCAAGCAGGAGCGCAAACGCTCTAAGGTGAAGCGCAAATCCGGTTCGGAATCTTCGTCCACGGATGATATATCATCCTCGAGCTCAGAGTCCGGTGCGGACTTGCGGAAGCACAATCTCGCAGAGATTAACCCTGCTAATAGCCGCTTCAAGAAAGTCTTGTCGTACAAGACATATCGGTTAGATAATCGAGCAACAAGCGAGAGCTCGAAAGTTAAGCGACGTGTCGCTTCTATGGTCAAGCGGTTCAATACCACCATGGCAAACCGTCGGTTCGACGGAGCAGATCCTATGTCAGTCCTGACCTTTTAAGCGGCGTTCAAACGCGAGGCCAATAACAACGGAATCTCCGAAGGTGTGGCAAAGTTAGTACTCCCGTACTTCCTGACGGGTAATGCCCGTATAGCGTATGACAGTGCTTTGCACGTGGACGCGATTGACGATTCCTCCACGGGAATCAAGTCATGGCCAGAGGCTATCCAATGGCTGCTACGCAGCTACGCGAAGGATGAGTATATCCAGGATCTAGTACGTGATCTCCGATTACTACGCCAGAGGGCTGGAGAGACTGAGCAGTCTTTCGGACAGCGTGTCCGCCTGAAGTTCTCGAGACTTGGTGGGGTTTCTTCACAGGAAGAGCAAATTGCTTCCTTTATCGAAGAGCTCTTGCCCAGCGTCGCTTCGTGTGTGACACGAGACCGCCAGCTCCACCGCGATCGATTTACGACCTTGGACGCTGTGGTTGAACTGGCTATGTCTCATGGACATACGTCACGGCTGACGCGACCGCTCAGGCATCCGTTGAATGTTAAGCCGTATCAGGTTAAGGCACCGGTGATGTCAATGGAGGGTACGACCCTCTCCACCGATACGGCTCTGACAGGCCGTAATCTTGGCGACGACGCCATACTGCATATCGGCACCGATGTAGAGGGTCCGCCTACGGACCCAAGCTACAGCTGTAGCACAACAGAGGCGGAAACCCTTCTGCAATCTGACCCGTTGGGACAGAGTGACCCCGCGCTTCCGGTAGTGTCAAACTATAACACCCGTATGGAGGAGTGGGCGCAGCCCAAGCGCGTTGGGTGGGTTGATCGAAGGCTCCAGCGGAGCCAGCATGCAACGCGACGCGAAGCTTACGGAGCTTGTTACTTATGCGCCAATCCCGACCACGTGGTCGCTGATTGCGAGTGGATCACTCTGGCCATGCGAGCGCAGGCTCGACAGCGTATAATGGAGGCCTCTCCAGAGATAGCGGCAAGGATGCCGGCGATGGTGTACTTCGTGGCAGGACTCACGCCTCCACGAAGAGGATACCAGGCCCTACGACCTAGCGCGGTGTCCACGCAACCCCAGGTCCTTTGCAAGGACAACGCGGAGCCCCAAGCTGAGGGAAACGTCCCCCGGACTTAGAGGCCCAAGTCTCCTCTTCTAAGACTCTGGATATCAGAGACGAAGGTGACGAAATCGTTGCCAAGTGTCTATTAGACAAGCGTGCGGAAGTTGTTACGCCGCAACAGGACCCCGTCCTCAAAATAGGAAGCTTCAACTATAAAGTTGTAGCCCGTGTGGGCTTTACCAAAGACGATGCCATGGAGGTTTTATACGTATTGGATACAGGGGCCGCTCCTAACCTCATCCACCAGGATGCAGTTCCGGGGTTGAGGATAACCCCATTGGCACCCGCTCAGAAGACCCTCGGACTTAACGACGCAGGAGGGCATGCCCTCAAAATACGCGGCACCACCGTGCTAACCGTCCGCATCGCGGATTATCTGGCACGCGTGCCATTCCTGGTCGCAGAACGTCTGAGTACAGACGTGATCCTAGGATGTGATTTCATCGATAAGCATGTTGACGCTATCCACCCTAAGAGGGGGACCCTATATATGAGTAACTACTCATCTGTTCCAATATACCGACGACCGGCATCTGATTGGCGTCACACGCCACCGAAGGGTGAGGGAAAGAAGCTAAAGAAGGACCCCTTCTACCATTGCAGACGTATTCATGTTGCACGGAAGATAGCCCTTTCTCCTAGCTCTGAAACCATCGTCTGGGCGAGGTGCGCCGATGGAGGAAGTTTCTTCCTCCAGCCAGAAGAGAAGCTCTTCGACAAATATCGCGTTCGTCTTGCGAATGGCGTCGCGAACGTTCGCAGCAACAGACCGTTCAGAGTTATTGTCGCCAACTCCGCTCGTCACGAAGTGACGCTTTGTAAAGGACAAGTCCTTGGTTGTGCTGTTCTGCAGCGCCCATCAGAAATCTACGCAATCCTGCACGATCGACAACCCGAGGAACCGGAACCCGGAAACCTCAGGCCACACCCGGCATGTGACACTAGAGAGTCGCGGACGACCGAGCCTCCAACGAGCCTCTTGGACTCGATAGATCTCTCGGAGATCTCGCCAAAGATGCAGCGTGCCGTGAAAGAGATGCTTGGTAAGCATGAAGACATGTGAAGCGGTAAGCTTGGAGAGATTCGAGGACCTCCTCATCGGATCAAGTTGATGCCAGGGGCAACCCCTGTTCACTCGCAGCCTTATCGAGCTGGATCGAAGATTAGAGAACACGAGTTTGCCGAAGTTAAGCGTATGCTTGATGCAGGTGTCATCGAAAGGCCAGGTCAGAGTGGGAAAGCCCAGTTGTCTTTGTTCCGAAACCCGACGGAAGCCTACGCTTCTGCGTAGATTATAGGCACCTCAACGCCTTTACCGTGAAGGATACCTATCCCCTACCTCGCATAGACGAATGTCTTGACAGCTTGGGCGAGGCCCAGTTCTTTACCACGCTAGATTGCAAGAGCGGGTATTGGCAACTGTCTGTCGCGCCTGAAGATCAGGACAAAACCACGTTCACGTGTCACACAGGGACCTATGGGTTCACTCGTATGCCCTTTGGGCTTTGCAACGCCCCAGCAACGTTCCAGAGAATCGTGGATATCCTGCTAGCAGGATTCAAATGGCAATGTTGCCTGGTGTATATTGATGATGTCATCATTTTCTCCAAAAATGCGGACGAGCACATACGACATGTGGACGAGATACTCACTGTTCTCAGAAACGCAGGGTTAACCCTGAAGTTGAAGAAATGTCACTTCTTTCGGAGGTCAGTAGATTACCTTGGCCACGTAATCAAACCGGGCCTGTTGGAAGTTGCCACGAAGAACCTTGAGGCTCTCCAGAAGGCGCAACCACCTGCGACGCAGACAGAAGTTCGATCCTTTCTCGGAATGTGCAACGTCTACCGACGTTTTGTGCAAAATTTTGCGAAAGTTGCTGCACCGCTGACGGAGCTTACGAAGAAAGAGGTTTCACCTCGATTGCCGCAGCTCACAGCTGAGCAGTTAGAAGCGTTCGAAACGCTTAAGCAAGCACTGACGCACCCGCCAGTGTTAAAGCTACCAAGGGCAGACCGCCCGTTTACGGTGGAGACCGATGCCAGCGCTGGCCAGATTGGTTGCGTCTTGACGCAAGTTCATAACGAAATCCGTCATCCAGTTGGGTATTGGAGCCGGACCTAGTCCGCCACTGAGAAGAGATACTCCACTACGGAGCGAGAATGTCTCGCAGTTGTGTGGGCGCTGACCATATTACGGCCTTACTTAGAGCGCACGCACTTCACAGTGATCAGCGACCACCAGTCCTTGAGATGGCTTCTCGGATTGTCGGACTCCGACGCGAATAGCCGCCTAACTAGATGGAGGTTACGCCTCGCAGAGTATGATTACGAAGTCATTTACAAGAAGGGCTCGGAAAACCAAGCGGCCGATGCGTTGTCGCGCATGCCCACAGATGGTGAGACCGCTATGAGACCTTCAGAGGACATAACCTGTTTTGTGTGTGAGCCGGAGGCTACAGGCCCGAGCAGCACGTTCTGCAATGCCTCGCATCCTTGGGATGCCGCCCTCGACGTTGAAGAATATGAGCTGACGGCGGTTGCGTTAGAAGAATTGCTCGCCGAGCAAGCCACAGACTCGTTCTGTGAGGAAATGAGAGAACGGTCTCTCCATGACCCCAAATGCCGTGTGTACACGGACCACGATGGACTATTAGTCCGCAAAGATAGAATAGATCAAAGCGAGCAGGTGCTCACACCAAAATCGCTAAGGGAGCGCGTGATGCATATGCATCATTACCCCCGTGTTGCAGGACACCCTGGAGGACGAAGGATGTACGCCACGATGCGTCGACGCTATTACTGGCCAAGCATGGCCGCCGATGTGTACCGTTTGGTCAACGAGTGTGACTCGTGTGTGAAGGAGAGGATTTCTCTTGTGAGAAAAAGCTCCCGATTGAAGCTATTCTCGGCGACTGCACCGCTGGAAAGTGTCGCGATCGACATCCTGGGGCCACTTCAGACTATGAGTAGAGGTAATCGTTACTTGCTGGTGATCTGTGACCGCTTCACAAAGTTGACGAAGACCATCTCCTTGTCGAACACCGATGCGTTCGCAATTGCAAGGGCGTTCTGCACCCCTTGGGCGTTTGTCTACGGACCACCCGTCACTGTCCTGTTGGACAATGGATCTAACTTCGCCTCGAAGTTCTTTCAGAGCGCTTGCCAAATCCTTGGCATCAAGAACCTCTTCACGTCCACGTACCATCCGCAGACCAACGGTCAAGTCGAGAGGTTCAACCGAACTATGTTGTCTGCCTTGACGCATTATGTTGCTGAGCATCAGCACAACTGGGACCTATACAGCGATGCGCTGACCTTTGGGTACAACACACAAGTCCATTCTAGCACCGGCCATTCCCCGTTAGAGTTGGTACTCGCAAACGCCCCGGAGCCGCTGGCTCTACAGAGACTCGGAACCCTAAAGGGGAAGGCTCCTCGCGAGATTAAGATGCAGTTTTTGACACAGCTGCGTCAAGTGCTGTCGCGCGCGACCGGTGCCTTAACTAAAGCGCAGCAACGCTACAAGCAGCGGTACGATGCTCGCGTCGTTGAGAAGCGAATGCCGGAACCCGGTACGTATGTGTACCTGCGGAGGCACTTAGACCCTAGGGAGCCAGAGGTTCCAGGTGAGAAGATCTCCCGTAAATTGAGACGAAAGGTCGTTGGACCTTACAAGGTCATCAGCGGTGACGAGGAAAACCACACGGTTCTTATTGAGAACGAAGGACTCGAAGAGCGTAATAACTTGGACCACGTGGTCATTGGGTCGTCTAAGCCGCCCGCGGTGACGGGAGATGACGAAAGCGTCATAGACAAGATAGTGGGTCATACCCAGGGAGCGGCGGAGAACCGCGAGTACAAAGTTCGGTGGCTCGGATATACAGCAGAGGAAGACACCTTCCACACTGCTGATAGCCTGCCGTGGAACCTCGTGGCTCGCTACTGCCGACGACGGAAGATCAGCGTCCCCGACCGGGATGAGATACTTCTGCGAGCTAACCATGGCTCCACTCATGACCTAGTGGAACCTGCTGAGGCAAACTCGCAAGTGTAAACGCAACACTGAAACTGTTGGACCTGTGCGGGCTCCCCGCTATTGCGGCTGGAGCAGAGCCCGTACCAATCCCAACACATTCGCTAGATGGCTAACCTACTGGAATGATAGAGCAAAGGAGGCAAGCAGGTGTTCAAGGGAACGCATTTGTTTTATGAGAAGAAGGTTTGGACAGCTACACTTGAAATAATTCCTCCTCACTATCTAGGAGTTCGTCCCCAGGGGCCGTCGACGGCGCTGCAGGCACGGCAGTGCTGCTGATATCAGGGATAGCCCCAGTAGTCGAAGTGGTTGGTGCGGCTACTGCAGCAGGTCCCGGCGTTGACGAAGGGTTGTTGGCCATCCTGGCCTGGAGTTGAGCAAGGCTCGTCACCCCGTAGGCCTTGAGGGCATCCAGTAGAGCTGCAGCGGAGTTCTCTTTTGCAAGCTCACTTGGCGGTGCGGGCACCAATCCAAGTTTTGGCCGTTTAACCAACGGTTGGTCGACCATGTCGACATCCTTCGGTTCGGAGGCTAGCTTCGCTAGTTGTTGGCGACGCCATTCCGCAAGGCGTACCGATTTCGTCGAGTTCGACGAGGTAAATACCCGGCCTACAGAGAGAGGAGCGATGAAGTCCGCCCGCGGATTCTCCACAACGAGGTTGCCTCCTTGGTCATGGATGACTAGGTATTGTTCTGGAATGTCCAAAGTCCAAAGGATTGGGTTGAAGACAACCCAATCACCGCCGCGATGCACTGGAGTTGCTCCATCGTTGTGGACAGGGCGCATTGCGCCACACATTCGGACGCGTGGCGTCGCAGGGAAGTCAGGAAACACCACGTCTTTTGGAAGAGAAGACCACCAGGTCTTGTCGATAGATTCGAGTAGAGTCTCCAGACTCTTCGCTTCGGCGTTGCGTCGCTCGTCATCAGCCAGATCGGGCTCGACGCCAGTGAGATTAAGATCTCTTATGTCCTTGCGTACCGGTGGAGGGATCCACCATAAGCGACCCGCGCGGGCCTCATAGATGAGATGGCGTGCCACCGAGCAGGCCCATTCAGTGCGGAGCACTGTTTGGTATCCAGGATACGTGGTGAAGCATGAGCCACGGTAGACGACTACCGGCGGAATTTCGTTGAAGAACCCGTAGGGGACTTCAACTTGCTCCCACCACGATGGCAAAGGCCATGATATGTCGCGGATGACATCTTTCTGGAAGCAGTCGACCTCGACTTGGTGGTAGGCTACCAGAACCTGGTACTTATGGCGGCGCATGCGCTCGAATTGTCGCAGAGAATGTGGCGTGTACGTCATGATTTAGTCGAGCCAAGCGTCCATCGGAGGTAGTACCCTTGCGACAAAGTCGCCTGACGCATCGCGCCTACAGGGGTCGAGGACCCAATTGGCTCCGTTGTCACGGATGACCGTCGGAGGCAGCACCCGGAGTATTTTCGGATTCCGTAGGATGCGCTCAATCTCCTCGGCACCCATGCCGTTGTGGACTTCCTCGAAGGTGGTCAGCCAGGGAATCCCCTCAGCATCCTCGCAGAGGTACGGGAAAGGCAAGCAAAGCTTTTGAACCAGAGGGCGGTCGTCCGCCCAACTTTCAACCCTGTTCAGGAAGCTTTCGCGTAGCGTCCTCGCTACGTACGGCTCATCCGCCGGACGTCGGTAGAACTCGATGTCTACCCGGCCGATGAAGTCATCGGAAATTAAGCAGCAGAACGCGGCAAAACGCGCTCGTCGTTCGATTAGCAGCCGCAAGAAGTGACGGCGACCCCACACGGTCAGGTCCGATGAAGGATGGCTAGCCATCTCTCTGAAGGTGTATGAGCGGAAGCACTCTTCGATGTCTGCGACATCTCGTAGCCATGTGGCTACTTTCGCGAGTCCTATTGGGACTTCAGGACGAGACAAGGTTGTTTCTGAGGCCCAGCGAACCCGTTGAAGCGATCGATCGAAGAGCGGTTCGCGGTGGCCATCGCGGCGGCACTTGCAGGGATCCGTTCTTATCATACTGTTCGTGGCACAGTTGAAGCAATATCAGCGATGCTGTGCTGTCTTGTGATCGGGATCACTCTTGGCTGTAGCGGGGACGCTACAAGCTGAGAAGGGGGTGATGTGACGCAACGCGCCGGGCCCTTATTGAGGACAAGTAGCCACCCTCCTCCGACCTCTTTACACTAAGCAGTGACGACGGCGTAATAGCTGGCATACTGCCAGGATGGAATACCGTGCACGGCGCTAGGTGTCATACGTGTGGCCATGGCCGGCAGCTAGTTCGTGTGGTTGGCACCATACAGTGCTCTGCACTGCTGCCTTGTAATTTTTAATTGTATTTATTAGTTGTAATCTATCATAATGGCTAACTGCTAAGCGGCCGGCGGTACTTGAGCGCCGGGTCGCCGGGGGCTAGACCGAAGTAAAGTCGAAGACGGGAGAGACGCCTCCGAACTACTAGTTCGTGTCTTGAGACTATAGGGTTATCAGACCTTCGTTCCCAGTCGACGCCGACAAGACAGGCAGCAGTCTGATCAACTGCTGCAGAGGTATCTCTCGCACTTTAGCCTATCGAGAATTCCTCGTCCAGTCCATGCCCTCACAGCCATCGGTCGCCGCGTGGCGCATTGCACTTTCGCTCGGTCTATTGGACCGCTGGCAGTTCTACTGCCCGAGCAGATTGTAGACCCGTATCCGTTGGATACCGAGGTGTGGATCGGGAGCCTCGGCTATGTGAGTATCACTTCCAGGTGCAGCTGGTAAAGCCAGGCAGGCGCATTCGTCTGGGCGCTGGTTCAATCCCAGGGCTTGCCCTGCTTTGCTATCGTCACCCGTTGGGTGTGAGTGATTACCACTTTGTGGCGCCAGTCGGCATAGCCAAGCAGACGCTCTCGTCTGAGCGCTGGTACAATCTCAGGACTTGCCCTGCTTTGTTATCGCCACCCGATGGGGGAAGTGGTTGGTGCGTCGTTGCCGACGTTAGGGTCGTGGCGCTCGTCCGGGCTCTGGTACAATCCCGGGGCTCGCCCCGGCTACTCGTCATACGCGGCGTATATCCAGGCCGATCACTTCGGTTCGTGTCGGATCGACACCACTCCGAGCACGTCTTCCGGACGCCAAGAGCTCCTGTGGAACGATAGGAGTCTGTGTCTAGTCGACACTCCTCGCCTGTGAGACGACACCTCTTTTGAGTCGTTGTGGGCTCTAGGGCCAGATAGCCGACCCCGGCTTTCCAGGCTCTGCCTGTGAGTAGCTCTCGCCGCCCGCGGCTGGTCTCCCGAGTGGCGCATTGCGTTACACCGATCTGCACTTAGCAAGGGAGGAAGAGAGTGCCAGTGCGACTCCAGAAGCGCTTATATAGACTTTCGAGATATAAAGTAGGCGTACTGCATTAGGTAGTTATAGTACTTAGCAGTTACACCGAATAGTCCAACAATAAAAGCCTACGTTATTCTACATCACTATATTCCAGCAAGTCCAAATTCTAAACAACAGATCAATAAAAAGATCAATATACAATTCCAACAAATAGTTCCTTCCATGCAATTATATCAACTCATAACATGGATCTCGCACGTGTCACGTGTACGGGTCAACCTCAGGTGGACTCATGTAGATTATTAATTTATTTTAATTAGTGTAATAGATTTGCATTACAGTGCCAGGGAGATCTCAGCGCCTCTCCAGTATTATTTACTTGGCTCGAGTGACGCGTCTCCCTTAGAGTACGGCAGGCACCGTTAGGATACTAAATAACCCCTTTTGGTACATTAGTTCCACCCTCTGGTCTTCAAGCCATCGTTTCCGTAGCTCCACCTGTAGGACTACGCAGTAAACGCCAGCCCATTGCACCAAGTACTCTGGGATTGCCGCCGTCAAGGATTCGAACCTTAGGACCCGCTCTACCATGCTACCACCGGTCGAGACCCGTACGCTGACCCACCAGTCATTGCGTTACATTTTGGTCTCCCGACTTAGAATCCTCTAGGAATAATTGAACGGACCACTGGAACGATGAATTATCCGGATTCTAACGTCTTGGTTTAATTCCCCAGCGGACCAAGAGTACAGAAGCAACCGCTATTATGAATGAAGGAAAAACACCCAAACAACCAGACCATAGGACCCCTACGGCAGGACGAAGTGCGAGTACAACCCCGGTGATGTCACCCGACCCTCAGGTTCATACCGCTAGAGACCGCAGGAGCACGAGGAGCCAGCCGCAAGAAGTACTGATCCCCCTAGATAACCATGAAAGGATTTGCCGAGAACCCACGGTGGCAGCGCGTTTACGAGAACGCCTCACCAGGGCCACCTCTAGGCCAGGAACACCGCAAGGAGAACACCCCCAGACAGAAGGAATTCGAGAAAACCTGCCCACAGGTCTTGCCGACCTTCTCTGGCCCCGTCTCCGTGAGCTCTGCTCAACCCACGTGGATTCCATTATGGACGTGCGACTCGCTACGGCGATCGCTGACCATACGAATTTTCTGATCGCCCGAATCGTTCCTAGGGTATTGGAGTCTGTCTTATTCATAGACTCCCTCCTACAGGCCGTTCAAGTAGCTGTCACCCACCAGGCAGGCAATTTGGTCCCTAGGACCACCCCACCACAAATTAACCATCCGGTCTCCATAAGGCGACCCCCTACCGAACCCCCAGGAGCGGAGGAACTATCCGCCCCTCGCCGGGAAAACCATCAGGAAAACGCCATGGTGGGCCAATATAGAAGCAGAAGAGAAGCTCCGCGTGTAGATGAGAGATGGGTTGCCCATCAGAAGAATCCAAGAGAAGGACAAGCGAGGAGCAACAAGAAAAGAAGTAACTGCAAATGAGAGAAGCACAGAAGGAGTAAGAGAAGAGACCATTCAAACACGAGTGATTCCGAATCGGCCTCGACCGAAACGACCGACTCGAAAGTGGATGAGGCTGCCATTCGAGGCTTCAGACCACTGACAACCACAAACGAACTTTTCTTATAGGTTCCAGACTATCGGAATTACCTGCTGGCCGACAGGTCCGCGAAATATTCTGGTTCGGCGGCTCGAAGAGTCGCCAAATGGGCCAAACAGATGCAACCAACCATTACGGACAAGTTCTCGGGTTCCGATCCTATTGATGTCCTTAGGTTTCTGAGTTTTTTCCGTACGGCCTGTGATCAGAACGGTGTCCACGAAGGCGCCTCTCTGTACCTTTTCCAATTCTTCGTTACAGAACAGGCGCGTGACCGAGTGATTTCGAAGATATCTGGCACAACTAACCTCGTGGATGCTCAAGACCGTGAGCTCCTCAGGGCATACCCTCAGGTTGTTCATTACCTCTTGGAAACTTACGCCACGGATGATGTTATAATGGATGCCCACCAGGAAGTAATAACCTTTTGGCAGAGCTCCAACATGACCGAATCGGCTTTTGCAGACGACATATGGAAGAAGGCTCACCGATGTGGAAACGTGTTCTCCGAAGGACGGCTTAAACGCCACTTCATCACGGGATTGCTCCCTGCCATTCGGACACATGTGCCCATTTAACACAAGAAAAACCCGCAATACTCCTTCCGAATGCTCGTTACCTACGCCAAGGTTTATGGCAAAAACTACAGGACCTCCAGGCGCAAGCTGATATAAACAGAAGACACGCATCACCATTGCCTAAACCCAACCAAGGCCATGTGGTTAGCTCCACGGAGTCGGACAGGGATGCTTCACTCCATTACGCCGATTCGAGAGACGTCCTCGCGATCAATTTCAGTGCTCCTTCGTCCGGGCCCCCATCATACACCTCCCAGGGAACTACAGCAACCACAGGACCGCCCACACCTAAGTATTCTCCCTTTCCGCCCCACAAGGACGTGTTCTGTTCGCTCCCAAAGGCCCTACTTCCTCTGCCTGTCACTGACCCAACCTTGTGACTGTACGAGGTATCTACCTGAGGACGCACGTAAAACCCTCCTAGCCCTCAGGGAATAGAATTACTGGGTGCGGAGATCCAAAGGAATGTATCACCGGGCACAGCGGCGAACTACAGGGACCCCTGGAAGCTCCCACTATGCCACGCCTCCGGACATTCCGACCAAAGCCCCACAGATCCACGCCATTGTAGATCCCACGGACGACCCCGTGGAAGATCCCTATCCTCAGGAAGAAACGGAAACCTCATCGAAAATCTCCTAGAGCGACGACCCGAGGCAAATCCTCCCTCTTTAAGTCCCTGCCTCAACCAATTGGACGGTCATGAGCCAAAGAGCTCCTCACCACCCAATACAAACCACCCAAAGCGGACCATTCAGGATGAACCACAATTGGAACACAGTAACGACCCCGTCTGTATCCTCAGGAAAGAGAACTATAATGTTCGAGTAACCGTAGGAATTCGTTCCAACAACTTTCGAGTGACCACAGCTGCATTGGACACAGGCGCTGGTCCCATCTTGGTCCACCCTAAGGTGTTCCCACTGGGTTGGCAAGATTTCGTTCAGGCAAGGAAGACCCCAAGGATTACAGATGCTTCTCGTAGTCCAATGGATATTAATGGGATAGTACCACTTTACCTACAATTAGGACAATTCAAAGTCCGCACATGGTTCCTTGTATGTCCTAACTTAGGCGCTGAAACAATCCTAAGGACCTCCTCTATCGACTGATGCATTAAGGCCATTTATCCAGGCCTTAGGAAAATCGCGTTTTACCGCGCACCTTCCATCTCCATAACTGGTTCAACCCCAGGGCCAGAAGCTAACCGCAAACGAGCGGTTGTCTCCGAAAAGACGAAGTCCAATAAGGTTCGCCTGTCAAAGGCCAAAACGATACCGCCGATGCCCCAAATCGCTGTATAGGTCCATTCCCAGTCCTCAGATCTCGTTACGATTCAGAACCACCCGAAAACGGTTCTGAAGCACCTTACCTTGATGGCCAATGGATTAATGGACATCCACCCCAACAGGTCCTTCTTGGTCACAATCAGAAACTTTCGAGATGAGCCCGTGCGGTTACCAAAAGGTACAGTGATTGGTATAACTGTACCCGCGCCCGTGGCCATTACGGAGACCCAAATGGATAATCTTGCGACGCCAACTCCCGACGAGGACGTCGGCTCTTGGGAGGGGACGGTCGCCATCGGCGAAGAATTCGAATCCTATAGGCCCCAGGTACTTGATCTCCTAAGGGAATACCAGGCCATGTGGTCAGGTACATTGGGCATAATCAGAGAAACTACACACCGCATCGACCTTCAGGATGATGCTAGACCACAGTTCCAGCACCCGTACCGTACCGGCCTTAAAGGTAGGTAAATTGTGGCTAACCAGATGGACAAGATGCGCAAAGCTCAAGTCATAGAGCCGGCGCCTCCAAAGCAATCCGAATGGGAAAGTCCCCTTATCCTTGTGGCGAAGAAAGATGGCTCCGTAAGGTTTTGTGTCGACTACAGGAAGCTGAACGCAGTCACCAAGAGGGACTCATACCCGATAACCCGCATGGACGACTGTCTGGATTTCTTAGGCGAAGCTGTCGTATTTACCACACTGGACGCTAACTCGGGATATTGGAAAATCGCTTTGGCCGAAGACGCGAGAGCGCTGACAAACTTTACCACCAATGAAGGTCTGTTCAGATTTACTCACATGCTCTTTGGTTTGAAGAATTCACCAGCCACGTTCCAACGGGTAATGGACATTATACTGTCCAGAGTCAAATGTAAGTTCGCCCTGGTCTATTTAGATGACGTTATAATCTTCTCATGGACCGTTAAGGAACACTTTCGCCAGGTGAGGAAGGTGCTAACAATCCTACAGGACGCTGGAGTAACATTGAAACTCCGCAAATGCGCTTTCTTCCAGGCCTCAGTAGACTATCGTGGTCACGTCGTCCTCCTACGAAAGCTAAAGGTGGCCACACGTACAACGAATGCGATTCGTCAGGCTAAGCCTCCTAGGACCCACACAAAACTACGATCCTTCGTGGGCTTGTGCAATATTTACTGACCGTTCGTCCAAGGGTTTGCCAAGATCTAGGCCCCTCTAAAGGCGATGCTGAAGAAGGGAACACCTTCGGAGCTCGAAGCCCTTACGGACGACCAGTACGAAGCATTTCAGGCCCTAAAGAACAAATTACTGAACCCACCCATATTGGCCTTAGCAAAGCCCAATAAGCCTTTCGTGCTGGAAACATGTCCAATTGGGTTGTGCACTGCTACAGGAACAAAAGTCAACGAAGGACTATCAATCTATTGCCTACTGGAGCAGAACGCTCACCAGCGCGGAGCGAAACTACAGCACGACCGAAAAGGAATATCTAGCCATCGAATGGTCCATATTGACACTCCGTCCGTACCTCCAGAGAACCAGATTTACCATTAGGACAGACCATGACTCACTCCGCTGGCTACTCAAGATGACCGATGCATCGAATCGTCTCGCTAGGTTGCGCCTCAGCTTGTCAGAATATGATTACGAGATAAGCTATAGGCCAGGCATCAAGCACCAGGAAGCAGATGCCCTGTCGCGAATCATTACCGACGGAACTGATTACACCCCATTGGAAGACCTAATTTCCACCCCCTTTACAGATGGCGTACCTCAGAACTACACCGAAACAGATGACCTTATGGGTAAGGTGCAATCGGAGGATTCTGAGGTAAAGAAGAACGCAGTATACCTATTGGACTGGGAACCAGCACCGCGCAATTCGTCACCACCTCAGGTTAACGCGATAGCCCCGGAGGAAAAAGAACTCCTTCCAATAACTATTGAAGAACTCCTACAGGGCAGGTCGAAGACGAGTACTGCAAGTAAACAGCCCATTTGGTATAAACCCCAGTATGCCTATTCGACTATGACCGATTTGGACTATTATGTCGCCGCTCACCGCTGGATGGCGCACTCCAACGGGTAGTACCAACTTCGCTAAGGGCGCGATTCCTATACCTCGCCCATTTCCCCCGCTTGGCTGGCCATCCTGGAGGCCGACGAATGTACCATACCCTAAGGAAGTTCTTCTGCTGGCCACTAATGGCGCAGGAACTATGGCAAACCGCACGGAACTGTGCATCGTGCGCACAGATCCGAGGGTCTCGCGCCAACCATCAGGCAAAACAGAAGCTCTTCCCCGCCACAGTTCCAATGGAATTCGTTGCAATGGATATACTTGGGCCTTTGTCTAAGTCATCCCATGGGAAATGGTTTGTTTTGGTTTTAACCGATAGGTTTACCAAATTTACCCAAGCCCAACCCCTAGGAAAGACAACGGCCACGGGTGTCGCCACGGCCTTCTTGTTCCACTGGGTGTATCCATATGGCATGCCACCGTACCTCCTTACGGATAACGGCAGCCAGTTTGTATCCAAATTTTTCTCTCATGTCTGTGCTACCTTAGGTATCAAACATGGGACCACCACTGCGTGCCACTCGCAAACCAAAGGCCAAGCCGAACGCTTCAACCGCACCCTTCTGAACCGATTGGCGCACTACGTTTCGGAGCACCAATTGGACTGGGACGAATACGTTGAGCCTCTGGTTTATGCCTACAACACGCAGGGGCACGCTTCCACGGGGACAGCGCCTTTCGACTAAACGCTAACGAGATCCCCGCCGCCGATAGCTGTTGCCCTTCAGGAGTTTTTCATACCCCAGGACATAACCGAAGGGATGAACCCGACCCAGGCGAAGCGCTACTTGCACCGACGCATCGACCGCATTATCAAATCGGACAGAGCTGCACTAACCAAAGCCCAACGACGCTACAAGTGCAATTTCGACAAAGCCGTTTGGAACACACCGACCTTTGGGAAAGGAGATCTGGTTTACCTGGACCGGCCACCGAATGACAGTGAAGAACTCGAGGACACTACGCAGAATCTCTTACCCCGCTCTACGAGACCATACAAAGTCCTTAAGGCCAATGATCACACCATAAATTTACTCATTGACGGCCTACAGGACACTATGTCTAATGACCGCGTGACACGAGCTCCCAGTTCCTCCGGACCACGAACGTCCGAGCCTCCTGGCCCAACGGAAGCACCACGACCTCAGGTCGACACTCAAGTCTCCACACCCCCTAAGGCAGTTCCCAAGGACTCGACTAGCCCCACGGACACGATGGTCAAGACTAACTACTATGACCCATCGCTGCCAATCGACTCCGATGGATTCGCCTCTCTGTACCACACTCTACTTCCAGAGGATGAAAACCAACCGGAATATGTGATTGCCAATAGACCCGGTTGGACATCCAGAATAAGTGGTCGTACGGTGGCCGAAAGCACATAAGCGCCAAGAGGTTGTGACCAGCCGGAGGAAAGCGCACATGAGGTGAGATGAAGTCCGTGTATAGGTCCGAAAAGAGTTTGGTCACCCAGAACTGGTAGTCGGCTTCTTCTTTGCAGTGGAAGTACGGCATGTCCGCTTGGACGAGTGTGCGACATCGCGTCGCCGAGCGCGGATCCACAGGACAATGCAACCATCGGTTATACCACGAGACGCTGCGCGTGTTCTTGCTGCCCCTCCGGAAGTCGGGTATCTTGGCAAACCTTCGGGCGTCTAGATACGTGTGACAAAACCCTTGGTATTCTTCCACTGAGGACGGCAGAGCGGCATGACGCACTGGCCGCGGGTTTCTTCCGATTGTATGGTCATAGCGGTCCCCCGGACGCTCGTAGGCCACTTGGTATCCCGAGGAGCTCCCCGCTGGGTTGTTTGAGGTCATGGTACCGCTTGTCCCAGGGTGGTCCGCCGGGAAATAGATGGGAGCGCCGGTGGAGGCGACATAGTCCGAAGAAAGTACGGCGTATCCGGCGGGCTTAGAAGGTGATTTCTGCATCGCGCGCAACCAATGGAAAGGTACCACGAAGAAAACACGAAGTAACGGAGTTGACTCTAAGGGACTGACAAGCGTGAACCACGGTGAACGAAGCGCGGAGGGTCGCCAAGGGAAGAGCAGAGACGAAGGAAGAACCCGATGAACCTTCTCGGCAACGCGACGCAAGGAATACGCCGGCGATGTACCTTTGGCCAGCGCTCACGACGCGTGACAGTTTCAATCCTTAGGCAAATTAGTTGCCCTTCGGCGCCAATGGTCGGCTCACGCATCCCCGCATCCCCGCAGGCGGTGACGACGTGACGTACCGCAGCACTTAATGGTACCGGGAGCAATGAAGTGCACGCCTCCCCTGGAGCAGTTGTGAAACCATCTGGACTTCTCCATGACCGTCGAATCCTAAGGAGGGAGATATGTGAAGGAGCGATAATACCGGTTGAACCCGGTAAGCCACCGGGCCCTGAAGGATCTTGCAGGTGACACGTGTACCGGTTGACGTCAGGTGGACTCATGCAGATTATTATTTTAATTTCATCAGTGTAATAGATTAACACTACAGTGCCAGGGAGATCTCAGCGCCTCGCCAGTACTATTTACTTGGCTCGAGTGACGCTTCTCTCTTAGAGTACGGCAGGCCCCGTTAGGATACTAAAAAACCCCCTTTGGTACAATAGTTCCACCCTTTGGTCTTCAAGCCATCGTTTCTGTAGCTCCAACCTGTAGGACTACGCAGAACACGCCAGCCCATTGCACCAAGTACTCTGGGATTGCCGCCGTCAAGGATTCGAACCTTAGGACCCGCTCTACCACGCTACCACCAGTCGACACCCGTACGCTGACCTAACCCGTCATTGCGTTACAGAAAGATTGGAATGGATTTTGTCTAGAAATGATATCACTCTTGCCGCAGCAACTGTATCGTTCAGCGCATTTCCAATTGATATCAAATCAGACATGGTCATTAGCTGCCCATCAACTCTTCTCCAAAACGATACACTCAGCTGGCGAAAAAGATCCCAAAGTGTGGCATTCCCTTCCATTCGCCCGAGGTACACATTCAAGCGATGTAATTCGTCCACCAAATTACACTCAAAGACGATTCGAGTCCCGTGGAACCATTCCTTCTCTGCCTTCTTCGAACCCAGAATCGTAAAACTCAAGTTTCCAACAGACCCCAGGATTCCGCAGGGCTCAATTTGATTCTCGAAATCCTTCCTGTAAGCTACTTGCAACTCTCACGCTCCGTTTTCCAGACTCTTAATGAGGGTAACGTCCACAAAAAACGTATCTCATTTGCAATTCTTCGTGTCAAAACCGGAATCCAGTAGACTTTCGTCGCTATCATCAGGATGCAGCTCAACTCCCTTTTCAGAGAAGTGAACCTCAGCCTCGGTATCCGATACTCTCGAACCCACGAACTCCACCTCACTATCACCACTACCGTCTCCTCCCTCAACAGGCTTCTGTGGGGACACTGCTTCCACTACTTCCAATGGCGCGCTGCTTCCCGCCTCTACAATCGCTTCGGCCATTTCATCCTGATAGGATGCTTGGATCTCACCTCCGTCGCTACCAGTCGATGAAGCCTTCGGTAGTCGGGAAACGGCAATGTCCGGAGTTTCCATTTGAGGCCCACTTCCCCCACTGCTCCTTGCAGGTTTAAACGAGAGTTTCGACGGAGTGACAATGCGAGTCGCGCTCGGTGCTTTGTTCGGGTCGCTCAGTTTCACAACGTTCGCGTTCCCAGTTGCGCCTTTCGTCTTGAAACTAAGACGGAACGGTCCCTTGCGTACCATCTCATCGTCATCCTCGTCGCTCAAGGTAGTAAGTTGTAGAGTCGTCTTAGCCTTCACCTTCGCCGCGCTGCTACCCTTCAGCTTTTTGGTGAAAAATGCCCTCGCTAATGATGGAGACGGAGCGGAGGTCAGTTTCGGTCGAGGAGTTGCAGCTTCATGACCATACGGTTTCATCGTATTGACGTCCCAGCAATAGAAAGCGTGGGTGTGCATATTCCACAAAGTGTCTGGCACGTTATCATTTGTCCTGAACCGATAGAGGTATTCCATTTGTTTCTCCTCTTAAATAAACACCTTCCACACGACCACAAGGTCCTCCTTCCACTTTCCGACCAGATTGTGTGCATGCAATTCCCTCACCAAATCGCTCGTTGCCTGACCGCTGGCATCATGATCACCCCGAACGCAAGCATTTACAACGTCCTTCGTCAAACCATTCGGCATGGCCCCATCCAAAGTCACGTCTTCCTCTGGTTTCGGCCTCCACTACGTTTCACCGCTGCGCGTCGTAGGCATGGTGTCCTTCATAGCTGTTCAAACAGGCGCCTTCGCTCGTGGAGATCTCCGATTGAGCCTCCTGTTGTTTCCATTCGCGATCTTCTTCACCATCACGTGAGCCATTTGATACGTTCGATTAGGGGTTTAGATATGCGCCACGTAATTGCGTAAACTATCACAGACAGTCATGGGAACAACGGGACTGAACGACTTTTGAATAGATATCATTTCAAGAGACACCACGGAACTGCGAGACCTCTTCAGGAAGGTTGCGAAAGGAAACGCGCACTGACATTGGCAATGAACGCTGCGTGACGGCCCGCTTCGTGCCTGCTCGATTCGTTTCCGGGACGTGAGCAGGTTTTATTCGGTTCGGGGACTGTTTCTCTGCGTTCGCACTCTACACACGCTCTCTAATACTCGGTATCTACCTCGTCATTTCTGGAAACCAAGGGGGGACCAATTTTGACATTGGCGACAGACAATGTCAAAAAATGGCCCTTTTAATGTTGATTTTTGCGCAATTTTAGGGGGCCAGTTTTCCACACTGTCGACCGCCAGATTCAAAATTGGTCCGCAGGCGCAGCTGCTCACACACGGCAAGTAGTCGTTGCGTGCAAGGGGGGGGGGATGCCACTGGCTCACTGGCCAAGTGGGCCATGCCACTGCGGGGGCTCAATTTACTGGCCAGCACTATTCATTTAGGCAAAAAATGGCGATCCGTCCCCTACCTGGGTGAGATATATTGATATATGCAAGTTTGTGGGTGTCCCCAGATGCGCCTCGGGACCAATTTTGACATTCTCGGTCGACAATGTCAAAAAGTGGCCCCCAAGCGTTCGCCAACTTTGACAACCTGGAAAAACTAGGAAGACTCTTCAACTGATCCACGTCGTCGTCCGTTCAACGGTTTTCGAACACTCCAACCCTCATCTTCAGCCTATCTAGCATCTCTGCTAACGGTAGACATCTCCTAAAACCGCGAACGGGCGTCTCACGCCACCAAAAATCTCTCGCAACGACCCCCTCCCCCCCTCCGCTTCCCCACTCATTGAAACTGAAAACGCTATACCGTTCCGTTCCCTTTCAATCCTTCTTGAAACAAACCGTGTGACCCCGTGCTAATGGAGGACCTTTCTCGGGAATGGCGTTCTACAACTTCGTCAAGTTCACGGTTCCAGGCTGGTGGATGCCCAGCCCCCGTCATGAACGCTGAAAGTTTTACTACCGTATGGAGCGTGTTAATGGCAGTCCGCGATGCATAAGCCGATTACAGAGGCCTTGGGGATCCGAAACGCGATGTCACGTTCGACAATTTCGTGGAGTATTTGCTAAAGAATCGTCGCACCAACGCTTCCGTCGCTGCATTCTTGGAGAGATTTTTTGGTTTCTCTTACACAACGTTCAGTGAGGAGGAACTCACAGCCTATCTCTGCGGAACTGTGACGGGCCCTAGTCAATATTTCCGTCAGGTGTATCGGTATGTGACTTTCTTCAATAAGAAAGAAGGTTGGAAAGACAGGCGTTTGTGCGACTTCTACGACTGGAATATCTATTCAAGGCGCGGTGGTGCGACTGGGATGTTGGAAAGGGTGTTGAAAAACGATTTCTTTTAGAGGTTCTACTGCGGAGCAGCTACAAAAAGGGGGGGGGGGGGGGGTGGAAGGTTTCGAACCACCCCTTCTACGAGGTTCCAGCAGCTCGTGTACCTCTCTATATTGAAGCACATTGAGCACGTGCGTTAAAGTCGGGCAACCAAACGACGGAAGTTTAGGAGAAGAAGATTGAAGGCGGTGAAGTATGTCGAAAGCTTCACATTCTCTAATCGCTCTCACGGTAAGCGCATGGCGTACTGTATACAGCACATTTACAAGGCCTGAGAGGTGTTTGATTCCGTGCTGGGCTTCCGCGACGCAGAGTCGATGTTGCTTCCTGGTCTGCTTCTAAATATGGACACTTTTACGCTGAGTTCAATTACATCTCGAACAATTGGCTTTGACCCCAAGACCGCCGAATACACTCTCGGAGAAGAAAAGAAGCCGACGTTATCCACCTCCGAGGTCTTTTCTTGGGCTACCGCATTTTCCGAGGATGTCGACCGCAATATGTGTATCCTGGCACGTGATTTAGTATCGGATGTGGAGTGGAATGTACTGGACAAGAAGTTGGACATGCTAACCGAAGCCGAGGATTGACCAGTGCTAGAAATGTTCAAACGCAAGGGCGCAAAGCCTCCCGTTCGTTTTCATTCTTTCTCCGAGAGTGGTTTTGGGACTGTGAAGGACGCTTCTGCACTGTAGAATATAACAACGGTGAAACTTTGTATCGCGGGATGAAGATGGCGAAGAAGAAGTATGAAGTGCAGACGTCGGTTCAGGGAGGAAAAGTGGGACGAAGATCGTGCAGGGGCAGTTGGGAAGCAAATGACAGGAACCTCTACTGGCACCGGAGATTTCAATGGCAACGGTAGCTGTAACGCTCCTGGAACGCCCACTGCTGCGGTCGTTGCCGATGTACAGCCACAAGCAGCGGTGGACCCTCTGTTAACGTCCTTTCCCCTCACGGGGGCTGGACCGTGTCACTAGGAGAGCTCTAAAGCTTCTCGATCGCATGATGGAGAAGACCTCTACCCTTCACTGTATGGAGTCTGAAGAGCTGGTGGACGCTCATGGAAGTCCTCCAGGGGGAAAGCTGTCTCCTAATGGAAGGGGTATACTCGTTCTAATCGATTCTCCGTGTGGAATTCGGGATACTGAATACGCCAAGATCTCGGAGGAGAAAATGGCGACCTTGGTTCACGACTGATCCAAAACGATGCGTCCCGGTGGGCATCTGGTTATCTTCTGTTCGAAATTTCAGTTCCTGTTATGGCACAAGATTGTGAACGAGTGCAAATACCTCGACAGAGAGAGAAGAATGCAGGCGTCTTTAACCGTGGAAAAGACGGCGATGTGGTTCCTACGCCATCGCTCAAAGCCCGATGGCGTTCTCAAGAGGGAACAACATCAGTCTCTTTCTGGCAGCGGAGCAGGCTGTGCGAGCTGTTCGGAATGGCTTCCCGTGTTCAGAACAGAAGACCACGGTGAACTACCGTAAGTTCAACCATGTGGCCAGCAGATTCCTCGGGCATGCTTGAGAAATCGTACCAGGCTCCCCATCTGGCCCGGGGAGAAAAACTGTACTGGAGGATTCGGCAAAACAACGGATTTGTACACCTTCAGATTCGCCCCGAGCAGAAGTCCAGGGAATTGATGAAGGAACCCATTGCTCGCTTTTCTCAGCCTGGAGACGTGGTCATGGACTTCTTGTGGGGAACGTTTAGAACCGCATTTTCATGCATGGAAACTCTTCCTTACTGAAAGTTCATCGGTGGTGAGAAGTACCGTGAGTGATTCAAGCACGCGAATCACAACGCAGTAGTGCATTTGGCCAGGATGATTGACGACAACAAGCTAAGAGCAGGGGACCTGGAGTGTGATGAAGATGTCGAAGGCAAATGCTATTGTGCAAGCGGCACTTCACGTGTCGGCTTTCAGAAAGAAAAGGGATTTCATTGAATGGAGAGCAACGAAGAACTTTCCTTAGTACCAACGGTTCCCCTTCCATATCATGGCTTTCTTGTCGACTTTATGGAATGATAGGGAGCTAGCATAGAGGCATCGTAATAAGGCTTTAAATTTGTGGCCGCCAAGTAGTCAAGGGCAACTGAAAGACTTGGAGCCCGAGCTGTTGCCGAGCATCGATGCATCAGGTCACAGGTGCGTGGGGGCGAAGTCTTCAGTGAAGCAATTTGGTTTCGTTTTTTTCATGAAAATCTGAGTTGTATTTGTTTATCATTACGACAGTGCGGCCGACATTCCATGAACAGGAAATGATAGAAGTACGAGTAAGTGCGATTTCTATTTGTATCTGGTATTGGTTAGGGAGCGAGATTCCATTTGCCGTTGTTTGCTGCTGCTAGGGGACATGCAGGCAAGATTGGAAGACAAGTGGGAGAATTGGTTGCTGCAGTGGTGAATGCGGTGCTGATGTAGCTTGGTTTTGTTTTTGACGGAGATCTGACTTTTTTTGTTTATTGATGCGAATGGAGAAGCGTGGGGGCGAAACAACGAGCAGAAGTTTGGAACAAGTAAGTTACATGATATGGAAGGCATTTTACATGAAGCGAGGAATAGGGTTCTAACTTGTTGTGTCATTTGCGTGTTGTCTATCTAATTATGTAGGAAAATGTGATGGACGAAGAGGAAGGGCTTTAAAAGGTTCTTGTCGAGTTCTCTAGGGACAGTATTCCTGCCTGAACCGTCGGTCCCCGGAGAACGGAGGCGCACATCAGTTTGCGTCGCGCTTGACGAGACGTTAAGTGAAGCGCGACGATCGGGCGAGGAGAAGCGATCAACGATCGGGCGAGGCGCAGTGATCGGCAATCGGGCGGGCGACAGGAAGGAAAAATGGTCTCCAAATATGAAATGGGGTCTTCATATTTTACATCCGGAGACCCGCTTCCGGTCGAGTCACCCGACCGTTCGGGGTGCTGATTCTTTTGCTGTATTACGCACAAGCGATTAAGGTGATTAGAGGGCATTTAAGTGAATGGGCGGTGGAATTGAACGGTTCACACTAGCCACAATACTTGTCCCATATGAAATATCTCGCGCTAGGTAACATTCGATATTTCTTTTATTGTCGGTAGAATTCATGATATAGGATGAATGATAACTGAAAGATATCACCCAATTTCACTTACATTATTGGTAGTATTCCGATGCTATTGTGGACGTTTGCCAGTTTTCTACATTCACCTCAACATTCAGTTGAAATCTTATTTTGCGCTAGATATTCTAGCATCAAAATTCTACGAATTTTTAAATGCTAACCATAGAAATTCTAGCACACCCAAACTACAGACCTAACAGTCAATACTAGCTTCCCGAAAACACAGACGTTCTAGCTCGCTAGTGTTGTGGTCTACCACATCTTCCCCTTACCCGCAAGAACCGATTCGACAGTCCCGAACACTGTTGCAGGTGTCTTCTCTCTCCGTTAGAGCGGATACTACAGTGTGATGCAAAAAGGGCAGAAAAATGTATGTATTGTTGCGGATTGTACATGCCGAGAGGTAGCAAGAAAACCGAACCGCAGTTTGTGTTGTGTTTTAAAAATATTGTTCGTCGTTGTGGATTTGAAATGCGTTTAGGGATTTTGAGAAGTCAATCTGATGAAGTGTAAGAATGCTGAGTGATTTTTACTCTCGTGTTTTCATTTCTTTAGAAAAACATACGCGTGCTCGCTAAGGGCCGTTCTATGAGGTGACGCAGATGATGAGAAGAAACAGGAAACCTCAAAGTGAACAATACAAGTGTTCCACGTTTACGCTCATCATTTCCAAGTCACAATCTGGTAGGCACGCCCATAATTTTTGCCTACATGGAAATGATGACGTTGTCTGTGCATAACGCCTCTCTTACCCAAAGAATACCCGTCGTTGTCTTCTTTTTCTTTTAAAGAGAATGCATGCCCAAGAAACCATATCCCATGACAAAAATCGGGAGCACAACCAGGATAATCTTTCCTCTCATAGCTGTGCACTTTTTACACCACCAGCACATACTACAGACAATCAAAACACCGATAAGCATGACACTCCTCGAAGAACATGGTCTGAAGCTTATAACATGCTCTGTGCTGCCGCATTTGGCAACAGCCACTGCAAAAAGGCTCTCAAATCTCTGAAGAGAGTAGGAGCACACAACGCCAAGGTTGATACGAAGCGAAAAGTACTCGCATACAAGATGGTTCAGAGGCAGGTTAGCATGCAACAAATTGAAAACCTACCAAATCCCCAACCCAACAAGACCCGAGATCTAAATTTGTTGCACTCCTTTCTACACAAAACAGTCAGAATTAATCGCTCGAACGACAAAATAGAAAGCGTACAATTGATTCGGGGAGATATCCCTACCATAATCGACGGCGAAGTCATTTTTAACGCGCCAAAGGTAAACGAGATGACACCGACAGTCAGTGTTTGAGGAAAAAGGCGAAAATCTGGCTTTGAAGCTCTGGAGTTCTGCAGACTGCTTCATGTGTTAGCAGATACCAGGATGACAGCAACATGGCATAAATTAATGGGATGTTTCGATCGCGAGAAGCTGGATCAAGAAATTCGAGATCCTTGGACAGAGGAACTTGCGACTTTGTATAATGACTGTGGATTAAAGCCGAGAGCCAATACTGTGTTAGCAGGAGGTGTTACAATAAGCGAAATTAGCATGATTGACACGGCCCTTCGGCCTCATGTGCGAGATGGAGGGGTATTAAAGAGGAAATATGCTGAATTTAAAAGTTTGTACGGAACGTGTTTATCACCATATGAGTCATCGGGACAAGGAGACCCGGAGGCCTTTGCAACCTTCAGTGAAGGCAAAAGTTATATCATATACGCCTTCTGTTTTCTCAAGTTGCACCCGATTCTGCAACCACTCACGACACGTGCATTAAGTAGTGATGCACAGAGAGAGGAAGGAGTTTGTACTGGCGTTGGTGATTATGGATTTGATGGAATTGAATCTCGATCGACGACAAGGAAGAGGAAGTATAATAATGATGAAGTTAAACTAGTCGGGATATACAGTCTTGTCTCGGCATTACAGCCTCCGGACGACAGTATTTCAAAGGAGTTGAAGGAGGCAGAGCGAAATAAAGCAAGGTTTGAAGCTCTCGATGCTCAAGCCAGTTCTTCAAGTTCTATGTTAGATGCTATCTCGAAGACGAAGAGTATGCTCCAAGAGACCTCTGATAATAAGAGCAGTGCTTAAAGGAATGTTGAAGAAACTCACCAGCAACATAGCTCAAGCAGAGTGACATGCTCCCTCACATTGCTCATCATCAGTTTCAGAGCATCATCGCAGACATTTACAACAAGAAAATCTTCCAATGAAACTCCCATCCACTCAGTTGTTCCCAAGCGACCCCTCCCACTCATTCTCTCATCGTGAACCGGGAAAAATATAAACCTATGAGAGATACTCTTGATTTCTGAAAGCGTACATATCATTGCCATAGTTCTGGTTCTCGAATCCTAACATAACTTCAGAAGACACTTCAAACTAAGAGCATCTTCTGCAACAAGTAAATTACATTGCTAAAGATTCTGAACTCGTGATGGGGGGAAAACCCGGAATTATAGCCAATCTTTCCTTCTCGAACCCTTCGTTCTCCCACTGCTATAGCTTCTGCTCCTCATCAAACAATTCTGTATGATCACTTTAAAAGCACTCTTTGGCGTGTGCAAGGAAGTCTCGCAAATGAATCTTGAAAATGTATTCATCCAGAGAAGAATGAGGTTTCTTCGCAATGTCCGTTACCTGCGTTTCTGTCAAGTTCAAGAAAGCTTCTCTAAGATTTTCGACAAAAGGTTGCACAGAAACATTTCGTTTCAACTATGGGCAGAACCATTCGCAGTCACCCATGCTACCAAGTCCTGTTCCGCTTCATCTCACATGGGTTTCGTGATCTGCTTAAAACCGCCTCCTCGTGTGGAATTCTCAGAGCTTCTTGCATTTCAGGCGGCTCTTTTTCAATAAGTACCAGTGTATAATGTGCCGATGCGACACGAACCGTTGCAAGAAAATACACCTGTTCAGCTACAAAACCATGTGGCATGTCTTGATGGGCTCCCAACCCAGAACATCCAAATGCCCATGGATGCGTCACACTCAGCAGTAGATTCCCCACAATTCCAGTGACGCCCCACGTTCTATGCGCCTTCACCTTGTACGATTTCTTTGCCCACTTGATGACGCGACTCTTAATTGTATATGCTTCGTCCAATATAATGGCCATCGAAGGTGAAACTCCAAAACGCTTCGTTTGAACAAGATGGAAGGGAGATGGCAGTTGGTGTGTTATCTGCTTATGCGACGTTTTGTGTTCGTGAGAAACGTGGTGATGCAGCACGAATGAAGAGAATGAACATGACCGGTACTACCAAAGTTTGGGAAGTTCTGAGCAGGGGGATGGTAATGGTGGGTTCTGGATGATGAGAAGTGAAATCTGTGAGACCTTTTGATGAGCGCAGGAGATGACATATGAAGACACACGGTGGAGGTGGTTTCCATTCGATCGGCGTCATATGGTGTTGACAACGAATGGCAACTGTCATGTTTTAGAAGAGTGGGTCAGAGATGGGTAACTCTGGTTTAGATAGGGGTTGATATGAGTACATAAGGCATCTTGGCTGACATGCGCAGGAACAGGTAGAGAACGTTTGCTCGCCGGCAGCCTTCGGCCGATTTCATAGCTTGACATCTATGAGATCACTCTCCGGTTAATTGTGGATTTTCCATTCCAGGGAGAGCGACTAAAACCTTTCTGACCAGAGACAGAAGTGGAAGAGAGCTGTGCGCGTGCAAGAGATGAACGGATGTTAATATGTTATTGTTTTCTTAGCTGCTGCAATGTCGCCTTCGCCGTACTAAACCAAATTTCTCAAGAAAACCTGCAAGGTCATCTCGCAATTCACAGTTTACTCTCTTCCAGTTTTTCGATCTTCTTTTATCTCTTTCATTGTGTAGAACATCCTGAAAGTGAACTCCAAGAGATCCACTAACCCTGTTCAATTCATGGGAAGGTATTATATCATAAAACCAACGGTCAGCGTTTTCAATTATAATATTATGAAGCTATAAAGCAACCAAGATGATAAGAGTTAACGTTGATATTGGATGTCAAAATGAAGACCATAATATTCCAAAACGACACATTAGCATACCAAACTCCTGCTCCGCACAATTTCTGCATGCAAAATGATAGTAATTGAAAGAATTTTCTTTGTCAGTTGGGTCTCCCCCAGAGAATGGAGTTACTAGTCTCTTTTGAATGGAATACGCATCATCTGCCAATAATGTAGCTCAAAACGGTAGATGATCACTTCCTAGTAACTCATAAAGATTTGTAGAAACCAGGGCTGTGAAGTCATGACTACCTCTCGAATGTCGAGCGGATATAAAAGAGAACTTGCGTTTTGCATCCACTGCAGCCTGTAATACAATGGCGAAAAGCCCCTTTCTATTGAAGTACATGCGATGGTTTGCAACCTCTAACCGACGAGGCTGGCGCATTTCAATCGCTCTCTCGTCCGGCGCTGCATTGAATCCGTTCAAAGGGCTTTTTCGAAGGACCTGAAAGCTTTGTGCACTTTGCACACATACAGCTTTTGGACAACGAGACTTTATGCTGGACAGTATTCTGTTCAAATCCCACAATGTTTCCCCAAAGATACAGAACAAAGTACAGATTGAAGTCCTATATGGCCAGAATGGGTCCAGATAGCTTGCTACCGCTAGGAGTCAAATAGTTAGGAGAAGCATAACGGAAGGTGGTACTGAACTAGCAACTGTAGAGTAGTGTCGCTGGCGGCGCCGAAGTGAACCTTGTTTCACAGAATGCAGTAGGAAGAACTGCGATTTTGTCAGTCGGTACATCCAAGTGAATTTGGAATCATGTAAACTTAATATGCGTCGCTGAGAATTGAATATGTGGTCTTACCATGACAGAACGAGACCCATGTACTTCACGTTTGACGGATGTGGCCGTTAATGCGATGTAGAGGACATAGAGTGCCACGCTTTGCAGCCATTGCTTTCTGTTCCTGCGGGATGATGGTTTTCTAATGCAATGAACTCGCAGCAGTTGGAGATCGTTTTGTGGGTAAGGGAGATGCATGGTTGGTGAACTGCATGAAATGGTGTATCGAATCATGCATACTCACGAATATGTAAAGTCTGTTTCAAAAACATATCCCTTGCACAAATATTTCGTAAAATGCCTTTTCGACTACAGTACACTCAATAAAAACAACACATGAAAAATATCAAGTAAAAAAACTGTTTCAAAAACATATCCTTTCGTCAGCCATATTCTCTACAGTGCGCTTTCAGTAGTTTGTTTTCGCCTCTTTAACCCTACTCACACTGACAGAGTGTTTTATCATTTATTCAATAAAAAAATGAATTAAATTAAACGTTATTTTGTCCCAGTAATTTGTGATACAAACTTTCGAATAAAAAACTGTACTGAACTGTCTCATTTTCCCATAAATCATCTAATCTAGCACACCATTGGTGTTTTTAATAAAGTGAACATTGGAAATTTGTCATGAAAGATCCGTATCAGTCATATTTAAACCATTCATGTACTGTTTCTCAACATTTGACTGTTTTAAAAGCGCACTATCCTGCTAAAAATCATAATTTAATTCATACGTAAAGTAGGAATAAAGTAGCACAAAACTTTCTAACACTTTATCATAACGTTTCTAAGTCATCAAAGCTTTTAAAAAGGCTATTTTAGTTGGGGTTACTTCAAATATGCCATCTAAAACCATCTAAGATGTATAACCAAACAAATTTCTTACAAAACTCAACTTTGTTTTGCAATTATCATGCTAATAGATTTTAAAGAAACCTGGGCCGTTCATATTCACAGTTTTCGTCCAAAACATTATCTTTTTTTCATAATCTTTTTTTTAATGAGGCTTTTCTGAGGAACACAACTCAAGTTTGCGTTTATAGTGCATTTTCAAAAGAAGATTCTTTTGTTGTTGTATAGTTTAATCATTTTTGAAATTTTAATTTGCGTCATATTTAAGAACATTTTACATTCAAACACTGTTTTTTTTTCAATTATTTTTGCACGATGAAGTATCATAGAACAGATAAAGCTTACTTGCACGCGTTTTTTGATTAAAAAGAATGCGGTATGGCTCAAACATCGCTTGAATTTATACCAAACGGAGTATTCTGTAATAATTGTTTGTTTTTGGGATTTTTATTTGTTTTTGCGCTATAAAAGTTGGGATCATGCCTTTGTGGTCCATTCTAATAATTTTCATATAGTTTTGGCGAGATAAAGGCGGTACACAAGTCATAATAGAGCTCTATATTGTATAAAGGATATGTTTAAGAAACAAGGTTTTTTACTTGAAAAGGTTTTATTCGGTGAGAAATTGGCTCTACAGTACAGAAAACATTTTTTGCCCGGTTTTAGGAAAGGATATGTTTTTGAAACGCACTGTACATCGTCTCTGTTGGAACTGAAAGAAGGCTGTTGAGTTTGGAAATTGGAAATCTACAGTGCCCGAAATTTCCTGTTATCAATTTCTTAAACTCAAAGAACGGCCCTTAGTGTAACTGGATGGTATTCTGCCGCCAAAATCCCTGTGTCTGTTTCTTTGGCTTTGTGTTGACGTACAGTTTTGCGCTCCAATTCGGACAGAATTGGAAATTAGAATCGGCACATTTTTGGAACATTTTAAAATGTTCTGAATCGAAAGAGGCCTGCTCTTTTTGAGTGTTCCCTGGTGTTTGAAGATGACAGGAAACATATTCGCGATCAAAGTCGTATCTCCTGAGCACCCGAGAAGAGCCGAGCTGTGCAACTAAGTATTGTTTCCCAATGTCATTGTCACATTCGATATGCATTGTATGTTTGGGGGGTCAAGTGATCAGAACATACAATGTTCAAGATTCACGCACATTCCGTGCATTTTTGAAGTTTGTGACCTTTCGAGCACGAATGTGGCCGGTTTTCTTTACTGTGCTGTCTGAAACACTCCCAGATGAGCAGGTCCTTGTTGCAACGCTCGTTCCATTCTTTTGCAAGACGATTGACAGCGCCAAACAAAAACTAACACAAGGAACTCATCAAGACATTGACGGGCGATTCTCTTTATTTTTAAGAGAATCGAAGGTTTCGCTACTGAAGTAGGGCAAAAACTGGCATACACATCTCACTTTTCTCTCAAAGAAGTGATGATGACCGTTAGTGTAACACAGAGTTCTTGGCAAAAGAGTGGTCCGACCTCTTGGATGGGGCAGGGGGCCCGGCCGCTTTACTTGTGTAGTAGCTCGAGCCCTGAACGGCTATAGTGCGACTCAGGCTGGAGTCTGTGGCTCCGGCCGAGTGCCTGGCTGTTCCGAGCTTGAACTTTGTACATCGCACGACCCGACGCCGTGAGGCGTCGTGTGTAATAATGTCGTTGTTCCTAATCAACGATTACTTGTAATGTAGAACGTATATAATCCAGAGAGCAGAACGTATGTCGTAGTAAAAATGTCTAAGCTACAAGCGTCACAGTTAGTAGCGTAATCCATCTAAGATATCTAGCTCCGAATTGCACTGACAGAAAGCGATTTAGATGCTGAATCGTTCAAGTCCTCAAGGATGCGCTTCCGGTGAACGGGATTCATTTCCGCTCCAATAGACTCCCCTGTTTCCTCATCACTTTAGGCTCCTGCGCTGATGAAGATTTTAAGGAGGGGCGGGCCGTCATATCTTTCGCATGCACATATAGCATGAGATACTATTTGGAAAAAGCCAACGCCGAACAAATGAGAAGCGAATCAAACTTGGAATACTATATCTCGTAGATGATTACTTGACCTGGCTGAAGCAGGGACTACGCGATTTCATACAGATGGAGTCCGAATTACGACTGTGTGTAGCGAGAACATGCACTGGAAACAGCGCGCAAAGTATAGAGGAAATAAATAGCTTAATGTTAGCGGCAAAACTCCCAACGATACAAAGGAGCAATCCTGTGACTCAGAGAAGCCCATTATCATGGGCAATCGGATATGCGTCGTCAACTGCATTATGCATAAGACAGTGTGAGTCGCCGATTCATCATAGTTCATAGAATTCCAGCGTCCATGCGTGCAAAATGTCCAAACAAAGGCCGATTTCCTTACCTTGTGAAGCATCCTGAACAAGGCCCGAGGCCATAGTGCGCGAATTTGTAGCATGATTGCTTCGTGGCGATGTCATTAGGCGCTCGTGCATCTAATAAACAATCCTTAAATGTTATCTTTCTACCTACTTGGATTCAATGGCATTTGATGAGCCCAAGTCGGTGCATGAAAACTTGGCTCACACAAAGCTTGTAAAATACCTGATACAATTCAAATTATTGCAAGTCATTCCAAGTTAGAAAAAAATGCAATGATATGCGAGATTTCATGAACCAGAGTATGTGTGACTCAGACGGGTAAACAACAGCGTTAAGGTAATAAAGCAAAAATCATCACAAACCTTAAGCTTAAGATGAAGTGCTTTGGTCATCATTATCTACATACTCGGTGTAGACAAAAGCTTCACAAGAATGGTAGTACCTTACCACAAGAACGAAAGAACGAGATTGTAAGAATGACCAACGGCGAGCGTACAGGATTGCGCCGCATCCGATTGTCGTATTCGCATCTGGCTCAGAAGCAAGCGATTTAAAACACCAAGCGGATCTGCGTGTTTCAACGATACATCTTTTCCCAATCGGCAACCTGGAACAAGCTGGACCTTGTATAGAAGTTGGATAGAAGTTGCGCGTTGCTCTGGGGAACAAGCTGAACAACGCGGACCTTGCCTGTCAAAAAAAAGACGGAACAGTGTTAGAATCTGCACGATTGTAGTCTGCCTGGCGGCTAAACGGCACTTTTCGCAACGAAACTCTGAACGGTAAAGCGAGAAGTTCTCATCCCATTGGATTGTTCAGTAACAGCGAAAGTTAAAGAAAAATCATCCTTGCTTCTGCGAAAACGGCGATAGATCACGTTGATGAAGAATAAAACTTACGTTGAGAAAAGTTGAGACAAGTTTCTAAGATGGAATGAAAACCGAGTCGGGTGCTGATATAAAGATGATGGTGGAATGATATCTTGGTGAGGGGCTGGGGAATTTTGTGCGGCAAAACCGTGTACTGAATTAAACATCGGCGGCCGACCCCGTGGGAGAGCAGTTATGGGTATGACAAACAGTATAGCAGCCAGTGAAGTTGCGATTTCTGTGGCTACGAAGGTTTTGGGGGATGATTAGAAGGTTGCGAGCAAATTTGGACCGCCAAAGAACAGCCATCACAAGAGACAAGAAGCCCATCTTTTCCAGCGCTCGAAATGAAGCTCATGTGAGCTCGTTCGAGAAGAAAGGACCCACCACATCGACAAGAGTAATATAGATCGCCATCATTCTCCTCCATTTCGGACACGGTAATCACATCCGTGACGACATGCGAAACAGTAGGAGTGTGTGTTTCTCTACCGAACAGATTATCTGAGAGAAACGTATAGGCAGAGTTGACCTGATCAAAGCGGGCACGACTTGTGGGGTTCCGAGTCTTGTCCGGATGAGTGGCAAGTGACAGTCGTTTGTAGGCCAGGCGGACGTCGGCGGGCGACGCTGAAGGGAGCAGATCTAGAGCCTGGTAGGCCCATGAAGAGGGCGATGACATGGCATAAGGCGACAATGTGATGGCGAATGACCAAATCGCTCTGAACAAAGCAGAGATGTATAGAGTTTCGGAAAGCGAAGGATGAGCCCGACGCCGACGGTGCGTACTGTACATGCTTGGGTGGGCTTTGTACTTACACGAACCAAAGAAGGAGAAAAATTTTTTACTTTGTGCCAGATTGGCTGGACAAAGATGGCGCGAAAACGTGGGCTCATACAACACAGCACCGTGTGTTGTCTCCGGGGCGAATGGCGACGAAGGGCGGGCGACATTGAGACACCTGCGAGGACCAGCTGGGGAAGGACACCAGCTGGGGAAGGACACCAGCTGGGGAAGGAGACCGGTGTTGGCTATGCAGTCATGTTGTGGTCGCGCCGTCGTGCAACGCTCCACATTGCAACTGCCAATTTGCCCTACGTCCCAACGTACCCAGCGAGAGGTCAATGCGGCATCAATCAAGCCGAAACGCCAAACGAAACCGATTCGCCTTTGGTTTCATCGCGTACGGCGTACCGAAAATGACGCCTTTCGTTGCGAGTCGCACTCGCCCCACTGCCTCGAGTTTGCTCTCCGCCGCCGTGGAGCTCCATTGCGACGTCTCGCGCTTCCCTCTCCCCCCTTCGATTTGCGACTCCCGCCATGACATCCGACCCACCAACGTTTGAACGTGCTCCAGATTTCCGTCCTGCCTCGAGCGCGCTTCCCAAGCTTGATACATTTCATATCATCGTCGTGGATTGGCACAATCTGCAGTCGCCCAATACCGTCACTTCTGTCGCATCCCGTCTTCGTCTTCGCGATGCTTTCATTCGCTTCTTGCACACGCTCTTTGACCACACGCACCTCATCACTCAACCGCTCATGCTGCTCGCCACTTGCGGCCATGACGACCAACACATTGCGCGCATCGTGCAAGTGTTGGAAATGGTGTCATCCTCTCATGTTCCCATTGCCAGCGTCATGCAATCGTTGCGCGCTACCCAACAGCCGTGCTCGCCACTATCGTCATCGCAGCTGCGCCAATACAGTCGATCTCTTGTTGATCAGCTTTCCGAATGGGGTGCATCCCGAAGTGCTGCCCCGCACACGTACATCTTCTGCAACCCGTGCGTCTCTGTCGCTATTTCAGCCGCATTGTCAGCCTCGCCATCTTCAATATTCTCATCAGATCGCAGCCATATCTTTCCGTGTCAAGCCCCCTCGGAGGCAGATGGTCATCTGTCGGAGATTCTGGCACGACTGCTCGAAAGCACCGTCACGCTCACATTGCCCAGTGACACGGCCGCCGGTGTAAATGTGGCTCTGAACGTACGGCCGCGCGTGCTTACGAGTACGATCGAATATCCCACCGCACTTGTTGCCACGAAGCGCGTGGGCTTGCAAAGCGTTCGGGAAGACGTGCTGCACAGCACACCCCTCGTTGTATGGCCCAAGCCGACGACACCTGTTCACGTCGAGCACAACGCATCGTTCAGCATCGTGGTACGAAAGCTGCGTCAGTGGGACGAGGCGTTATTGTGCATAGCCATTGGCGAGGATTCGCAAAAGCTATTCGTACTACTGCCATCCGGAAACGAAATTCGCGCTGCCCTCTTGCGACAAGTAGCGCATGCTGGGACTCTGCTACCCGTCCCACGTTGTGTTGTACGAAATACAGCCCCACACGCTATTGCGCACGAGGTTGCGCAGGAATTAGCGCTGCAATTGCTGCCCAGCACAACATTCCACGCACCATCGCTGCGAATAGGCGGCGTGCGAAAACGGTCGGCCAACGCGGGCAGAAGAGTGAACTTTCGAAGGGAATAACGTTTCGGCGATGGAATTATTGGCGAATACAGCGTAAAGGCAGAGTTACAAGGGGTATATCTCACACACAGGGAGCTGATAGATATCGTATCGCAGCGGACCGGTCGCGCGTGGCACAACTTAACAGGCGGCCCGACAGCATGTGTGAGCGCACACAGTCGGAGATTGTGTCTGGAGAGGCGCACGCGACCATTGCTTGCAAGGCGGCGGAGCGCGCGCCAATGAGGTTGCGAATCGACGCGCAAATCGCCCACACATCGCCTTTTGTGCAATATTTTGCACACGCGCGCTGATTCGCATGGCCAGCCTCCACCTGCCACTTGCTCCTTTTTGTTTTACCGGCTTGTTGCAGTGGGTGAGGTGCCACTTTCGGGGCAGAGAGGTGTGTGTGTGTGTGTGTGTGTGTCTCCGTCCTCGTCACCGTTGCTTGTCACCGCTGTGTTTTCGACTCGTTGTGTTGCTTTATTTGTGTGACGCGTTTGTTCGTTTTGGCTCCGGGCCGCTGTTCAGCCTGTCAGTTGCTCGCTGCTCTGTGTCTGTCTGCTTTTCGTTCTCGCGGTGATTGTGTGTTTTGTGATTTCTATCGGCTTGATTCTCGACGTGTTCGCCCTCCATGTCAACTGTGAACAGTGCGCGTGTGTGTAGTAACTGCGGTTGCCATGAGACGCCTCTTTGGCGCCGGAGTCCGCTCGGTCCCAAGACGTTGTGCAATGCGTGTGGCGTTCGCATGAAGAAGGGGCGATTGATCTTCGTTCCATCCACACGTCGGTTCATCACGGTTGCTGCACCCAGCAAACGGGCTCGTAAACAACGTGCGAAAGGTGCTGGCAGTGGCAGTTCAAGCGCACCGTCGACTAGTGTTCATTCGCCTGTTTCGAAGAGCTGGCGGAAAGGCACTGCTATCGGTCTACACTTCTTGCTTGCTGCTATAGAATTCGTGGAGACGTCGTCGTGAGGTGATGATATTGTGCTTGTATCTGTCTATATGTTTCCTTTTTCCTTTTTTTTTTTTTTCTCTTTCGGATGGGACCGGGAGAATGCGCGATTTGGTACTTTTGTTTTTGGTTGGGGTGATGTTTGGAGCATGTTGTCGTGTGTTGTAGTTTTTGTGGTGTACATTTGTATTTGTGTTGTGTGATAGAGGAAGATGGAATTTGTTTACAAACTGGTGATAGTTTGTAATGATTCTTGTACTAGTAGGTTTATGTAGAGGACTGTTTTCCATGTGACTTTGTGTGTGTGTGTGTGTGTGTACAACATTCGGTACGGTAGTGGTGTGTATGATTCTAGCGCTTGTGGCGTTTCTAGGAAACGTGAATGCTCTAGGTAAAATGTTACTTGGGCAAAAAGTCCTTGACAATAACAAAGTGAACCAGAACAAACACGCCGGCTAGAATTCCAATTCCTATCCAAGCGCCCTTCACCAACAGGTTCAACGTCTGGGTGCGATCGGGCAGCTCTAACGACACGGGGGTGTTGGGTTTGGCACTAGCGGCGACTGGGCGATCTGGACGGGATTGCAGCGGGGTGCGAACGTCCTGTTGAAAGTGGTCGATGAGATGCTGTTCACCTGCGCGCTGCGCGGGCTGCGTGGGCTGCGTGGGCTGTGTGGGCTGTGGGGAGGGGCGTTTGTTGGAGTTGTTGTGGCGACGGACGCGAGATCGTCGGCCACGCGCCATTCGCGGGCACGATGGCGCTGTGGTGAGTAGTTGGGGACAGGGTTGCGGCGGATATTTTGCGCAGTGCGGAAGAGGGAGATTGGGCTGAAAGGCGGGGAGATTCATTGCGGGGGAAGGTGGAGAGGGAGAAGCGTGGGCGGAGATCGGAAGAGGTTGTCGAGGATGACGTTGGAGATGTAACGTTGGTTGGCACGCGGGGTTGGTTGGCGTTGGGTGGTGGGACACTGCGATGTTTGGCGGGTGCTTGATTGGACGCTGCCTGCAATTGGTTGGTTGCATTTTTGAAACGGTTGGCAGGAGTGGGTGCTGAATTGTGCGCCATGATGGCGAGAAAGAGCGTTGAACGGCTTGCGTGACGCAATGCAAATCGTTTCTGGTGAAGAATCGGAATAAGTTGTGCTGCGGGACGACGAACGTACCGTTCGGTGGATTGTAAGCACGGTGATGGCCATTGGAGGCGCACGCCAAGCAACAAACATGTGTCTCTATGCACACCAACCTTACGTGGACGGCAGTGTAGGCGTCTCGGTGCGTTGACGACGCCAAAAAAAAAAGGCACGTCTGCACAAACCCTAAGCTACCAAACAAGCGCTGTAAGCACTTGCGTTGTTGGCCACTTTGCACAGCCGCTCGGATCAATTACATGTTCGCTTGGTCAATTGGTCAATTGCTCAATTGCTCAATTCTTTTTGTTGTGTTTCTCGTTTTTACGACGCAGATGACGCGCAGATGACGCGCAGATCTCCACGTTGTTTGCATCTTTGTTCATCTCCTTTTCTCTGCGTCGCCATGAACACCGTCGCTGCCGCCGCCGCGCCCGAAGCGCACCTAGGAAAGCCGCATCCGTTGGGCGCTACCGCCACGCCGCAGGGCACCAACTTTGCCATCTACGCCAGAGAGCCACACAACGCAACACTCCTTTTGCGTGCACCTTCTTCTTCTTCTTCTTCTTCTTCTCCTTCTTGTACCGCCGACGCCGCCCCGCTGCGTTTCGAGCTCGAATCGCACAATCGTAGCGGTCACGTGTGGCACGTCGAGATCCGTCCGCCTGTTGTGCACTACTCGTATCTATGGGAGATTGGACAGTGTGACGGTACGTGGGTGTCAAACGCTTGTCTCGATCCGTACGCCACCCTGCTTGACACCCCCACCGGCGTCGATCGCTTCAACGACCGTGCCGCCGAATACGACCCATGGGGCTTGGTGGAGGATGTCAATCACGCGTTTGATTGGCACGACATTCCCAAACCCAACATTGCGTGGCGCGATCTCATCATCTACGAAATGCATGTGCGCGGCTTCTCGCGTCTGTCACAGCACCACCAAAAGCACAACAACAACAACGCCGCCAACACGGCGGGTAGTTTTGCGGCGGTGGTGCAAAGAATTCCATACCTCAAGATGCTGGGAGTGAACGCAGTGGAGCTGTTGCCAGTGATGGAGTTTAACGAGACGGAGTGGAGCAAACAATCACCGCACACGGGTGACGTGTTGTGTCAGTATTGGGGCTATTCTACCGTGTCGTTTTTCTCAGTGATGAACCGATATGCCACGCAGGGCGCGTCGCCGCAACACGCCAAGCGCGAGTTTCAAAGCATGGTGCGCGAGTTGCACCGCGCCGGCATCGAGGTGATTTTAGACGTGGTGTACAACCACACGGCCGAGATGGGCTTCGACTACGTGGGGCGCGGTTTCTACGGCATGAAACAGTTGGCGCCCACAACGTACTACGTCATGCAACACGGAGGCACAAAGTTTGTCAACCACTCGGGCTGTGGAAATACGCTGAGCTGCAATAACCCCATCGTGCAAAACCTGCTTGTGGACAGCATTCTATACTGGGCGCACGAAATGCGCGTCGATGGCTTCCGCTTCGATCTGGCTTCCGTGTTGTGTCGCGCCCCAAACGGTGACTTGATGACAGACCCGCCCGTGGTGCAGCGCATGACCAAACACCCCTCCATGCGTGACGTGAAACTAATCGCCGAACCGTGGGATTGCGGCGGCGCGTATCAAGTAGGCTCCTTTCCACACCACGGTGTATGGGCCGAGTGGAACGGAAAGTTTCGAGATTGCATTCGTCGTTTCTTTCGCGGCGATTCTCACATGAAAGGCGAATTTGCCACCCGATTATGTGGCTCTTCCGACTTGTATGGAGCGAATAGCAAAAACGAACGAGCGCCGGAACGAGCGCCGTTTCATTCGGTGAACTTTGTGTGTGCGCACGATGGATTTTCGTTGCGCGATTGCGTGTCGTACGAGAAGAAACACAACGAGGCGAATGGAGAGGCGAATGCAGATGGAGAGCAACATAACAACTCGAGCAACTGCGGCACGGAGGGCGATGAAAAAGTGAGTGCGCACGTGCTCGCCATGCGAATACGACTGATGGGAAGCATGACGGCTGGCGTGCTGCTCGCGCTCGGCACGCCTATGCTGCGCATGGGCGACGAGCTTGCGCACACGCAGCATGGCAACAACAACGCGTGGTGTCACGACTCGGCTCTGTCGTACCTGCCGAGCCACGCGTCCAACACCACCACGCATGACACGAAAGACACGCACGACACGAAAGACACGCACGACACGAAAGACACGCACGACACGATGATGAGCAGCGCGCAGCTGCGTACCACAGCAGCGCTCACAACCATGCGACGTAGCGTGGACGCGTTGCGGCGCACAACGTTCGTGCACGCCAAGCACATCTCTTGGCACGGCGAGCACGGCCATGACATCAACTGGCACGACGGTGACAATCTACTGGCGCTGACGCTTCACGACCAACGCACGCCGCTGTTCATGGTGTTCAACGGATCGGAAAAGCACAAGGTGGTACGTATCCCCGACAATCCGCATCATAATCAACACTGGTTGCGTGTGCTGGATACTCAATTGACTCCCCCGCACCACGTCGCGCTTGTGGAAGCTCATATGATGCGCGTGCCTCCCGCTAGTATGTACGACCTTGCACCGCGTGCAACACTGCTTTTGTTGTGCGCCCCCGCTTCACACGTGCTGCGTGCACTGCATGCGACGCACACAGCGCTTGTCAACAGTGCGTGTGCCGTGTGTTTGTGAGAATGAGAACACACACACAAAAAACAGGCGTGCCTCTTTATAAATATAAATACTGTACACACTTGTGATACGCAACGGTAAGCAAAGCAGCGCGATACAGAAAAACACACGGCTGTCAGGGAATGACGCCATCGCGAGAACAGACGGCGAGGGGGGAGGGAGGAGGGAGGAGGGAGAAGGGAGGAGGGAGAAGGGAGGAGGGGGGGGAAGGGGGGGGCGGCGGGGTATCTAAAAGACGCTCGAGCCAGACACAAGACGCGCGCGCCCCTTGCGCGCGCACGTAGCGGCGGCGGCGGCGGCGGCGCGTCCAAGTGGCGCATTCCCGCACCGCGCGCACAGCGCTGCGCGAAAAATAAACGCCAAACATACAAAGCGTAAAACGTAGTGTGTGTAGTAAACCACAAAAAAGGCGCGGCGGAAACGACGCCAAGGTAAAACAGCCGTTCTTTAACGCATCAGCTCAATACAAAACAAATCAAGGACAACAACAACAACAACAACAACAAACACACAAACACAACACAAAAGTCAAGCGCCAACTATCGACGGGCGCCGGAAACGATAGCTGGCTCGCGCTGCGCGCTACACACAATCGCGCCGCACACGGCGAACGCACAAAGGAAAGGGAGAGGAAAAAGACACAGCGCACCAGAGCGCACGCAAAAAAAGAGGGGGAGGAGCGCCGTGTAGCGGAACATAACACAAACAAACGGCGCGCGCACATAAAATCCATACAAGCGGGAGGGGGACTTCCCTAAAGACTTATCATCTTACCCACATCACGCGCCGCTCCCCCCCCGCACAATCACCAAAAACACTACAACGTATCATAACGCAAACAAAACAAACTCTCCAAACCACCCCCCAACTCCTCCCCCCTCCTCCCTACGGGCGCTCAATCTTGCTAATAGCGCTTACACAGAGTATGTAGACGACGCGTCATCGGTGCCCGCGCCGCGCGACACGCCCGACGAGGAAGGCGGTCGCGGGGTCTCCTCCCGCAAGTCAGCTTCACGAGCGCGCTGCTCGGCAACCGCCGCAGACGGGCCTCCGTCAGGGAAGTCGCCACGACCGTAGATATCACGCACAATGCTCTGCTCGTACAGCAGATCAGACGGGTCCGGCACGCCAAGCGGTCCAGAAGACGAATAGTCACTCTCCGACTGCTCGGCCGAGCGACGATACACAGCCCACAGACCAAGCATGATCACCAGGATCAGCGCGAACGCGCCCACGCCGGCAATCAGCACAATTGTCCATGTGGCCAGTCCGGAGGCAGCAACCGCTGTGCCAGCCCCCACCACGGCCTTGTTCACGCTCATGTCACCGAGCGTCAGCTCGTCGCACGCGTACCCCGTCGCCGTTTGGAACTCGCATGAGTCAAACTCGCTCACCAGTTTCGATTCCGCCTTGACGGCGTCCTCGCCATCAATGTAGCCTGCGCAGTCCAGAAGCGCAGATCCCTTGCGCACGGCCTCAATCACACAAGACGATGAGCCGATACTCGAACAGAAGCGGTCGAGGATCTTCTGCGCGTCCACAGCAAGTAGCGCATCCGGAGACGACTTTTCAACGCTGATCACGGCGGAGAACTTAGATTGCGACTCCGAGTCGGCCAACTTGGCCACCAGCGTCGTGGCCAGCGGCGCGCCCGAATCATCGCCGGACGCCACGATATCATCGCCCATCACCACGGCGGGTTCACCGTCGCAGGTGATGGAGGCGGTTCCGGCCGCTGAGATTTTAAATGCCACAATCTGATCAGGCAGCGTCAGCGAAGACGCGCCCTTGTCCCAGTCCACGGTGGTGGAGCCAATGGTTATGGTGACCTTGCCCACCGGCGAGGACTTGGGCGGCGTCAACAGATTGAACATAGGCACCTTGACCATTCCACCGGATGTGGTAACGGCGCCACCGTAAGCCACGCACGCCGGCTCGGGCGAGGTGGACTGCTTCACATTGAGCACGGTCTCGAATGACTCGCCGCCCAGTGAGATGGCCGGCGCGTCGAAGTTGATGATGAAGTTGCCCGTACCCACGCGCATGGACGCAATGCGAAGCGTGAAGGTGGAGGACGAGATTGAAGTACCACTGGTGTCGATTTCCTTCATGTACGGACCGGAGAGTTCCTTTCCGGTAATGCTAGTGCCGGAAATGTCAACGGCACCGCCGTCAACACCAACGGCCTTGACCTCGTAGTTGGTGGAGCCCGACTGGCCGACGGTGATACCCTCGCCGTCATCGCCGGACACCACTTCGCCGTCGGCGAGAATGACAAAGCCGGCGACGATAACGGTTCCGGTAACGGATTGGTCTCCCACGGTGACGGTGTAGGTGGTGGAACCTACGCCGCCGTTGAAGGACATGGGGATAGTGTAGTTGGTATATCCGCCGGCGGCCTCGGCCACGCTCGGGGAGCCGGCCGAAAAGAGCGAAGAGGAGGACACGGATACATCGGCTTCTCCTCCCTTGTACAGGACGGAGACGGTGGCCGAGGCGTCACCATACGAGGCGAGAACAGTAATGACGGAGTCTCCTTCGTCAAACTTAAGCTCGGTGGAGGACACGAGTGCGGCCAACAGGGCAACGCACACGAAAACGGAAAGACGGACCATTGCTTATTTGTATATATATGTGTCGAAGAGTTGAAGGAGAAAGGTGGAGGGCTGTGGAGGCGAGCTTCCAAGGCTCGAACAAGCTAAACGCTTGACTCGCACACACGCCAGCAAGGGGAAAAAAAGGGAAAAGTGGATGAGTAAGGGGGACGGAAAAGGAAACAAAAGAGGAGTGACCAAAAGAGTTAAGTTACTGTTGACGACGCAACGGAAACAACGAGCAACTTGATGATGGTGACACACGCAAGAAGAGGGCAGACGTAGCAAAAGAGAGAGAGGTGCGGATGGTGGGAGGGGGCGAAGAAGTTGGAGCGAACGACAGTCGGGCCGCTCGGTTATGTGGCGGACACTGCGAGACTGTTCGGGCGCGGGCGACGTCTTTAGGCCCGAGACGGGGGAGGCGGGTGAGGGACGCGGTGCACGGACGCACACAATGGGGCAGACGGAGTGGGATGTTTTTGGGGCGAGCGCGACGACGACGGAGCGTGCGGCACACACACAAACAACAACGGGGCGGGAGTGCGTGAGAGACGAGCGGCGCGCAACACACGGAGCGCGACGGGGTGGAGAGAGAAAGGCGAAAGGGAGCGGTGTTGGAGGGTGGCTTGCCACGCGGGAGAAGTACACACACACACACACACACACGACTGAGAAAGCGTGAAAGAAGGCTAGTGAGGAGGAGGAGGAGGAGGACGACGACGACGACGACGACGACGACGACGACGACGATGACGAAGATGACGTCGATGGGACGGACGGGCTGCGCACACACACGGAAAAAAGGGAAAGAGGGGGGCGGGAGGGGGACGAGGGGAGAACGGTAGAGTGCAAGACGCGACGGGAGAGACAAGACGGTTGGGGCGCGGGAATGATTTTGAGGGCGACGTGTGGGCGCTACAAACACGCCCAAAAAGCACGCGCCAGCAGCGCAGCGCCACAACGCTGCCTCCCGCGGCGCGCGCGCGCGCACCAAAAAAGACACGTGCACCAATATTCGCGCCCCACCCGTCGCACGCGCCCGCGCCACCCACTCCAGCGCCACACACACAAGCTCAAAACAACACGCGTCCCCTCCACGCCGCGCTCAGGCTGACAGTAGTCACAACGAACGCTCACACGTGGCGCAGGCGCACGTTTGCTCTCAACGCGTGTCGCACACGCGCGCGTCGCTCACACACTCACACACTCAAGTCGCATGTTTACAGCGACCGCTCATACACACACTCCATCCACAAACGAGCGTCTTTTTACGATGCTCCGCTGCATGCGCCGCTACAAGCGTCCAAGGCGAGCTGCAAGTGCCAAGTGCCAGCGTCACGCGCCACGAGCCAAACGCCAAGCGCAAGCGCCGAACCGCAAGCGCCCAACGCAAGCGCCGAACGTCAAGCGCACGGCAAGCCACAAAACGGCAAGCACGCATGCATGCACGTGCTGTAAACAGTCTTACACTGTCAGTTGTTTCTGTTTACAGTGAGCTCGCAGCTTGGCTCGCGGCTTGGCTCGCGGCTTGCAGTGTCAGTTGTGACGGCTGTGACGGCGATGGCGACGGCGATGGCGACGGCGGGACGCGTCCGAATTCAGTATGCGGTCGCCCGAGGGGGGAGAAGAAGGGGAGTTGGAGCTTCGACAGAGCGGAGCGTCAAGTTGAGGGTGCTGCATGCGCGACGCCCGATGCGCGCGGCGGCGGAGGAGCGCGGCGGCAGCGGTGGTGGTGGCCACAACCGCCGCAGTTGATGTGCGCAGCACATGCGTGGTGAGCCAAGCCGCGAGGGCGGCTGTGGCGGGCGCTTTGGCCGAGTGCGGCGTGCTGCTAGCGCTCTATCCGCTGGATACATTGAGGACGAGATTGCATGTGACCACCAAGGCGCAGTGCGGCAAGCTGTTTGCCGGTCTGGGCGCTGGTCTGCCAGGCTGTTTCGCGGACGCCGCCGTGTTTTCCTTTGTGTTTGCTGCGCTTCGCGGCTGCGCACCCAATTGTGATGATAGTGGCAATGGCGATCACGACGTTGTGGCATCGAGTGTGCACGTGGACAAACCGGTGCGACGGGGCGCACGCGCCGCCATAGCAGCTGGAGTGGCCGCGCTGGCGTCCACCGTGGTGGAAACACCCTTTCTGGTTGCGCGCGATCGCGTTCGTCTCGGACACGCGCCACACGCGCTAGCAGCCTGGCACACAGCGCTTCGCGCACGCGGCGTACGCGGTTTGTACACTGGAGCAATGGAATCATTTACACGCGACGCGCCTCTAGAAATGGCGCAGTTTGGTACGTTTGAGTTGTTACGCTGCGCTATGGCGCGAGCACAGGGGAAAAAGCATCTGAATGGCGGCGAGACAATGGCGGTGGCGCTTGTGTCTGGGGCGATGGTCGGTGCCGCTTTGGCGCCTCTTGATGTGGTTGTCACGCGCGTGGTGGCCTCACCGGCTCGTTACTGCGGCGTGGTGCGTACGGCGCGCGCGCTGGTTCGCGAGGAAGGCGTTGGGGTATTGTTTCGAGGCGCGCGCTTCAAAGTGTTGCGGGAGGCCTTGTCCAGCGCGCTGTTCTTCCCGCTTTTCGAGCACATGGTGGCGACATGGCCGTCGTCAACGCAGTTATGATGACTTGCGCGCGTCGACGACCTCCGTAAACGCTGACTGTCGTTTGCCCTTTGCCTCGCTTCGCTTCGCTTCGCTTCGCTTTGCTTCGCTTCGCTTCGCTTCGCTTCGCTTTGTTTCGCTTCGCTTTATTTCGCTTCGCGTTGCTTCGTTTCGCTTCGTTTCGTTTCGCTTTGTTTCGCTTCGCCTCGTTTCGTTTCGCTTGGCTTCGTTTCGCTTGGCTTGGCTTGGCTTCGCACGCGCCAGTGCGCGAGCTGGCAGCTGAGAGCGTTGCAGTCGGCGTGCACCACACACGGGCGCCAAACTGCGCCAAACGCAGTACTCGCGAAAAAGACGTGTGGCGTGTCTTTTTGCTTGCCGTGCTTTCTCATGTCTCCCTTGGCACTTTGTTGACTGCAATCGCCACTACTGCTTCCGCTACTCTGCTTCCGCTACTCTGCTTCCGCTACCGCTCCCGCTATACATACCTCTTCCGCTGCCGCCCGCTGCGCTGGCATGACTGCGTGCGCGGACGCGCGGCCCGTCGCGCGTCGCCCTCGCGTCCCATCGCCATTGCCATTGCCATTGCCATTGCCATCGGCATCGGCATCGCCACCGCCGGCCACCCCACGCGAGCTCTCGTGGCGCGTGCGGCGTGTACCGCGTGTACACGGGCCGTTTCGTGTACCACGTGTTTCTTCTGACACGTGTGTGTGCCTACTGTGTTTCCCGTCGGCGTTCGCGCTTCGTCCGTCCTGACGGCCGGGCCCCCGCTCTTTCCTGCGCCGCCTTCTCTCCACCCCGCTCCCGCACCTCCCTGACATCCGTTCAGTTCCAGGCCCAGTCCGCAGTCCGCAGTCCGCAGTCCGCAGTCTCAGTCTCAGTCACAGCCCAAGTCTCAATCCCAGTCCCAGTCTCAATCCCAGTTGCAGTCCCAGGCCCCCATCCCAGGCCCCCGTCGCAGTTCAGTGCCAGTCCGTTGCCAGTTCCGTCCCCGCCGCAGCGCAGCGCCAGCCCGCTGCTGCTCCGTGTTGCCGCTGCATCCGCCACGCCCGCCCGCGTTCAATTCGAACGCCGCCACTCGCCGTAGCGCCCCGTCGTGCGCACCATCGCCGCCTTGAATTCCAATTGCACGCCCGTCATTGTTTCGCACCCAATCCACCCACACAGCATCAATTACAAACGCGCGCGTAACGCGCGTTGCTGCCCGAGTGTGTGTCCCACACGGCCCATACATATATGTATATATTTGCAAATGCTTTCCTCGGGCCTGCATGCCCACACCGATCACTTTTTAATGAGCCCCCCACCTCTCCCTTCCTTACCTCTGGCCCAGCTCTGTTGCAACAGTGCGCAGCGTTCTTCACGGCGCCTGCGGCTACTTTCGAGCTCTGCTCACCACTCCTTGCTTATGCATGCTGCTTTGGTAGTGTGACTGTTGTTGCCCTACTTTCAACACAATCCCTGCTCGTAAACATTATGCTTTCCAAAACAGCAGCCTTGTAAACATTTTCAAGCAGTCATGCACATTATCCCCTTTCTCATTGTCTTCCTGTCTTCCTGTCTCCCTCCCTTCCCCCCTTTTCCCGTTCCACACCACCACCACACGCGAAACACACAAACACATAAACACTCACCGTGCACGCACCGCCCTCATCGCCACAATGCGCCATTGCAAGCCCCAAGTGTCAACAGGGAGGCGTTTGCGCTTCTCTACCATCGCCGTGAGCACGAGTTCTCATCATCCGTGGTCACGCCGCTTCAAACCCCACAAATGTTGCCTGACTAGAGCAACGTCGCCTCAACCTGCCCCGCCCCCCCCCCCACCAGCTCGCTCCCTCGCCATCGAATTAGTTCCGCTCCGCGCCAACCGCCGTGGCGCCAGTCCAACCACAACGTTGCAATTGAACGCTTTAAAGCTGTTGCATCATCCTCCCACAGACGTCGCCGCCTTCTCTTCGCCCGCCAGCGCAGCTCTCATCGCAACGCTGCATCGTTTCAGTCAAACAATCTTGTGTCTATCATTTGTGGAACGGTCGTATCTTCTCTCACCCAACCCTTTTTCGCTCTCTATCTCGCTCTCCGTGTGAAACGACCGAAATCATCTGTGTCCCCCAACCACAGCCCATCCGCGACCCCCGTCTCGCCAGTGGCGCGCCTCCGACTCATCGCATCTGTCTTTTCGGAGACAATTGAGTGGACGCTTCTCTTCTCTTTGCGAGACAGTGTTCTTCTGTCGAGAAACGGTCGCTCTTGTTCTTGTGGAGGTGTCTGGTCGAATCCTAAAAGTCGACGTCGACCACGGCCCCACGCCCACGACGACAACCACGACCAAGACGATAATCGTCGTTACACAGGACAGATTTTGTCGCCCGTTCAGCATCTACGCCACAGTTTTGAAACGTTTCTCCAAGTGATTCGCCAAAAGTGTGCGAGCGAGTATCGCTTGTATCGAGAACATCTGTTTCTTGATACGCCAACAGTTTCCCTTCTGCTCACCCCTCCCCTCCTTTTTCCGCCCTCTCTTGTCCGATTTCCCCCATTCCCTCATCCCCTCCCCCACACCGCCAACCAATTGCTCAATCGCATCACGTTTTGTGGGCGACGAGCATCAGCCAGCAGTCCCCTCCCCCCCACTCGCTTCTCGGTGTGCGCTCTCCACACACACTCTGACATCATCCACTTGGGTGTGCACACTGCACACATCTGCCAGCAGGGTATCGCTTGCACACGAGCCATTGCGCACCCTGTGCAGGCTACCTGAGTGAGAGAGCTCACCTCCGGAGAGAGAATCGTCTAGCAGGCATTCCTCCGGACGGAAACAAGCAGCACAAACAATCAAAGGAAATCAATCATCGGGCTTGACCTATTCACAAAAAGCAGTAATCTCAAAGTGTGTGGGGAATCCATCTGTAATCATCTGTATCTACACCACCCGCATTACTTGCGTGTATCATACTACTGCAACAACAATAACAACAACTACTACTACTAGTACTACTAATACAACTACAAGTCACAAACGAAACAAACAACAACAACAACAACAACAACAAGCTAACAATTAACAAGCAAACACAAGCAAACAAACGCTATGAAGAACCACACTTTTAACATGGGCACCAGCAGCGGAGACGACTTGAACGCGTTTCATTTTATCAACCTCGAGAGCAACGAGGGCCTGTCGCCGCTTCCAAAGCTTCAGGCCACGGACGGAAAAGACGCATGCGACCTGGAAGCTTGCGAGCTGGAAGCGGCACACCTAGCAAAGTTGGGCACAAGCGGCGGATCAAGCTCATGCACGCCCGAGTCGGGGACGCTGGACATGCATCTGGGGTGCGAGGAGCCCGACACAACAGCGGTGCTGCCCGCGGTGAACCTGGAAGAATTCGCGCGCGGCACAGAGCAACAAGACGTGCTTGTGTCGCAACAGCATGACGCGATGGAGTGCAACGCAACAATGCTGTGCATGGAGGAGTTTCTAAGCGGAAGCGTGATGGCATTGGGCAATGGTGCGACGATGGGAAGTGGTGAAGAAGGGTGCGATGCATTGGTGGGCGACGCGTCGATGATGCTGAGAGACGGTTTGCTCGGGACGTGTGCGGTAGACGAGGGAGCGTACGGCGGCGGCGCAGAGCATGGTGACCTTGGCAAGCTGCTGCTGGACGCGCCCGTGACAGACGGCGGGAGCGGGAGCGGGAGCGGGAGCAACAGCAACAACAACAACAACAACAACAGAAGCGACACAAGAAAAGGCGCGGTGGGCACAGAACAAGCACAAGGCGGGGACGCAAGCGGATACAATGGCGACGTGGAGACGGCAGGACGCGTATTGAACCCCGACATGAAGGAGGTGTCGCAACTGTTGTCGTACATGTACTCGCAACGCGCAGCCAGCGAGAGCGACAGTCGCGCAGTGATGAACATGATGGCGTGCGGGGTAAGCGCCAACGAACTTGAGAAATGGGGCGTGCACTTTGACGTACACGAGCTGATGCGGTCATACGGAGTGGCGCTCGCAGACGACGCAGCCGCGCAGCGTTTCACACAGCTGCTCCGGCGCGGGTGGGCGTTCACGTCGGGCGACGCGCACACGAGCGCGGGCGCACACGTAGATGCAGACGCAGGCGCTGCGGCGGCGACGACGACGACGACGACGACAGTGAGTGTGCAGATGGGACTGGAAACGACGGTCGACGGGTGCGACGCCTCGGGGCTGCTGGGCGGGTGCGGGGACGATCTGCTCAACGGCGACGCTCTGTTGATGGTACAGAGACTGGACGATGGACATGTTGGCACCGACGGCGACAACATGGTGCAGTTGTTGGACGTGAGTGATTCCAACGCACGACTCGACGCGCTGGTGCGCGCGGCGCACGACGAAGGCGGCAGCAACGACGGTGGCGGCAACACATCAAGCTGGAACGAGGCGCCCGCGTGGGCGCTCGGCGTGGACGACGACACGGCTCCGCCACCACCGCCAGCAGCAGCAGCAGCAGCAGCTACAACAACAACAGCGGCAATGGGGCGCAAAACAGGGCGCACGCGAGGCGGCAAGCGCAAGGGAAGCGGCAGCAAGCGCGGCGGGGCGCACGCAGAAGAAGCAGCTGGCGAGTTGTCCGACGAGGAGTTACTGCGGGCGCGACCGAAGAAGAAGCGTCGCGCAGCCAAGTTTGACAAACCAGTACCGTCTCGCTTTTGTCATGTGTGCTCGCGCACGCCGAAGAACGTGCGTCTGGCGACGTGCGCGCGCATTCGCGCCGGCACTTGTCGTAAGGTGGTGTGTGAAAAGTGCTTCGAGCGCTACGGCTACGGCGCGTTTGGCGCCGCTTTGGGCGACGACGCCCGCTGGTTGTGTCCGCACTGCCGCGGCGACTGTCCGCAGCGCGCGCAGTGTCGCACGTACCAGCGCATCAACGACCGTCTGCGTGTCACTCGCCTTCGTCAGGAACGCGCCGCCGCCGCCGCCGTCGCTACCGCTACCGCTGCTACCGCTGCTACCGCTGCTGCTGACGTGTCCACGTGTCCGCCGCACAAACGCCCTCGCCTCGCGCCTCCTCCGCATCACCCGTCGCCCTCGCCGCCGCCAGTGTAAGGCCCCCTCCCGCTCCCCGTCACGTCGTCCCACCCACTGACTGACCACCACCATCCACGCCCCCCATCCCCCCTTACCCCCTGTCTTCCCTCCTTCCCCTCTTCGCTCCTTCCCCTCTTCGCTCCTTCCCCTCTTCCCTCCTTCCCCTCTTCCCTCCTTCCCCTCTTCCCTCCTTCCCCTCTTCCCCCCTCCCCTCTTCCCCCCCTTCCCCGTCATGACTGCGGCGGCGCAGTTGCTGGTGGCCCGCCGCCACGACGGCACGCGCCCGCCCCCCACACAACAACACTCGCCGCTGCCGCCGACCTCGCCACGCGCCCCACCGCCGCCCGACCCCGCCGCCACCGCCGCCACCGCCGCCGCCGCACCCGACCTGGTTCCCTCCGCCTCGCTCTCCAAGCGTCGCGCCCCGCGCCTCACCGCCTCCGTCGTCGCCCACGCCCTCTTCTGCGCCCTCTGCATCATGCTAACTCTCATGGCATACTCTCTGCTACAGGAGCGCATCATGACGCGTCCCTACTCGGCCCCGTCTTCGTCTCCGTCTACCACCGCCTTCTTCCCACACTCACTCTTTCTCGTCCTTGCAAACCGTCTGTTGGCCGCTCTTCTAGCCGCCGCCCTCATTGCTCTACGCGCCGATACCTCGCATCTGCGCGCCGTTGCTCCACTCTCGCATTACGTCTCTGTGTCACTGTCCAATGTCATTGCCACTTCGTGTCAGTACGAGGCGCTCAAGTGGCTTACCTTTCCCACCGTCACCATTGCAAAGTGCGCAAAGATGCTTCCCGTCATGCTCATTCTTAACTTTCGCTCGGGCCGACGCTACACCTACGAGGACTTTGCCGTCGTTGCCGTCGTTCTGGCTGGCTGTGCCACCATGATATCCTCCGGAAACGTCTCGGCCCATCACCACTCTTCCGCCGCCGACGCCGACACCCCCTTTGGTTTCCTCCTCATGCTCGTGTACCTGCTTTTCGACGCCATCACCTCAACGCACCAGGAGTCTCTTTTCCAAAAGTACAAAATGTCCGTCTACAACCAAATGCTCTACATCAACCTCTCATCCGCCCTCATTTCCATCGTCGCCCTCGTCGTGCGCGGCGGTCTGTGGCAATCCATCCGCTTCATCAATTCATTCCCCGCCATCATTCCGGATATCTGCACCCTTTCCTTCTCCGCCGTTGCCGGCCAATTTGCCATCACCTACACCATTAATGCCTTTGGCGCCCTGCTCTACGCCGCCGTCATGACCACGCGCCAATTTTGTTCCGTCCTGGCCAGCGATATCATTTTCAAGCACGGCCTCACCACCATGCAGTGGACCGGCGCCATCATGGTTTTTGCCGCCCTCTTTTTCAAGCTGTGGAGAAAAGCTACACGCACCATCGAGTAACAACCCTCCTCCCCCCCGCCAACACACACAACCTCCTCAGCTACTCTTACCCCCCCCCCCCCCCCCCCCCCCCCCCCCCCTCCCATCCCGTCAACTCTGCTCACAACCTTACTGCTACAGCAGCTTGTAAATATATAGTTTATCTTCCTTTCTCTGCCTCCGAAACACTGGCCCCTACACTTTTGCCATGCGTGTCGCGCAAATGCACATAACAGTTTATATATTGCACACAACGCCCCCGTTTTCCACGGCACATGCCACGCCCGCCGTGCCGTGGTGCCGCCTCCTCACCCCACCCCGTCGCAAATAAGCGCATGACCGCCCCGGCCCGTCCCCGACCCTTTTCGCAGATTCCGCTCTGACGCCGTTGGCGACAGCGACGTTGGCGACGGCCGCAGCGGCGGCGACGGCCGCGGCAGCTGCACCAATCACCCCCCACTGCGCCCCTCTGCGCGGCCGATCGCGGCCCCCCGCTCCCTCCACATGTCGTCCCACGTCCGTGCCTTTCGCGCCGGCTGGTCAAGTGTCACCAGCGGCTCCCCCTCGCTCACCGCCTTTGTCTCGCGTCTTGTTCACGCGTCCTCGCCCGCCTCCGCACCGTTTCTCTCCGATTTGCGTCTGGTTCTGCTCATCATTATCGCGTATCTCATTCTTTTGCACGTCGTTCGCTCACACCAAACCCTCCTTCTGCGCGACGCGCGTTTCGTCACAAATGTGGCCATCGTGCATAATCTTGTTTTGGCCGCCGCCTCCGCCTTCATGAATGTGCACGCCACCCGCGCCATCTTGTGGGTGCTACATGCCCACAAATGGCATGCCACTGTGTGTACGCCGACGCAATCGCCCCTTCCGCAACCCATTCTGGCTACGTTTTATCTCTTCTATCTCAGCAAGTTTTATGAGCTCCTTGATACCTTCATTCTTGTCACGCGAGGCAAGTCGCTTTCCTTGCTCCACGTATGGCATCACTCCTCCGTCATACTCTCCGTGTGGGGATGGTTGGAATACGGTGTGACCATCGGCGTTTATGGACTTTGGTTTAATACTTTTGTGCATGTCATCATGTATACCTATTTTGCACTTCGTCTGGCGCGTGTCAAGATGCCGTTTAAACGACTCATCACCCTTACGCAGATTGTTCAATTTCTCACCGGCTTTGCATCGTTAATACCCTTCACATGGAGTTACGTCAAGCATGGAGGCTGTACTGGCTTGCCGGGCCTTGCCATTACCGCCGCCATTAACTTCTCTTACCTTGTTTTGTTTCTTCGTTTTTATTCCAAGTCTTACGAATCGGCCGCCGGAAAACCAAAGTCCTCCCCTTCCGAGACAAGAAAGGCGCGTTGACAACAAAACAAGCTGTGTCTTTGAGCTTGTGGCCTGTTTACGCAGTCAAAATTCCATCGTACCGGTTCTTCGCGATCCCTAGCCGAGTTTAACTGTAATCCTTTCTGAATGCCAAAACCGTGGGTCAGACAACCGCCGGTGCCTACTTTTTCTTTTGTTACGCACCTGACAATTGCTCTGAAAAGGACAGTGAACACCGCTCCGGAGCGAGTTGTCAGAAGAAAAGCATCACGAGTGCAGCAAACGTGAATTTGTTTTACATCTGAGCTGCTTTGGCTATCGATTGAATTATAGTTATTGCACTTAACAACGCGTTCAGTTAGAGAGAAAAACAAAATACATGTACCCAACATACGGAAGGTACCTCACATCCTGTTGGCTTCTTACAGAGAAGCAGAAAAACAGTTTCTATTACTCTTCATCTGTGTCCGCATCATTCCAAAAGGCGTCATTCTCGAGTTGTGACAACAGCTTTGACGAATTTTTTCCCCTTCCTTTTCGACTTGTCCTTCGGCCACCTGATCTTGCCGGTGAAACCTCTTCGCCCCGTGATTCCCGTTTCGCACCTCCTTCAGTCCGCCACAAAGCCCCAGATGCATCAGTATCTCCAGCGGCAGCTCTAGAATTGATGTCAGAAACCTGCGTTGCTCTACTACTGGCATTTGCTTCCTCCTTGTTGTCTGGGTGCTTGGCATCGGCTGTTGTCCTGTACCCTTTGGGTACCGAGCTCCGCCTACCGCTGCGTTGGTTTGCGGGAGTTGCAGTGGATCCAGTGCTCATCCTTCTAGAGCTGCGCAGCGACGGCGCGATCTCCATTCGCTCTTCCAACACATCATCCTCGCAGAATTTGTAGTCTCCTACAGCATCAACGATCATGTATGACGGTTGGACGGCAATATGTTGCCTTCGCCTGTTCGGAGTAAAGCTGCTAGTCTGATACAACATTGTAAATCTGCACATGTTGTACTGGCCAGGACCGATCAAGACTGCTGTCAGGCATATTGTCCGTTCTGCTCCTGGAGCAATAGATCGCAGTGACATCGAAACATCTCCAGTCCAATACCGGCCTCGGTCTCCATCGGCTACGCCACCTTCCGTTGGGGCCGCAAAGGCCACATCCAAAACACCATTTGAAACATTCTTGACGAGCACGTCAACCGGAACAACAGCAGGGCACGCGACCACGGAACTCTGGTCGCCCACCAAACCCAGTTCGTCGTCAGGTGTGCGTTGAAAGAAGTCATGTTCAACCTTTTCAGGATGAGATACATGCACATGCACTGGGTCTTTCTCGTAGTCATTCATCCGTAGTGCCCCTATGCCCTCGACAACATCTTGCATAACGTTCGGATTCCCAGGGATTACTACATCTTGCGGAACCGACGTGCCCCCATTGTCGTGTTCATGTTCAGAGTGAGTCTTCGTCTCCTTCATCCATCTAAGAGGGTCTATGGACGGAATCTGGATATCGCCTTCGTTTTCTTCATTGGTGCGCCATCCAACGGTCACATATACCCGATCCGGCCGATCATGAACCTTTCCGTGCCTTTGCATGTAAGAGTGATGCTTGGAACAGACGACAAAATGTGTAACTGCCCTTCTATCCCATCTGTCTTCATTTTGATTTTCGTCACTGCTTTCTTCCGAACTTACGTTCCTTGGTGAGTCAAGACCAATGTTTTCCGTCTTTATCATCGAACTATCGCTCAAATCGGCGACATATGTCTCCCACTCGTGAGATGACCGCAACTGCCCATCACGCACATCATTGAGCTCGCATCCGTCCTTGACGTCACGGTCGCGCACCAAAAACACGAAAAATGTTGCAGTTTCATTGATGCGGAGGGTGTTGAGCAAAGGTCGCAGGTCGCCGCGCTTGATTGCCATCGGTACGGACGGAGCAGGCAACAGCATCGGTTTCCACCCATGCTTCGATGTCACTGTGAGCTTGGTGATGTCAAAGTCCACGCTCTCCATTTCTGAGGGCCCGGCGTGTTCAACTTCGACGCCAAACAGACACCCAATCTTGCTCAAAGCATCAGGTGCGATTGAACTCAAGCCAGCCTCTCTCAAGAACCTAGGAGAAACCATAACGCTTGGGTGCACCTTGAATCGCAAGGAAACGCGGCTTATTCGGAGCCTCCCGGATCCATATGCCATCGCAAGCTTGACGTCTCGCAAAGGAGGCCTATTGTCAGCTCGATCCTCGCCTCTGTTGCTCGTCCTTTGCAACTTGATGTTTTCGCTTAGCGACGAACGATGCGCAAAAACTGCGTTCGAAACAGCCGCCCTGATCCACACAGGCATGCGCGCTTTGTGTCCTGGAGCAAGCCGTAAGGTTACTCTGCCTGCAACGACGACGTCATTCCGCTCAGCTGGCTGTTCTTTCATCCCGATTGAAAACACCCGTCTTTCGCCACCCTTTTCCTCAACCTCAGGCTCGATACCCAGGTATATCGTCTGAGGGGTACCAATACGGAAAACAATACTGTCCAAAGCCACACTTCCTTCATTCTCCAGTTCCAGATGGCCCTTCCTAACCTCCCCTGCGCGCATACTGAGAGTAGGGTCTAGACTTTGCTCAGAGGCCAGCGGAAAGTGCGAAACCAATAAGGTGGTTTTCAACTTGGGGGCCAATGGCGCAATAGTTACCGTCAGCGACTTGTCTTCTTCGTAGAGAGGCACATCACTCGCCCGTTGGTGCCTGGTATCATTCAGTCTGCGACCATGACGATGCAAAAGGGCAAAACCTGGTGCAAGCACGGTCGAAAAGTCCGGCACAAATGTAGCACTCGTACCGACGGTGAACTTCCAGCAAACCCCGATGAACTGCAAAACGCCCGCCTGTCGCCCAACAACCTTGAGAACAACAGTTTCCTCGGAGTTGGGGGCAATCGTTACCGCAGGCGCCTCAGACAGCTGCACGGGCGGAGGATCGCCCCCGTCCTCCTTCCCAGCCCTGTCAAACAGAGAATGACAACGGCCGTCAAGAAAAACAACCGCCGATATTGAACTAACAAACACGGGGAACTGCAAAGGATTTCTTAATCGCGCATGAAGATGGACAGCTTCGCCCAAAACCGCCCCACGTTCAAGCAGCGAAGCTGTTCGCCTCCGTCGTTTTCTAGCGTTGGACATGTCTCTCATCCGGCGGATCTTCATCTCCAGCGAGCCACCAGGGTCATTTTGCCCGTTCCTTTTTTCATGACGAAGTTCAGAAACAAGCGCCTCAATGCGTCGTTCCCGCTTCGCACGTCCATCCCCCCTGGCAAGCTTGCCGAAAAACTCGGCATCTTCTAGGACTTCATCCTCGACCCCACGCCAAGCCCCGTCACAATCTGCCATATCATGCGTGCGAACATACGAAAACGCCGTGTCCAACAGCGGAAAAGTCACACCAGAATCCCATCGCGCTGACAACTTCTCCGCAGCCCCAATCTTCACAGCGCGTAAGAACGCACGAACCACAGAAGCGTGCACTTCAACAGCCCCAGGCTGTGTCGAAGCCTTGGCCTCCACCAATACCGAAGAGAAGTGCCGAACTGCCGACACAGGGTTTCCACTCGATAGGGCAGCCTCGCCCATCCAGTACTGCAGGTGGTGTCGAACGGCCGCTCGATGCAAAGCGTCACGGTCGATTGCAGCCGCGGCAGCGGCAGCGGCCGCAAAGTACCTCAACCTCGCAAAGCGCAACGCTGCGAAAAACGCAAAGCGGGACGCACGTCGAGGACGTTTCAATCGCTCAAAAGCATGAGTACAACTCGAGCACAAAACGGCTAACACAGCATCAACCAACGGCGGCGTGGCATCCGATACACAGGGGCGTAACGCTGCGATCGCGCGAACAAGAACACCAGCGGCACTATCGGGAAAGCCCGCCGCCAAACAGAAATCCACCGCGCGTAACGCAGCCCTTGCTGCAAGCTCCGGGCGATTGGCGTCGACATACCTCAACACGGCCGATTCAAACGCAGCGCCGATCGCAGCATTGCTTCCATCAATCAAGGCGAGAGATAGGCCACCCAGCTCCAGCGCCGAGGCATGGTGAACGGCGGCCGATGACGAAAACGTTCGCACCTCGTGCGCCAACATGCGATACGCATCAGTGGCATCGGTGTATCGGCCCGCCATGAGCGCCAGGTCCGCAAGTCGACGCAGGGCACCTGCCACCGAGTTGGAGGCCAGCTGCATCACATCTCCGCCAGAAGAGGATGGCGCAACTGTTGTGTTCGCTGATGACTCGGCATCGGCAGCCGGCATCGACGTCACTGACGCAGACGAGGTCGTGAACCACGAACGAAACGAGGATCGAAGCGCCTTGCGCGCCAAGTCTGCAGCGGCAACGGCCTCATTCAGTTGCGCATTAAGCACGGCTCGCGCCCGCGAATCCAATAACACTGCTACAGCCGCGGCAGAATGTTCTGGGGCATCAGGCTCAGACGGTTGGGTCTGATTCTGTTCGTTGAGTCGCAAGACAAACAAAGGGGCCGGGTGCGCGGAGAGCGACAGGCGCACACGTTCTAACGCGGCATTATCCTGGGCAGTGGGCCTCGTAACCAAGAGCACAATCGGCGCCTCAGGCATTGACGCCGTGGAGACAGCCTCCGCAATCTGCGGTTCGCATACCCACACAGCAACGACACTGAGCAGAGGGACGGCGAGGCGCTCATGGCGGCAAGAAACAGTGAGCGCTTCCATGCGCTCCTTCAATGCATCAGCGACTGCAAAAAGGGCGCCATCATGAACGTCACGGGCGCCATCCAAAAGCGCCCTGGCAAACGAGCGCGCAGAAGTCTCCCTGAGTTGCGCGGGCGTGAACAGTCGCAACGACGGACGACTTCCGCCGGGCAAGAACTGGTTGAGAAGTGAGAGTACGTTGCGGTGCTTGCTGGCAGTGCGCACGGCGGCGTCGCAGTGCTGCGTGGAAGAGATTTGCACCAGAGGCGCGTACCTGGCGGCGGCCGCTCGTTTGAAGCGGCGCGCGGCGTCGTCGCCCATGGCGCGCAGCGGCGCAGACGGCGTGCGGGAGAGGCGCGCGGCGCGGGCGGACGGGCGGGTGGGCGGGCGCGGTCCGTCTGCGGCGCGATAACCGTTCCTGATCGAGACCGAGAGACGCGTCTTGCTGGAGTGAAAAGGCGCCGCGTTTTTGTTGTATAATTTCTTGCTTATTGCACCATCTTTGCACATCCGCCCATCCCCTATGGTCTAGTGGTTAGGATTTCTGACTCTCACTCAGGAGGCCGGGGTTCAATTCCCCGTGGGGGAACACGGTGCGCTCAGCCCGGACTTTTTGGTGTTTCTCCGGGCGCTTTTCTTTTCCTCTTTCGGTCAGAGGCCCATCGCTTGCTTACGGCAATGGCAGGCGGTGTCTAACCGAGACAAACGTTTTCGGGTTGGTTTGCGGAAAAGTAAAAAGGTGCGAGTGCAACTACAGTCCAAAGCATGAGCGGGAGCAAGACGCTACAGCCCAAATTCCTTCGACGTGGAGCACAAGCACCTCACTTTTACCAAAATTGAACTTGAACGGGAGCAACAACTAGACAGACTATTGCTGGTAACACGCAACCGAGTGCGCACCGCGAAACAACGCCGTTCGTCTCTGGCAGTGCTTGTTAAACAGAAAAGAAAGCAGCGCCAAGAAACAAGCGCATTAGTCTAAGAGCGGTGCTCAGCTGCTAGAGATGGCCACATTCCTGCCAGTAATCTTTTCATACACATTACGCATCATCATGGCCATGAGAACCTGAACCAGGCCTGTGCCGTTGGTGGAGCCCGGCGCATTGGGGTTGCGCAACAAAGACTGCGTGATTTCGCCGAAGAACTTGGTTCCGGCTCTTTCAATGTGTGTTTCGACGTACACCATTTCTTCAAGCTTCTCAAAGCCACCGTCCACCTCAAACACGGACACCGGCTTGTCATAGTACGTGTCCGGTCCGTAGTGGAACTTGATTCCCGGGTACGAGCAAGTCAACTTTCGGCCACACGGCACCCAATCAATGGTGGAACCTTCGTCATACAAATAAACTGGTTCCAGCAGTTTGTGTTCCTCGTCTTGCAGCAATCGCACGCGCAGCACCTTTCTCTCAGTGTCATCTGGGATCAATTGCGTGGGCAAGATCTCCATGACCACGTCGCACTTCTTCTTCTGTGGGTCCACAAAGCGTTCAAAGTCCGGCTTTCTGGACTCAATACTGGCGAGAATATTGTCCAGTGTGTGACCACGTTCGGCCATATCTCTCTGAATCTTCCAGGCAATCTTGACTTCATCGGCCAGATCCAGGTACACGGTAAAATCCAAGAGCTCTCTGACGCGCTCATCATACATGGGATGCAAGCCCTCAATGACAATGACGTGATTCGGTTCCACAAGCTCTGGCGGATCGATCTCACCCGTCTCATGGTTGTAGATGGGCTTCATAATGCTTTTTCCTTCCTTCAAAGCGGCAACCTGACTGGCCATGAGATCGAAATTATTGGCCTGTTCATCCAGGGCAGTAACCTTTGCCTCTCTCCGACCCTTTCTATCATGCGTATGGAAATCATCCAAACAAATGACGGAGATAAAATCGCCCACCGGGGTGTGAGACTTACTAACTTTAGTACCGAAAATACTGGTGACCCTCCTGAGAAAGGTGGACTTTCCGCAGCCCGAATCAGCAGCGACGCCAATGATGACCGGACGCGCAATGTTCTTTCGCTGCATGGCGGTTGACACATTTGCAGCAATCTTGGCGTTAGCATGATGGTGCGATTTCTCCGCACCGGGCGCCTTGACCCAATTATCAGTGGTGACGGCGGCGGCGCGGGGCACGACGCGAGGGTGGGCGACAGTGGAGACTCGCTCACATCTGAGGCGCTGCACGCGCGGCAGGGCACCAAAGAAGGCGCGTCGAGAGGTGACGGGGGCCGAGACACAGGCGCTGTGGGATGCGACGAGCGGGGTGGCGGGGATGAAAGCGGGCGCCATAGTGTGGGACTGAATTCGCAAAGCACGACAAGCAACAATTGACAAGCGGGCAGCGGGATGGAGGAGGCGTGGGGATATGCAATGACTATAGTGCAGACGGTGGTTGAGCAAGGGCGGATCTCAAGGCGGGCTCGACCTACCACTCTGCACACAATGACGTCAACGCGAGAGCGAGCGCCGGGGGGAGAGGCGCGCGTGGTGCGCCCAGGGGCAGGGTTAAAGTTTATGTGTGTTGTCCGATGTATCGCTTGCGAATCGTCTGGACAGCATCGCGCGCGGTCGGACAAGGCACAGCCACCCGATACGTGCGCCGTGCCCCCCTCGCATCACTTCGCGTAGAGATCGCGAGCGCACAAACACTTGCGCAGAATCAACTCACCCCCCCCCCGTGTACCGCGTGGCCAGCTACACACACGTCACACGCATGACACGTACGGTTGAGTGACGCGGCTGCTTGGCGAGCAGCACTTGGCAAGTTACTTGCGTACGACGCGGACACAATGGGCTGCAGCGGTGGGGGGGGGGAGGGGGGAGGCAAGGAGGAGGCGTTCGAGAGCGATGGGACGGTGGCGCAGCGGCGCGCGCACGGAAACATGGCTTTGTGGCGCAGGCGGGCGGCGGGCGGGGACTCAGCGCAGACCGCGCGGCGGCGGCCGGGACGCGGCACGCGAGAGAACGCGACGGGCGGCAACGTGAACTGCGGCGGCGGCGGCGACGGCGGCGGACCGAATTTGGCGCCAAGCGCGAGCGACGCGCGCGGCGTGGCATAGAACGCAAATGGGGCGCTGTGGCGCCAACACCGAAACGCACGGCGACTGCGGCCACCGCTGCGGCGACGCCCGCTCGGTCCGTGGCATGGCCCGCGGTCCAAATGCATTACGCCAAATGGCCGAAAAAGAAAAGAAAAAAAAAAAGAAAAAAAAAAGAAAAAAAAAAAAAGAAAACGCGTCCCGCAAGTCACCACCGCAAAACAGCAGCGCGCCAAACAAAACAAAAATACAAAAGCTGTGCTGTGCATATTTATTTGGCGCGCACCAACGTTTTGTGTCATTCTCTTGCTCAAGTCGCAAACGCTCTCAGTAAAATAACAAGTGCCGCGCCCTCGTTCTCCTCGTTCTCACGCGCTCTCATTGTCTCCAACCTCATCGCCGGTTTGTTTTGCGCCGTTTGTTCGCGCCACTTTGCCGCTGCCTTTCGTCTTTGTCGCTTCGCTCCGTCCGTCGCGCTTCCAACATCCGCCGTTTTAGCCCCGCCCGCACAATGCCCGCAGCAAGGAAGGCCGTTGCGCCGAAGCCCACTTACAAGGTCATGGTCACCGAGAGTATAAAGGACTTGGCCGACCGCACTGGCTCCTCCGTGCAGGCCATCACCAAGCAGTTGAGGGCAAAATACAACATCGATATCAACAAGCCCGCGCTCATCAAGGCCATCAAGAAGGGCGTGGAGACAGGCGACTTGGTTCAGATAAAGGCCAGTTACAAACTGGCTAAGAAGGCTCCCGTCCTCAAGAAGAAGACCACCGTCGTTGTCAAGCCCACCAAGCCCACCGTCAAGGCCACTACTACTACGACTACCACCACCACCACCACCACCGCTGCCAAGAAAAAGGTATGCCACCACTCCACCACACCTCCGCAACCGGCCCCCCCCCCCCCTCCCCCAAATCCCGCTAACTATATATATATATATGTTTTTTTTTTTTTTGTTATTTTTTTCTTTCCATTTTCAGGCCACACCATCAGCCGCGAAAAAGGCGATCAAGCCCAAAAAGTCCTTGTCAAAGACGCGTAGCACGCGCACCGTGGTCACCACAGCAAGCGCGGTGAAAAAGAGAACCACCAAGAGGAGCGCAGCCGCCAGGAAGGACGCGTCCAAGATGGCGGCACTGGGCAAGAAAAGAAGCGCCAAAAAGTGAGCGTCTTTCGTCGTGGCGTGCAGTGCAGTGTGTGGGGAGGGGCAAGGCAGCTTTTGTGGTGTGCTTTGTGTATTGTGTGTTTACTTGCGTGTGTTTTGTTCGTGATGATTATGATGATGAAAAGTATGTTTGAGTGTGTTTTAAAGAACGTGCCTGCTGTTAATGCTCTGCTATTGTGTTTGGTGCCGCTGTTGTTTTTGAAAAGGGCGCCTTTTCGGGCGCGGGGGCTCTTTCAAGTAAAGCGCGCGCTTTTGGGCGGCGCGCCCCTTTTTGAAGTTGGTCTACTACCAAACTTACTCTCTTTGGAAAGTAGCTAGCGAGAGTGCGCGCCGCGTGACCAAGCACTCGCGCGCGCACGTCGTCACGCGCACCACCGCCGTGGCCAGCGATACACAAACAAAAAAAAAAAAAAATAGACGCACAAACACTTTACTTACACACACACACACACCAAATAATAATATAATAATAATAATAATAATAATAAACAAAAAAATAAAGTGAAAGCTACCATGCGTCGACGTCGTCCTCCCCCTCCACAGCGCCGGCGTCCCACCTCTCAAGATCAATGGAGCCTTTCTCCCACATGCGCAGTCTCGCCCTCCATACGGTGATGCGATCGTGTATGCAGGCCGCGTCCAAAAATCGTTGTTCCGACACCGCCTTTCTCAGCTCGTTTTGCAGCGTGTCGATGGGACAGATGTCGTCGATGAGCGTCTTGAGCGCGGCCGCTTCCGCGTAGCGCTCCGTTCGCACCGCCACGTCCAGTCTCATCTTGAGTATTGCCAGTCGGATGTGCTCCGGTTTATGACGAACTTCCTCTCGAATTGAGCTGCTTGTTTTTAGCGCCTCTTCATAACTTACCTGTTCGCACACGCCGTGGCGCGCGTCACGCTTGATGGCTTCAATCTCCACGTTCCACTGCTTCAACAAGTTGATGTTGAGATACAGCGGTGCATTGGAGCGTAACGCCAGCGCAATGGCGTCGGACGGTCTGCAATCCACGTTGAAGTCGTCGTGTTCGGCCATATTGAACCACACTCTAGCAATGAACACGTCGTCATGAATGTGTGTAATGGCCGCCTTGACCACCACAAGCGCGCCCATTCGCAACACCTTGTTGAACAAATCATGCGTAGAAGGGCGACTATTACAACACGTGTTACGTCGAAAGCTTGCACGAATAGACTCGGCCTGCGCACTTGTGACGCACATTTTGAATGCATACTTTCCGCCACACACGGGACTCAACGTCAACAAACAACTGTCGTTTCGTGACGGCCCGAACGAGAACACGCGCACTTCCTCGTAGTCGGCGTCGCTTTCGGGTGAAAAGCCGGACGAATAGTCGGGGGCGTGGGAGGCATGTTGTGACACGATTGTGATGCGCACGGCGCCGGTTGTGCGTTTCACGGCGGCCGGTAAACGGCGTAACACGCGCGTATGCGCGACGCAGGGCAAGCCCACCACCCGCGGCACAAGAGGCGCGCAGAACGCGACGCCGTTCGCGCAAGCCATTTCCCTCCAAACGGACAGCGGCGCGGACGCGAAGACGCGGGCACCAAGGCGGCGGCGGCGGCGGCGGCGGCGGCGGCGGCGGAGGAGGAGAGAGGAAGGGCGGGGCGGGGGGGTAGTGGGAAGGGGGGGGAGGGGAAAGAGGTAAGTAGACAGATGCAGCGCACGAAGAACAGCGCGCAGAAGAGCAAACACGCACTCTCTCTCTACTCTCTAGCTACCGAAGATAGCGGCGTAGATAGAGCGGAGATATTGGCGAGCCACTTCGCGCGCACGTCACAACGCGTTGCGCCCATTCGTCGCGCTGCATTTCGCACAGATATTTTTGCTTGTTGCGCGCGCGCCGTGCCAGCGCATACTGTCGTTGTTGTGAGTTGCCACGTGTGTGGTATGTATGCCACGCGTATGACGTGGCCACGTGCCACAGACCATGCGCGAAACGAAGCGCTCGCCCCGAAACGAAGCGTTTCGCCCCCTCGTCGCGCAGCTGCGCTCGACGCCAGCGCGCCACACCCTTCTGCGCGCCGCTGTCCACAACCATCCGCCCGGCTGCGCTCGTCGCCGCCCGCAACGCTCCCCTCACCCCCCCGCCCCCGCCGCAATGTCATCGTCGCCGTCGCGCTCACCGCCACCGCCGCCGTCGCGCCGTCGTCGTCGTCGCAGTCCGCCGCCGCCGCAGCCACCACCACCGCCGCCGCCGCCGCTGCCGTCGTCGTCGTCGCGTCGCCCCCCCTCAACGCGTCCCTCGCACTCGCGCGCGCGATCGTCCTCACGTTCGCGCTCTCGTTCGCGCTCACCGCCGCTCACCCCGGTGCGCCGCCTCCGCTCGCCACCGCGCTCTGCGTCCTACTCTCGTTCTCGATCCCGATCTCGCTCCCGCTCCCGCTCCCGCTCCCGCTCGCGTTCTCGTCTGCGCTCTCCCTCGCGCTCGCGCTCGCGTTCGCGTTCCCGCTCGCGTTCGCGTTCCCGCTCGCGCTCAATCAGCGCGTCGCCGCCGCCACCGCCGCTGCTGCCGTCTTCGTCGTCGTCGCGCGCGCGTCGTCGCTACTCGCGACGTTCGCGTTCAGTCAGTCGGTCGCCGCGCTTTTCTCGTCGCTCTCCGCCGCGCGCGGAGAGACGCTCGCGACATGCGCGTCACGCGTCGGCGCGCTATCGATCGCCTTCTCCGTTGTATGTGTCGCGGAAACGGTCGCGATCGTTTTCGCCGCTGTCTAGGTCGCCGTCGCCGCGGAGGAGGAGGCGTTCGCCGTTGCCGCCAGCTCACTACCTCTCGACGGAGAGATTGGCTACTAGACGCTCTCGCTTTGGCCGCCCTTCTACCTCCAGACGCTCCAGCTCTCCCCTCAGCACGCACCAAGTGCACACGTTGTTTGAAGACGCCTTGAAGCGCGTTTTGCAACGCAGACGCACTCCGTTTAATATCTCTGTCATCTCGGATGCTATGAGCGAATTATACCCGTCTTGGTCCATCAGAAGGACTCAATTTAAATCGTTTTCCACCCTTTGCCACCATCATCAGCGTATGGGCCATCTTGAAGTTGTGCGCCGCAAGGAAAGCGTTCTTTGTGCTTCAAGCATGTTTCAGCGAGCTGTCGCCTCAAGTCCCCCACGCCCCGAGCGCATCGCCGCACCGCCTGAGTATGTGAAACCTCTCGTACCTCTCGTACCTCTCGTACCAGTTTCTTTGCCCCCGGTTGCGCCCGCAAATGACCACCCTCAATCCTCTGACAAACAGCCCGCCCCGATCCCTAATGCGACAGAGGAACAACTTGACACGGCTGATAGCAAACGCGCCGATGCGCCGCCCCTCGCGCCCCCTGAGCCCACCTCACAGAGCTCTGCTGAACGTTGAAAACTCCCGCATGTGATATCTTTGTTGCAATGCACACATTCCCCAACTCCGAAGCTTGGCATTGGCCTACACGTGGAAACATGTTTCACGCCAACCCATCTGATGAGCATGTTTTGGTTTTTTTGTAATATATATGTATACACCTTGTGCTATTCATCTCCATCCGCATCGATAACGTGCCATAGCATGCATACATACCTTTGTATATGCAGAACTGCAAGGCCACCGACCTCCCTATGCTACCATCGGTGCAGTTACTTTCCATGTCTTTGCGTGTTGAAACTTCTTCACAGCCTGGATTGGTAATCGATGTCATCCGTTTGGCGACGAAATGCTTCTTCCAGCGGTCAAGCGACGACGCGTCACTTGTTCCCGAATGAGCTGCTCACCAGGAGCAAATGACGAGGGCGAGAGTAGTCATTCGTCCTGCTTTCCGATGTGCTGCCTTGTCTGAGATGCGTGTGCAACGACGCAAAGCCGGAACACCAATCAATCGCAACCTGCCCCACTTATATGTAACCGTGCGCAGAAACAAGCAGTTGCAAACATTGGCTAGCATTGCGGAAAAAGGAAAAAAAAGGTAGGAAGAACCGTTGTGGCACAAGCCACTCTTTGCTTAGTGCAACAGCTACGTACAATGATTTACCATGTCACAACTAAGATTAAACAAAATGTGTCGTGCGCCTGGTTTTCTGTGTCGTTCGACGCTTTGAGAGCAGTCACTTGCCGTGTGCTTGAAGAGGGGGGGGGGGGAAAGCAAGCCGATGACGAGAGCGCTTTCAAACGTGGATGAGAGATCGAAAACGACGGAGTAGCGATGCACATCGGATCATGCATAACACGATACATTATCGATGCATGTCGAGAGACGGATGTTGCCAGTTATTTTGACGTTAGATGATTTCATGAATGATACGATACGTATGAAAAGGCTGAGCGGCGGTGCCATCAGTCACGGGCACCGAGCAAATGTCGCATGAGAACACGCGCAGCGGAACGAATCATATCACGAGAATGAATAGCCGAAACGGTAATCTTGAGCGAATGCTTGGGAACAGTCAATTCGTCCGCACAATACACCGGGCGTGCCACGAGAATTCCATTGTCCAAGCATTGTTTCTGAACGCGAGTGAAAAGCTCAGGGTCGGAATGCTGCTCAGATCGGCGCACAAACAGCATGGGGGAGCATTGGTCGCCGTCAATGTACCAGCCGGCCTTGTTGAGCTGGCGCTCGTCCAACAGACTTTGCATGAGCGTGATATTGTGCTGCAGGCGAGACACGAGTGACTCGCCTTCCTGCTGCACGACGGTGAGTGCGGCGGTGGCGGCGGCGGCCAGAAACGGAGGTTGAGAGGCCGAAAAGCAGTACCCAGCGCCTGAAAGACGTTGGTGCTCGACGACCTCGGTGTTTCCGACGCAAAAGCCGCCCACAGAGGCCATGGCATTGCCCAAATCAGCGGTAGTGATCTCCACGTCGGTACGCTGAATGTTGAAATGTTGCAGCGCGCCGCGGCCGGTGTTGCCCAGTACTCCGAGCGAGAAGCTCTCGTCGACGAGAATGCGGAACTTGTACTTGTTCTTGAGCGCGACGATGTGATGCAGCGGGGCCATGTGGCCCGAGTTGGCGTAGATGGCCTCTACTACGATGAAGCGCCTCTGTGTGTGGTTCTTGTGGTGATGGTGTTGACAGACGCGCTTGAGAGCGGCCTCCAAGCTGGGCATGTTGTTGTGCTCAAAGGTGAGCATATTGGCGCGTGACAGCTTGACGCCCGAGTAGAGCGCAAAGTTGATGTGACTGTCCACAACAACAACGTCCCCACGCTTGCAAAACGCCGGAATAGTAGAATTGGCGGTGGCGGCACCGAACGAGTACAAGATGGCATTGGAGGCGCGACAAAAGTGAGCAATATCATGCTCACACTGCAGATGAAGATCAGTAGTGCCGTAAAACCCGCGCGGTCCACACGCGCCACATCCGTAATCACGCATGGCATCAGCAGCGGCACGCTTGACGGCACGATGCGAGCGCAAGCCAAGAAAGTCGTTTGTGGCAAAGTCGAGCGCATGAGCGTGTGAACGACCGCGACCGCGCGGCGAGGGCACGTCAAGCGTGAGAGTGGGGCCAACGGAGGTGAGGAGGCTGAGGTCGAGTGGGAGACGGGCGGCGTGGCGCGGCGACAGCGGGGCGGCTAGCGGGGCGGGGCGCCACGCAGCGAGCTTGGTGGCGGCGTCGGTGGGCGGTACGGCGTGACGTAGCTTCCAGGGTTGGTAGGCGCGCGTGAGGGCGAGGTAGAGCACGAGCAGCAGGAAGAGCGCCTCGAGAACGTGGTGGAAGGCGTCGGCGGCGGGCGGGAGACGGATGCGGTCGAGTAGCCAGCGTAGCGGCGGCGACGTGGCGCACCAGTGGACTACACCCTGCTGCCACATGGGGCGCGTGCTTTTGCGGCGACCGGAGGCTGCGGTGCGGCGAGGGGGGGGGGGGGGGGGGGGGGGAGGGGGCGAGGTGGGCGTTTTTTACGCGAAGAGGGTGGATATAGCGGGATGGGGGAGGGAGACGGGCGAAGAGCGAGGGGCGGAGTGGCGGAGGTGCGACGACCGGGACGTTGGGGCGTTTTGCAGGAAGAAAGCAACAAGTGCAACGGGTACGTTTGGGAAGCTATTCTACCACGAGTAGGGAATGTAACTCACGCACCACCGCGACGCCAGCGAGCGCAGCACCTGCGCAGGTGCGTGCCGCACACAAGCGCGCGCGCGGCACGTGCCTTAACGGGTGGAACGACGCGCAAGTGGAACGACGCGCGAGTGGAATGGCGGCAGCAGCGTCAGCAAGCGCTGAGCGCGCGCGTCGACCAGAGCGTCGCGTCGCCGCAGCACGTAACGACAGTACACGAAAATTACGTGTGCTTTTGCGCGTGTCGTTCTCGAGCGTTTCCCGTTCGCGTCGACGGCGGCCCCCGCGCGCGCAGGTGCGCAGGCCGAAGGGACCGGGGCGAACTCGCGAGCGCCGCGCCTTCAGCGAAACTTGCTCTCGCGCGAGGGGGTGCGGCGGCTTGCGCACGCTGCGCAGCGACGCCTATGTCGCCTTCGCCGCTGCTGCTGCTGCTGCTGCTGCTGCTGCTGCTGCTGCTGCTGCTGCTGCTGCTGCTGCTGCTGCTGCTGCTGCTGCCGCTGCTGCTGCCGCCACGCGTGGTGTCGCGTCGCGCTCAACGTCTTGTTCGCGCGGTCGTCGTACACGCGGTACGCGCGTCGCGACGCCCACGCGCCGGACAACAACAACGACGACGACGAAGACGACGACGACGACGGCGACGGGGGGGGGATTGGAGACCGCCGCGAAGGCGGCGCGACGTGAGCAAAGCGCACGCGTCGGCGCGTCTCTCTCCCACGCGGCGCATCCTTGAGCGCGGCGGCGGCGCGTCGGTGATTGCACGCGTGCGCGTGCGCGTGGGATGAGTGCGGGTAGGAGAGACGACGAAGACAACAGGCGCGCGGCGAGCCGCGTAGAATGGCGCAAAGCGGCTCGGCGTCAACACGAAACGCGAAGCGTGGGTTACGCTGATACACCACATCATACATACTGCGTCGCTGCGTCGCACCCCACACGACCACAACGCCCACGCCCACGCTCACGCCCAACACCATTCGCCATCAACAACGCGTCGCGCGCGCGCGCATTAAGTAGCACGCGACGATAAGCCTGCAGCAGTGCATGCAGCGCACTGCGCGCGTTCAGCACGTCGAGCGCGTGCGCGATGACGTGGCCTCGTGCTCTCGCGCGGCTGACTGTCTCGCACGATACGCGTGTCGTGTTACACGTCATACACGTGGTTACGTGGCGGCTTGTAATGGACACGCTGTGCTGTCGGCACGACACGTCAACGAGGCCGAGTTGTCGCCGTCGTCGCTGCTGCCTTTAAATGGCGCTGTACTTGCGCTGGATACGTGCCGCCGCCGCTCCCCGCACGCCTCTAGCCCCCGAGATCCCTCTTGTGCCTCCCCAATCCTCCCCCCCGCTTCCTCCCCCCTCATATTCTTCCGCTTCCTCCCCATCAGCCCCACCCCCCCAGGCCTCCCCCCGCAGCCTTCCGTCCTTTCCTCCGTCCCCCCTCCCCCTCCGCCGAGATGCGCACCGCCGCAGCCGCCGCTGCCGCCGCCCCGGTGAAGCGCGTCAGGTTCAAGCTGCCCGACGACTCGCCGCCCCCGCCACCGCCGCCGCCGCCACAGCCCATCCTGCGCGCGCCGCCCACACCCCCGCCGCTGTACGACGCCATCGACGGCCCCCTGCCGCCATCCCCCCGCCAGCCGTTCTACCGCCGTCGGCCGCCGCACCCGCCCCCTCCCGCCGCGCCTCTCTGCCCACGGCGCCGCTCCACCGCCGCGACCACACCCACACCATCCGCGCCAAAGAAACGCTGCACAGCATGCGCACCTATCTCCGCCAAAAGTGCAACCTAGAGAACAGTGCGCACATTCGTCGTGTGCTTCGTCCGCTGTCGGTACGCACCTTGTGCACGTTGCTTGCGGATGCGCCTCCGCAACTCACGCGTCAATTTCGTCAGCTCGTCGCCTTGTTACCACAGTCCTTGCGCCATCCGCACGAGCTGTTACTTGCTCCTAGCTTGCGCTCCGACTGGCAGCGCTGCGCCACCCAGGCGTACAAATTGCGCGAACGTCGCGAAGCCGAGTTTCACTTGGCGCACTTTGTGGCCCATCAGCTCCGACTCCCACTCGCGCGACTACGCGCCGCATCTGCCGTCGAACGCCACGCACGCGAGCTACAAGCTTTTCAACGTCGCATGCGTGCGTTTGATGCACACGTTGTGCAAGATCCGTTGCTTCATTCGCAACATACTCACCACAACTCCGCGCCTAGCAGCCCGGCGCACAGCGTCAGTACGTCGTCATCGTCGCGTCGACATTCGCTCACCGACCCTATTCAACAGTTTGGCGGCACGCCGCTGGCGGCTGCTGACATGCGTCTGCTGCAACTGCCCGGTGCCATCTCCGCCGAGCCGCGGAAAGCGCCGCCGCCGCCGCCCCGCGCCTCCATACCCGCGTCCGCGCCCATGCCCGCGCCCACGCCGGGTGCGACGGCGCCGCTCTCGGCGGCGGCGGCGGCGGCGGCGGCAGCTTATGCATCGGGGCGGGGAACGCCTTCTTCGTTTGCACCACCGTTTGTTGCACCGCACGGCTACCCTCACGTGATGCCGCAGATGCAGCAGCCTTCCATGCTGGTGTACATGCCTCCGAGTTACGCGCCGTTCACGTACGCGTACCCGCTCAACGTGGCCGCCCCGCCTGCGTCGCACATCACGCACTACACCGGCGTCCCGCCGCCGCCGCCGCCGCCGCCGCCGCCGCCGCCGCCGTCGCGGTGAGCTTATTTTCCCCAGTAAACTGTTCGAAGGTCGGCTGCTTACCAACGCGTCTCCTGTCAAAATTACTATAAAAATTAAATCACTCCAGCAGAGCTTCAGTGTCGCACAAAGTTGTTCCCGTTGGTCTAGTGGTTTGGGAGTGCCCACTCAGGATGTCCCGCTTTCACCGGGAAGATCGCGGGTTCAAGCCCCGCACGGGAAGCTTTCGAAGCTGGCTTTTTTAGCGTTTTTAGCGAAGCGCCCCCTGCTCTGCTCTGCTCTGCTCTTTCGCCTCTTTTCGGCCTACCTCCGACCTAACCGCGCCCAGCCGGCGCCCCCTCACTTGAAGCAGGCGGTAACCAGCCACAGGGCGCCGCCCGGCTTCCGCTTTCTCTTCTTCTTCTTCTTCTTCTTCTCCTTCCTCCTCCTCGAATTCCGCCGCCCCGCGCCTTCGTGCGCCGACCAATGCCGCAGCCGCGGCAACTCTTCCTCCGCGTCGAACGACCCCGCCGTAGCCAACTCCGTCGCGCTCGCGCTCTTCCGTCGCGCCCGCACCGCCCGCGACCAAGATTCGTCAGAGCGTCGTGTTTGTCCGCTGCCGCGTCTGCCACCGCGCCGCTTGCCGTGCCTCTTGCCGTGCCTCTTGCCGTGTCTATCGCTCCACTTATCGTCGTCGTCGCCCCACCTGTCGTCGCCGCCACTTCGCCAGTCGCCGTCGCCGTCGCCCCACTGGTCAGTGGTCTGCCACTTGACGCCGCCGTTGTCGCCATCATTGTCTCTATCTTTTCCATCAAGTCCCCAGAAGTTGCCCCACCCGCCGCCCCCGCCCTCCGAACCGCCCTTGTTCTTCTTGTTCTTCTTGTTCTTCTTGTTCTTCTTTCTCTTCCGCCCATCATCCCTGCGCTCGTGCTTCCCCTTGCGCTCCCACCCATCCCACCCCTCTCCGCCACTTCCCTCCCCGAAGAACGAGTCCAGGTCACCGCGCTCGTCACGCTCATCGCGCGCGCTCCCTGCGCGTTTGCCCTTTCTCTTGCGCCCATTCCTGCGCTCATATCTGCGCTCCGACCTGCGCTCCGACCCGCGCTCCGACATGCGCTCCCCAAAAAACGGCTCTAGCGCATCGTTTTCATCATCCCAGCTCGCCGCCCTTCTCCTCCTCCGTTGTCTCTTACCGCCACCGCCACCGCCACTGCCACCGCCACCACCTCTGACGTCCTTCCAGCCCCAATCCTCGTCTGACCCCATCCCACACAAACGAGTTCCTCTCTCCCTCTCTCTCTCTCTCTCCCTCTCTCTCTCTCTCTCTCTCTCTCTCTCCTCTCTCTCTCTCTCTCTCTCTTTCTCTCTCCGCACAGCGCGCGTCAGCACGTTCACCACCAAAAAAGCGACCGCGTCCAACAAGCGCTTCCCCCCCCTCTGCGCGTCGCCCGCGCATGTCACCGCTCAATCACGCAGCGCACACGTCTCAAATAGTGCCGCGTGGCGAGACGCGAACCGCTTACTGTCACCGTGAGAGCGCGGCTTGCAATCAAATTCATCTCGTGTTATGTCCCACACGTCAACAACAAACGCGTATGCCGCAGGTTGTTTTCCACCCCCCCCCCCCCCCCCCCCCCCCCCCCCCCCCCCCACGTTGCCGCCGCGCGTTCCACCATGTCCACGCGCACGCCTAATGTCGTGTACAGGAGGCACGTGTATTCTGCCAGTGCGTCACGTCTAGAGATACGCGGCTAGTAGATGCACACCAAGCTTCGGCTTATAATTCTACTGTTACACTTTCCCCCATGCCATCCCCCTTTGCCATCGCTATGTTTCAGCGCCCCCCTTCCCCCCGCCGGCGTCACCGCCGGCCTGGGGCTGTGTGGCCCGCAAAGCTCATCGAGCGGTGCGTCATTGCGCTTCTTGACTCTTTTCACAAACGTTTGTGTAGGCTACTCCCCATCCCCCTTTGCAACTTGACACAAGTCCAGTGTTTTGGTTTGCAAACCGCCTGCAAATCAGCGTGATGCGCTTGGCTCAAATGTTTTCCAGCATGCAGTTGCTTTAGCCAGATTGAAGTCGGTTGTAATGCTATGTCACGTCTGATACCGGATATGTGTCAACTTAAATTCAAATATCCGACGTGACATATGATCCTAACTGCAAACCAACGTAGGACCACGGGGGTGTATGACACCCCCGATAGTAAACAAAAGATACAGCTCCTTCATAACCGGTGGTGGAACGCCAGCAAGTACTACATACTGTACAGCGCTTGCCTATGATATGGCATCAAGGGTACATATTCTCTTTATCGCAGCACGGAGCAATGAGATCGAATGAATGGGTGCGTTTTGTTAAGCACCACCTTTAGATACTTTCTCCCTCGTCGCAGTCGAGAGAAGCACATAAGAGAAATAATGAGAATTTGAGCTATCTTTTCCAGGTCATCAGCTGCAATTTGTTTGCCAAAAAGTCACACCTCAGTATCATATGACAAAATTGGTCGAAGCCACTTCTCAGTCTTCGATGTACTCCACCCCTTTCGCTTCTCGCCGTAGTCTGTAGCCTGCTCCTTAGTGATTTTACCCACGGCGAAGTATTGCGACTTCTGGTGCGCAAAATACAGTCCTGAAACAGCCGCTGCTGGAAGCATAGCGAGACTTTCTGTCAACCTCAAGTCGGCATTCTCTTCAGCACCCAGCAGATTCCACATGGCCAGCTTTTCGGTATGATCAGGTTGTGAAGGATAACCAGGAGCTGGTCGAATGCCATCATAGCGAATTTTAATAAGGTCCTCCTTAGACAGCTTCTCATTACCCTTGGTGTAGCCCCAGAACTCTGGTTTATTTCTAACATCTTCATGAAGTCGTTCGGCAAACGCTTCAGCGAGACGATCAGCAAGAGCTTCACACATGATCACTCGATAGTCGTCCAGAGCTTCCTTGTATTTGACGATCAAATCTTCTGCTCCAAAAATGCCAACTGCAAACATCCCAATGTAGTCTTTCAATCCGGTTTCCTTCGGTGCAATGAAGTCAGCCATGGCCAAGTAGGGTGCCTCGTCATCCTCTTTCTCGGCCTGCTGACGCAAAGTTCGGTACATTTCAACTGGATTAGCTCTGATTTCGTCGTCTTCGGGCGCATACACTTCGATGTCATCGTGATTGACGGTGTTAGCCGGGAAAAAGCCCAACACTCCGTTCGCTCTCAGCTTCTTATTCTTCACATAGTCAGCGAGAATAGACAGCGCTTCGTCGTACAATTTCCTGGCTTCGGCTCCAACGGTTTCATCATTAAAAATCTTCGGATATCCTCTGTTCGGATACTTGCCTCGTAGTTGCCATGTTTGGAAAAATGGATTCCAGTCAATGTAGGGTAGGAGCTCCTCCAAAGGAAACTCTCGCAATGCCTCAACGCCCAGGAATCCAGGTCTATAGACGGGGGGCTCCGAGCCAGTGAAGTCAATCTTGAGCTTTCGTTCACGGGCTTCTTTCAGATCTATGTACTTCCGTTCTTCCAGTCCCGCATAATGCTCTTCACGAAGCTCTTCGTATTCCTCAGCAATGTCCTCGATAAAGTCTTCGTTGTTGTTTTCGTCTAGCAAGGATGAAACCACAGTCACGGCCCGTGATGCATCCAAGACGTGAACAGTGGGCGCACTGTAGCGTGGTGCAACTTTGACAGCGGTATGCATCTTTGAAGTTGTGGCCCCGCCAATGAGCAATGGAATCTTCATCTTTTCTTTGTCAAGCCTGGCGGCAACGTAAACCATTTCGTCGAGTGACGGGGTTATAAGGCCTGATAGACCGATTACGTTGGCTTTGTGCTCCCTGGCAGCGTCAATGATTTTGTCACACGCGCACATGACGCCCAAGTCGACGACTTTATAATTATTACAACCAAGCACAACTGCCACGATATTCTTTCCAATGTCGTGCACATCGCCTTTGACAGTAGCAATTACCATTGTGCCAGCATACATATCATCTTCCGATGCAGCTTCTCCACGAGCTTTTGCCTCAGCGATTTTGGCTTCTTTCTCAGCTTCCATGTATGGAATGAGCACGGCAACGGCTTTCTTCATAACACGGGCAGACTTGATAACCTGCGGCAGAAACATCTTTCCAGCCCCAAACAGATCACCCACAATATTCATACCGTCCATGAGAGGACCTTCAATAACATCAAGAGGCTTGTCAGCGGCCTGGCGAGCCTCCTCAACATCTCCGAGGACAAACTCATCGATACCCTTCACTAGGGCATGGGAGAGTCTCTCTTTCACGGGCAACACACGCCACTTGTTCTTGTCTGCATCGTTGCCACCACCAAGTGAACTCTTCTTGTCCATGTTGAGTGAAAATTCCAAAAGGTTTTCAGTTGCCTCAGGAGTACGATTCAGGAGAACATCTTCAATGAGTTTCAACAGATTTTCAGGGATGTCAGAATAAACAGGAATGATACCGGCATTGACGATGCCCATATCCATTCCATGACTGATACCATGATATAAGAAAGCCGAGTGCATTGCCTCACGAAGCGCATTGTTACCGCGGAACGAAAACGAAATGTTGGAAACACCGCCCGATATATGGCAATGAGGTAGTTTTTCCCTAATGATCTTTGTCGCCTCGAAAAAGTCTTTCGCGTAGTTATTATGTTCTTCAATACCAGTGGCAACCGTGAGAATGTTCGGGTCGAAAATGATATCATTCGGATTGAACTTGACTTCTTCAACTAGGATTTTGTACGCTCTGGCGCATATTCTGAATTTGTCATCACGAGTAGCAGCCTGACCTTCTTCGTCAAATGCCATGACCACCACAGCAGCTCCATAGCGTTTCACAAGCTTAGCATGCCTTTTGAATTCGTCAACTCCTACTTTAAGAGAAATGGAGTTCACAATGCACTTGCCCTGAATACACTGCAAACCCTGCTCTACAACACCAAACTTCGAGGAATCTATCATGAACGGAACTTTGGCTACATCCGGTTCGGTGGCCAGCAGATTGCAGAACCTTCTCATCGCCGCGTGTGAATCCAATAAGCCCTCATCAAAATTGATATCCAAAACTTGGGCTCCATTGTTAACCTGCTTCAGTGCAATTTCCTGCATCTTCTCGTAGTTGCCTGCTAAGACTTGTTTCTTGAAAAACATGGAACCGGCTACGTTGCATCTCTCACCAACATTGACGAAACGAACGAGGGCTGGGTCCAACACAAATTGCTCCAGGCCTGAAAGCCTCATAACATTTGGAAGTGGTTTCGGGGTTGGTTTCGGCGAAATCTTGCTGAAGGTCTCCACGATGGACTTGATGTGCGCGGGAGTGGAGCCACAACATCCTCCAACAATATTAACAAGACGACTTTTGGAGAACGGATCCAATTCCATGGCCATTTCCGGACCCGTCTGATCATAACCCCCCATGGCGTTTGGAAGACCGGCGTTGGGGTAACATATGATGTAGGCGTCCGAACAACGTCCTAAACGTTCAATATATTGACGCATGTCCTTGGCACCTAATGCACAATTGAGACCAACAGCCATGGGTTTAGCGTGTTCAACTGAAGTCCAAAAGCCTTCAGTAGTCTGACCGGAAAGCGTTCTTCCACTCATATCCACAACAGTACCTGAGATAAAAATGGGAAGTTCCGGTTTCTCCGAATTGTCATCAAAGTACTTTTGAATAGCAAAGATAGCTGCCTTGGCATTAAGGGTGTCGAAAATGGTCTCAACTAGAAGTACATCCACTTTCCCTTCGACGAGCGCGTGTACTTGCTCATAGTAGGCATCGACTACTTCCATGTAAGTAATATTCCTGAAAGACGGATCGTTTACATCTGGCGAAATACTGAGAGTTCGATTAGTAGGTCCCATTGCGCCACAAACGTAGCGACGCTTTCCGTCCATGGCTTCATATTTTTCACAGGCGGCACGAGCTACTCTAGCGCTCTCGAAGTTTAAATCGTATACATCCTTCTCAGTGTCTAGTTCGTAGTCAGCCTGTGCAATGCGAGTGCCAGAAAAGGTATTTGTTTCTAGAAAATCGGAGCCTGCTTCAAGGTATTGTTCATGAATTTCTTGAATGATGTCCGGACGAGTAATGGATAGAATATCATTATTGCCTTGGAGATCATGAGAGTGGGCTTTGTAACGATCACCACGGAAATCATGCTCCTTCAGTTTGTAGCGTTGAATCATGGTTCCCATGGCACCGTCAATGTACATGACGCGTTCATTGAGCACGGCACGAATCTCCGCGAAGATAGCGGGCTCGAATTCGGAAGCTTGAGCCATGTCCAATGAATGGAAAGTTACGTCTGAACGTGTTTCAAGAAGCGGCAATTCCCAGGAGATGTGTACAGGGTCCAACGTTCGTTTGAACAGGGAAGCGGGGGGGCTAAAACCAAAATGAAAGCGAGTTGGGGCGCCGGAGTGTCAAATATCTTGCAAGCTTGTCGGTTGCAAGACGTCGCTAGGCAGATGGCCCACCGTCAGCAAAGCCACCCAAAAGAATCCTTGCGCCTGTTGAGCGGTCAGCATCTTCACACGTGTTGTCCACGTGGCAGTACATCGAGCTCTCACCTTAGCGTGTCGCTCTGCTAAGGCCAGCCAGCTCTACTACTAGCCAGATGGAGCCAGATGGAGCTAGATGGAGCTAGATGGAGCTTCGTGGTACCATGTGTAGCACTTTCTTTTCTCCAGCGTTCGTAGTCATTCATAGACGGCTCTGCATGGCGTTCCAACTTCCCGCCGTCTTAAGGCCCATGGCGCCTCGGAAGAAGGCCATCTCTCCTGCACGACGCCAACGTCCCCTTATGCAGCTCGCGCCTGAGTCGCTCTCCCCAGACATACTCACACCACTATCGCCGGACGTATCCGTGCTGGTTGGCAGCATTGCCCTTTCCATCCCGTTCTTCGTGGCGGCTGTATTGTTTGGCGAGCGAATTTATCGCCAACGCACTTGTACTCAATGCAATGGTAGCGGACTCGTAAAAAAAGGCCGTTTCATGAAAAGATGTCCCAAGTAAGTTGTAGATTATTCTTGGTTCATAGATTTCTTCTGTTTCTATTTACTAATGTGCTTCTATCTGCGTTAGGTGCGGTGGTTTCTTGCCGTGGCAGAGTTGGAAGCGTTTCTTCACAGGTTAGCTTGTAATGTACAATACAATATGAAGGGGTAGTCATTTCTAGTAGGACTGTTCGTCAATGATGACAAAAGTTCAGGGTGTGGGATACAATCTCTTTCTCAAGATCTTCCTTTAGACGTAAAGTAAGAAGACCTGGTCCGTGAAGTAAGATAACATAAGTTGCTCACTTTTGCTCCATCCAGGACCGAAAACAATGCCTTGTTGTTTTGTCGTCAAACCTTTGACCCTTCGAATACAGACAGTGATTCAGAATAACCACAACCATTGCGCGACATGCGATGCAGTTGCACAAATATAGCAACACTTTTCTGGCAGAGCTTACTATGCGTATCTGCCTATTCTCTTCATTTTGGTAGGTATCTTCATGCGGCACGAGGGGTAGATTGCTAAGAGGGTTAGCAATTGCAAAGGTTAGACTGCTACCCACATACGGATTAGCAATTGCTAGCAATCCCCATTTGCTAGCAATCCCCCTGGTAATTAGTGCCACGTGCGCAATTTGTTCTCGTTTCTTTATGGCACAAAAAAATTATTTGAACCATGTAGAGAATTGTGAACCTGTTATATGTCAGGGCTAAACCCTGCCAGCACTTGGTTTGGAGAAGGGTGTCGGGCCGAAAGCTGTGCAGCTATGCCGTGTCTACCCTTCCTACTACTGTTTTTCTTGAAGCTACTTGTTCGTGTTTATTGCTTCGAAGGTAGGTTCTGGGTATTGAGCTCGTTAAGGAAGTTGTTGTGCTGTTAAAGGCTTGGTCAGTTGAATTCCTACAAGTTTAATAGGAGGACGGCAATAATACTATATGATAGGAGTCGAAAGTGCTCTAGTATGAAGGCTTGCAAGCGTATAGCATTTTCAATAAAGATGTCACAGACAGCAATCCTAATGCCCTTGGTACGACGACAAAAGGTCGCAATCAAATAGAGATTGCAGTAGGAAAGTGATTCAATAACAATTTCAGCAGGCAGATTGTGATTGGATTGGAGACGGGAAACATATTTGCAATCGATTGCAGGATGGGCGCTGTGAGAAGCAATTCCATCCCAACCGGATTAGTCGCATCCCCGATCTCGAAAGAGTAATCTTCCTCAAGAGCATATGACAACTGCCTTTTATCTCATCATCCTCTCGGCATGGAAGGGAAGCAGCCCGGCCCCACCTTCTTTTCGAACCACACTTATGAAGTAACAACATCTTCAAGACAACCCTTGGTGAAACCCCTCAGATGATTGTCCCTGTAGAAGATTTCACTCTATGTGTAAGGATAGGCACATAATTCGAGAAAAACTTACCACTAGCTTCGTTCCTTTTGGAGGTTTATTATTCAAGATTGATGAGGGCGGCCGATAGCCAAAATGGCAGATACAGCGTCGTAGAGAAAAGGCACCGAGACACACCATGTGGACAACAAGCGAACCCAAGCAAGTTAAATGTTACGGTGGATGGTTTAGTTACCACTATCTAAAAAGTGTGGCTACACTTCCGGAGGATTAACGAGTCCTAAATCTGAGAGCTGTACATGTTAACTCGTCGCTTAGAAAAGCCTTTGAGTGCCCACACCTCTACAAAACCTTCCTATCATATCGTAAACATGCAAATCATGCAAAGCCAAAGCCAACACTACATTCACGGACAGCTCGAAGCAACCTTTCTGAGAGAATCTCCGCCGTGCTATATTCCGGAAGATCAAGTTGGTTGAAGCACGTATGCGCGGAGGGAAGACGCATCGTATCCCCACTAACCCGATGGATTTGGAACTTCTGGCCCCCGTTCATGCCTTGCAGTTGACTGAATCCTTCCAACGGCACCTTGCTTGTTCCAGTGACAAACATCACAAGACGCGCTAAGTCTTCTTGATCCATCTTACTAACACATCTCCAGAACCAATTTACCTGTGGCGAAGATGCTGTGTATCCAGTGTACTCCACATTCGCTTTCAAGTCCGATACGTCGATATCTGGCAATCCAGACATGAGGAGCTCAAGCTCGAGCTCATTGAATATCTTGCAATCTTTGAGTGGAATGATCTCGTAGAATCCTTCCTTAAAAGCCTCAATCTGTTTTTCGATCGTTTTCGTCATCCGAACCTCAGTTACTAGTTGAACATATTCTGCCTTGTTCTTTTCGGAGACAGGAATGTTTCTTCCGTTTGGCACTAGATCAATCACTGTTTGTTTTCCAAATTCATCGTACTCCGCGCTCATGGTGTAGTCAATTATCCCAGTACAATCATTTTCAAGGATCCACTTCAATGACTTGTAATAGTCTGGATCCTGCCCTTCGATATCGTGAAAATTTGGCTTCATACCCAATATATGTTTGTAGAAAGATCGCGTGAAGTACGCGTCTATTAGCTGGCCGTCGTAGATCGCTTTCGCGATAACTCGACCTACAAAACGGAAAGTTTCAAGGTGCTCCCGATTGATGTATGAGCGCTTATCAGGTTGGTAAGTTGCAGCCTTGGCTGCCGACCTGGTGAACAAAACATAGTTAGGGTCAAATATTTGACGTGCAAGAATGATATACCATTCCCTCGTCACACCACCGGCATCGACCCCTTCCTCGCCTGTAAACTGAACGTGTAATCGACCTTTCATTTCTTCTGGAGTTCTCATTCTCAGCTGGCTATAAGAGTCATCCAAAACCCTATCTCGGCGAACATTAAGCTTGATTGAACCAGTGCGGTTTTGGGAGTTTCTGAGTCGAATCGTATTCCGGAAGTATGCTTTCTTGTTGTCGAAATCGATGGCTTGAGGGTGCTTGAGTGTGCCCTTAAAGGATGTATGCAAGAGTTCCGGGTTTGCCCGCAAAAGGGTATTGATGGGAACTCGATGTTTCTCGACAAATATGGCAAGCTCTTCATCAACAGTTCTTGGTCCTATCTCCTTTTCATCAGATCCATCCTTAAACGTCCACAACGGAGATCGTGGGGACCCATGAGATAGCTCCAAAGGTGATTGAGGAACCACAACTTCACGCGTCGCAGTACTAGAATCCGCCACAGTGTGCATGACTATGAAGGATTCGATTACAGGGCTTAGCCGCGCTAACATGGGAGACAAAGCCCGATTCGAAGCTCGCTTTCGCTGTGGACCCAGCATTTCCGCGACTGAGGGAGTAGATGATCGCCTTCTCCCAGTTTTCGCAGTAGTATGTGTCTTGGTTTCATCAGCTGCAAGCTCTAGCAACTTGTCCAAAGCAGACCATACCCCTGACAATCCATCAGACATCGATCGGCGATACTCCTCTGTCTCTGCATCAGTTGGCTCGGTCTCCAAAATGCGTTTCTCGCTTTCTTCACGTTCTTCGCTTTGACTCGTTCTTTTCACCTCATGTTTCAACAATTCCGATAGGGATTTAACTACTCTCAGTAAGGTTACATCGTTCGAATTGCTTCCCAAGGAGAAGGCTGAGAGTGCCTGCTTTTTCTTAAAGGCATCATTGGTTTTGGTGCTCACTTGTAATTCTTTAACCGTTCCCAAGTACTCTCGTTCAATATCCGCCCCAGCTTGCTTCGCAATAGAAACCAACGATGACATGAATATCTTTCTGTTCTCGGGGAGCTCGCCAAGTTTTCCAATGGAGCGGCTAGCCAGGCTATGGGTCTCGTTCACGCAAGAAGACCTCAGTAGAACACTTGTAAGAGAAACGAGCTCTGATTCCTTGAGCCGTGGCACTCTAAACTTTGACGGAATTGTCGTCTCCTCTTCGGTATCCTTCTTCTTCTCCTTCTCTTTGTCCTTATCTTCCGAGGTTTCACGCCCCGACTCTGGCCGGCTACCGTTCGGCGTGGTCTGATCTGGCGGAACGAAGAGGTCTTCATAACTATCATTTTCTTCTTCATCTTCTTCTTCGGTCATGGGAAACACATCGTCATCATCTACATCAACCATGAAAAGACCCATCGGTTCGGTCAAACTTGACCGATCAACAAACATGCGAGCATGACGCCGGTCTCGTCTCCCCTTGACTTGTATACTCTCAGTAGATTTAGCAGGAGGAATTGAGGCACTTATTAAACTTATCAATTTGACAAGCTGATCTGTGTGGGAGTCACTTCGCCTGAAAAGCTTTGATTGCATCAACGCCATGAGGGTGGACAGGCTCGTTTCTCTGTACTTCAGCTCAACAGAAGGTGCCGTAGTGAAGTGCTGAAGTTCTTCTTTCGATTGTGGGAGACCCAGAAGAAATTCTGAGACAATCTTATTCTCCTTGCAGATCATGAAAAGAATTTCGAGGCCTCGTCGCACGGCTGTTCCATGAAGCCTCCAATGCTCGAAATCTCTAGTGCTGGAAGGGTTGTTATCTTTCAAACTCTCTGAACCGTTGCTGGTCACCAACCTGACAAGCTCTTGCAGCACGGCCTCCCTTGTGCTCGTTGTCCTGCATGCGAAGCGAAACACTTGATATATTTGGTCTTTTCCAAACTCTGGATGACGAATCCATAGAAGGTTGGCCAGAGAGGAAACACCATCACTCTCGAGAAAAGCATCTGGTTCGTTTTCAGAGTCTTTGAGCTCTCTCAACCATCCGCCTCCAACCTTTTTCCATCGCAGAGTTGGTGCAGCAAATCTTTTGTTGCGTTCACGACGCCCATTTGAAACATTGCGCAAAATCCCCGGAGCTCTACGATCAGATCCATACGGAGAGCCTTGTTGGTCCCATGGAATTCTTGAATTCATTTCCCGTTCCCGAAGAAGTCGCGCTTCTGCGGCTACATGGGGTGGGAGTGACTGGATGAAGGCATCGCCAGATGTAAGTAAAACTTCTTCTCTAAGTTCTGGAGGCAATGTGGCCAAGAAAGTTGCATTATCCATTTCAGCACCAGCCATTTGAGAACCCTGAGCATTGCTTTCTCCATTCCCGTTGTTTCCTGATCCATTCCGTGCCTCCTGTCTTGATTGGAATTGGGCTTCCATTTCCAAAACTTCAGTTCGGAGAGCTGGGGGTAAGGCAATCAAAAAATCGAGGTTAATGTTAGTAGCACCGGCAGATGTCTGGTCAGCCTGAGCGTTTGTATTTGTTCGAATGCTGTCGTAGTATTGCGTCAATATTTCGGTTCGCATATCTTCAGGGAGCGCAGCTAAGAATGCTGGGTCGATTCCGGTGCTCTCAGTTGCTGCTGCGACGACAGCCGGATTTTCATTCGCGGGAGCATCCAGAGAAATTCCAGCTGCGGCAGCTCTTTGGGCAACGACTTCCGAGAAGTTATTCGATGTGGGCTCTATGTTTTCACCTCCGTTTTGTTGCCCTGACTGCGTCTCGTTAGTGGTAGCCTGCCCAGCCTCGGTCGCCCCAAGCCTTCGAGTTGATGGACCGTCTTCTTCGTTCCGGGACTCAGTGGGATTCTCCGCGTCGCTCTCCGTTAAAGGTTCCCGTGGCTCCGTGGTTCTTCTTCTAGAGACCTCTATAGAATCCATAACAAGATCAGGAAGCGGAACATCCTCCTGGACGTTACCCAGTCCAGGAGCAGAGCGAGAAACTGTTTGCTGCAAACCACTACCTTGTTCTGGTCGATCTTCCTCGCTCTGACGACTCATTTCGTCATTAATATCGGAAGGTGCTGGACCAGAACCCATTGAGCTCTCTTGGTTTGCCTCACCCATTCTTTGGCTTTCAATAACGTTCACTCGTTCTTCCTCATCATCTCGGATTTCAACTTTCTGCTTGTCTCCAGATGACTTCTCTTTCCGTTCCTCATTTTCCATATCGTTTTTGGCGGCCTGTAATTTTCTTTCCGCCTTTTCGACCTTATCATCAATTGAGCTAATCTCTGACAGCATAGTGCTCAAATTTTGAGTAACTAGTTCGACGAGAGGCGTAACGCTGCTGTGGTTCTCGGCGGTAATCAAGGGCTTTCCATCAAGTGACCTTGAGGGTCTCCTCGAGGACGTCGAGACATCGAATATGGAAGGGAGCACATCACCTCCGTCTGAGTGAGGGTGGTAAGTCCATCGACGCAGTAGAGCAGCAGGTATTCTATCTCGCTCCCGGTCATTGTGCGAAAAGCGCTCCAAATGTCGATTGCGAGATACCCATCCGAACCCAGATTCTTGTACAACAGGATTAGAGGCCGCTGGTGCAGGTTCGTCGGTGTTTGCCTGAGACGCAAATGGTTCTAGATATTGACGTAATGCCCCATCATCTCGCAGGTTCTGCTCTGAGGCAATAGATTGCATGCGAGATATGGACCCCAATACACTGGACGATGTTTGTCCTATCGACGGTGCCGACGGTCTACCGGAGACATTCTCGTCAATATCTGTTGTAGGAGTGTATGGAGTAGGTCGTCGTTGCAGCGAAGGATGAATTGCAGATGGTTCTGCGCGCCTGAAACTGGTGCGCATTTGCCAATGAGCCTCTCGCAAGTGCCCGTCTCGCAGTCGTGCGGAAGGAAGTCTGAGAGCTTCGTCCAGATGATGATCTGGATCCATTCGTTCAAAGTGAATGCTACGCGGGATGTGGCTGACCGAGCCGGATCTCACAAGGCCCTGAACGGTGTTGCGCAGCATGTCGCGCAAGGTGGACTCATCAGGGATGCCGAAGCGAGGGCCGGTGAACTCATTACTGAAGATTCTGCGATTTCGGTCGAAGAAACCCAAATCGTGAACGACATCATCAATGGCATCCTGAAACTCGTCATGCGGGTCGTCGTCATCTTCATCCATATCGTCGTCGTCATCTTCGTCGTTTTCGTCGTCGAATTCCTCGTTCGAACCGTCTTCGCCTCTCGGGAAGTGAAATCCGTCTTCACGGTCGGTGCTCATCGAACCCTCCTCCATTTCAGAAGAGGAAGAGGAGGAAGAGGTATCCATCGGTGGCAAGCGCGGGAAAGGTGTCGGGGGGGGGGGGGGGGGGGGGGGGTGAGGTGAAGTTAGAGCGGAATGTCGACAAGGGTGTGAAAGCGCCGCTGTGGTGGAGCGCTTTCCGTTTGAAAGCGCAAAAACGCAAAGCAGACGGGCCTTCGGTTTGGCAGCAGCTGTGGATCGTTCTGGTGAACGGGGCGACGCGGACAGTGGTGTCTGTGGAGCGGAATGTGCCTGTGCAGACGCTATGAGTCGAAGCGAAAATTGAAGCCGACACAGTTGTTGAGGAGAGGCAATCCTGTGGAAGCCGAAAATTCAGGGCACATCATTTTCCACCGATAAAACGTGTTCTAGTGTTCGCGCGTACACTTGCTTAGAGCCCCAAATAAAGCACCCCAGTTCTAAGAAATATGAACTTATGGCATCTTCTGATCCCGCCAGCGAGTTCGTCGGCGTGTTCCGCGGCGAATCTTTTCTTTTGAGTTCCGCGTTGCTCCTCACAATGTCGTCTGGAGACGCAAATGTTTCGGAAATGATGGCCCGTATCGAGGCTCAGGTGAAAGCGCAGATGGGGGAAGTGTTTCGGGAGCAGGTGACTGAGAAGTGCTTCAACGTGTGTGCGGACGTGTCCAAGAAGCAAATGTCGTCTCGCGAAACAGCCTGCGTTGAGAAGTAAGCGTGTCAAGTCAAATGTCTCGAAGCGATAAAGACCACTAACAATCTTTCATTATTATGTCTGACTCAGATGCCTGTTTAGATTTATCGATGCAATGAATGTCGTCACTGAAGCTTTGGCAAATCGATCCAATCGGGGCTTTTGATCAGGTACAGCGCGTTATAGTTACTTGTGCCATATTTGCAAACATCCAAGGCTTCCCCTCCTATGGTGTTTGCCTCGGTGCTATCCATTGCCCTGCATTTTGATCGAGTCAGGTTTGCAAACCTCATTCGAGCCCGAACGCATATCTACGCCCTAATCTGGGTTCTTCTGCCGCTTATAACCCTTGCATATGTATCCAATCATAGCTTTACCAAAAGAGTTGCCTAAGAAAATAAATGTGTTGCGGCATCTATTTGGCATTGCGCGGCGACTAGCTTCTAAAGCCAGTCCGCTGCCCAAGAACAGCTGGAGAGGCGTTTTCATTTTCCAAAATCTGGAATGTGAATATACTGAAGAGACCCGAGGCCCACTCTACTTACGTCCATGCAAAGCATGTTCAAGCATGTCCAGGGAGCTGCATGCAAGAAGATTCTCTCATCCACCACTGATCAATGAATGAAATACGAGTAATCCCAAGGTCCTACTAGACCGAAGGAGTGAGATACACCCGTGAGAATGTGGCTTTACACAAAGCAAGGAACTACGGAATGCGCATACTGTCTTCGCTTTAGAAATGGAAGAGTGCATCATGTCATTAGACAGTTGCTGGAGTGTAGGCAGTTTCAAAGTCAGCTTCACCCGGAGGTCTACGAACAGCGGCGTGGGTAACGGCAATAATACCAACAACGGCCACGAGCACTGTGAAGGTGGCACCTGCACCAGTAAGCCATAACATAACAAGCGAAAACACGGTAATGAAAGCGGCCTTAACATTATTATCCAAAGTGACACCTCCAAACACAAGCGGTTCCGGGTTCAGGAAATAAAGGTAAAAGTAAGCCAACGCAATGAAAAGGCCTCCCAAAAATGCCAGCGGAGAAGTAAGGATGGTCAAAGCCGACATGATGAGCAAAATGACAAGATAATTGAACGCGTAGTATTCCCCATTCTCACGGATACGTTCGAACAGTTCACTGAACTCGGGCTTGCCCATTTGAGAGGTATTGCAAAACTCTCCCCACGGACGAGAACGAGCCCAAACATCGCCCATACGATCCTTTAACGTCTCGAGCGACGGCATGAGTCCCGCGACGTGCGAAAGAGTGCCCAAAGCGCTCGGCGCGGACGCGGACGTCGCGGCGGGGGTTTCAGCCGGAGCTGCGGGTACCTCGGAGGTAGTTTTCAATTCAGTGAACGTGGCCATGACTGAAGAAATCGTGTTGACGGGTTTTCCTTTTCGAGTGGGTTGATGTAGATAAGGGCGACAGTGGGGACGGGCGAATGTCGGTGGGGGGGTGGGTAGGGAGGAGAGCAAAGTTGTGTCGGGTTGGTCAACTGCTTCTGTGTGGCGATCGAAATACTTCTCGAATTGGCAGTTGCAGGTGCTGGCAGAAATTGTTCAGTTCTGACAGTGAGCTTGGCAATTACTTGAGCACCATAGTAGTTGGAAGCACTTTGCCAAGAGCATACTGGCCAGCGAGGCAAACGTAGCCGAAAATCTCAGAATTAAGCTGCATTTTGAGCACAAAGAAGCTTTTGGAGTTTTTGAGATCTCCCTCTACTGTACCTTCTATAGTCCAAGAGTTTTTTGGTCCCGAGTCTGCACTTTTCATACAATGGAAAAGGTTCACCCATTAGCAAAAAATATATAGCGGATGCTTTGGCCGGAAAGAAATTCTAGCCCGTTCAGATACGAAGGTAATAATTGCAAACTCCGCTTTTCCATATCGTAGAAGTGAGTAGTCTTGTTCGCCTCTCATAAACCCAAGTTCGATAGTACACTCTCCAAAAATCAAATAGCAGCAACCGTTTCTTTTGAAACCAGTTGCTCTTGGCAAACGCTATATAAGAAAGGGGCCTCTGGCTGAACCTCTATCCTGTCTTGAACAAACAGCGCGTCCATCAATGATCGAACCCACAACGTTCTTTTCTACAAGCATCAAAAAGGCAGCACTAGCAGTCTAAAGCGCAAAAAATAAACGCGCATAACTTTACTATGAGCCTTGCGACCTTCCTTCATATCATTTGTCGTCTTTTTTGTTTCAATGACAGCAAAACGTCTTTTAATGCTTTTATATAATCTAAGAAGGTAAGCAGCCTCCAAGTTCTCCTAAACCTCTACAACAGTAGCCTTGAGTTCTCAAACTAATTCATACTGCTTATATCCAGCGTAAACTTTACAAACCATCTCCTCACAAACATTTTCTATTAAATATATAACAGGATTTCTTGCTGGCCACGGTAGCAAAGCAATGCCCTTTAATTCTAGCCATTCAACCTTATTTTTGCGGTATGTATTGTAGCTTTGTTTTATTAGAAGATAAAGGAAGAAAATTCTCCGAACGTGTCAGCCACAAATGGCAAGAAATCCTTGTTTCAAAATTTTGCAAAAGGTCATGGCATATGCGTTGCCACTAACAAATATCAGCTTTGATATACCTATAATGATGCAGCTCCCCACCTTGTGACAGTTACAGTCCTGTTATGACAAGCATATAAACGACGAGGTTCTTTGAGTAAATTGGGTCAATAGTATTCCAATTCGTTCGGTCCGTCCATATTTAATTTCTTATGGTCACTAAATCTGATAGCGGTAGTTACAGTAGTTGAGTGCGGTGCACAGTAGCCCCCCACTGAGCACCGCACGCACAATAAAGCGGCGGCCGGCGGTTCGCACTGCCCGACTCGTCTCGAGTCAAGCCGGCGTTCCTCTGCGATCCTTTCATGGTAGCATCGCTGATCGAACCCTCCAACCACTTCCCGCACACCGATCTCACCCTCGCGCCTTCCCTAACGCTCTGAAAGCTCGCGCGTCGCAAGCGCTCACAACAGCTTAACTATACTTGAGCCTCTTGCTCAACGCGCACGAGTTCTACAAGCGCATTCGGTCTCGGCGTCTCATTGTAGAGGGCTCATTGGTCTATAGACACAATTGTGGCTCATCTATTTGGTATTATCCTTCTACATTGTTTCGGTCTGTGCGGCTCGTGAAGCAAAAGTTTCATTGCGGCTGCCTTCCTCAACAAGAAGAACAAATCGAGACTACTGGTCTCGTCAAGGCACTTTTGACACTACGTTTTCTTCTTTCGTTTGATGCAAAAGTTTATTTTTGCTGCCTTGGAGTCCTTTATTATTCGTCTACAGAATTCTTTTTTCTGTGCTTTGCCTGCTCTCAACGTCACAGGTTCTTGCGTCTTGCGTTTTCTGCTTCACTCGCCTGCACCGCATAATCCCACTCACCCCCACCATAGGAAAAATCGGCCCATACACCCATCTGGGCTCACACAATCACTACCTGAAATCTGGCTGCTCCCCCGTTTTGGGGAAAAGCGCATCAAGCTCAAGGTACGATTTGTTATATGGAAACGATACTGAAGTACAGGTTGGCCTTGCCGCCTATTTTGTATTACCCGAACGCATCTCGAAACCGCATACTACTGTGGGCTGCAGTGTGTGTTCTATGTGAAGTAAGTCGGCCTTCTCAACACATAGAGGACGTGCGAAGATTACTCAGTCTCATTTTGCTATTACACAGGGAGAAGAAGAAGACTAAGAAGGTTACCTTTCCCGGTAGGGGACCGGTGAAGAATATTTTCATTCATTGTCAAAGCATCTCGCGTTGAGCGTACTCCGCGATGGACCTTGACAGAGAGCCTGAGATAAAGCGTATTCCGCGCCTCAAAGGCAATGCCGACTACTACACTTGGCGGATCTACGTAAGGTATTTGATGCACAACTTGCAATCCCTATTCGTGCTCACTGAAACCCGCCCTGAGGATGGCACCGCACAAGCCCGAAGAAGATGGGACGATGCGGACAGGAAGGCACGATCCGCCATTGTGCAAAACCTGGGGACTCAACCCATCGTCGCCGTCTCCGAACTTCTCGAGAGAGATGAATGCTCCGCCTTGGAAGTTTGGACAAAACTTGAAACGACTTACAAGAAGGACAGCATCCAGTCTAAGTTGAACCTTCGCCAGAAGTTGAGCACCATCTTCTTTAAGGACGGTGAAGATATCCAGAAGCATCTTCTGGAGCTGGAAACGACCTTTCTTGAACTGGCCCGCCTTGGTGACCCACTGACCGATCGTGAACGCACTGCCACCTTACTGCGCACACTTCCCGACTCACTGATGGCGATAACGCTTCCTGCGGATGCAAATAACATGTAATATGACCAAGTCGTTTCACTTGTTCGCTCAGAGATGGATCGTCGCAACCATCGCGCGTCGAACTTGTCAGGCCCAAAAACATCGGATACGAAGGCAGAGATCAGACACCCGTATCCAGCCGCTCAAAAATCCTCAGCACCTCGCAACCAGCGCCCAAGGAGAACCACCAAGGGACTAGAGTGCTGGAACTGCGGAAGAATAGGTCACATCCGATCAGAATGTTGGTCCCGCAAGATCTCTAACAAAAACAGCCGTAGGTCATCAGGCCACGGCAGACGGAACTCTAGAGGTCGGGAACATAACGGAAACGACCATAAAAGGAACCAACATCCGAATAGAAACTGGGATTCTAGCAACGGATCCCACAACAGTGGACGAAATAATTCCCACAGTAATAACAATAACGCCAACGGGGAGCATAGTCCTGCCCGAGGCTTTGTGGCCATTTCCCAAGCCAGCCACTACTTGAAAGGCTCCTCACAGACTTGGTTGGATTCTGGAGCCACGCATGTGTTTGTCAAAGATCGACACCTCTTCTGGGAGTACTGTAGGACAATGCCCCCAAGGGGGAAAACCTACGAAGACGTCCAGATCTTCCTCTCACGAGGTAAGCGGCGCGGTAGAGCCCTCCCAGGGATCGGCGCGCAATGCCGGGTGTAAGCCGGAGCCGAACCGTCGCGACGGGCGCAGGGAGGCTGAAAGAAGCCGAGAATATCCGCCGAAGCGGTGCTTGCGTATCCTCTGAGGAGGCAAAACCCACGAGAGTGGCGAGCACGACAGGTGTCGGTGCGGGCCGCAAGAGCGGGAATTGCCCAATGAAGGGGAGGAAAAGGGAAGGAAAATGGGAACGGAGGCAAGAGGGCGAGGTTGACCACGAGTCGCAAGAGAGGACTCGGGAATAGCCGGCACTGCCGGATGTAGCAAACCGTATACACGGGCGGAACCACGAAGTGGGAATAGATACCCAACACACGAAGGCTGCTTGAACGTCCAACGGGGTTGGGAAGCCGTGCACCACGGGAAATCCCTCCGTAAGGAGTTGTATATCCGCGCAGGCGGTTCGACCCAGAGCCAAGATCTGGAAGACCAAGATCACCCTTGTTGGGGAGACTTTACTGGTCCGGCGGCCGCGAGGCCGGCGGCCTAAGTACTGTAGTCACCGTAGAATAGAATAAATAAAGTCTATCCTAAATAGCTAAATGTCCGTCTAACAAAGGGGCCAATCTGGCGGCCACGTGTCGCGCGGGCGCTGCGACCACGTGTATGGCACCCGGTCCCGCCGGTGCATCACCGGCGTTCCGGCCATCGCCGTGAAAACGGATTACTCCTACTCATAACGAGGTTGCACGCCGGAGGCTCCGGAAAAAACTTAAGTCCCAAAAAACCTCCCTGGAGGACGTTGCTCTTCATATCACCCCCCTTAATACAGGGCGAACACCTCGAAGAGGAAGTCGGCATGGCAGCTCGTCATGATAAGAGCGCGTCCGACACCGGGTCTCCGGAAACCAACACACCTTCACCAAGGATCGCACGCAAGCTCTTCGCATCCGATTCCAACCACAGCACACCAACACGCACCATGTCCAACCCCGACCGTCATAACACATCCGCGACTCCCGCCCTTGGCGGTTCCACCGGCTTCCGGTCCGCGCCCCACGCTGGGGATGTTACCAACCTCGTGTACGAAGACCGCCGTATTGGCGCCCGCTCTCGCGGACAGGCGGACCCACCGCAGTGGCCGACCTACGACGCCCTTGTGGGTGCAAATCCGAGAACTCGGCATGGCTCCGCGATGTTGCTGTATGGGCCTTGGTTTCACCCATTGGCTGTCCGCGACGAGGATTTGATCCAATCCTACACCGATAATTCGGAGATACTCCCGGGCGACCTGCCTGGCGTGGTGACCATGTCCTGGAATTGGCGTAATCGTATCGCCATCCCGGTACAACACATACTCCGCCGACGCGGTGAATCCTCTGCGGAGGCTAAGGCCGCGCTTGTGCGGATCGCTTATCTCAGGCACCATCGGGCGCCTTTCGAGTTCCCGATACCGCCAGAGGTCGAATTCGACGTCCACCTCTACCGCACTCGCGGGGAAATGTCGTACTGTGACCGTCTTAACGGATTGGAAACCCTCGCTTGGAGGGGCACACCGATCGCTCGGCAAGAAGCCCTTTGCTGGGGACGACCGATTCTTCGGGCAGAGTTCCGCTACCAACCGCGGCAGTCGCGCTCGAACTTTCTTCAGAACTTCATCCGCGATGAGCGGCATTGGCGGGCCCGGACCGGGCATTTCGTACCGTACCAGAACACGGAGATTGAGCGCATCGCGCCTGCTCACCGACGTGGTCGGTACGTCAGTCTCCCAGACTGGTGGTCCTCCTTGGAGGCGTGCTGGGGTTGCTTCATTGAGCTGCCCCCAGTTTTCACCTATATAGGGTCGTCGTTCTTGAACAATCCCCAGTCGGGGTGGTGGTCCGTCGTGGTAAGCGAATGGGCCGTCCACACTGCGGCTTTTATCCTCGCTGAGGCGTACGACCAATACCGATTGTGGTACGTGCCACCGCGTGTGCGGGCTGCGATCCGCCGTTTGGACATGCGCATCCCCCTCGGGGGTGAGGCGAACGAAGAAGAGATGCTGGGCCTCCTCGACTTTGTGGAGGGGGTCCAGTGGGATGAGGTCCCGCTGGAGAACTCCCAACGCATTCAACCGCGTCGCGGGTCTGGCCCCGGATTCGGGAGGAGTACCGCGCTAGCGGGGGATTTCATCTACTTCGACCTCTGGGAGTACCACGAGATCAGCCGCGAGGAAGCGGAAGCCAACCAGCATGCGCCGCGTGAAGTCCCGGCCGACCACCCGCGAGGGTATGTCGACTCGAGCGACTATTACCGCGACTATGCGGATGGTGACCCGATGGTCGACAACGAACCGGAGGATCCAGGTTACGCTCCGATGGAGGATGACGAGTCCGGCGAGGCCGGTGAGGAGTCCGTTGAATACGGTGGTGCGGCTCCATCCGGGGCTGCTGATGCCGTGCGGACGGATTCCTATCCGACCCCATCGGTGGCGGGCCCGCCTGCAACTGCCGCTGGCGCGCAGCGGGGCGAGGTCATCGCGCGCTTCCTTCGGGAGGTGGGGCTTCGCCCTTCCGAGATCTCGGGTGATGTGGCCGCCATGCGGGATGCCTTAGCTAACCGCCTGGGCGGGGGTCCACCTCGTGCGGAGGAATGACCGGAGCTTCCGGTAGAATGTAGGGCGGCGCCACTAGGGCGCCCTTGCCAGTACTGAGAAATAAAAAGAAGAGGGTCGCCTTTCCGACGCCCTTTCCCAAGTCCACTTCTTTCTTTCCGGGGTACCGGCCTTCATCCGGGGTTCCGGCGTTGCAGGGAACCAGCCTAGCTGGGAGTTCCGTGTTTAACGGTGGGCGCTTCGCGCGCGGACCAGGTAACTGGCACGACCACCAACGACGTTGGGATAGCGTGAGCGGTTGCTTCCTTCCCCGCGTTGGGGCATGGACGGAGATGGCGCGTGGCGCCATCAGCCATTCCATTCCGTGTTCACGGTTTATCCCTCTTGGGCGTTTACCAGCGTGGCTGGGAGTGCGGTTCTCGCAAGGCGGTGGTATCGCATTACCGCAGAGCGCGGGAGGTGCTCAATGGGCTCCGGGGTGTCCCACTCCGGCCCGTATCCGTACCAGCGGGTCCGGTACTGGAGCACCCCGTGCTCATCGTAGCTATGTCCGACGATCCGGTCGAGGACGTACTCCTGCACGTAAACTTGCCGGCCTTGCCGGGTGGTGGTGACTCGAGGCTCAGCGCCGCGTGGCGCTCGGCTCGTCGTCGCCTGTTCCGGGTCACCCGGTTTGTCATTCCGCTTTGCGGTTGTTGCCGGGTTGCCGGAGCTGCCGTACCACTTCGCGAAGGTTGCCGGCGCGGCCGGGTTGTGTTTCCGCTGGGCGGTAGGGGCTTCCCTGAAGTCCGCTCTTACCGCGAGTTTGCGGGGGTCCTTCCGTCTTGGTGACGGTTCGCCGGAGGCCTGCGCTTGATTTGCGGCATGCGGCGTTCCCATTGGTGGGCAGTTTCCGCTGTGCGGTGCGCCGCGGGCGGTGAGTGGATCACCGTCCCGGTGATCCACCTCCGCGGGGTGGCTGTCAGCCAATGACCGGGATGCCGGGTGCCCATTGGTCTGATCTCCCGCCTAGGTCACGTGACCTTGAGGACGGGTGGTCGGACCGTCGCGGACGGTTGGCTCCGATTGTTCGGCAAGGGAGGCGGTTTTCGACTTGTCGTCGCGCCCCTTTTCCCCCATGGGGTTCGTACCGTTCTCAACGGAGTAGCTCGCTAGACCTGCTTGCGCAGCGCCCGCCGGAGTACCGGTATCGACCAAAACGCTCGGTGTGCGACCGCGAATGTGCGGGGAGCTCTCAGTTGCTTCCACGCGATGAGGAGCGTCCGTAGGGTCTCGCTTCCCGGCTTCGGGTCTTCGAGCGCCTTGGTTCCCCTTGCGGGGTTGCGTGGCGGTCGGGTTGACCGCCACGTCCCGCGGGAGCGGATTGGCGTCCGGCGACGATGCCGGTTGCCCGCTCGGGGGCCTTGCCCGGGGTGTCCGGTTAAAATTCCGTTGCAACGGCGATGCTTCCGCGATTGAGCGGGTCCCCTCCCCCTCCCTAGACGGAGCGATGGGTGATGGTGGGCTAACGGCATGGCAGGTATAAATACAGCTGCGCGGCGCCCGTAAGGGTAGCTGGCCGCGAGGGCTAGGTGTTTCCGGCATTGCCGGTTATTCCGATAAAGTCGGTATATCGGAGAGACCCCGTGAAGGGTGCGGTACCACGGCGGGGCGTGGTGCAACCGTTGTCCCCGTGATCTCCGAGGCCATTTCGACGGGGGCTGATGCGTTTTCCGCCTGCGACGGTGGGGCGGCTACGATGCGGTCTTGTGAAAGACGTTCGTGGTCGCCGTTCTTGTCCACCACAACGGTGCCGGGGAGGGAAGACACGACCCGGAACGGTCCTTCAGCGACAGGCGAGAGCTTGTGACGCTTGTCGGTCAGGGGGTTGTAGTACTCCCGGCGAACGAACACGTAGGTTCCCGGCTTGGGCGGTGCCGGTAGTGGTCTGCGTAAGCGGTTATCAAAATCCTGCTTGTAGGCGGCCTGGGCACGTTCCACGGACTTCCGGGCGACCGGTACGAGCTTGGGAATCCAGTTCTTCTACTTGAGGCCGTATTGACTCACGGATGTGAAAGAGTTGACCCTGTGTTGGGGTTCGACCGCCACTGGTGGGGGTTTCCTGGAGAGCACAAGCTCGAAGGGAGTCAGACCGGTTGTCCGGTGAACCTGCGTGTTGTAGGCCTAGGTAATAGCATCAGAATAAATGTCCCACGTCATTAGGTGATCGGATACGTAGGAGCGTAGCGACGCGAGTAGGGTGCGGTTGAGGCGTTCCACCTGCCCGTTTGTTTGCGGGTGGTAGGTGGTAGTAAACAGGTTCTTGACGTCGAGGATGCGGCAGACGTCCTGAAAGAACATAGAGGCGAACTGCTTACCGTTATCGGATATAACCTCTATCGGAGGGCCATAAACGAACGCCCAGTGCGTAACGAAGGCGTTCGCAACCGTGAAAGCGGTGATCTTCCGTAAAGGTACGGTGCGCACCAGCTTCGAAAAGCGGTCAGTGATAACCAAGAGGAACTTGTTTCCCTTGTGCTTCTTTAGTAGAGGCCCGAGAATGTCGATTGCAACAAACTCGAGGGGCGCCCTTGCGGGGAAAAGCTTCATCCGTTTGGAGTGCTTCCGGAGTTTCACCCGGTTCTTTGCGCATTGGGTGCAGAACTGCACCGTAGCGTAGCAATCAACCGCCATAGCGGGCCAATACAAGTCCCTTCGCAGGGTTAGATAAAGTTTTCTCCCACCGGAGAGTCCCCCGAGGGGCGGGTAGTGTGAGAGGTGGAGCACCCTGGTTTGCAGGGTGTGGGGGACCATGATCTGGGATCGGTGGTCCACCGTCTGGACGAGGTAACCGATGTCTTTTATCTCGAACGGGAGGTCCTCTCCACCGTTTAGGCGGGCCCGTATGCGCGTGCAGAACGGGTCGCCGAACTGTTGTCGGATCATCTCCTCGGTGGAGATGGGTACAAAGGTCCCGGGGACGGGTGTTTCATTCTCGCGCGCTGCGAGTAGCTCATCCATTTCCATGTTGTCTTCCCCGGTTTCGGGCCAATCCGACTCCGTCGGTGTTTCCCCTTCCAAGGTAAAGCACGGGATCTCGTCGACCTCCGGGTCGGCAAGGGCTTCACCTGTCGTAGATAATCGAGAGAGGGCGTCTGCTTGGGTGTTCCGGACACCCTTTTTGTAGACGACCTCGAAGTCGAATTCTGCCAAGCGGAGGCGCCACCGCATTAAGCGGCCAGAAGGATCTGCGATGTTCAGCAGCCACCTCAACGAGGCATGGTCCGTGTACACGGTGAAATGAACGCCCATGAGGTATGGGCGCAGAGTGGATAGCGCCCAGATCACTGCGAGGCACTCCTTCTCGGAGACCGAGTAGTTGCGCTCGTGGGTGTTCAGCGTGCGGGACAAATAGCCAATTGGTTTGCGTTCCCCCTCGGGGGTGGTTTGGAACAGGGCGCAGCCCACCTGGTGGTCGCTGGCGTCGGTGTCGATGGAGTAGGGAAGCCCAGGTTTGGGCAAGGATAGGATGGGAGCTGTCGTAACTGCCTTAATCAAGGAGCGAAAAGATTCCGACTGATCGGTGGTAAATGGCGCAAGCTTTGGTGGCTGGCCCTTCCGCAGTAGCGCGTTTAGCGCAGCGGCGATATTTGAGAAACTCGGTATAAACCGGCCATAGACGTTGACCAGACCTAAAAAGGATCTGAGCTCCGTTTGAGTACGGGGCTCCTTTGCCTCGCAGAGGGACTTGATACGAACTTGTTCGATCATTAACCGTCCTGGACGGATGACGTGCCCGAGATACTTCACCGTGTCGGTGAAGAACTCGCACTTCCTCCACTTGAGGGTTATTCCTGCGTCTCGCAGTACGGTCATCACGTCCCGCACGTGGGTCAGGTGATCGTCCAGGTTTCTGGAAAAGACAATGATGTCGTCCAAGTAGACAAGGCACGTGCGCCACTTGAAACGCGACATCAGTATGTCTATTGCCCATGGAAAGGTGGCCCGTGCATTGGTTAAACCAAACGGCATCCGCTTGAAGCGGTAGGAACCCGATTGGCAAACAAACGCGGTTTTGTCTCGGTCCTCTTCCCGGACTGGGACTTGCCAGTAGCCCCAGTTAGCATCCAGAGCCGTAAACCCGGTAGCGTCCCCGAGCGAGTCTATACACTCGTCCATGCGCGGAATCGGGTAGGTGTCCCTCACGGTGACGGCATTGAGGCGGCGGTAGTCAACGCAAAACCGCCATGTACCGTCAGCCTTGAGGGCCAGCACCACCGGTGAAGTGCAAGGAGATTGGGCGGGCTCGATGACTCCAGCACGGAGCATCTTGTCCACCTGAAATTCTTCCTCCTCCCGAGCTTTCGGTCCCGCCCTGTAAGGGGGTTGTGCAACCGGACGTGCGTCTGGTAGCAAGTCAATCCGATGTTCGGTTGTATTGATCTCACCCAGTGAGCCGTCCCACATTGTGGTAGACTCGCGTAGCATTCCGCGTAAACGGTCCCGGTGTGAGACCGGTACATGACTCAGGTCCAGGTCCTCGAGGGCCTTGATCGGGTCTATCTTATCGTAGCTCGTAGTCTGGGCCCTGGTGTCAGGTGTGGGAACCGACGAGGTCGGAAATGCATCCGTCTTGACGGTTTTATCGAGCGCCAACTGCTGTGCCTCCCCGGAGATTTCCGCACCGGATACCGGGAGACCATCCTCGGTAGAGGAAGTTATTCCGAGTACTTCAGCAGCCGTCACCTTTGTAGGGAGCATTGCGAGCGGGTGCGGCGTCACAGACCCAATGACTTGGTTCTTTGCCAGCGTCTGGGGAGCCTTTCCCAGATTAGCAACCAACACCCTGAAAAGGGAATTCGGCATGACTTGCACGATTCCGTTCGCAACGGTTAACTGAAATCTCTCGTACAACGAGGGCAAGGGCTGAACAACCCGAAGACCGTGTTGACGGGAATTGACTGAAACCATAACCTGGCTCTCCGGGGGTATGGTGACTGACGAGGCAACGCGTAGCTTCGTAGAATCCCGGTTCGCCGGTGTGGGTTCCTGCGCAGCAGGTAGAGGAACGTGTTTCCTCGATGCCCGCTTCAGCGGTTGACGAACAATGGGGACGGTCGATCCGTTCTCAAGTTCCACCTGCTTAAGGCGTGGGCGGATGGCGTCGACAAACCTGTCGCAGTAGTCACATCCCAGTATAACTGTCGCGGCCAGCGAGCGGCACACAATAAAAGTTAGTTTAACCACCATCCGCCCTAGCCTGACGACCAGGTCGATCACACCAACCGTTTTCAACGGGTTGTTAGTGGCGTCTGAGACGTCGGGTACCGTTTCAGAACGGATGAGTGACCGCAATGGCGGGGGTAAAACCGATTCCACAATAAAGTTCGGCCCAGCGCCTGTATCCAGGACAGTGAGATATCTCACCATAAACTGCGTGTGCAGACCAAGGTCAGCGTAAACCTTGTAGTTACGCTTGGCCATTACCAAGACTCTATCCGGGATCCGGTTATTTCTAATCCGTATCCACGGTCGACGCAAAACACCGAGGTGTTTAGAGTCGGCGTCTGCAGTGTCCTTCTTGTCAGGATTTTCACCGGGGAGCGAGGCATCGGCGCCTCGGGCGTCGTCAGCCTCAACTCTGAGGACGCCTCTCCCGAAGGGGAGACTCCCTCTATTCTTTTCCCTGTACAGGGTCCTGGTCGGGCGAAGGCCCGACTTCCTCGGCCACGAGTGCATGATTCCGTTGCACGGTAGCTACCGCAGGAGCGGGTTGAGATCCACCAGCGTGGTTTGGCGCTGGTGCGGCGCGTGCCGGCTGAGCCGGTTTGTACCGAGAATTCGGAGTGTGAGCCAATCCGTTGGGGAATTCCGTCTTCGCGCGGAGGTATGACGTGAGTGGCACGGAGCCCTTCTCCTGCGGGGAGAAGGCTTCGTAATTATCCACCACTCGCGCCATATCGCGTAGCGATAAAAGGCATTGCGGGGAGATGTGCCCGCGCTCGTAGCACAAGTGGCACACCAACGTCACTCCCGCGTTTCACGGTACGACATTCGGAGCATCGGTGTATCTTCCGGGTTCCCGGTTTCCAACCCATTCAGGGCGCTGACTTCGTGTCATTCCGTTCGAGTACGGCATACGGGGGGCCGGAGTGCAGCGGTCATTAAGATAAAAGACCTGCCCGTTCTCTGTGTCCCTTGCGGTTGAGTCAACCGAGCCATCCATCGTAGACGATAATTGCGTTGTCGGAATAGATAAACCATCGTTATGGATGACATTCATATTGTCATAACCCTGTTTAGGGATGCCATCCGTCGCAAATGACGGTGAAGAATAGTCCGACTCAAGCAGGAATGCCTTAGCGGCCTTCGACCGGGTTCCCAGATTGCGTGCCCGTAGTGCATCTCCCTCTGCGCGGGCAAACTGTACGAGTTCAAGGTAGGTCACCTTCGGCTCTTGTTCCCTGTAACGGGCGACAAGAGTCTTGATGGCTGGACCCAAGCCATCAATGAACATCGTACAGCGTTCCACAGCGGGGTATACATTACCACAACGGTGGAAAGCCTTATTCAGGCGTACCGAGTAATCGGTCTTGAGCTCGCCGGAGCGTTGTCGATTGTCTCGCAAAGCGAGTATCGCCGCTTGTATCGCGGAGTTGGTTGCGTAAAAACGCAGAAGGTACTGCACGGCCTCGGGCCAGCAGGTCACATCTCCTTCGGAGGCTCGAGACGAGCCCCGAACCGACAAAAACTGATCTTCAGCGACACCCCGTAGAAAGTAGGGTAGCGACACGTAGGCTTGTCCTTCGTTCATTCCTAGTATATCGGCTTCCGTTACAAAGCGGTGTAAGAAATCCAAGACCAGAATTGGATCATCCCCAGTAAACGACTGGTTACGAAGTGAAAGATGCATCCGCTTGATGCAGTCTTTTACTTAACCCATGTCACGCGGTGTCCGACCTAAAGAGGAATCTTCTAGCCGGTAATACCAGTAGGACAGGAGTGTCCGGTACAGAGGGTTGGTGGGCTTCAAGGGTTTGAGACCCGGATGTCGCCGACCCTTGGGGCGCGACCGGATGGCCCCGTAGGTGGCAGAGGACCGCTTTGAGCGGGAAGAGCGCCCATAACGATCCTGTGGGTCATCGCTCACCGACGAATCGGAACTCTCCGAGTCACTCGGTTTACCATCCGACTCAGATGATGAGTCGAACGGGTGTCCGTGCTTACGGTTAAAATCCCGGTTCTTCCGGCTCTTCCGGTTCCGCGACTGGGTCTCTCGATGAGAGACAACCGGTCTAGCCGCGTTCGCGGGCGAGGTTAACGTCCTCTCGGCCGACTCAAGTCGGCTTCGGAGACGCTCGAAGCGATTCTCCATACCTTCTGCGAAGTAAGACGGAGCGCCAAAACACTCGAGTAGTGTATTGACGTCCGACCGCAATACGCGGATATCCTCGGCTAACTCACTTGTAGTGGGGTTAGCGAGGCTTCCTCGTAAAGGGGTGAACTCCCTCGAGAGGGTATTGTGAGCAGCCCGCAGTGAGCGGAACTGCTCTTCCAAGCGTACAATCAGCGCTTGGTCGACCAACCGCGGAGGCGGAGAAACCACCTTTGCGACGGTCGTTAACCCAAAATCGGGCTGCGGGTCTTCGGTGCCGGGGACCGGTATCTCCCGGGAATCCGGTGTTGGAGCCAGGGCCTGTGGAACATCAGTGCCCCTGGCATCACCACTTTGGCGGGAACGGCTGCGTGTTGCAGGAGGCTCCATGCTAGGCGGTTTCCTTGGCATTGGCCACACCGTCTCAACAGAAGAATAGAAAGCAAACCGGTGAGACCACACAAAACCCGTTAAACCGAAAACAACCTCAGAGAGGACACAAGCGGTCTTGACTTCTAAGTCGGGAGACCAATTTGTAGGACAATGCCCCCAAGGGGGAAAACCTACGAAGACGTCCGGATCTTCCTCTCACGAGGTAACCGGCGCTGTAGAGCCCTCCCAGGGATCGGCGCGCAATGCCGGGTGTAAGCCGGAGCCGAACCGTCGCGACGGGCGGAGGGAGGCTGAAAGAAGCCGAGAATATCCGCCGAAGCGGTGCTTGCGTATCCTCTGAGGAGGCAAAACCCACGAGAGTGGCGAGCACGACAGGTGTCGGTGCGGGCCGCAAGAGCGGGAATTGCCCAATGAAGGGGAGGAAAAGGGAAGGAAAATGGGAACGGAGGCAAGAGGGCGAGGTTGACCACGAGTTGCAAGACAGGACTCGGGAAAAGCCGGCACTGCCGGCTGTAGCAAACCGTATACACGGGCGGAACCACGAAGTGGGAATAGATACCCAACACACGAAGGCTGCTTGAACGTCCAACGGGGTTGGGAAGCCGTGCACCACGGGAAATCCCTCCGTAAGGAGTTGTATATCCGCGCAGGCGGTTCGACCCAGAGCCAAGATCTGGAAGACCAAGATTACCCTTGTTGGGGAGACTTTACGGGACCGGCGGCCGCGAGGCCGGCGGCCTAAGTACTGTAGTCACCGTAGAATAGAATAAATAAAGTCTATCCTAAATAGCTAAATTTCCGTCTAACAAAGGGGCCAATCTGGCGGCCACGTGTCGCGCGGGCGCTGCGGCCACGTGTATGGCACCCGGTCCGGCCGGTGCATCACTGGCGTTCCGGCCATCGCCGTGAAAACGGATTACTCCTACTCATAAAGAGG